>OZ005648.1:234515853-235725853 GCA_963930645.1 Salticus scenicus
ATTGTTAGGAAAACTAGGAATTAGACATGAGAGAACCAATACCTATTCTCCTCAAATGAATGGTTCTGCAGAAAGGTTGAACAGAGTACTTTTTGATGGCATGAGAACTCTTCTACAGTCCTCCAACATTCCTGAAAATCTCTGGTTAGAAGCAGTTCATACTATCAACTATATTAGAAATTGAATTTTCCATCGGTCTATAAATGACATTCCATTTAAATGTTGGTATGGAAGGAAACCAACTCTAAAACATCTTAAAAGATATGGTTGCATTGCTTATGTCCACATCCCGCAACAGAAAAGGAATAAATTTCAACCTAGAGCCAAGAAAGGAATAATGATAGGATACGGTATGCGAACAAGGGGCTACCGAATTTGGATACCTGAGGAGGACACCATAATAGAAAGCAAACATGTTACTTTTAATGAAGAAAAGCTAGGAATAGAAAAAGACGGGCAAGTGGTTGCTTCAGAATTTGATGATGATGATGAATTAACTGATACAAATGTAGAAGATCAAAGCTCAGGCAGTGAAAGTTCAGAACAAGAACCACAGCAGAGTATGAGTCGTGAAACAGAACTAAAATCTGACCAGTCTGTAACCTTAAGAAGATACACAAAAACTAGAAGAAAGGGAAAGACTAAAGGACAGGAAGATATATATGTATTTGCTCCAGATGGAAAAACTTTGAGAAGTAATATAGAACTTGAAAACTACTGTAAAGAACATCATATAAATTATGATCCTTCACTAGACGTTTTTTCCAAATATTGTCAAATAACTAATGATTTTTCACTTAAAAGAAAAGACACTGAAGAGATAAGTAGTGAAGAAGAGGCAAATTGTGCTGAAATAATAATTCCCCGTACACCTAGGGAGGCAAAGAAACTACCAGAAGCAAAGGAATGGAAGAAAGCCATGGACATGGAAATTGACATGATGATAAAGAGGCAAGTATGGGAACCAGTACCAAAACCAAATCCAACCATTAAAATTCTGGGGACGAAGTGGGTTTACACCCTGAAAAATAAAGATAAATCCAAGAGGTTTAAAGCTAGACTCGTTGCCTTGGGAAATAATCAGACTGAAGGTCAAGATTATGAGGAAACATTCTCACTAGTTGTCAATTTTGTCCTAATCCGTTTATTTATGATTCTTTTTATCTGTATATTGAAGTGGAAACATAGTTTAATTGATGTTAAATGTGCCTATCTCTATGGCAATGTTGATAAAGATATCTATATAGCCCAACCTACAGATTATATAATAGAGGGAAAAGAAAATCATGTTTTGAAATTAAAGAAAGCTCTATATGGTCTCCATCAAGCAGGAAAGTGCTGGTATGAGGAATTACACAATAAATTAATAACAAACGGATTCCATCAAATTAAAGGTCTGACTTGTGTCTATAATTATAAAAATAGAGCTATAGTTTTAATTTACGTTGATGACTTACCTGTGTTTGCTAAATCTGAAACAGATCTAAAAGAAGTAATAAAGCTACTAGAATCAATTTATGAACTAGAAAATCTTGGCCCAATAACAAAATTATTGGGAATAAACTTCAATATCACAGATGAAAAGATTATAATTAATTGCCCAGAATATATAAATTCCTGTCTCAAAAAGTTTAAAATTTTCCATCATATTAATACTTTTCTTCCTCTTAACGCAGGCACAGTAACTTCTCTACAGGAAATGCCTCAGACTGATGCTGAGCGTCTTCAAATGCAGAAGGTGCCATATAGAAGTCTTCTTGGATGCCTCCTCTACATTGCCGGAAGATGCCGTCCTGACATTAGCTATGCTGTTGTCTCGCTCTCACAAGTTGTAGAAAATCCTGGATCTATCCATTGGAAAAGACTACTACAAATCCTAAAGTACCTAGCCTCCATAAAAGATCTAGGACAAAAGATCTAGTTTATCATCAAACCAGCAACCTCTTCAGCTTACTGCATACTCAGATGCGAGCTGGGCCAGTGATCCCCATGATCGTTGTTCCTGGTCTGGCTATATAATATTCATCAATAATATGCCACTAACATGGCGGGTAATTAAACAAACCTGTGTTGCTCTTTCGCCGATGGAGTCAGAATTTATTGCCTCTTCCGAATCAGCAAAGGACATTAAATATCTTACCTCTACTATTAAAAACATAATTGAAGATCTTCAGCTGTTTACTTCTATAAAAATACAAAAACAGATTCTTTTCTGCGATAATACTGCAAGTGTGCAATTTACAAAATGTAGAGCTGAAAACATTAAAAATAGGTACATTGCCTTACGATATATGTTTGTACGAGATATGTATGAAAATGGTGAAATGGATGTTAAGAACATCCAATCGAAAGAGAATATTGCAGACATTATGATGAAAGCTCTACCCAAAGACGCTTTTCTAAAACTAAGACAGTCTTTTCTAGCATGAAATGCAATTGAAAAAAAAATAAAGGACAATTAATGAACTATAAATTTTATAGACTGTTTTTTGGGACTTATAATTTCAAATGGACTTGAAGAAAAAGAAAAACTGATTATTATTAAAAATTGTAATTTTTGCTTAAACCCTAGAAAATGTCTAGGTCATCTGTGAACTTGGTCTTACATAATTTTTTTCTACATAAAAATTTTTTTGTAACTCTGTCGGGAAAGGGAGGCATTTTGTTGGCTAAATTCGCCATTCTCTCATTTTTCCCGTCAGCATTACAAACACTTATTTATTTTTTTTTTTTCTTTACCTCCGGAGGTTTTATGTTTAAGTAACTTTATTTCTAGCAAACTGTATTCAAGTGCTGAATCAATTTACTTTCTTTTTATGTAAAATAACTATAATAGGTAAAAATGCCGCTTTGTTTACATTCTTCTAGTTAACTCAAACGCTAACCGCTACCACCAAGCAAGCGGCGCTGCTTTCGCAGTATTTTTAATTCAACTCAGTTTCTTGCGATCGCAATTATCTAATTTAGTTTCTATTCAAAATTTGTAACTATTAATCAATTAAATAGCACTTGAGTACAAATATAAAATCATTCACCTATTTTTCCTATTTTTTTTAATTGCATAAATTTGCATATGAAATTAATGGCAGTACAGCTAACTGTTTCTTTAACTGCCAGCGAATCTTCTAGACAACATCGCGGTTCATTTAAAAGGGGTGTGTACGATACATCAGCTGGCTTTGCTTTTCGATGATGTTTTTGATGCTGCCGGTGGTGTAATGCACGATTCGTTTTCTAAAAATTTCTTTTTCGGCTTATAGTCGCAATAGGTGAATGACTCTAATTAAACAAGTATCAATTGTTTTCTAACTTTCTTATTTGTTTTAAGTTATGTTTAAAGTTAAGAGAAATTTATTAGTTAAAATGATTCAAGTTGAATTTTAATAAAAAAATAGTAGTTTTCAAGACTGTTTTTCTTCATTAAAGAAATTTTACACCGGTACAGGAACATCACCTACTGACTACTGGCACGTGAGTACATATTTTTCAATCTCATTCACTCTTTTGTAAGTCTATATTTTCAACCAGGATGTCATTTTATTTAATGAGATATATGAGTTTACTTGTACTCACGTGTCCAGTGTCAGAAAATTTTCTACATTGGGAAGGAGCTTATTGCTGCTACTCTGCATTTGGGTTTTTTTAATTAACAAACAGAAAAATAAATCCACATGATATGCTTTCGATACAATTTACAGACAATATTACTCGGATACCCTACTTTAAAAGTAATTTGTTGGATAAAATTTAATTCCTCCTGTAGATTTGGGGGGTTGAGCAACCTAGGATGGCGCGATTAATATGGGATTGGATAGCGTTTATTTTATAATTATAAGGAGTTTTACTATAGTTGCTTATTATTTCTTTACTGCAGGCAGGTTTTCCATAAACAGAGGTCTGTATTTGATTATTTTTCGTTTGTTTACTGTTAATGTCTATGTAGTTATTTTGGCTATTTTCTTTTACTTCATGGGTAAATTTAATATTTGGGTCTAGTTTGTTTAATTGTTTTGAAATTTCCTCAACACAGTCATTTTTATTTACGATAGCAAAAATATCATCAACATAATGGTACCAGCAAGGAAATTTATTTGGCAGGGTTTTTTGGATTTTTTCTTCTAAGATCCTAAGTTTTAATTCTGCACCGGGTCCCTTTAGTTTGTTTGTATAAGTGGTTATTAAATTTGAAATGGCTTTTATTAAGGATTAAATTACTAGCAGCGATAAAGGTGGGGGCAACTTTATTATCATAAGAATCTGCAATTTTTTTATTAATAATTTCGGTAATTTCTTTAATGTCAATGGATGGGTAAAGATTAATAATATCAAAACTAACAAAAACTTGATTATCATTAATTACAAGATCCCTAATTTTTTTTAATAAAGTCTTCTGTGGAACTTAAACAATTTTCAGATGGGGGAATTAGATTTTTGTAAATATTAGTCATTTATTTTTCGAGAGAATACATTGGGCCTTCTCTTTTGCTGACAATGGGGTAGATTTTGAGGGGGGTTCTTGTGGTCCTTAAGATGGCCAAAAATGCGTGGGGTATTAGGAGCAAAATTCTGGAAATGTGGTGGTTGGTTATTGAGCCAAAGTCCTTCTTTTATAAGTTTTTTATTTTTTTTTTCGATGAGTTTCAAATTAGAATCTTTTTTAACTTTTTGGGTGCCGATTTCATTGATAGTTTCTTCCATTCTGTTTACATAGTTGGTTTTGTTCATAATTGCTATTTTCCTGGTTTTGTGAGTCAAAGTACATGTCATGTTTTTATTATTTTTCAGGGATTCAAGAGGATTATTTTATTGTTAATCTTTACCCATCCATTAACATTAACAAAATTACCGAAATTATTAATAAAAAAATTGTCGATTCTTATGATAATAAAGTTGCCCCACCCTTATAGCTGCTAGTAATTTAGTCCTTAATGAAAACCATTTCAAATTTAATAACCACTTATACAAACAAACTAAAGGGACCTGGTGCAGAATTAAAACTTAGGATCTTAGAAGAAAAAATCCAAAAAACCCTGCCAAATAAATTTCATTGCTGGTACTGTTACGTTGATGATATTTTTGCTATTGTAAATAAAAACGACTGTGTTGAGGAAATTTCAAAACAACAAGACCCAAATATTAAATTTACCAATGAAGTAATAGAAAACAGCCAAATGAACTACTTAGACATTAGCATTAAACGAACCAAAAATAATCAAATACAGACCTCCGTTTATAGAAAACCTGCCTGCAGTAAAGAAATAATAAGCAATTATAGTAAAACTCCCTATAACTATAAAATAAACGCTATCCAATCCCATATTAATTGCGCCATCCTAGTTTGCTCAACCCCCCAAATCTGCAGGAGGAATTAAATTTTATTCAACAAATTACTTTTAAAGCAGGGTATCCGAGTAATATTGTATGTAAATTCTATCGAAAGCATATAAAAAAACTTAACTACATTCCCAATCAACAAAAAGTCTCCCTCAAATATACCTACAGCATACTGTTTGACAGCAGAGTTTCATTAAAAATTAAAAACAAGGCCGCTAAACATAACTACAAAATACCTATTAAACCCAATCAAAACATCTATCAACTTATCTGTAGTGATAAAGACCCTTTTGATCCTTTTGAAACCGCCAGTATCTCCAATATTCCGTTTTCAAGACACAATAATAGTAAAGGTGTTACATTGGAGCTACTAAAAAAAAATTTAAAAGTCATTAAAAAGCACATACAGGGTCCATACTCATTTTCAGAAAAAAAATTCCCTGAGTTAGTTCCCAGAATCAATCATTTTTCCATATCGACAACTAGTGATGTTTATTTTAATCCACTCCTCCCACCCCCACCTTTCTAAAAAGAAAATAAATAAATCTATAATAATAAAAGAAGATGTCTGTCTCTCTGTCTGAGCATCTATACGTTCAGCCCCTATTGAACGCAGAACTACAATATTTGACATATGGGTACTCAGAAGCCTGCCTGAGTGCATAGTGAAAAAAGAATTTAAAAAATTTAATTAGTTTCGGAGATATTAATTAAAATGTCGACCCATGTCAAATCAAAAAGCGATCTCAATGACTGAGAATTCACCGCAATTGCATAAAAATAGATATTTTAACGGAATTAAAATCAGAAAAAGTGGAAAATAAATTAGAAATATTAGTCCGATTGTTACGAATTTGGTACCAAACGAAAGGGGATTTTTTCCCGAATCTAAGAGTGCAAGTGGCTATTCTCTACAGCAATTAGATTTTTTAAAATTAACTAAAGTATGAAATTTAGTTGGCAACAGGCAGTTATTTCATTTATCAAAGATTCTTCAGTGCCAGGTGCTAGACATGCTGACTGGCTATTCTTCTGGTCGGAAAAATTGCTTTTGTTTTTTGCCCACAAGCTTTAAAAATAAAATAGACATATTATATTTATTTAAATTCATTTTTATTTCATCTGTTAATGACACCAAAAGTTACTTTTATCAGAATAATATTGATTTTTTTTTTCCTTTTTTTTTATGAATTCGGTTGTAAAAAAGCAGTTTTGGAATTCTTAAATTTTAGACGGATTTCAATAGAAATCGTTAATCACCCTTGATAGATTAGCCATTTTGAGTCTAAAATATATCAAATATAAAGCCGTTCAAATTCTGTACGAAACTCTCGGAGAAAACTATGGAAAAACCAGAAAATTTTTATTCTTTTATATTTTACAGAGTTTCAAATTCAGATTTTCGCTCACATTTCGTACTAATAATTTTTAACTGTATATAGCCCGGAATTAAGCAAGTTTTGGAGAAAACCACAGATAAGTCAGACACAAATCTTAGTGGAATTCGAGATTTCACCTGATTTACACGTTTTAAGGTGTCCTGATTAGGTTTTCTTTTGTATCTCAGCTACTAATTAAAATAATTTCATAAGTAATACATCATTTGAAAGCTTTGTTGATTTGGAATTGAACAATATATTACAGAAATTTCTACCGCCAGATGGCGCTGTAATATTTTAAAATTTCAATATTTCAAATTCTAATGCCCTTAAACTAAATGCTTCAAAAAATGTGATTAGCCAATGCTTATTAAATGACATTGTGCTTTGTAAGGGTCACTATCTACACTTTTGACCCAAAATGCAAACTGTGGATTTAAGTTTTTATACACCCAGTCCAGATTAAATGATGTTTTCCAACTCATGATAATAATTACTCTTTAATTATAATTCAATCCATCTCAGAAAAAAATGAAATAAAACACCTAAGCTAATAAAATAACTAAGCTAAGCACGTGCACACTGCATCAATAAGACTAAATAACAAACTAAATATTTAAAGCTGCTACCAAATGCCGATTATCAAATGAAAACAAATTAACCATGGAGAAAAATCAAGCTAATGAATCTCTTAGAGAGCGTAAAGGTGAGTCTAATTTCACGATTGGATTGTTCATAATGCAGAAAACGTGCCCAGTTTTTCATTAGATCAGCATGATATTAGTAGGCATGTCTTATCGGATTTCCATAATGACGTCACGGAAACGCACAAGTACCAGCTTTTCCCAGAGTAGATTCCCTGTTTTTCCAGATTTTGGTGCTTGTTTTGAAAGTTTCCCTGAGATTTTATAACAGATTTTTTTCCCTGAGTTTTCCCAGATTTTCAGGTTCTCCCTGAGGCGTATGAACCCTGACATATCTGACATAAAGTTTAATAGAAACATCACCGCATTGGTAAAAACCACGCAATGTGAAAATATCAATATTCATTTCAATGAAACAATGAAGATAGCTGATTACAAAAACCTGACCTATGCATTTTACCGTGGAGATTTTAAGCAATTTAGATTCTTGCAATGGCAATGAGCCTGGGCAGAAGTTGATAAATTTGGAGCCACCTACTGAAAGAATGGCCAACTAATGCCAAGATCAATCTGCACAGCTAACTTGCTGCTAGAAAAGTTACCATTGATGTTTCGCCTTTGAAAATGACGGGGGTCCTCTGGTGAAAGCAACTTAGGATGAAGCCTGAAGTAAGGTTTTTATTGTTTTTAAATAGTTACATTTAATTAATGAAAAACCCATTTCAAAAGTGTAAAAACTGCTATTCAAAATTGTCAATTCCTAATAATTCATAATTGTCCCTTTAAAGTTTGTTTCATGGCAGAAGACTTTGTTATGTAGGGAAAAAAAAAAAAAAAAAAAAAAAGACAGAAATTAAAAGTCAAAACCTGCTGACAACACAATTTGCAGTTCTTGCAGTAAGATCTTGCATAAAAATAAATCCCAGAAATTCTTATATTTTCCCAGGAAAAATCTAATCGAATGAGTAGTGTTGTAATTAAAATTACACATTTAGATATGTATATAGATATATAAATGATTTAGTAGTTAAGGCTAGTGAATAGACTTAAAAGGAAACTTACTGGGATAAATATTTTATTTGTCTTACGTATGGGCCTGAGTAAGGAGCATTCTGAAAATCAATTTATTAAATTCCAAGAAGTCTGAATCCCAAATATGTAGATTTATTTAGCAAACATTAATGGGTAAAACTTTTCAAAATCTTTAAGGGGTGTCATCAGGTTTTAATCTACAGTTTCTGTAGGTTCCCACCAAAGGATGAGGGCAGGATCAGATATTAATTAGTAGCTTGAAAATAAAGAGTTAATTAAAAAAAAAAAAAAACCTACGAAAATAAAATTTTTTTGCTATATGCTAATAATTATAGAATACAGGATCAGATTAAGGCATGGGCGCATGAGACATGGGCCCGGGGCACCAAATAAATCTGAAAATGAAGTTTTAAAATTTGCCACTACTTTTATGTTAAACTATAGAAAAATGTAAATATGAACTACGTCATTTTTAAAATAAGAGAAGTGGTAAAGGAAAAATATATACAGTACTGCCACTTAATAAAATCACATTTGTTTTCAGCTAAATTGATTTTATTAAGCGACTGATTTTTATATCTGGAGAACGTTCTATCACACAAGAAAAATATGTTATTTCGCTGAATTTGGAAAGAAATTTCAAAAGGCAACGATTAATGTGATTAATAAATAATATAATCAATTTTGATTGATAATTAATTAATTGTTCCTTGAAAACAAGTAAATTAATCACATATTCCATATAAAATTAATAAATACTACACATTGCATAAAAAATTAGTCAGTCTTTCGACATTAATTAAATATTAGGCATTTTGAAAAACTGATTAATAGTTCTTTGTTGTGACGGAGCAATTGATTATTTAATATTTCTAACAAAAATGTAATACTGGTAGCATTTTTTTCAAATTCCAGCCCGTTTCTTCAGTGTCCTTCTGAGTATATGAAATGCTTTATTTGCATCAACTACTGCAGATGGAGGATCGGGATCCTGCTCCTTGTCTAAATCAGTTTTCATCTTTCCTTGAAGTCTCGCTTGAAAGTTGCAAAGCTTCAACTGATTGAATTTTGAATTATTCTATCTTTTCAATGTAGATAGTTTCAGCCAAAGTTTTCGTCAGTCTCAACATTTTGAAACAAATCTTCATTAAGTTGATCTTTACCTTAAAAGACATTTTCTTTTTTTGACTAACTTAAATACAAACGCTAAGAAGATTTTTTGGGATAATGTTTATCGCTACGCTGACCCAAGAATATTTTGTGTAATACAATGCCCACAGGTGACATTGCACACGGATTTTACTATAATATTTATAAAGACGCCAATGAATCAGGTACATTGATTTCTGTTGCAGATTTTATGTCTTGATTCTTTTCTGTAATGACATTTTTAAGCTCTGATCCTTAAACACGTGGCTGAATGACAATGGTTGTTTTAAGTAGCATAATCGTTAGCTTTGCATGCTACAGCATTAAATATGTGGGATGTATAGCGCAATTGTTCTAAACTACAACAACATTTTTAGTTTTTTGTCCTACTGAACTAGAAAAATCCGAGAAGATTTCAAATATCATCCATGAGTTTTTATTAGGGCTGTGCCGATTAATCGGTTCGGTTAATCGATCGATGCTTAGTCCCGATCAATTTTTTTAATTGAGATAATTGAGTCGATTAATTTGATTAAAAATTTTCAAAATCCGATTAAAGTTTTAAAACTACGAATTAAAGTAAAAATGCTGTTCTGCCTACAAACTATTTTTTCGCATATTTTGCTAACAAACATTCTAAGAAACATCCATAAAATAATGAAAAAGCAGAAAATAAAATAAAATAAATAAATAAAATAAAATATAAATAATAAAAATAAAAATAAATAAATAAAAATAAATAAAACCTCTCAAAAGAAGTTGTTGCACTTTTGTTGATAAAGAAAAAGGAGAGGACAGTTATTAAACAAAATGCCGCTCCATGTGCATTCTGGAGCAAAACCACCTGTCTGTAGCCTTCTACAGAAAGTGTTGGCTAGGGTAATAGTGTTCTCAGAAACAAGAAGCTTTCAAAAAATAGAAATGTGAAAAATAAAAAAATTAAAGAAAAGAAGGAATTGAGATTTCCACTATCCCTCTGATGGGGGAAATGTCAACAGAGTTTCACAATATCTTCAAGCGTTTATTGTCTGTTCAGAATTACTGGTAGTAACTATTGAAGTAGAAACAGAAAATAACATTCTGTGTTCTAGCCCGAAGTGACAAAGAAGTACTAAAATATAAGAATTTGAGATTTTTATGATAATGATATGGAATTTTGAGAATTCATTTAAAAATAGTGACAAGCGAGATGAACAAGGCCTGCAAATATAAAACTAAGATATGTGTAAATTCATTTAATGTTTTTTTCAAAATTAATTGAAAAATTAATTTATATATATAAAAAAAAAATGAATAAGTGAATATATTTATATAAAATTAACACTTAAAGTCACCAATTATTACTCTGAAAATTGATTTAAATTTCAGCTATGAAACAGATATAATTGATTCGACAAAAATTTTTGAAATTTTTTTTTTTTTCTCAGTCAAACTTATGAATAACACACAGACACACACACACATATATATACTCTATTAAATGCTAAATAATTAAGGTTAAAAAATATCTTTCATTTATATATATATATATATATATATATATATATATATATATATACACACACAATATGAGAGTTTTATTCATCATTGAAATGAAATTATATATAGAAAAATTATAACCAATTAAAAATTCGATTAATCGATTAATGAACTACGATTAACCCAGTTAAAACTCTTAATCGATTCCCACCCCTAGTTTTTATTATTGCATTAGTTCACAGAGGAATTCCTTATTCCTCTAAAGAAACAAGTTTTTTTGTTTCCTGAAAAACTAAAGAAAGTTTTTCGATAATTCCCGTCACATTGCTCGTCAGAGGGTCAGTTGTTTCATTTTCTAACATCCTTAATTATTTTCGGTCTTGACCATATAAGTGTGCTCTAGTAAAGCCCAGCAAAACAGTGTAATTTCATAAATGTTAAAAATTTGAGATGGATAATAACAAAGCAGAAAAAAGTCTGTTTTCCAATAACCATTGTGAAAATCTGAGTTCTACATTTGTCTGTGAAGTTCACTGTAAAAGAGTTTGCGGAGTACGGTTTACAGAATTCTTCATAGATCTGAACTTTCAGTTTTTTTTCAACAAAATTGTACAAGTGAGTGGAATTTTCTTCAACTTGCATTCTTGAACCAATCTACTGCCTCATCTTTTCTTGCTTTTCCTACGTGATTCCTGTTGTGCTACAAATTTGGGCATTAAAATTATTTCCATGTTCAAGCAAACTGCATTGCAAATTCATGGCTTCCAAATTCTGTTATGCCCTCCTTTGGCTTCATTTGAGAAAAATAATCATTATTTTGCCGAAATTTCACGCTTTTCTTTCAAATTTAAAACCTTTCCGTTTAAATTTTTTGCTTCTTGGTTATTTCAAAATAAGAACTAGAAACTATCTTCTGTCAAAAATGAAAAAAAAAAAAAGAATAAAGAAATCGTTAGCAAATTAAAACAAATTTCTAACTTATTACCACGCCAAGAATACATTCCTTGAATTTATTACTAAGACAATTCATTAGTTTATTTTGTTACTATGCTGCAGCTATAAAATTTTTGATAAAGACAGATTGGGGAGGATTGCTGTTTATTTTCTTTTTCATTAAAAAATTCAAAGTGTAAATAAAAATATTTTTAGCGAGCATAAATCCACATTTTTGCTGCAGAAGAAAAATTTTTGAATTTATTAACCGGTGATGCTGATTTTATTAAGTGGCGGTTTTAAAGGTAGTTTACATTGATTTGATTCCGTTTCTAGCAATATGATCAGATTAAGTGGCTGATTTTATTAACCAATGTATTTATTAAGCGGCGGCTAACATATATATATATATAGGGTAACAGCACCAGTGATTGACACTTTTAGAGCAATCTCTGATGTTTCTAATGTTCTAGTCATGAGAAAATATTTTTAGAAATCTTTAGTTAGTACATATGGTATGAAAGACATTCAGAATCACATATATAAACATACATCCGATAACAATTATTATTTTTTTTATGAATTTGTATTTGACACCCACTCAATGTTCCAGTAATTGACACTGCCAGTTTTTCATTTTATCAGAAATTGGCACCCTATGTTCCAGTGTTTGATACTGCTAGTTATTCATTTTACCAGTTATTAGCACCCTATGCTCCAGTGTTTGACATAAAATGTTAAAATTCTTATATGTAAAATATACGATTTTATTATTTTCCTTATTTATTAATTATTTCGGGATAGATGTCAATTACTGGGGCATGCCAATCACTGGAGCACCTACCCTATACATATATATATTAAAAAAAAAAAAAAGTTTTTTCAAACATATGTTTATATTATCTACTAGCAGGCTTTGCCCACTTCGCTGGTCACTAAATATAAAGGAAACTCTTTTCTATATAGCTTTATAAAAATCAAATAAAATACTGAAATTGTTCAAAAGCTCGCTTCAGGTACTTGCTGCCTCCGGCAGCGATTTGGTCATCCGCTGAAACTCGGGTGCCTGTCCCTATTACCTGCGACAATGATTTACCAATGAGCTTCTATTTAGGTGCTTATTATATAACAGTTTCGAAATAGATAGTATAAAAAAAATTGGAGTATCCCTTTCATATTTGAATCCCAGTTACATGTGAACAACACTATATGTGGTACACATAATATTTGCTTTTAAGTTATTTCCTATATTTATTTTGTTTATCCAATCAACCATAAAATGACAGCAATTTCACGCCAAATATTACAATATGCTATGACCGGCTACGCCTGTTGCATGAGACAATTTTTTGTGGTTATATATAATTCATGGTTTGTAAACCTGATTATAGTACAGCCTTAATATAGTTCTCTTTGGCGACTTTTGAATTTTTGTCACCATTAGACTTAATCCCTTGTAACAATAAGACTTAAACCCTTGTAACAATATGCTATGAGTGCTATTTCAGCCGTATTTTAGACAACTAATCTTTCTATTTTTATATTTATTTCCCATTAAACATATTTTTATTTATTTATTTAAATATTAATTTGAATTAATCAAATATTTCTGTTCGACAGTGTGCAAGTGCAGTAACACACAGAGTATCATTTGTTTGTATGATAAATTAGCATAGTGATTATTATATAAATAAATAAATAGGTAAACATCGTGCTACACAACTTTATTATGTCACTCCACTGGCGGCTTTTGAATTTTGGTCGCTATATTAGCGATGGACTATTTTGCTAATAATTTTATCAGACACCTTTTTGTTTATACATAAGAATCTTTCATGTTCTGCTTATATGTTTAATGGTTTTTAGGTTTAAAATAGTGCTTGTTGAAATAAATTTGCTATTTTTAAAACTGCATTTTTTCTGTAAACTTTCTATAAAAATAAATCATTTATGTTTTTATATTTTTGATGTGCTACTTAGATTAAAATGGCTGTTGCTATATTAAACTTCTTGTCGAAAAACGTTCGGCATACTTTAACACCAAAATTAAAAAAAATTGCCCAGCAGGATCTATTAATGAAATTGATAAAATAAAAATATGGTTCATAGAGTTTAAATAATCTATTAAAAAAAACTTTTAAAACCCAAATTCTTAATGTATCGTATCACATAAATCTTTTCGAAGTTAGAATAAAATATAATTTTGAAAAAAAAAGTAACTTTTTTGTTTATTAACCAAAAAAATCGATGAAATTTAAAATGTAAGTTGGTCTTGTGGGGTACAGGCTGTATATTATATTTATGTATTTGTGAGAGAAAATTAAAAAAAATTTGAAAACTAAAATTTTTAATCCCACTTCAAAAACATGTGACTTAATGTGAAGCAGATTTTTTTTTATTTCTCCTAACAGTTTCCATACAATCTTCTGCTGTTGCCACCTGAAATTCATACTTTAGTTAATTTTAAAAAATTTAATTGTCCGATCAATAAGCTGTTTAATCCACTGGATTCACAAAACTTTTCCCTTTCATTTGGTACCTTATTTGTAACGATACGACTGATATTTCTAATTTTTCTAATTTATTTTCCTCATTTTAAATAAATGTACGTTTTTTTTAAATTATTATTCTGACGAAAAAAAAAAATTGGCAACAATTAAATTATGAATAAAATTTAAATGGCTTATTTATCAGAAATTAGAAGGTTATTATTTTCACATTTATATTAATTAAGAAAAAACTAATCAAAAATTCAAAAATCGGGCTTCGATGTGCATCAGGACAGGTCATTACGAACCTCCATGCAAATGTGTGTAGCTCTGTGATCAGCCGTTTTCCTAAAAGGCTCTGGATATACATACACAATGACACACACACAAACAAACATCTTATTTTATTATATATATAGATGTGTGGATATCATTTTTGTCCCGCACTTTTGTTGTAAAAATATCTTGCTATACATGGGAACATATTTGCCATAGGATAAAAAATAAGCACAAACATTCCTCTTTTCAGGATATTGGGATTAAAAAATAATTTTTTTTTTTCCTGAATTTCCAGAGCTGAAATTTAAATTTGGAAATGTGCCATTTTGCTTGCCATATTTCAAAAAACTTACAAAATGTAGAACTTAAAATCTATTTATTCTGATTTCAGTATTATTATATGGATATGAATGCAACTTAATCCTATCACTGTATATTTACACTATAATAGATAAATTTGAAATTTATTTTGTTCAATTAAAGTTTTCCCTCAATCTTATTTTTCTGGAGTTTATTTATTTTGTATGTGTGTGTGCGATACAAAATAATTTACTTTATATCATTAAAAATATCGATTAATTGTAAAAGTTGTATAAGATATAATGCACGGAAAAAATGATTTAACTGATATGCATAGGAGTGTGTGTGTGTGGAGGAGGGGGGGGGGATATAAAAGTTGTGGCCAGGGCCTCTAAAAATCATAGTTGGACCCTGATAGAATAATCTTTATATAAATAAAAGGCATTGTATGCATGCATGTGGGTATGTCTTACATCTCCTCCCAAACCACTGAACTAATCTGATCCAAGCTTGATACAGTTATTGCTTACGGCCAAGTCAGAAGACAAACCTACATACATATAATGATTTTTATTTATATAAAGATTGTTAGATTTAAACGGAAAGAAAGAGAGAGGGGGGGAAAAACAGAATTTTGCCTGTATCTGAATTACATTCACTTGTGAAAATATAAATAATAAAAATAAAATGAATTTTGAAGGTACAAATAATACAAGACTGAAAATAAACAAAATGAAGATAAAAAGTTCTGCATTTTTTTTTATGAGCTAGTGACAATTTAAGTTTTAATTAAATATTGATAAAATGTAGGTTTTATTACTGAAATACTACAAAATGAATATAATTTTATTATTTTCTTGAAATATGAAAATTAATCAAAAGAGACAGACAGACAACAAAAATAGTCAATTTATATAATAAATTGAAAAACTCACTTTCCCAATCTAAACCCAGTGCCTGCGAAGGCACGAACACTTGTTTTTTTAGGGATATATTCTTCATGACTGTGGTCTTCTAACTTCACATGTACTTCTCCACCATTAGCTTTATGCCTCACTTCCATAGGAATCTCTCTGTAATGCAGAAAAAGCAATATTACTAATAACAAAAATAAATAAATCTCTGTAATGAAGAAAAAACAATATTACTAATACTAAATATAAATACATCTTTTTTTTTTTTTTTTTTTTTTTTTTTTTTTAATACAAGAGGAAGAAAAATATCAAATAATATTTTAAGCCAGAAAAAAGTAATAATTTACAAAGTGTTTGTCATTAATACCAAATAAAAGCTATTCCAATTTGAAGCAAAAAAACAATCAAGAGCAGATAACTCAGGACTATATTGATAGTATGAAGTAAATGTAAGTTGTAGTACTAGTTGTGAGCATTTTTTTTTTTTTCAGAAGAACTTCATAGGATGCTGCCCAAGAAGGAAGTCTCTACTTTTATTGTTTGCCTTAAATTAACTGTTGTTGTTTATTAGTATGAAGTTTATAGTAAGTTTAATTATAGCAATAAAGTGTTCAGTTACTGCTGTACTTTTTAATAAACAATCCTAGCTTTGCAAAAAAATATTAAAAAGTATCAATAATTTTCTTTTTTAATTGAAGTTTTTATTAAAAGAACAATTGCATAACTACAAAAATACCTTTATTGTTCATCCACTCAAAGCTTTTTGGTACAGCTCTGGGACTTCTTCAAGAGTTGGTACTTCTGTGCTTTGCGCTTGACTACTGTTCTTTTAACATCTGACACCATTTGCTATCAAGATTTTTTTTAAAAAATTTGAATCTCAGAGTTCACACCAGCGATGAAAAATCTCGCCACAATGGTATTGGATGAACATAACCAATCCACACCCCACAGCTTCCATAGATTCTCCAGGACAAATTTTTATGTAAAAAGAATTTACCTTCTCATAACTCTCTCTCCCCCCCCCCGCCCACGCACACACAACAACAACAAAATGCTGAACATCCTAAATGGGTTTACATCCAAAAATTGCTAAACATCCAAAGATGTATAGCCATTTTCAACCTTTATGTCTATGTGACTTCTTTCACAGAGTTCTGCTCAAAAATCTGGATTTTACAAAATTCCTCCTCCAAAACTGATCCCCCCCCCCACTTCCTCCTTAAAAAGCTCACAAACATATTTTTGTGAACTGCTCCCCCAGAAGGGGAATTTTTCAAAATTCTGTCTTACAAAGGGAGGGTCACCAACTGTTCAAAAGGTATTTATACATGTTATATATCCTCTTAAAGCTCTAACTGAGCTGATAATAAAAATATCTATCTTATCGGCAAATGTGCCCCCTAGCGTGAGTTATTATCAATTAAAGTTTGTAAACTGCAGGCTCTTCAGTAATGTACTTTGAAGAATTATAATCAATTTTTTAACAGATTCTCATGCTAATTACGACTGTTTATATTGTTAGTAAAGTATTTTATTATGTGTTTAATAATTATTTTGTGACAGCATTAAATTTATAAATCCAATACTTTATATATGTAGCCATATGTAAAATATTTACAATCAGAAAGATTTTCTTGTACATTGATGATATTTTGGATATTGACATTACATGGGGGGAATAATAAAAGAAATTTAATGCACTAACATAGTAATGGAGGGGGGAAATAAGCAGAAAAATAAATTTCTACTTTTAAAAATTAATAATTATATTATTACCGACAATAAAATATTTTAATGAAAATGAATATATAAAGTAACAGTTTTCTTCGTTACTATAAAAATTACAATAACTTCTTTTCCACTTTAATTTTTTTTTCTTTTTTGAATACTTTTCATACAGTTTAGCATGTAAAAATTTATTGTTGACATAAAGTAATTATTAAACAGTAAAATACTTTACATGTCATATTTATTTTTCAATGGTGCAGTACTTGCAAATGAGCATTGACTGGGTGGTTGCTGAACTATTAACCATTTGTGAAGGATTACCCAATGGGTGGCCATCGCCACCACTTACAGGGATAACAAAATCCATGCTTTGTCCAGGATTCGAACTCGGCCCTACTGTGAGGGAGTTAGGGACGCTAACCACAACAATATACGGTGACCTTTACTAATAATATATACAATGGTTTTTAGAATGAGAATTAATATGTTCCATAGAAAGTAAATGAAGATTTCTCTATTATTTTAAAAGACTTACCTTCACCTTCTAAATGTTTGAAGTTATTTATATCATTTTAATAATATTAAATTCAACTTTCTATTAGTTGCTATATTTGCTAACTATCGCTATTGCTGGAGTGAACCTTAATATGAAAAAATTTAACAGTTCAATAATTTCATAGAATATATATATACACATATAAGGGAAAAAAATGCAGAAACAGACAGATAATTTGGAATATTTTCATGTAGTAAAATATATAACAATATGCAATACATAAAATAGATAGAAACAATTATTTAGTGGGTTTTTTTTATTTATTTAAAAGCACTATAATAATAATTAAAAATAAACAAACACATTTTAAAACTTTTCAAATAAATCATCAAATCAAAATATACTTACCCATTACGAATAGTATCTAAGAATTCTCTATTCTGAGGATCACTATATTCTCTTAGAGGCCCATCATCTACAGTAAATCCTGTTTGCCATAATCTTAGAGTAATATCTAAAGGCTCGGATTGTTCTTCAGAACCCCGATCACCAGAAACTGAATCATTACAATTAGAAGTAGATCCCAGAACATACCCAGTTCCACGAAAAGCTTTGATTTTATTACCTCTTTTGGAATGGTCAATTTCTTCTGCTCCAAAACTAAGGAAATAAAAAGCATTTTGCAAAAACGGAATATACCTATATCTATATATATTTTTAATAACTAAACAGAAAAAAAAAAAAAAATTATATATATACATGCATATAAATACACTTGAAAAAGAAGTTGTATAAAGTTAGCTTTTATAAAATTCCATGACCTTGAATTTAAATAAATATTTTTCTATAAGATCTGTAATTTTTAGTTGGAAGAATGCTAGTTCGTAAATTATAAAATGACAATGATGGTCTAACCTTGAATTTAATTACATATTTTCCTTTAAAATTTCTAATTTTCAACTTAATTTAGTAATTTTTGAATTATAAACTCATAATTACAATTTTTATTTTTGTGAAAATTGGTTAAAAATTCACAATTTTTAAAAAAGCTTTTTCATACTGAATAAAAAATATGATTTATCATATGTAAAGTGGCCTAAAAAAAAATTAATTAATTAAAAAAATATCTCTAATTTTAAACCAAACGTAGAGATTTTCGGACTAAGAACATATAATCACTACTCATATCATAACCAATTTTTAATTTTTGTCAAAATGGGCTTAAAATTCACAATATTTGAAAAAAAAAAAAAAAGTGTTTAACTCCAATCCAAAAAATTGTGTGACTATCATCTAACATGATTTGGAAGTTGAAAGCTTGCAAATTTAGCACTACTGCTGACGTAGATTCACGTCAGTTGGAAATCTGTAACTCTGCCAGTAGACGTTTCTTTTGCAATACTGAAATCGCTCAAAAGTTTACTTTGGGTTCCCGCTGCCTTTAGCAGCAACTTGTACACCCTCGCAGTCTCTGGTACCTGTCCCTATTTCCTGCGACAATGGCTTACTCGTGGGCTCCCATTTGGGTGTTTATCATATATAACAGTTTCGATATGGACAATATCGAAAACTTTGAAGTAGCCCTTTTATATTTGAATCCCAGTTACATACGAACAACATTATGCGTGATGTACATAATATTTACTTTCAAGTTATTTCCTATATTTATTTGATTTAATTGGTCAACCATAAAATGACAACTATTAAGCCAAATATAATATTATAATATGCTATGATCGGCTATGTCTATCGCATGAGACAATTATTATTATTATTATTTTTTTTTTTTGTGGTTATATATACTTCATGCTTAGTTAATAGTAGTTGGTATATAGAAAAACAAATAAATTAATATGTAAACCTGATCATGGTACAACCTTAACATAGCTTCTCTTGGCGACTTTTGAATTTTTGTCGCCGTTTTAGACCAAAATTTAATTTATGTGATTATTGTTCCTATTTCTTTCTCTTTCTTTTTTCCAATATTTTATAATTTAGTTATATTTTTGATGCGCTACTTGGTTTTAAGTGGTTGTCCTTGCATGGGCGTCGGCAGAATGGGGCAAGGGGGGGCATTTGTCCCCCCCCTGGAAAATTTTAATAAGCATTTTTTTCTTTAACTTTAAAACTGTGCTATGAGAAAAAAGTACTTTTTCAGGTTGTGCCCCCCCCCCTGAAATTTTTTCTAGCGACGCCACTGTGTCCTTGGTAAAAAATGTCCGATCTACTTCAGCATCAAAATGTAAAAATTTTTCCAAAATTATCAATAAGTAAATATCTTTAATATAATGCTGAATTAGCTTTTATGCCAAGCGTGATTCAACCGTGCTACAAAAAAAAAAAAAAAAAAAAAAAAAATCTAAAGTTGAGGTACATAAAAATATGCTATGAAATAAAATTCAGAAGAAACATGCTAGATTTGTCATTTTCTCATTCACCAATTTAACATTTAGTATTTTTTTTATTTTTCGCATGAAAGCATATTTCATTTTATGTTGATAAAAAAAAAATAATAATAAAAAAGTATATTTAAATAAAAATACCTCGTAAACTTTTTTGGCAACAATTAAAAATTTAAATGGCTTATATTAAGGCAATTACCAGTTTATTATTTTCATATTTTAATTAATTTTAAAAAATCTAACAAAATTTCCGATATAAATAGTAGCCTATGTCCTATTCCAGACTACTGTCTATCTCTGTACCAAATTTCATCCAGATCCGTTTAGCTGTTGTGACGTGATTGAGTAACAAACATCCATAATCGTTACATCCATCCAAACTTTCGCATTTATAATATTAGTATAGATTTGTTTGCGGGGAGAGGTGCAGAGTCATTTAAATTGCTCAATACTATTGGCTATTATATTTTGCAATTGAAATTTCATTAAAATTTATGCATACATAGCTAAAAGGTCTTTAGTTAAAATGCTCATATTTCATTAGGTATTTAATATTTTTATATTCTGATTGCAGTATGCTGTGTGTGTCCAATAGTGTATGTCAAGATTTCTAAAAATGGATTTGCACTGAGTTTAATACCTTTTGTGTTACAGTTAAAAATGTGACAATTTTTTAAAGAAACCACTATACTTCCATACCAGGAACATTTGTGGTATCCTCATAAAAATTTAGACAAATAATAAGAAGCTTCATAATCACATACTACAGCCAGAATTCCTTTCAAGCATTACTTTTTACAACGTGATCCCAAACATTTTCATTTTTCTTTAATTTTTTACTCGCCTCCTTTTGGTTTGGGGGAAAAACTTTCTCTGAAATATACGAGGTATAATATGTTCCTCACACTCCTGAAATTTCAAGATGATTCGTCTAGTACTTTTTGAGATATTTTGAGATAAATGTCTGGAATTGAAAGTGTCCAGTCATTTATGGAAAGGAAGTGTATTATTAAGTAATTGAAATCACATTACAGTTGAATCTATTACCCAAAAAGCATGAAAAATGGATGATTTTTTCTTAATACTTAATTTATTAAAATTTACACAATTTTTAGTACAAAAGGGAAAAAAATAAAACTTACGTCTTTACTGCTTTAAACATATCTTGTACAATCTCATTAACAGCTTTTCTTTTACTAGGGCCTAAAACTTGCTGTCCACTGAGAAATAAAATAAAAGAATTACACAGTGCTGTAAGATGAAATATACATATATATTCACAACATCTACGTAACTAATGCAATGAAATTTGCATTACAAAAGTAATATAGAACAGTAAAATGTAAAATACCTTGCAAAAATATTTTCAAAGAAAATTCAACAAGAAAAAAGTTATTTGATACACTTTAATTTTAATAAATTTAATCATAAATAACTTTTCCTTCCTCTGAAACTTGTGAATTGTTGATAGAGGAAAGGCGGGGAGCAAAAGGAAGAAACTTTTATGTATGCATATAATAACTAAGATTGTAGGTAAAATATTCTGATAATTTCTATTAATTATGAAATGAGGTGTATAAATCATATTGTTAAACACCTAAATATAACAATTTTATTTCAGTTATTCTTCTTAATAAATAAAGAATAAAAAAAAAAAAAAACTCTCAATAATATCGAAAACTTTTAAGCTTTTCAACAAGCTAATAACCTGAAATCATCAGCCATATGACAGATGAAAAAATATTTACCACCTCTATTTTTAAGTTTGTAAATTCTAGTCTGAAACATATTCAGATGTTGAAAAGACAAAGAATAAAAATTTTAGAATGAGAAGGCATCTCTTCAGAAAAAATAATATTTCTTTCTTTCTATGAATAAAAAGTACCTTTATTTCTCATACTATTGTATAGTACTATGTATTAGTGTATATAAATAATTATGTTGAAATATTTATTTATTATGCGGAAATAATGATATTTAAAATAACTAACTTTTATAAAACTCGTATAAAATTTTTAAAATCTTATGGTAACATTTGTACATAATTTTTATAAGAATTTTGTAATGGTCATTTCTTGAGAATGCACTTCTGAGTATTATCCAGGTTTTTCCTAAAAGTCTAGCAAATTTTCTTGATTTAAAGAAATAAATAAATAAAAATAAAATAATATTCTGACAATTTTAGGTTTTTCCTGGTTCTCTCCGATACGTAGGAACCCTGATAAATTAACATTATAATCTGAAACAACATTATCTGATGTGATGGTGATCTTATAGATCTGGATGGATATGTTCCAGGGCTGTGGAGTCAGAGTTTGGTTGATTTTTGAGTAAAAAGATTTTAAATTTCTAAAAGGATTGAGTAAAAGGATTTAAATTTCTAAAATTTTTTACATTTTCCTACTTTCATTCTTTTTTCCCCTCTAAGAAAAAATTCTAAGCAAAATGATCACATCTCTTTTTTTCAACTCAAAAGAAAAAAAAAAAAGAATCTCTGAAGATTATTTTTCTAAAGATCATTATTATATTGTGACAGACGGTGATTGTCATGGAGTATTTTTCACATATTTTCCCACTGGGGGATTGAAATTATTAGGGATTGAAATACTTAATATTTGTGAGATTTTGTCACTACCACACATTTTGTTGGAATCCGACATCATTCATTTAAATCAGTTTTGAAATCAAAACAAAATAACTGCTAATATTGTAATTGTATGTAAATTGAATTTATGTATATATGAATATCACTATCATAAACTGATGAGTGTCATATTGCAGCCCCCAATTTAAAACATGTGTTCATTACTTTCCTTATTGGTTCCTTATTGCTTTCCACTTTGGAGGAATATTTAGTTTGTCAGTTGCACAAATTCACTTTAAAAACATTGGATATTTGAACTTGTTCCATTTTAGCTGTGTCAAGAAAATATAAATAACACTGTGTTGAAAAGAAAAAAAAAAATAATAAAAATAAAAATTGAGCCCTGATACCATTCTTGCTAATTCTTATGTAAAATAACCTCTTGAATCCAAATATAACTCCCATTTTTCCCAGTCACCCATCGTTTTCTCAGACCACCCCCTCCCCAAATTTTTATCACTGTTCAGAGTTTTATGGCCATGAATTTGATTTGAAGAATGATAAAGAATTAATTTAACACTTAAAAACAAAAAAATATATATAATGTTTAATGAATAACATTAATAATTAAAAAAAAAATATAAGAAATGTAATACATAACAACAGTGACAAATCCCAATCCTAAATTTTCCCCTTGTCGCAAATGTTCATGTTTTAGAATTTTCCAAATCTGTAGCCCCTCAGAAGATATTTAACAGTTAAAATAATACTTTCCAACCCTAAAAATCAAATTTATAGCCATAAAATTATCGAAAAGTGATAAAAATAGGGGTCTGCCCCTAAAAGATTGGTGGGTGAGGGCAAAATGGGCATCATATTCGGATTCAGGAGGTCATTTTACATAAAAATTTGCAAAGATGGCATTGGGGGCAGTTTTCATGCATAGCAGTGTAATCTATTATCCAAATGTTTACTTCTTAACTCTTTTCAAGACATTTTTTATCCATAAAGTAAAATTTTAATATTGATAAAATATTTATAAACAGTATGCTTTTTTTTTTTCTTTCTTTTTTAAAGAATGTACCTAATAAAGCATTCTCAAAAATAACCCTAATATTTGTATTAACTAAATGCTACTAATAACATCTTTCTTTAACTATTTTTTCTTAACAATATCATTTTAATAAATATAAAAAAACAATCATTCTCATGATCTTTAGGGATCAATAATAAGAAATCCAACAAGTGAAACTTCTGCAATCTTAAAGAAAAAAAATAAGAATAGTTCAAGTAAAACAGAAATTCAACCTACCTTCTTTCAGATCCACCAGCATAAAATGCTTGACCTTCTTCTTCATCACTTTCTGCCTGATTTTGTCTCAAGCTCGCAAAAGTTGCAATTCTAAAAAATAAATTTCTTTAAAATATAGAAGATTCACATATGTTTTTCACATATAATTGCAAAAAAAAAAAAAAAAAAAAAAAAAAAAAAAAATGAATTGTTTTGTTACAATTCATTTACATCTCAAAATATGCACTCCCCATCCCTGACGCACAAACACAGGGACATTTATTTCAAGCATCACTAATAATTTTAAATAAATCTTCAAAAATCCCTTTTTTTTTTTGATTGGACAGAGTAAATTAAAATAATAATTAAAAAAAGCCTATTTTTATTTTCTAAGTAATAGATATAAAATTCTGTGCAAAACATAATTTAGTTTTGGTACAAGTACAACAAGACTTCTTTTAGTCTATTCTTTCATATAAAGACATACAGTAACTTTTTTGGGTCCCTTAGCCACAGTTACTATCCCAGTAGCAGAATTTTCTGTATTTGTCTGTAGTAAAACAAAATTTGTCTGCGATCAAGGAATGGTGGACTAAGACTGGTATCACAAGAAATATTAGCAATTCATAAAATTACATTTACAAAGAAAATAAATTGAAAATATATAGCAAGCATAGAAATCTAGAGACATAATGCAAATTAATTTTGTATTTTTAAACCTGGTATTTCTTTATGAGATGTTAGATTAATCTGCAGAGCTTTAAAACAATCTGCAGCGCTCACTGCCGTACTGCACTGTTTCTGCTAGTGAGGTTACTACATTCTTTTTTTAAAAATTTCTATTGTAGAGATTTAATATAGTACCCCTTGGAAACTTTTAAATTTTTATTGCCCTTTTGGCGATGCATTAAAATGGATACATCACAATTATATAAGTAAAGATCTTGGTGAGAAATATTTTAGCTACTTCGGTGCCAAGGTTGCTACAGTGGTTCTATTGTTGTCATAGCTTGCTTTGATGCTTAAGTTATTCTGCCCAAATGGTGATAATGCTGTCAAAGCATTTCCCTTATGCTGCAGACAAAAAACTTTGCATATTGATCAAGTAACTTCATGTGCTCCACAGCGAATGGTCAAACATTTTGAATAAACAGACAGCTTTGGAGTTAAAACAGGCCGAGGAAAAAAAAAAAAAAAAGTGCATTGAAAACAACTTATTGAAACTTTGTTTGGTGTTATGTTACTATGCTCATATGTTTCGCTTGTGCTGTCATTAACATTTCTGTAGGATCAACAGTTTATGAGCAATGAATCATTATCCTACTGATGATCGGTTATTGCAGACTGAGAAAAAAAAAAATTTCATACATCTATATTAATAAAATCAGAGTTTTGTCTGTAAATTTGTCGGAATCGAAAAATTTTGCGATATCTTCACGTTTTACACCCCATGAAAGCCGAAAATGACTTCAGAAAATTTTGCCTGTGTGTGTGTGTGTGTCATCGTGTCCGAATGTCGCTTTTTTTGTCCGGGCATCACTTGAGAACGGCTGGACGGAATTCAACGATGCTTGGCAGGAATTTAGGTCTTCACCCAACTTAAAATTATATCTATCAACTTTTCAGAAATTCCCCCCCCCGTTCTCCCCCTAGGGGGTAAAAGACTAAAACACGTTTGTCCGGGCATCACTCGAGAACGGCTGAACGGAATTCAACAGCGCTTGGCAGGGATTTAGGTATTCACCCAACTTAAAATTATATCTATCAACTTTTCAGAAATTCTCCCCCGTTCCCCCCTGGGGGGTAAAAGACTAAAACACGTTTGTCCGGGCATCACTCGAGAACGGCTGGACGGAATTCAACGGCGCTTGGCAGAAACTTAGGTCTTCACCCAACTTAAAATTATATCTATAGAAATTTTCAAAATTCTGATTAGTGTTTAAATTGTGGGTAAAAAACGCCTGCGCGTGCGCCATAAATATTTTTTCACTAAAACGCTTTGAATGGAAAAATAAAATGCAAAAATAAATTTTTAAGATAAAGACTTTTTTCATTCGCGCGAATCGCACTACAAATTATGAAAAGATTTAAATGAAGTTTTGCCATCTGAGTTTCATACTTTAGTTAATTTTAAAACATCTAATTGTCGTATCGAAAAACTGTTTACACCCCAGGATTCAGAAAAATCATCTCTTTAATTTGGTACTGAATTTGTAACGATAGGTCTGATACTTCTAATTTATTTTCCCTTTTTTCCGTTGCCACTTAAATTTCATACTTTAGTTATTTTTTTAATATCTAATTGTCGCATCGAAAAACTGTTTGCACCCCTGGATTCAGAAAAATCGCCTCTTTCATTTGGTACCAAATTTATAAATATAGGTCTGATATTTCTAATTTATTTTACCCTTTTTCCGTTTTCAACCTAGATTCGATATGGAACAGCTTTAGTATTGGATCCCTTTGGCAAAATTTGAAATTCGGAACCGAAGTAGCTCGGACGTTTCTCGCCAAGATCTTTGATTGCACAATTGAGATAGCCAATTCAGTTCATCGCAAAAATGGCTTAAAATTAGTCACCAAAGGGTTCCCATACTAAAGCTGTGCATTTTGTACTTATTTATTTATATTTTCTATTAAAGACTTCTGTGGTCACGAAATTTGGTGCGTAAATTGTTTGTTTGCATCCGGCACTTATTGTAACTGGATTTCACGAAATTCGAAATCTCCCCCCCCCCCTTCTCGGAGTCGGAGGGCAATAAACGGTATAACTTCTGTATAACCCCACAGCTGAATTTGGCGATTTTTCTTTGGCGTTGTTTTGAAGGATAACGATGTCGATCTGGACTGTTTGCGATATAATATGGCAGCCTAATATTTTGTTTATTTTGGATTTATGATTTAGATTATGATTTTATCATTTATCATATATGATTTATGATTTTTAGATTTATGATTTAGCCATAATCGCCAACAAAAAAAATCGCCAAATATCGTTGTGGGTTTATACTGAAGTCGTTCCCAATAAACATGTGTAAAAACATGTTTTTCCGTTTGAATTCGCTTTGAATTATCTTAGAATGGCGAATTTTGGTGTGCGGATATTGATTAAGTGTACGCATTATGTACGTTAGTGGGATTTTGCAAAACTTCGAACTCACCCACTGAGGAAGGGGAAGTAACAAGTGGGTAAGTTGTGCCTAAGGCAGTGGGGACCCAGACTGTATATTGATTAAGTATACGCATTATGTACATTAGTGTGATTTTGCAAAACTTCGAACTCACCCGCTGAGGAAGGGGAAGTAAGAAGTGGGTAAGTTGTGCCGAAGACAGTGGAGACCTAGACTCCTCACTTTGCGAGCGAGAAAACCTCTACCAATCACAGCGAGAACTTGGGTTATTAATAAAGATATGGGATTTTGACAACTCATTTAAGTTTAATGACCAGCGAAGCGGGCAAAGCCTGCTAGTTTATAATATTTTTGATTGAATAATTCCTTAATTATAAAATAATGAAATATAGCCTCTAGCCTTTCTATGTTTTTCAATGATGCTGTCATAGAATTAGTTCGCTATCTCTGGCTCTTAAGATATTGGAACTTTTATTAGTTCCCAATCTTCAGTATTAATATGACATATATTGAATATGTTACTAATTATTCAAGGATTTAATACTAAAAAGCATTCAATTACAAAAAATCTTTATTAAAATCATTGGGTATTTATTTTTTTTTTTTTTCTATTACTATGACTCCCAATAACAGAATATTTTGCAACTATCTACAGCAAATTAAATTTCTTTTTGCAATTCAGGAATGCTGGTCCAAGTCTGGTATCACAAGAAATATGTGTGATTCATAGAATATACAAAATTTGCATCGACAAAGAAAACTAGAATGTTGTGGCCACCACATGACTTTCTTCTATATTTTCCTATGCAAATTCACTCAGTAAAAATAATTTATTAAAATCATTATATTTAATAAAATTATCTTCCATGATAATGCAGTACGATTTCCATAGTAGAGAAGTAGCATAACACTAAATATCCAAAAAAAGTTAATTTTATTCTCAATATTACATTAAAAAAAAAAAAAATCGATAACTTTATTTTAAATTATCGCAGATCGATGGTTCAACTATTAATTTTAAAGGTATTGGTGAGCTCTTTTGAAAGATAACCATCATGAAAATTTATTCCCCTTGAGGGGGGAGACGATGCTCCTACACATATAAAATTTTTTTCCTAGTTGACTATCTCTATTATAAATAATTCTTGTAAATTTCATAATGATTATTAAATCTCTTTATGCACATTTATACAAAATTTTGTCCTATACCACCATATTAAAAATTTAGAAAAAGTGGAATGGCAACGCAACCTGTAAGACAATTTTTACCAAAAGTTGATAGGCACTAATTTATGTCAAGGTGTAACTACATAGCAATTTGTATGAAATTCTGTGCAGTAGTTCCTGAGATACAGTTGCCACAAAATTTTGTCACACACACAGACAGACATTTTCTAAAAATGGTCAAATCGTGTTCTACAGCTCTCAAAACGTGTAAATCTATCTAGAACCAGAGGTCAAAATTTTTTACGAACTCAATACTTTCTTCTATGTAATATAGAAGAAAGTGATAAATTAAGAATGTATAACAGGAACAGGTACAGTAATCTACAGACATTATATAAATTACACATGTATTTTTAAGCCTGGCATTTCTTTTTGAGAGGTTAAATTATTCTGAAGTGTTTGCTGCCATGCTCCATAATTTCTGCTACTGGGCTATGACTGAAAAAAATTGAAGATTCTAAGTAAATTTGGTAAATTAATAACAGAGGCACGAAGAAATAAAAACTGGTGTGGAGGATTTGTGAATTTTAGAAAAGTGGAAAATGACATATTCCGATATTTGTGTTGCATAAATGAAGCATTTTTGTATTAAAATGAATAGAAATGAATTTGGACTACACTAAATAGTCATCAAATGAGGTGGTAATAGAGACTAATTTAACTTATCATAATTATTTTATTAATTATGTAAACCATTAATAAATTATTTAAATAATTATCTGTATTAATTTATTATTATTATTATTTTAAATGTTGTCCTTTATTTACTACACTAAATAGTCATCAAATGGGAGGATGGTAGAAACTAACTTATAATAATTATTTTAGAAATTATTTATTATTATTATTATTTTTTTTAAGGATTGTCCTTGATTTACTACACTAAATAGTAATCAAATAAGGGGATAGTAGAGTTTAATTTACCATGGTTACTTTACTAATTATTTAACTTATTAATAACAAATGTATTTAAAAATAATTCGTTGTTTTGATTTATTATTATTTTTTTAAGGGTTGTCATTGATTTAATATTATAGAAAATGTTGTGGCTGTTTAAACATTAAAATACCATCTATTTTATGGAGAAGAGTATTTTCATATCACTATCAATTATCTTTTAGAAATCGTACTAATTAATGTATTATTAATTCATCACTAAAATTTAAATCTAGGTGATTCTTACAATATATTTTATAATTATCTATACTACACAAAAAGTTTAAAAAAATAATAATAATAATAAAAAATAATAATAATACCTTGATGTATTTGAAGCTGCTGCCTTGGGTTTAGGCTGCGGTTTCGGGCTTCCAGGTCTAGGAAACATGCTATCACTTTCAGGGGTGTCTACATCTTCACTTTCTTCAAAGTAACTTCTAATGGCAAGCTAAAGATATATTTACAATTTAATTTTACAGATATAATTTAATTTTAAAATTAAGAAAATGCAGTACTTACATATTTATCCCATTTTATTTATTATTCTCATCAGAATCAAAAACTATGGCCAAATGTCCCAGTATACAGTCAATGATGAACGAATAATTTGGTTCGGTTCAGTTCGATGAGTACTGAGATTTATTGCTTAACTCTAGGGCCACTTATATCTCGAAAATCCACACCACAAGGGTTTACAAGTTTTTATTAGAAGAAACAGATACAATAACACATAATAAACAAGGACAATACATCCATGCCTTCTCCGGGATTCAAACCTGGGCCCAACTGTGAAGAAGTCGGGGACGCTAACCACTACACCATCTGGGCGGCTGAACAAATAATAATAATGAAATTTAACTGTGTTGTTGTTAAAATGTGCAGTTCAAGAATTTTTTTAAAAAATTTCCCAATTTATTTAAATTTAACTGTGTTTTTTATTTTAAAAATATAATTCAAATAATAAAATGCAGAGTTGGGAAAAAAGAAAAGAAAATAAAATGTACCCCCCCCCCCCCAACACACACACACAAAAAAAAAAACTAGTCTTTTTGCTTAATGTAGTTTTGTTTTTCCATACCATTTTCAGTCATGTTACCAGGGCCCGATTAAGCTTTGAAGCTAGGGGAAGCTCAGCATCATTTAGGGGCCCCCTTTCATTTCGGAAAATCTTGTTTTCCTGTTACATATTGTAATATAAAAATGCTGTAGACCAAAAAATAGTGTATGTTTATTATTATTATTATTATTATTATTTGATACATCTGGGTGGTTTCTACACAGACCTTTAAAATCATACAACTTTTTAATTAAGAACATTCAGATTTTTGAGGTTAAATGATAGATTTTTCCTGAAATAGTGAGTGTTTTGTCTTGTTTTAGGTAACCTTTCTCAGAAAATTCAATCTCAGTGTGAAAATATGAAACAAAAAATTCAAGACCATGTTTTTAATCCTTATGGCGCCCCCTCTTAAATTTTAGAGGGGAAGTTTGTGCTTCCTGAGCCTTTTGGATAATCAGGCCCTGCATGTTACATGTACAGAGGCTGTTCGCACATTTTTTAGACGATTTTATTTCGCAGTAAGAAAAAATCGTTTGCATGGAGAATTTTATTTTCACAACAGTTATACTTTTGGAAGTTTTATTTATCTTCTGATATTTAGAATTTTTGTTTAGATGCAAAAATGCGCTTTTAAAATGGCAGTGGATGGAAGGATAGGTTTCCGCTCTTTCCAAAGACAGTTTTTAGTGAAATCTTTATGAAAAGCATTTATCAGGAGAAAAATGGAAAAATGTTGCAACAACAGATGAATCTTGGGTCTATTTAAGTGGTTGCAAAAGAAAAAGGTCAATTTATTATCACAAAAGTGGAGAAAAAAAAATTTGCTACATGGCTCAAAGCATCAAAAGAAAGTTTTTCTGGAGGATTCCACTGGTTTTTCATACAAGCGCAAGATAAAAGCAAAAAAAAAAAAAATGTGACAAAAATGTCAAAATCAACTCTAAATACTCTCAAGAACATATTTTAATTCCAATTTTTAAAAATGAAAATCCAGATCTTTATCCACAATGCTATCAATCCGTTGAACTGTATCAAGACAAAACAAGCAGCCACACATCACAATCCGCAATTGCTTTTCTAGAAAAAAATGGAACAAAAAACGTGAATTAAAACCATACCCTTCATTGACATTCCTGCTAAATCTTCTGATGTATCACTGTTGGATTTTTGTGTTTTTCGACTCTTAAAATAAACATTATCCAAACACCGACCTACAACGCTTTGTGGACTCTGGAAAGCTGTTCAAGAGGAGTAGAAAAATATACCTCTTCCGATATTATAAAAAGCATTATTATCATAGAAATTATGATGTAGAATGTTAGTTAAGAAGAAGGGCTATCAAACTGAACAAATAAAACTCAAAATATGAGTGAAATTGCTTCAGTACACTCCATCAAAATTGTCTAAAAAATGTGCGAACAGCCTCTGTATGATTGCTTAAAAAAAAAAAAAAAAAATACATTTTAAATAATAAATACACAATGTTAATTATTATTCCATCTATCAAATTATATTGAATTTTATTACAGCTAATACTTTTATATTTAAAACTCTTATTTAAATTCAATAACTTGCACTTACATTAGAATATATAAGGCATTTTCATAGAAAAAGCTGCTACACTTTACTATGATTAATTGGGGCTTTTATTTACTAGTGATGGAATAAGTACTAAGATATAGTGATCTGAACTCCAAATTATAATATTAGAGTTACCATTAAAATGATGAAGTGATATATTTTTAAAATCTTAGGATGAAGTGATATATATTTTTTTAATCTTATCTGAACAACAAGTATTTTAATTTGTTTTACAAAATAACAATAAACTGAACTATACATCTTAAGTCTTAAGAGAGTGCTACACATAAGTCAGATTCCCCCTTTCTTCCTTCCCATGTTATCCTATAAGATTTTTGTTGCTTCGTATTATAAGGATATCTCATTCAAAAAGGAGGGTTTTCAAAATCTGTTTTTTGAATATTATTTCTTGAACATGTTGTCATTTAGTTTAATAAGCGACTTTTTTAAATATTTTATTTCCTTAAATAAATTTTTGACTCTAATTTTCAATCACCAAAAGAAACATGTAATGTTCCGATTTCGATCCGATTTCAGGGCTGCCAACCTCTGGGAGTGCTAAAGTGTAGTTAAAAAGCAAAAAAAGTGTAGTTTTAAGCTACAAAGTGTAGTCGCTAAAAAATTAGAAAATACTTAAAATATAAATAAGCATAAAATCTTTTGTTTACATTATGACTTATTTTCTGAAATTTATTGATTTTTAATAATCAAACATTAAAAAATAATAGAAATTTTATCCAAATTTACCTTTTATATTAACATGGATACATGAAAATACACTAATTCTAATATAATACACTAATATGCAGGGTTGCCAACTTTTCAAAAACAGTTTGAGGAGTATTCAGAGAAAGTTTGAGGAGCATTTCGGCTACTTTGAGGAGCAATTTTAAAAATTAAAAAAGAAAAAGAAAGAAAGAAACTACTAACAAAAATAAATTAGCAATAATCATATGAAATTAAGTGAAGAAGAAAAAAAAAAGGTAAGATGTAGGTATGCATCAAATTTTTAGTTATTCAGTATACTGAATATTCATTATTCAGTAATAATCAAACATTTAGTGCATGCCTATTCAAAAGAAACTTGTTTAATTACAAGAACAAGACAATTGATGTGAAAATAATTTCAATGCTATACTTCAAACAGATACAAAAATTGGATTTTTTTAAACAAAATCTTAAATTTTTGGAGTAATAAAAGTCAAAATAATGAACAATTTTAATAGTTTAGATATTAGAAAATGTAATAAAACTGAATCTACAATAAAATAATCATTGTTATTAAGGATGGAAAAGGATTGAAATTGTACAACATTAAATTCAATTTCAGTGCAAACTGACAGCCATCAATTTTTCTGAAACTTTTTTCCCCCCTTAAGATTATTGCTAAATATACCTAAAAAATCGAGTTTCCGTAGAGGGGGGGGGAGGTAGAATTACGTTTTTATCATCAATTAAATAAATATGCTATTTTTCTCGTATTTGACAGAATTCGCAATATTTTTACGACCGATTGCCGAAATTCGTAATTATTTCACTGGAAATTTACAAAATCTACGTTTAATAGCGAATAATTGCTAATATATACTATAATTTTGCTCTAATTGATAAAATTCACTCTTCTTTAAAGGTAAATCTTAAATACGCGATTATTATGCGGCCGATTGCCGAAACACGCTATTATTTAGCTACTAATCTATGCAAAATACGTTCATCTAAAAGCTGAATCTTAAATACTCCACTATTTTGCCACTAATCAGTGAAATTTCCTTTTTTTTTTTCTTTTTCAAAGTGTAATCTCGGAAATCGGGAATAATTTTGAAGTAGTTTTCGCTAATACGGGATCGCTTACCCACTAATAATAAAAAATTTACGTTTTATATTCTATCATTTGGCTGCTAGCCAATAAAGTTTTTTTTTTTTTTTTTTTTCCCAGTTGATTTCAGTAAATCGCGATTTTTTTGTAGCCGATGACGGAAATACGCAATCATTTCACCGCTAATTAACAAAATTTATGTTTAATCGCTGAAAAAGGCTTTATTTTGATGCTAATCGATGAATTTTCTTGCTTTTTTCAAACATGATTTACATTATAAGTATAATTTTGTGGCTTTTTATAGAAATACGGAATTATTTTACAGCTAATTTTTAAAATTACGTAATCGTAAACTAATTGCTAAAATAGATGTTATTTTTCTAAAAATGTCTAATTATTTAGTCATAAATCAGCTTTTTTTTTTATTACTGAAATGTCATTTTTTGCGGCTGATTTATAAAATACGCAATTTTCTTGTGTTATTTTTGTGATGAATCCATTTTAAATCCGACGATTTTTGTGAAAGTCCCATTTTCAGATATGAAAATTTCTTAGAATCACCCACGCACTATAAAAACTAAGTTATCGCGTATTCAGTTATCCTAAGAAAAAGCACAGGAAATATTCTTTTTCTTTCTTCAACGGTAGATACTTGGTACGATAAAGTTCGAAATTTTCCATGATTTTTTCAGAAACTTGTATATTAAAACACTTAAGAAAGTTTCCTATTACAGAGGACAATTCCTCCGTTAAAGTCCGACTTTATACTGTTTTCTCCAAAACTCGCGTGATTAAGGCTTCAGACACTTTAGAAAGTCTCCCACGGAAGATAGCTCTTCCTGGTCTTAGTTTCCTTGCGTTGTCAATCGTACTTAAAGTTCAGTAACTTTGAATCCATTATTTTTATCGATAAATAATTAAAATAAACATTTTTTTTCGTTAGAAAGTATTATTTTTTGGCGACTTATTAAGCATTAAGATAACTGAAACATTGATAGAGTTTAAATGAAAATCAAAATACAGCATAATCATAGCCATGAAGATAATCATAGCATTCGGTTTCTTTCTCCCCCCCTTTCAGCTTGCGGTGTCTGTGCTTGCGGTTTTAATTAAGCACACTCTCAGCTAATGTAAACAAATACTTGTTCCCGTTCGAGTCAGCAATATTTCGATTACGCAATGCCTAGCAGTAGAATGTTTTTTTTTTTTTTTTTCTTTACTATTTATTTATGAGTATTTACGATGAAGCATGTGGTTCTTCAACTAGTAGATTGTAAAAGTTAGATTTGTTATTTTTATATTTTCAAGAAGCACTTTCATACATAAAAAATAAAATTCAAAGAATAATGTTTTATGCGGCAACTGTTGGAAATGCAAAATTAAAAGTTGATAAGGATTGGATTGCGATGGAGAAAAAAAAAAAAAAAAAAAAAAAGAAAAGAAAAAGAAAGAAAGAAAAAAGATAGGTTTTTTTTTTTTTTTTTTTTCCAGTGTCTGCCACTATTCAGTTTTATATTATACTTTTTTAATCCGTGGTGAAATCGGAGTTCGCTCATTGTAAACAAGATGACGATGGGGAAAGGAAAAGCGTAGCTTTAAGTGTACGATGCGTAGAGTGTAGTAGAAGCAGGCTAAAGCGTAGTTACTACGCCAATTGCGTAGTTGTTGGCAGCCCTGCGATTTCAATCCGATTTCGACCCTGTACTATTTATCTTTATTTCAACGAAGACTTACCAGTAAACTTCAGATCAGGCATACAGGCTGGATATCATGTATGTGTTTAACAATAAGCAAATAAACTAGGAAATTTTGATGGCTAAATTCTATTTTTATAATAGAGCAGGCATACCAGAGAGAAAAAAATAGTTAATTACAAAATTTCCCAGTATACCCAATTAAAATATATATATATATATATTAATAATAATTCTGCTTGAAAGAATTAATTATCCAACACTAAAGAGGCTTTTTTAAGTCACTCTCTCATCTCTATTTAAAATGTTATATACAGTCGGACCCCGATTTACCGAATTTTGAACGAAAATTAACAAAAATGAAGGCAAATCCACCTATTTAACGAATAATAAACCCCGAATTAAAGAATTATTTCAACTGCCAATTTTTTTTTTCTTAGTTATGTTAGAAAAACTTTGGACTGCTTTCCAATGCCTTCTTGTCTTTAATAGAAAAAAATTGTCTTATGATCATCAATTTTCGATGGATAAGTGCTTAGCCTCACAGCTGCAGATGTCTGCTCGATGATGCAATCTGTCGCGTGGTTTTCATGACAGGAAATTCCTTTCTTATCTCTACCCACCTTATAAGGTAGGGTGCACAGTTTAAAAATTTTTACCTACCAATTGTTTTCTTTCTTGAGAGAAGTGAGGTGTATTGGACGCTTGGCTTGAAGAACACATTTGATTATTAAAACTTAGTGAAGCATGGCAGATTGTCAGAAACGAAAACGTTTCTTAGAGCTGTACCGAGTACTCGTTATATACTCGGTACTCGGCCAAATATGGACTAAGTATTCGGCCAATACCGAGTAGTTGTAAGAATTTCATTATTTTTATGTGTTATTGAAAGAAATGTATTCATAAGAGTTGTTTATTAATAACTAAACTAAAAAATATGAAAATATAAACATAGTCATTAAACTTTTGCTGCAAACAGTATTCTGCAGTTAAAACGAGCAATCAGATTGCCACCAAACTCTGTATAGAGACGATTCATGATATGAGCTTATCCATTTTAGTTACAAAAATATGAGTATAACCAACTTGTATGCGTGTAACATACAATTTTTTTTCTTATAAAAACTTATTGTATCTATAAAACAGACAAAAATAAAATATTTTAGAAAAAAGAACCCTTATATAATACTAATATAGTAAATAAAACTTCAGTTACATATTTGTTCAAATAAAAGTAAGACATTTTTAAAACTGTAAGAAGATTGGTTTTTAATTTAAAAAATAATAATTATGAAAAAAAATAAATACACTAAAATGTTATTAAAAATATATTTTAATAATCAAAAATGTTTTTCAAATTATGGCCCAAAACCACCTATCGTTTTTACTCTTCTAGAATTTGAAGATTAATGAAATCTATCATGTTTGAAATGATAAAATATTTATTTTAATGTTCTCATTTCATATGTGAACTTCATGCATCTTAAATTAAGCCTGAGTGTATAGGAACTTTTTATATTCTCTAAGAATTATCTGAGAATGATTCGCATCTGAGAAAGACTATATAATAAAGAATGAAGTTATCAGTTATTATGGTTTTAATAATCCACTAAGCTGGAAGTATCAAATATAACAATGAACCTAATTGTGTATATACACTAAAAAAATTCTGAAACATTTCATGAAAACATGCTGTTTGCCATTTAACTTAATTTCGCGTTCAAAAAGCCTTTTTTAAAATTGCAAGATGTGCGAAATTCTTCATGTCAATTATTCTTTCTTACAACTACTCGGTACTCGGCAGAGTACTCGGTACTCGGTGCAGCACTACGTTTTTTGTTGAGTGAAAAGCTAAAAATTTTTCGAGAATATGACAAGAACATTGGGCCACAAAACGCTTTAGCAGAACGCCTTAAAATCTCCACGTTGACACTAGCTACAATTGTGAAACATCGAGCAGAAATTGAAAAAGCATCTGCTGAATGCGGTGAAAATTCATCGAAAATAAGAAAGTCAATGAAAGTCACTCCTCTTTCTGCTCTAGAAACTGACTTATTAGAATGGTTCAACATCTTTCGTGCCAAGAAAATAGCCATTAGTGGGCCTCTGATCAAAGAACAAGCTCTTCAACTTGCCGAAAAGCACAATGTGAAAGACTTTTCTGCATCTAATGGTTGGATTGACCGTTTTAAGAAAAGATATGACACAGTCCAAAAGAAAGTTTGCAGAGAAAAGGCGGATGTAAACGAAAATGTAATACAAAATTGGAAAGAAAAATTGCTCAGCCTGATTGAAGGGTATTCACCTTCCAACATTTACAACGCAGATGAAACAGGATTGTTTTATGACTTACAACCCGACAAAACGCTTTGCTATAGAAATGAAAAATGTTTTGGTGGGAAAAACAGCAAAATGAGGCTTATGGTTTTGCTTGTGGTTAATGCTGATGGAACTGACATGTTGAAGCCATTTGTGATAGAAAGGGCAATCAAGCCACGATGTTTTAAAAACGTAAAGACCTTACCGACAAGATATACAGCAAACAAAAAATCTTGGATGACTTCTTCCCTCTTTACAGAATTTTTGACATCTTTAGACTCGTCCATGAAGATACAAAAGAGAAAAATCCTTTTGTTTATTGATCGATGTCCCGTTCATCCTCTAATTTGCAATTTAGAAAACGTCAAAGTTGTGTCTTTCCCTGCAAATTGCACAAGTGTACTTCAGCCACTAGACCTCGGTATCATTCGCTCTATGAAAGTTAATTACAGAAAGTTGCTTATGAGAAAAATTACAGCATCATTGGATGAAAATAAGGAAAAAAGATACAAAGCCAATGTTTCAGATGCTTTATATTTTCTGAGACAGTCTTGGGACCAAGTTTCTAAAAATACAATTGAAAATGCTTTCAGAAAGCGGGATTTCCAGGCACACAAGAGGAAAGTGATGAAAATGATGAAGATATCGCCCCATCAGAAGAAGTTGCTCCTGGGATAGACTTTAAGGATTATGTTACATATGATCACGGACTGTCTATCTGTGCAACTGAACTTAGTGAAATTATTGATTCATCGGAAGCAATAAATAGCGATTCTGATGCAGAAATCGACAATGAAACTCCTATTGAGACTGTTACTTTTTCTAATGCTTTACATGGTTTAGAAACTGTGAAAACATACCTCATGCAGCAGAACGTAAATGACGCAGTATTTTCTTCTCTCTATAAGGTAGAAAAAGATCTTTATCGAGTCAGGAATCAAGGAAACTTTCAAACATCTCTTACTCAGTACTTTAAAATTTCAAATTAATTAGTGCATAATTATTCGCTGTGCATTTTTTAGCTGCTGAATAAAAAATATATAATTTCTCATTTTGAACATTTTTGTGTAGTTACTCATTAGGACTTCTCCATTAGGTGAGTGAAGAATTTTTTTTATTTTTCGTTTCGGACCCTGATATTACGAATAACCCCGATTTAACGAATAAAATTTTCGGTCCCGATGAATTCGTTAAATCGGGGTCCGACTGTATATACCTTTACTGTTTACGTTTACAGAGTCAATTGGTTTCTTCAATTAATGTATGTGCTTACGTATGTTCAATTATATATGTATATTCAGACACACGTTAATTTCAAGTGAAAATGTATTTGATACTATCATTAGAAACACACAATGTTCCTTCTCGCTCAATAAAATAAGAGCATGCTCGTTCAGACATAATATCGAAACCGAGCCAAAATTAGAGACCGGTAGTTCAAATATTAGTAAAAAAATCTGCGAAATGCCATGCATTTGCTTCGGTATAAAATAAATAATACCTTTAAATTATTACAAATTATTAATTAATTTATCTGATTATTCAAGATTAAATTTCAAAACAAATTGACATTAAATGAAAAATATATGTATTTTAAATATAAATCAATAATGTTGATTGCTCTTACATTATAATCCCAACCCGTCGCATGTAAGTAATGCTCTGCACGAACAGCATCAGCACCTGTCACTTTACAAAATTCAGTAATTAAATGACCACGATCTTGATCTGCCATACTTTGCGGTTAGTTTGTGTTTTCTTCTAAAAATTTTTTTGCATTTCATGGTGATTTACATGCTTAAGAAACCTACCTGTTGGCAAATTTATACATAAGATAATTTGCCAAAGAATGATCATGAATGACTCGCAACCACGGAGTAAAAAGACAGAAGAAGAAGGTAACGCTGAAATTTTGTGATGTTGTTTTCTAATGTTTACAGATGGCGCCAGCGTGCAATCCTTCCTTCTCTCCAGCTTCCGCAATGTTATTCAATGGGGAAATGTCTCGTTTTAATTATTTTTTTAAAAATAATATCAAGCTGAAAAAATTTCGATTGAAAGCAAATTTCATTAAATAGAGTATTCTAACCAACATGTTTTTTTTAAGAGCCATTTTATACTAATTTTACTTTGAAAGAAAGCTTTTAAAAAATGACGATTCTTATGAACCGAAGCTATCTAAAACAGACAATTGGGAGGAAGGAGAATGGATGAAATTTTGTAAAGAAAAAAAATAAACTTACTTTAGGTGCACAAAACACGAACTCGGACTTTATTTTTCTCCTAGGGCTTTTTTTTGTTTTTCTTATCACTATCATAGCCTGTTTTACAACTAGGAACGAAGCATTTATTTGAAACATCTGAATTATGCAGTTTTAAAAACTTACAAACAAATTAAATTGCTTAAAATAAAAAATTTTAAATGTACTTCAGCAAAATTCTATTGAAAACAACAGTATATCCGCGCCGAAGTAGGGAGGAATGACAAGTGGCGCCCTCAATATTTACCAAAAATTTAGATCACAGTTTCGTAGCTTTCTCCCATTGGACCTTCAACTCTCGCAACTCTCTGCGATGGCAAGTGAAAGAAGAGCTCTCAGATTTAGATGTCCGCTGTTAAGGATCCTTAACAAAAGATCTTTCTTTAACACAAAGTTAAAATTTTTCCTTAAAAAGCAATTCAGGCCGGCCAAGAATAGAATAAGGATCCTTAACGCCAACGTCACGATTTCGGACTATTTCGGCTTTCTTTATCTCCGATTTTATCTTCGGTAATCTTCGGGCTCTAATATCGATTATGTGACTGATAAGCCAATCAGAATACAGAATCGCATAAAAATATCGAATAATACGAATAAATCTCAAATTCGAATAATAGTTTGTTGTCATCGAGCAGATGTACTGGATATGTTACCGCTAAAGTGCAGAAATCAGTTAATCTGCAGATTACCTAGGTAATCTGCACATTAACTAGGGCGATCCGTTAAAGTGAGGAAAATTGTTTCATTTCTTAAATTACCTAGGTAATCTGCGAATTACCTAGATAATCTGCACATTACCTACTAGGCCCTCGTTAAAGTGAAATAAGATCTTTGGTGTTGTAATTTTACAGCACGCTGTGTTGTATTTGTTTTTTTCATTCGGGGAAAAAAATAGTTTTCTTTCCTTTATTTTCTTTCTTTACTTATTTTAATCTGTATGTGTTTTAATTTTTATGTCTTTTAAAGTTATATTTGTTTTAATTTTTTTACTTATTTCATATTTTTTATTCTGTCAATATAAGTTTGAAGATGTTATTCATTTTTAATATGAAATATAATAACTTTAATAGCTTTCAATAAATTCTATTTTATAAATGAATGTTAGAACATACAGTAATGATTTCTTTTCAAAATAAAAATATTTAACCATTTAAAAAAAAAAAAAAAAAAAAAGAAGTTTTATTAACAACTTACATTGCTCTTACTATTTTTTTTTTTTTTTTTAAGTTATGCACCAATTTTTAATTCGATAAAGAAATATTAAATTAGACAATTCAGAAGCATTATTTAAGAAATACTTTAAATAATTAAAACTGCTTTAATAAATTTTAGACCGCAGGAAAATCAAAATGACTGTTTTCCAAAGCTTTATTAAACTATATTTTGCAGGATACATATTACAACAACAAGTACAAGTTTAGCAAATATAGTAATTTTACAATTAAAAAAAAAAAAAAAAAAAAAAACTTTATTAACACATTTTATGTGATAAACTACAACGAAATTATCTGAAAAGGCGAACAAAATAAAAATAAAAATGTAATCATTATATATAAAATATATAAAAGAAACTTGAAATTGAAAGAAATAACAACAAAATGTAATGAAATGCTAAAAAATGCATAAAAATGTCATGTTAAGTATTCATTAAAGAAAGCCATAATATTGAATGCCATATTTTTCAAAGTTAAAAATTAAAACTTATTTTTTCAGTAAGTAATAGTAATTTAAATCAATTTTTAAATAAATTAGTTTTAAAAAGTTGTGTTTTAATAGTTTTATTTCGGGAGGAAATAATTACTGTGTTGTAAATTTTAATATTCATAATTCAAAATAAAGTTTCAGGAGATAGAGCGTTTAGATTAAGATTAGATTTCAATAAAAAATGCAATGCAGACCTTTATCAAACTTATATTGACAGAATTAAAAAATAGAAGAAATAAAATCAAAATTAAAACAATTATAACTTACTTGTTACTTTAAGTTTTGTGTTGGTCATGCTCATGATAAGAAACCTATAATAACCATGTCTTCGATGCTCCAAGTTTTGCGTTTACCAATTATCATAGCGGAAGCGGGGCGGAAAGGATGAAAGTTTTGGTTTGTGTTTGAAGGTCATTCGCGTATCTGTATCACATGACTGTTTGACGTCATAGTGAATGTAAAAAAACTAAGGCTCGAAACAAACATTTGAACTTTAATGACACAGAAGCCGCTAATCTGCAGATTACCTAGTTAAAATGCGGAAAACTCTTGATTCCACACTGTAACGGGTCATTTTAGTTAATCTGCAGATTAGCTAGGTAATCTGCACATTAACGGATTTTGAGCTTTAACGGTAACAGATATACTAGTAGAGGGAGAATCCCTATTCTTTTCTACGGAAGAAAACGTGTCCAACATGTATCACGTGAAATTTCGCTGCGCTAACTTTTTTTCGCTACTTATCGCCTTCTTGGCAATATTTTGTTTCCCATTAAAAATAATTTTTAGGTTGAAAATACCAAAGAAAAATTATCTCATTAAATATTCTTTGACAAATATATTAGAAGAGTTATGTATTTATTATTCTTATTATTATTTCTTTTTCCAATGAAAACTCTGCTAAGCGATTTTTATTCAAATAAATTACAATTTTAAAAAAATATTTAAAAAAAAATCTTTTGAATAAAATATGGAAATAAAAATATTTCAAATATATAGTATGTTGTGGCTAGGAGTGGGCGATGCCACTATTTCAATATCACGATATATTGTCAATTCAAAATCGCGATATCACGATATTGGACTCCAATATTTTTTAATCCCTTTCATAATGCTAATTTAAATGTCAATTCTAGATATATATAAAAAAAAAAAGCTCGAATTGAATGTGACAAGCTCATTATATCATAAAATATATAGAATACACTAACTTCTTTTATATGTACAACTTCCTATTAATGCAACACCAAATCAACATCAATATAGAAAAACAAATAATGGAAATACATTTATGCACAAATTTAATTCATACATTACTGTGTTGTCATGTAGTAGCATTATGACATTTAAACACGTTCAACAGTCTCAGAATTTCACTAAAAAATGTTTCTAAAATACATAATTAAGGCAATAAACTTTTGCAAAAATCTTCTTAATAAAAAAAAGCCCAAATTTGCCCGAGATAATGCTGAAACTAATGTCATAGCTACAAAAATAAAGATTTTTTTTTTCGTGGTTTGGAGGATGAATAAAATAACTGAAGGAGGATGATTCAACAGAAAACAATTGACGTCACAATTGCAACAATGTATTGAGAAAAATAAATTTTACCTGCGATATGAAACAAATAAATCAAGGATAAAAGACAATTTAAATGAATAGATGTAATTCTATGTAAGGACCATCAATTAATGATATACCGATTTTCTTTCTCGGCCACCATTATAAAATGCCAAATTGACATAGCATAGTTTTTCAAAATATCCATTTTACATTCTAAGTTTGCTGCATTTATATATAATAGAAGTTAACATATTGCATTCCCGTAAACAGGGTTACATTGCATCATAACAGCATTATTTCTCAGCAAATATGCACACTAATTGAATAAGCATAGGTTTTCGTCACGACTCTCATTCCTATCAAATTTCGTGCATTGATACGCTATAGAAACTGCGATATAGCCTTATCTTCCATGGTGGAAATTGTATACCGGTGCTATCGCACGACACATGTTTTCTAAAAATGGCCGAATCCTGTGTTAAGACACCTGAAAATAAATAAATATTCATTGAAAACTGGTAATTAAAAATTCTCATGAACTCCAACATTTTCGTCTTTTGTAAACAGAAGACATTAATAAAAACATGAAACCTAAATTCATACAGACGCAAAATAAGTAAATAAGTGAATGATCATATATAAAAATAACGATATAAGTTCTTTTATTATAGACTAGCAGGCTTTGCCCGCTTCGCTGGTCATTATATTGAAATGAATTTTTAAAATGCCATATAATTAATAATAATAATAAAAAATTATTGAAATCAGAACAAAATATCTTAGACAAAATCTTAACTTAAATTACTTAAATAACTAACTTAGACAAAATCTAAGTTAAATTTTTCGCTACATTCGGTAGCGGTTTTCCTACTCGCCACACTTCACAAAATCCCTTTATTGCGCATGTTCATACACATACCTATCCGATACATTAGGAAATCGGGATCCTCAGTTTATTTGAAGCAGAGTGATGTTTTAAAACGTGTTTTTTAGTCCCCCCCCCATACCCCGCACTTAAAGGTAAGAAGGAGGAGGGAATTTCGCAAAATATCTTTATATTATAATTTAGATACATATAACTGACACACATCGAAAATCTCTTTCCTAAGGTAATTTACTGCAGAGTTACGCATAAATACATGTTTACCCCCCTCCTCCGTCTTCTAAGGGGCGGTAGGGTGGAATTTCACAAAATCACTTTGTAGTGTGTGTTGAATACGCATAAGAAGTCCACTCATCAAAAATTGCCATTCTGAGATAATTTGGAACAGAGTTACGCATGGAAACGTCCCCCCCCCCTCTTGGGGGGGGGGGGAATCACAGAATTTAAAATAATCACTTAGTAGCTTGTGTGTGTTGAATACGCATAACCAATCAACATGTCAAAATAATGCTTTCCTGAGATAATTTGGAGCAGAGTTACTCTTTAAAACGTGTTTTTGTCCCCCCCCCCTCTTGCCCTCAAAATGGTGAAAAGGGAAAAATTCCCAAAATCCTTTTATAACGCGTGTTCGGAACTCATAAATAACCCACACGTAAAAATTCTTCTTACTGAGATAATTTGAAGCAAAATTATATGTACTTGGAAACAAGTTTTTTGCCCCCCACCCCCAAGGAGAGGATAGGACGAAATCTTACAACATCCCTTTGTAGTATGCGTCTTGAGTACCAATCGACATATAAAAAAATCACTATCCTAAGTTAATTTGGAGCAGAGTTGCACTTATAAGCGTGTTTTTGCCTCTCCCCGCCCTTAAAGGGGCCAGTGAGAAATTTCGTAAAATCATTTTACAGTGCGTGTTGGGAAGGCATAAACAACCTACACATAAAAATAAATCTTGCTGAGATAATTTGAAGCGAAGTTATTTTTGGTCACGGGTTTATTCCCCCCCCCCCCTCTCAAGGTATATAGAAAAAACTGCTTAGAAAGATCTCCACGAAGGGTACTTCACTAGGACTTAAGCCAATCGCGTTGTAGTCGGCTTTAAAATGTACAACACAACACAGCGCAGCACATAAATTTAGAGTCTTTAGTAGACACTGCCATAAGACTGTTAAATGTTTTGACACATTTTTGTGCATTATGGGCGTCCTGAAATTTAGTTATGGTGAAATTTTTCATCTTGATATAGTTGCAACTGATGAAGTTTCGAAATTTCATACTATCTGGCAACAGATTTTCAGCAGCATATAATGAAAAATAACAGGAGTTTTAATACTTGCTGTAACCATAGATATAGTAATTTATATAGATCTATCATCACATTGTTATCATGCAAAAATGTTTGATGCTGAAAAAATTTTATGGCATCAGCCATATAGTGGCATAGAAACCATTGAAATTCGGCAATTGTAATAGAATAGAATAGAATGTTTATGAATTTTCAAAATGTTGAAATATTGCGTCTTTTAATTCTTCAAATAAATTTATCAAAAGAAATGGATAAGTTATTATAAAAGTAAAATATATTTGACTAAATTATGAAAAATATAAATTTTATAATCAGTTGCCTTGATATAATTATGAAATAAAAACTGGTTCGATTTATAATGGAATACATTTTTAAAAGTTTGATATTTTTTAAGATTTTACATTAGTAAGTAATATAGAATTTTCAAAATTCTTTTAAATATAGTTAGCAGCGGCGTAGTTTAGTTTTAGCATTTAAAAGAGTTTAAATATTAACTAAATTAATAAATATATAAAAGAAAAAAGAAAGAAAGAAAGGAAAAGAAAAATTAATTTTTAATTGTATCTGTAGTTTTTCATTCATCTTTAGTACATAAATTATTCATAAATTTTATTTTCTAAATTATCTGTGTGTATTCACTCGGCGAAAGACGGCCATATTGTGGACTTTTCTCCGAGTAAAAAAGAATCATTTTTTCCCTTCCAATGATCAATCTATGTCTTATTACTATATCTATGGCTGCAACCCAGTTTATAGAATAATTTCTGTATTTGATATGCTATCATTTCCTGTTAACTTTATCGTTATATTAATGACATATTTTAATTTGATCGAAATTTTCACATGACATGGAATACAAAATTAATTTTCATGTTATACGAATTTTTGCCATCATTTGTTTTTTAAACAATGTACCAATATTTTAGTTCAACAATTGAATGAACAATTGCAACAACTATTTAATAAAAAATAATTGTTTGATAAACAACAATGTTTATATATATACTAGTGAGCTTCGCCCGCTAGCGGGTCAGTATTTTCAAATGAATCACTAAAATTAATGAATCACTAACAGTAACTTTTAGTGTCAAGAAAAGAAATAAAAAAAAAAATCATTTCTGATTGGGTAAATAGTCCGCCCGGGTCCCCACTGCCTTCGGCAGCGCTGCCCCGTGCGCGCTGCGCGCGCGTATTCCTTCCCTGACCCTTCGTGCCCCCCCCTCAAAAAAAGAATTCTGATCGGGTTAAATCTCACACCGGGTCCCCACTGCCTTCGGCAGCGCAGACCCATGCGCGCTGCGCGCGCACGTGTGAGAGTATACGTGCACTGCGCGCACATATTCCTTCTCAAATCAAATTTTTATTCTTAAGAAAAGAAAATTTAAAAAATCATTTCTCATCGGGTACAAAGTCCGACCGGGTCCTCACTGCCTACGGCAGCGCAGTCCCGTACGCGCTGCGCGCGCTCAAGTTAAGGAATACACGCGCTGCGCGCGTATTCCTTCCCTGATCCTTCGTGCCTCCTAAAAAAATCATTTCTGATCGGGTAAAAACTCACACCGTGTCCCCACTGCGTTCGGCAGCGCAGACCCATGCGCGCTGCCCGCGCACGTGTGAAGGTATACGCGCGCTACGCGCACATATTCCTTCTCAAATCAAATTTTTATTTTTAAGAAAAGAAAATGAAAAAAAAAATCATTTCTCATCGGTTAAAAAGTCGGACCGGGTCCCCACTGCCTTCGGCAGCGCTGTCCCGTGCGCGCGGTACACGCCTGTATCTTCCCCACCCTTTCAGCCTTTCTTATTAACCTACATATACCAATTTTGAACGGTCTAACTGAATTAGCTGAGATGCAAAAAAAAACCTAATCAGAACACCTCAAAACGTGTAAATCTGGTGAAAACTTTCGATAATATAAAAAAACTTTAAAATATCTTTCGAATGATGTATTAAAAATAATTTAATCATAATTAGAAATTGAAATATTGAAATTTGAAAATATTACAGCGCCATCTGGCGGTACAAATTTCTGTAATCTACTATTCGATTCCAAATCAACAAAGCTATCTAATGATGTATTACTTATGAAGTTATTTTAATTAGTAGCTGAGATACAAAAGAAAACCGATTCAGGAGACTTCAAAACGTGTAAATGAAGCGAAATCTTGAATCCCACTTTCGATAATATAAAAGTACTTTAAAATATCTTTCGAATGATGTATTAAAAATAATTTAATCATAGTTAGAATTTGAAATACGCGTATCAGAATAAAATTTAATTTGCAATTAAATTGTACATTTTTTATTTATTCTGGAAACCCGGTGAAATTTTAACTGCAACTTCGTCTTGTGATGTTAAAAGTGTGTAGCATGTTTGAAATAATTTTGAAGAAAATTGAAGCATTTTGAAATTTGCAATTTTTATTTCCAGTACAAAATCAGTAAAGCAGGAAGTAAAATCTATTTATTCTTTCGCCCGGCGCCATGGTAACCGAAATACGTCTAGAAGGAAATTAATAAAACTCTTGTGATTTGTTGCCACCTTTTTTTCATACTTTAGTTAATTTTAAAAAATCTAATTGTCCGATCGATAAGCCGTTTAAACCATCGGATTAAGAAAAAAAAGCCCTTTCCAATGGTATCTTATTTGTAACGATACGACTGATATTTCTAATTTATTTTCCACTTTTTCCGTAAAAATGTCACTTTTTAAGCATTTAATCATAAATTCTGGGTCATTTTTCAGTAGATATGGGTCGACGTTTTAATTAATATCTCTGCTAATTAGGGTCGCATCGCTTAGCGAATTATCGCGATGTCGATATGAAGAAATTCTGCGTCTGTCGACACCGGTTTCGAGGCGCTGTGACCATTAGCGCCGGAGCTTTAGCGGTCACAAGGCATTTCTCACAGACAGACAGACAGACAGAAAGACAGACAGACAGAAAGACAGACAGACAGATGCGCACAGATTTTAACAAGATTTTTACAACAATGAAAAGTTTCTTTTTTTAACAATTTTCTTCAGTCTAATTACTGACCCTTATCTGAGAATGATGTATCTTTCGTTCTTAGGTGTTCTCTTCGTGAGTTACTTTTTAAAAAAGTTCCTCATGTGGTTTATTTTTAAACTTTTCGAGCATCATCCTATGGAAGATGCTCGGGATAGGTATGCGTGTCCAGTGACTTCCATCTTTGCTGGACGTTATTTGTCAATGAATAATGATTGTCAAAAATTGTATAACCCAGCTTTATATAAAGCTCGTGTTTGCAAGCATCCAAAGTTGGATATAAAAAAACTGCCAAAAGTTGGTAATATTATTTCACTGCCTGATACTGTTACTGATGAACCTCCGTTCCAAACCGAAGTGGACTCAGTTCAGTCTCAGGTAGTGAACGCACTCGATGGAAAAGAAACAGTTTCTACTGCACTGCCTGATAATTCTACTGACGAACCTCCGTTTATCGAAGTGGAATCAGTTCATTCTCAGACAGTGGAAACGGTTATTGAAAATCAACCAGTTTCTGTTTCTCCACAACATCATAAAAAAAAGAAATTCCGGAAATTGAGGAATTTTATGAAAATATGTTGTTGTTGTTGCATTCGAAGTGTAAAAGAATAAATTACCTCGGGATGCTTGCTGGCAGTAGGCTATGGGACCTGCCTTATCAAAACTCCCCATGAGAAACGATGCATGGCGACCTCCACGTGGTGTTTCTCGGGTAACGCTAACAGCCATGCGCATTTAATTTAGATAAAGTTGTTATTATAAGGTTTCGTATGCGTGTGTGTTATGATTATTGTTATAACACATACCCAGTTTTTTCTATAATGAATGTCCGCTATTTAAATTACAAATTTCGGAAATTTCCATTTTTCGTATATTTATAACCTACTTGAAACTCGATATTATTAATTTTAAAGTAAAATTAAACTGACGCATTAGAATTTTACATGGAAAAAATATCATTTATTCAGATAAAACTACATCAAAATTTATTTTTTGAGCTTTCTTAAGCTGAATTGTTCACGTCAAAAAAGTTCAAAACTTTAAAATATGTTATATCAACCAAAGTCTATAAAAGTAGTACCTGTAAGAAATAACAAAATCGTATTATAGTTTAATATCAGGGAATACTTTTAATTTAGGATTTATTTTCTAATTTTCTGAGAATTATTAGATTAATTTTCGTTCAAGTCGGCAGTGTAAACAAACAAGATAGAAGTACCATTTTATCCATTAAAACTTTAACCACGAGAGAGTTTTAGAGAACCAACGATAAACAAATTAAGAAAATAATTATTTGTAGTCACTCACTTTCATTAAAAAAAAAAAAAAAAAAAAAAAAAAAATGGGAATGATCTGTATTAATGTGATGTTATGTGCAAGGACGTAGGCAAAGGGACGGTCCACTCCCCCTCCCTCAGAAATAAATGATGAATGGTTGTTTTCGTGTAGTCTCAAGTATAAAGCAAACATTGCTGCCTAAAAAGATGTTTAAAAAATACTAACCCACATACAAATAATTTTTTAAAACTCACAAATTCAGTTTAAGAGATTTTCCCATTATGTCCTTTTTTTTCTATATTTAAACTCTAGAGCGTCTTAAAACCCATTCTCCCTTAAACTTGCTATATTTTTTCGCTTAATTTCATCCCCCTTCGTACTATAGCTATAATATATTATCCTGCGTCATGAATTCAATCTTTTTACTTTCTTCCGTACTCAACAGAAGAAAGCATTGGATTCATAAAAAATTTCAACTTCCAGTTTTCGATGGATTTACATGTTTTGCGATATCTAGAACATGATTGACCATTTTTAGAAAATTTTAGAAAATGCCTATCTGTCTGTGAGCAAAATTTTGTTCCAATTGTATCTCAGGAACTATTACACTGCACAGAATTGCATGTAAACTTATATGCAATTGCACCATGACATAAAATAGTTCTTATTACTTTTTGGTGATAATCGTCCATCAGGTGGCGTTCCAATCCGGATTTTTCTAAGTTCTTAACTTGGTGGTATAGACCGAAATTTCTTATAAACGTACACAATGAAAATTATTTTTAACGAATCATTATGAAATTAAAAAGATTTGTTTATAATAGTAATAATCAAGTAGAAAAAAAAAAGAAATTGGACATACAGGAGCGACGCTTTTCTCCTGGGGATAAGTCCCCTCCGAGAGGGCAAATTTTCGATATGGGCACCTTTTAAAAAAATTTGTCAATATCTTTAAAACGAATAATTGAACTATTGATCTGTGATACTTTAAATAAAAGTTTTTTTTTTATTTTAATAAAGTTATTTATTTTGAGTGAATTTGTATAGAAAAATATAGAAGAAAAATTTGCGTGCAAGAGCCGATTAACAAGAGGCATTCGGGACATGTGACCTGAGTAGCCGAAGGCCATAAAACTGGCCCTGAAAATACCATTTTGCCTTTTACGACTAAAAATGAAAAAAAAATGGTGTCATAATACAATTTCGGTCATATTAGTCCTATAAACAGGTATATCTATATATATAAACAGGTATCTCCTTATATTATTAAAATCTGTGCACATCTGTCTGTCTGTCTGTCTGTGAGAAATGCCTTGTCATCGCTAAAGCTCCGGCGCTAATGGTCGCATCGCCTCGAAATCGGTGTCGACAGACGCAGAATTTCTTCATCTCGACATCGCGATAATTCGCCAAGCGATGCGACCCTAATTAGCGGAGATATTAATTAAAACGTCGACCCATGTCTACCGAAAAATGACCCAGAATTCATGATTAAATGCTTAAAAAGCGACATTTATACGGAAAAAGTGGAAAATAAATTAGAAATATCAGTCGTATTGTTACAAACAAGATACCATTGGAAAGGGCTTTTTTTTCTTAATCCGATGGTTTAAACGGCTTATCGATCGGACAATTAGATTTTTTAAAATTAACTAAACTATAAAAAAATGTTGGCAACAAATCACAAGAATCTTAGCTTTGCAAACGATCGTTTAGACAGAGGAAGCGAAAAAAAAAAGCACCTGCCACTGATTGATAAACAGATGGATTTTAAGTGGGATAAAAAATTGCAAATTTCTATTTTCTTCAATTTTTCAAATTCGTACATTTCACTTACTATACAATCTCAACACCACAAAACAAACTTGCAGTTCAAATTTCATCGATTTTCGTCAATAAACAAAAGATTTACATTTTAATTGCAAATTAAATTTTATCTTAACACGCCTGACATTTTATCTATCGAAAGAGGATGCCAGTTTCTATAGCGACACAAATACACTTAAGGTAAAAATATTTCTATTTCTATTTACTTCCATTAACCGACTACCGTAGATAATGGAATTCGAAATTTCACCTGACTTACACGTTTTGAGGTCTCCTGAATGGGTTTTTCTTTTGTATCTCAGCTACTAATTAAAATATTGAAAGTGGAATTCGAGATTTCACCTGATTTACACGTTTTGAGGTGTCCTGAATGGGTTTTATTTTGTATCTCAACTGCTAATTAAAATAATTTCATAGGTAATACATCATTTGAAAGCTTTGTTGAGTTGGAATCGAACAGAAAATTACAGAAATTTCTACCGCCAGATGGCGCTGTAATATTTTGAAATTTCAATATTTCTATTTCGAATCATGATTAATTTTTTTTTAATACGTCATTCGATAAACATTTTAAAGTACTTTTACATTATCGAATATGGAATTCGAGATTTCACCGGATTTATACGTTTTGAGGTCTCCTGATTTAGGTTTTCTTTTGTATCTCACCTACTAATTAAAATAATATCATAAGTAATACATCATTAGAAAGCTTTGTTGATTTGGGATCGAACAGTGTACTACAGAAATTTCTACCGCCAGATGGCGCTGTAATATTTTCAAATTTCAATATTTCAATTTCTAATTATGATTAAATTATTTTTAACACATCATTCGAAAGATATTTTAAAGTTCTTTTATATTATCGAAAGTTTTCAACAGATTTACACGTTTTGAGGTGTCCTGAATCAGTTTTCTTTTGTATCTCAGCTACTAATTAAAATAATTTCATAAGTAATACATCATTAGAAAACTTTGTTTATTTGGAATTGAACAGTGCATTACAGAAATTTCTACCACAAGATGGCGCTGTAATATTTTAAAATTTCAATTTCTAATTTTATGATTAAATTATTTTTAATACATCATTCGAAAGATATTTTAAAGTTCTTTTATATCATCGAAAGTTTTCCCCAGATTTGCACGTTTTGAGGTTTCCTGATTAGGTTTTCTTTTGCATCTCAGCTAATTAAGTTAGACCGTTCAAACTTGGTATACGCAGGTTAATTAAGACGGGCTGAAAGGGTGGGTAAGAAATACGCGTGCACCTCGCACGGGACTGCGCTACTGAAGGCAGTGGGGACCCGGCCCGACTTTTTAACCAATGAGAATTGTTTTTTGTTTTTATTTTCTTCTCCTAAGAATAAAAATTTGATTTGAGGAGGAATATAAGCGCGCAGCGCGCATATAACTTCACACGTGCGCGCGCACGGGTCTGCGCTGTCGAAGGAAGTGGGAACGCGGTATGAGTTTTTACCCGATCAGAAATTATTTTTTTTAGGGGGCACGAAAGGTCAGGGAAGGAATACGCGTGCACAGAGCGTGCATACCTTAACTTGTGCGCGCGCAGCGCGCACGGGACTGCGCTGCCGAAGGCAGTGGGGACCCGGTCCGACTTTGTACCCCATGAGAAATGATTTTTTAAATTTTCTTTTCTTAAGAATAAAAATTTGACTTGAGAAGGAATATGTGCACGCAGCGCACGTATACCTTCTTACGTGATCGCGCGGCGCGCATGGGTCTGCGCTGCCGAAGAGAATCCGATGAGAAATTATTATTTTTTTGGGGGGGGGCACGAATGGTCAGAGAAGGAATACGCGCGCGCAGCGCGTGTATCTGTTGTGAAAAAATCAATTATCACATATGTTAAATTAGCAGAGTTAGCAGTGAAATATACGATAGTTGCTCAGCTCTAATAAACTATAAAAATGATAAATATGTGTGGCATTCATTGAAGACAAATAAGTCTAACAAAACTGTTTATTAAACTTGAAACAAAATTATGAGTAAGATTAAATAAATAGAAACAATAGTTGAATATAAACTTTGCTGACGAAAGGTTAAAGACCTTTAAAATACTGCCATGTAGATTAATAGATTTTAAATAGAAAATGACGTTTACTTTGTGACATCACTAGATACACTAAACGTATCGTCGAAAATATCAAGTCACAAAAACGTAATTTACAATCATTATAAAACTAAACACTTTATAACTAAATTAAAATACCAGCTCATGACTTTGAGCTAAACTGAAAAAACATAAGAGCATAAGAGCCTAAAAGCTTAAGAGAACGATTACACATTCCTTACCTCCTTTTATAGAAGCGAACGGATTCAAAGTGACAGCTACTCGATGCTGTACACTCGGCAACGCCTCCCATAACTATAGCAACATGACGCTACGAGTCTGCCGCCATCTATGGGCTAAGCAGAAAGACTCTGCAGTTGAAAAATACAACATCTCCGTGTTAGGTAGCGATAAAACAATGAACAATCCGTGAAAGGATTTAAACATATTTTCTTTAAGTTAATTTTAACAAAATATGCTTTTAAATATGAGGTAAGTAAATTAAAGTTATTTCAAATAACTTAAACAAAAATTATATTAATAAGAAATATAACTTTTAATCATTAAGCTTTTGTTTTTAATTTTAATATATCTTTAACTCAATGGCAGTATCAATTATAAAATAAAACATTTAAATTATATTTAAGTAGTAAATGAATTTAAATTTAAATTTGAGAATCAACATGGAAAGGGAACAAATTTTATAACAAGGCCCCCCCACCGTGTTGATTCGACAAACACAAACGTCAGCAATTACAGTATAAACTTTATTAAAAAAAAAAAAATTCCTTGGATATTTAGTGACTTGACGACAGATATAATCTTTTTTCCACATATCTTCTACAGAATATACTTCACACAAAGCTGGAAGGTTTGTCATTCTTGTAAATCATAATGTCCAATAATCCAAATCACAATTTCAAAAACAAGTAGCATTATCATACACATCTACTAAAAAAAGAACAAGATATTAATACAGAGCAAATATGAATAGCATTTCAAGGAAACCTTTTTTTTTCCCCCATTCCCCATTGTCAAATAAAAAAAACGATGATATTTACAAACATATGAAACATTTATATAACTTACACATAACCAATTACACGTGGCGCCACGAATTTCACTCATACAAAAATTTAAACTAAACTATACATCACTACACAATGGAAAACACAGAAAAACCCACCAAGAAAATGCATACATATCCCTCTAAAAAACATTTTCAATTTCAAAAAAAATTTAAATATATATTATACGTTCAAAAAATTTTTAAATTTACTCTATATACATTTACTTAATAAATACCTTATTTACAAATTTAGACATATCACTTTTAGTAAGGGGCTTTGTGAAGGGATCGGCAAAGTTAACTTTAGTATTTACATATTTTATATCAAACCGTTCCTCAAATAACCATTCACGGATGAAAAATAACTTTACATTAATATGTTTAGATTTATTATTTTATATAGGAGATCTCGTAAAATTAATAGCCGCTTGGTTATCAGCAAAAAGTATTGGTAGTTCATATGAAATAGAAATTAATTTAAAATCAATACAATCTCGTAATATATTATCAAACCACATTCATTCTTTAACCCCATCACACATGGATACAAATTCGCTTTCCATGGTTGAAAGGCAAACACTTTTTTGCTTAAAAGTTTTCCAAGAAATAGGGCTATTATCCAAAAATAAAATTTGTCCCCCCATTGATACGAAGTCATCCCTATTCATCGCGAAATCAGCGTCAGAGAAAGCAGTTAAACATGGATTAAAACAATTTAAATTTAATTTTAAATCTCGAGTACACGAAACATACCAAAGTAATTTAATTAACCCATTCCAATGATTAAACCCCGGTGAATTTTGAAATTGACTAAATATATTAACTGCGTAGGCAATATCAGGTCGTGTCCTATTTGCAATGAAAGATAAACATCCTAAGATATTCCGATATGGAAATCTAGACATTTCATCAATTTCATTTTGATTAGTAGGACAATCTTTTTTCGAATACTTAATGCCTTTTACAATAGGTAACGAACAAAAAGGAATATTAAACGACTTAAGCCTGTCATACACTTCATTAATATATAATTCCTGAAAAATTTGTACTGAATCATTTTCATAATTAAATTCTACACCAAGTAATTTCTTGGTTTTACCTAAAATTTTTATATCAAATTTACATTTTAATAAATTAAGAATTTTATCTATTTGAAATTGATTTTTACCAAACAAAACTAAATCATCTACATAAACTAATAAAACAATATAATTTGCAAAATAATATGAACAATTACACCAGTTAAATTTATTAAACCCCAAATCTAATAGTACTTTATTTAACTCATAATACCAGAGCCGACCACTCTGATGAAGGCCGTATAACGCTCTGTCTAGTTTACAAACGAGATTTTCCCCTCCCTTTACAACATATCCTTTTGGCTGAGACAGATAAATTTCTTCATTTAAAGGTGCATAAAGATAAGCACATTTTATATCGCATTGAACGTTATGCCATTTATAACATGAGACCAATAATGAAAAAAAGAAACGTATTACTGAGAAATTAACGACGGATGAAAACGTCTCGTCATAAGTGTCCCCCTTTATCTGATGAAAGCCCTGGGCCACGAGCCTCGCTTTAAAGTGGGCAACGTTTCCTAGCTCATCTCTTTTAACGGCGTATACCCATCTATTTCCCAAAACTTTTTTCCCCTCCGGTAAATTAACCAGATGCCAAACTTTACGGGTATTCATATTATCTATCTCATCATCCATGGCATTTTTCCATTCAACACATTCTGAAGATTTAACGGCCTGATTATATGTTTTAGGTACAGGGATAACTAGTCATGATTTTTTATGAGTTAAACTTGAAGTTGGGTTATTCGAGTTTTGCTGATCAACTACCTACTCGAACATATTACTACTAGAGAAATCAAAAAAATTAGAGTCAAAAATTAGATTATTTTTATCACAATATTGTTTGACATCGTTCATCGATCTCAACCTAGTTTTAGTGTTATCCGGGTAATAGAAGATGTCAACTCTGTCACTCATTTTTCTGGGTACGGGTTTCCTATTCCAAGTAATTGAAGAAAGAGGTTTAAAAGAAGATTTATCTACAGGAGCTTCATCGACGGACTCGTCACTAGAATCATCGGGCCCACTTCCGAAAACAATGTCAATAGGATCGGAAGCTTGACAATCAACTGGACTTTCCGGAAGTAAGTCCAATTCCTCCAGTGAGGTGCCCATCACCGCTCCACTGCATTTACTAAATAGCTGATCAGAGAACGTTACGTTTATAGTTTCAACTATTTTATCCTCATCCTCCAACCAAATTTTATACCCCTTAGTCCTTAGTGAATAACCTATCAGTACTCCTTTTTTAGCCTTAGGTTCAAGCTTGTGGTTTCTATGTTGTTTTGGGATCCCTACATACGAAATTAACCCAAACGGCTTAAGGTGTCTTACGGATGGTTTAAACCCAGTATATAACTCAAAAGGAGTCTTAGTTTGTCCCCTGTGGATTAAACGGTTCCAAGTGTACGCGAAATACAACATTGCATCGGGCCAAAAAGAAAAAGGCAAACCACTATCCGTGATAATAGCTCTAACACAATTTAAAGAAGTTTGATTAAACCGCTCACTTACCCATTTTGCTCAGGTGTGAACGTGTTAGTTAACTCATGAACAACTCCATTTTTACTACAAAATGATTTGAAGTTGTCATTTACAAATTCGGAACCATTATCCGTACGAATAGCTTTTAATTTTTTATTCAAACTACGTTCTGCCCGTGCGATGTGTCTCTCGAATACACCAAAAACCTGAGACTTATCCTTTAAAGGATAAACAGCAACCCTTTTAGAAAATCTATCAATTATGGACAAAAAAACCTTTCCCCATTTCTACCAGTTACTTTAATTGGGCCCCAAACGTCCATAAATACCCTCTCTAACGGGGATTTAACGCCATGAACATCGGATGATTTAAAAGACACACGGTTTTGTTTATTAATCCTACAAGGTTCACAAAAAAATTTCTTAAACTTAAGTTTAGGAAGGCCCCTCACCCCGTTCTTCTTGCTAGTATTTACAATAGTATCAGGACTTACATGCCCAAAACGAGCATGCCAATACCCAATTTCATTAACTTTTGCAAGAGAAGCTGAAGGATTTTCTGGGTGCCCCCCATTCACTTTACTCTTCTTTTTAACTTTAGAAACATTAGGATATAAGTAGTAAACACCGTCTTTAATTTTAGCAGTAAAAATATGTCTTTTATCTTTACCGAATACCGACACTCGACCCTTACCGCCAGTGTATGTGGCACCATTCACATCTAATTTAGGACCTGATATTAAATTTTTCCGTAACTTTGGGGAATATAAAACATCTTTTAAATACAATACATTTTTACCAAAATTTAACTTGACAGTTCCTTTAGCAGTAATAGGAAAACTAATACCATCGATCGCGACAAAAAGCTCCTCTCCCTCAACAGAAGTATAATGCTCAAAAAGATCTAAATTTCTTAGAAAATGATTTGAAGCAGCGGTATCAAAAATAAAGCTGTCATCATCACTTAAATTACTAAAATTAGCTTGAGCTATGTAGTAGGAGGGGGGAGATTTGCATTTGTCACGACCGTTGGAGTTATACTTTAAATTTCTAGGTTTAAATTTAACATTACTATTCAAAAAGCAGTTTTTCTTTAAATGACCAATACGGCCACACTTAAAACAAGTTAGAGGTTTTTTACCTTTATGTTGAACGTTCTGTATCTGAATACTGTTATTGGCATCTTTCTTGATATCACCTTCTCGAAGCTGTAGACGTGATTCTTCCGCTGTTAACTCGGACACAATACTCTGGAACTTGAACTGGTCATTCTTCCAGCGCAACAAATATTGCACTGCAGATTCAAACTTGGACGGTAAGTGTTGCAAGAGCTGGAAACAGCAATACACATCCTCCATAGCATGGCCAATTTCACGCAGCTGGTCCAGTATTCTTGATGACCTTGTTACAAAAGAATTCTCTGTTTCATTCTCAGACATTTTACAATTAATGAACTCTGTAAACAATCCCATATGATGAGCTCTTGAGTCTGATATGTCCTTGACCCACGTAATATAATTATTCATCCGTAATTTATCAATAGTGGGATTTAAACTGACTGCCATTTCAGTTTCTTATCTTCAAACAACTAGAATGCCATAAATACTATTATCATATTTTAAATGCTATGAGCTGACAACGAGCCAAATGGCCCATAATGGCATATAACCACTTGTTATGAAAAAATCAATTATCACATATGTTAAATTAGCAGAGTTAGCAGTGAAATATACGATAGTTGCTCAGCTCCAATAAACTATAAAAATGATAAATATGTGTGGCATTCATTGAAGACAAATAAGTCTAACAAAACTGTTTATTAAACTTGAAACAAAATGATGAGTAAGATTAAATAAATAGAAACAATAGTTGAATATAAACTTTGCTGACGAAAGGTTAAAGACCTTTAAAATACTGCCATGTAGATTAATAGATTTTAAATAGAAAACGACTTTTTACTTTGTGACATCACTAGATACACTAAACGTATCGTCGAAAATATCAAGTCACAAAAACGTAATTTACAATCATTATAAAACTAAACACTTTATAACTAAATTAAAATACCAGCTCATGACTTTGAGCTAAACTGAAAAAACATGAGAGCATAAGAGCCTAAAAGCTTAAGAGCTTAAGAGAACGATTACACATTCCTTACCTCCTTTTATAGAAGCGAACGGATTCAAAGTGACAGCTACTCGATGCTGTACACTCGGCAACGCCTCCCATAACTATAGCAACATGACGCTACGAGTCTGTCGCCATCTATGGGCTAAGCAGAAAGACTCTGCAGTTGAAAAATACAACATCTCCGTGTTAGGTAGCGATAAAACAATGAACAATTCGTGAAAGGATTTAAACATATTTTCTTTAAGTTAATTTTAACAAAATATGCTTTTAAATATGAGGTAAGTAAATTAAAGTTATTTCAAATAACTTAAACAAAATTATATTAATAAGAAATACAACTTTTAATCATTAAGCTTTTGTTTTTAATTTTAATATATCTTTAACGCAATGGCAGTATCAATTATAAAATAAAACATTTAAATTATATTTAAGTAGTAAATGAATTTAAATTTAAATTTGAGAATCAACACGGAAAGGGAACAAATTTTACAACAGTATCCCTTAAGTTGTGCGCGCGCAGCGCGCACGGGACTTCGCTGCCGAAGGCAGTGGGGACTCGGGCCGACTTTTTACCTAATCAGATTTTTTTTTTCTTTTCTTAACGCTAAAAGTTACTATTAGTGATTCATTAATTTTAGTGATTCATTTGAAAATACTGACCCGCTAGCGGGCGAAGCTCGCTAGTATCTATATATGTGCTGATTGGTGCACAGAGCAAGAGGGAGACGGGCCCACGAAAATATGTGTTCCTCGGGGCCTATCATGAAGTTAATCAAGGCCCGTTTGTGTATGCGTATGGGCTTTTCTTTGTGTGTGCGTGTGTATATTATTATATCATTCTCTTTCGGTAACCTCCCTCTGCAATTTATTCACCGTGAAGCTATTTGGAGCCGAGTTATGCTTATAAAGGTGATTTGCCTTCTGCCCCGCCCCGGGGGAAACGGGGGAGGGGAGGTATTTCACAAAATCCCGTCTTGTGTCCCGTCAGGGTCCTAAAACCAACTTGCTCACAAAATTTTTTATCTTTATCTCCCATGGAATAGCCACGGATATGTTGAGTCAGTGATCAGTGAATCTGCGAATTTACTCTTTTATATCTATAGATTATACTATAGAATATTAAGATTTCTAAAATAAAGGCGCTTCCTTCCTGCTGTCTCTGAAATTAGATTCACAGTGGAAAACAATCAGTACACTGTAAAACATTTTACGGCAATTTACAAATAAATACTTAGTAATGGTACAGGTATTATCCCAACTACTAGGAAACAGTTTGTAACCAGATACTCCTTGTATTCAATGCTTAAATAACATATGTAATTCTACTACATTTTTCCCAGTATCTTTACGTCTCTCCTCTCCCCGTTTGATGAGAGCGATTTCTTTTGAGGGAGTCTTGCTTTCGAGCAAATGCTAATACTGAGCGCATGCGTAGAAGATACCAGAGGAGAAACGCGGACCGCGGACATGTTTTGTTAAGAGGAAATTGCGTCGGTCGTAAATCAAATCGTAATGAGGCGGACTTTTTAAATCTTAATCTGTAATATTTTATTTAGTGTTAACGTTATACACATCTTTATTTTAGAAAGAGTAATAATTCATAAATATTTATCCTTAATTTGTAATACAGGATGCTTAGTTAGATGTCAACTTATTTTAATTTAAACTTTTATTTTGATGTCGACAACAATTCTTAAGCCTCATTTTCGAACTGTGTGATGGAAATCTGGAATATTGTATGATGCACGAAATGTTTCTAATATCTGATAAACAGCAACTGCTAGGTGGAGGTTTGTGTTAGCTAGTTATTACTTATTTAAAATTGCTAGCTACGCAAATACTATCCTGGCAAAGCTTTTATTGTTATTATAATTCACTTATGTGGTATTAATTAAAATTCAGCAAACAAGAAACAAGTCGGATAAAACAATCAAAAAGTATTTAGTTTTAATTATTATTATTATGAGGTATTTATTTGATTTATTGTTTTTATTTTTTGTAAAATAATGTTAGAGAATTAAGTGAAAATGGTATGCATAATTTATGCAATTTAGAAATACCATATAAGTTTCGCCGACATATATTTTTAAAAATATTAAATTGCCTTTATTGTTATTTATTATTATAATTCACAAGTGTATTTTATTTTGCTCTATTATATTTCATCTTTACTAATTCATTATTAGTGATTCATTATATATATATATATATATATATATAGACAGTCGGTTTTATTCCACTTTTATAAGCTCATATTAAACAAAAAAAAAAAAAGACAATAAAAAGAAAAAATATAATTTTAGAAAAGATTTGTTTATAAAAATAGATTTAATATTTATTGATAAAAGTTTTGAAAAAACGTATAAATATTACTTTTTTCTAATCAATTTTATGACATTAATCAATTAGAAAAACATTGTATAGGTGCATAAAATTTAAAACAATAAAGCTTTTTCTTAATGTATATACTACGTTATTGGAAAAAAAAAAAAAAACTAAATTTCTTCTTGTAATTATGAAGAAGATTTTTGATGACAATAATAGACATGAATAAATATATTGAATTATTGGAGAATACTAAATGCATAATATCCCACAGAAGCTTTTGTTATTATTATTGTTAAAGTAAACTTCAGTTTTATCAAGGTTTTTTAAATAATTTTAAATGTAATGTACTGATTATTTTGAAAAATATGTTGATTTTTTTAACGAATAAAATTTGGCATAGTACTGCAAAAAATATTTTCTTTTCACATCATTCGTTAAAATAAATTAATCGTTTCGATTAATTTATTCGATTACATTTAATATTACTTTTAGTAATGCTACTAACACAATCTTAGTAAACATACAAAAAAAGCACTTGACCCGTTAACTAAGAGTTTCTTAGTATATTTACTAACGAAGTGCGTGTAATGTTTACTAACTCTAACGGAGTAAGATCACTTTTGAACAATCTGTATTGGCTACTAGAAAAGTTTATGGAATACCAGTTTCCTAGAATTTTTCTAGTAGTACTACAGAATTTTTTTTACAGTGTATCCTGAGCAAAGAATTTGCTTTGGTTTGTTTATTAAAATAAAAATATAAATATAAATAACACCAAATTTTCGCTATATTGATCAGATATAATAAAATATTTGAAAGAAATGAAATAATTGTTAAAATATTAAAACCAAATTCAGTATAAATTGATGACATAGCTTTTAAAAATTTATTTAAATCAAAACAGTTAAAATCTTTAAAAATTATATATAGGGGAGACCCGTGTACCTAGGGCCATCATGTACCTAGGGCCACCCCACTTTATTTGAATAATATTTAATTTTAAGTTTAAATACTCAATTGGGCGAGTAACAACACCAATTGCTACTTTTACAACTGCTTTGGAACTTTTGAGGAGAGAGTTTTGACAAGTTACATGCAGAAAACGAATTTACATGGTTTGAAGTAAAATTTTCCAGCTCATCTCTTTTGCTATTTTACAAAGGCAAGTCAAATATTTTTCTTTCATTTCTAGTGTATAATTTTGCTTGTTATATTGAGTAATAAATGAGATATTTAATTAGTCCTCTCTGGATGTGAATTTTTTAGTGGAAGGCATTTTGAATGAAATTACCAAAACTTGTACCTAGGGCCACATCGCTGCCTTGTACCTAGGGCCAGTGTGTTTGGACCTTTTAACACTTTCGTGACCGCATGTTTTTGTCTTTTTGACAGTAAAGTCCGCCTATGGGCGTTTTTCTCATAAGTTACAGTTTTTCAAAACAAAATTTTCCGTATTCACATTTATATTACAAATGGATGTGCATTATAATCACACTCTCTCTCTAATCAAAGTATTTGCATCCATAGCATACTGATTGTACAAATATGAATATTGTGTATATTTTGTAGAAACAAATAACATACAAATTGTAAAAGAAACGCCCACTGGTGGAGTTTCATATTTTCAAATGACGTGAATCTACGTCAGCGGTTGAGAAAATGCTAAGAAACACAATACAGCCTATAGTACTTGGATGCTGGCAAACCCTGGTAAACCAATCACTATATATGACGTTGCTGAAAGCGTTGGCAAGTCCTATCCGTCACCCTTTAATCCTGTAAACATTCTATCAGGCTTTCGTGTATCCGGCATATGGCCAATAAATCAAAACACATTCAGTGAGGATGAATATTTAAGTTCAAATGTGACTGATAGACAAGATCTCTCCATAAAAAAAAAAAAAAAAAAAAAAAAAAAAAAAAAAAAAAAAATTCTAGGAAGAAAGTGAACCAACAATGGTAGAATTGGATGTCTCTGTTTCGTGTCCTATTGAAATTTCGAAATCTTCAACATCTAACATCTTTTCGTGTGTTATGCTTTAACAGGTACAAACCTAAGCAAAACCTTTACCTAAAGCAAAACCTCCCACATCAAAGAAAACATGAGACCGAAAACTAGAGAGATCTAGAAATCCAAGAAACACTCCAGAAAAAAAAAAAAAAAAAAAAAAAAAAGAAATTCAAGGGGGAAAAAAAGCATTCTTTTAGAATATCCCAAAGAAAAAAAAAAAAAAAAAAAAGTGAAAAGTTTCGTGTATTAAATTAAGGCAACAACATGATAATTTTTATATGATAAATAAATATATTACTTGATATTGTTTCTTTTATAAAATACATGTTTATATGCTTATTTTCTATTCATTACAAAGTGAAATCTAAATTTGAGAGAATGGCCCTAGGTACAATGAGGTCTGGCCCCAGGTACAATGAGGGTGTTGTACCTAGGGCCACGAGTGAAGTTTTTTTTTAAAACCTTCTATTTGTCGGAATTTATTATTTTAGGTATTTATGTTAATCCCAATTGGAAGTAATTAGTCCTAAAGATAGGTACATATCAGTTTGATAATTTTAAACAGGTCAAGGGCTCTGGTTTTGGGCATTGAAAAAAAGCGGCCCTAGGTACACGGGTCTCCCCTATATATTAAAACTTTTTTTTAAAACAAATATGGACGCAAATAAATGACGAAATTATTCAGTTGTTTCTTAATAAAATTAATGACATCAACTAATATTAATTGTATTTATAGGCAATAATAGTTTTGTATCAATATTGTAATGGCGACAATGAATATTCATATCGTAGCAGCGAATAAAGATATGGGATGACGATCACAGTGTCTCAGTCATATCAGAGTCTCATATCACGCATGCGTTATTGCTTAGCTGTTAATCGATTCCCGATAAAGCAAGATCATGATCAGAAAAGGCGATAACGAATATTCAGATCGTAGCTGTGAGTAGCGATTTCAGATTAAATCAATGTCTAGCATCACGCATGCGTTATACGTGTATCATCCATTCTCCTTCGTATCAGCGATTACCGGTTTTCACGGAGTGAAACGTTGGGCTCACGGAAACTGATATGGTCGCTCGCAGTACGTTCGCAGCTGAGTTCCTGATAATCGTGGCGCTTGCGATATATCGCCAACAGAAAGATTTCGTTATCGGTTTCAAATTGCATGGTTTTAAATCGATGTTTCGCGATGTATCGATGTATCGCCCAGTCCTAGTTGTGGCCATCACAAAACTTTTTTCTATATTATTCCTATACAAATACACACAATGTAATTTAGATATTAACTAAAATAATTTTTTATTAAAATTTCTTTTCATGATGAATGCAAACGATTTTCATTTCAGAGAGATATCTATAATAATGGCTAAAGAAAGTTTATTATGTGTCCTATAGACCACATTCATATTTTAAAAACTGAATTTTTCTCCATAAGTTTTTTATTCATTTATTAAAAAACGAAAAAAAAAAAAAAAACTGATAAATTTGTTTTTAATTATTCTATATTTATGGTTTAACCATTCGTTTTAAAGGTATTGATGGGTTCTTTTCAGAAACACTAATATTAAAAATTTACATAGACCCCCCTTTCCCCCCAAGTGAAAGTAATGCATTTACATTTACCCTTTTTTTTTTTTTCATAATTGATTATTACTATTTTAAACAATTCTATTTAATTCACACAAATTCTTTAAAAAACAATTCTCACTGCGCATATTTATGCGAAGTTTCGTACTTTGTTGAAACAAATAAACAAATACAATAAAATAAAACGGGATGACAGCACTACCTATTGGGCGTTTGGTGTTTTGGAAGTAAGGCTGATTGATTACCCTAGGATCCTAGGCATAAAGAGGAGTGCCCTCCGTGGGGGAGTTCTTTCTAAGGGGTCCTAGTCGTATTTACGCAAGTTTCGGAGAAAACCACGGAAAACTCCAAACAACTAAGCCAACGAACGCGAGCTGGGATGGAACCCGGCTTATAAGCATTAATTTTCGATGTTAGAACAAGTTTGGTTAAATTTCGTCCACTTATTTATGAGATAGAGAATCCACAAAAGTTTAGGCACACACGAAGACACTTAAAATAGTGCAATCGTGTACAGGATATGTCAAAACGTATAAATTCATTGGAAACCAGTGACTAAAACTTTCCATTAATCGAATACTTTCTTCTTAAATATAAAGAAGAGAATAATAAATAAAACAAATATCTTAAATAATGATGCATCTAGATTATTAATAAAAATATTATGAAGACATTAAAAAATAGAATCTGTCCTATTCTTTTTTAAATTATTATAATGTAATTTCTTTTACAGTTATAAGATGAAAGTATTATATTCCTATAAATTTTTGCTCCGATTTTTGATGGGTTTATTGTTTTTATGACAATGGGAATTTTTTTTTTTCTTTTTAATGCCAATATCAATAAAATTAAAATTAAAAATATTATTTTAATACATAATTCCTATGAGAATTCAAAATCATGACTATATTTCGATGTTACTGGTGTCTCTTTGTAGCACCTCTACGGAGCTTACGGAGCTAAGTGAGTTTGGCGAGATTTCACGCTTGGCGCACACTGTGGCTTGACGCTATGCGCTTACGCACAACGAGGAAAGATCATCGAGCAGATATACTAGTAGAAGGCGAATCCCTATTCTTTTCTACGGAAGAAAACGTGTCCAACATGTTATTTCGTTGAGGTAACTTTTTTCGCTACTTATCGCTTTCTTGGCAATAGTTTTTTTCCCATAAAAAACATTTTTTTAGGTTGTAAATACCAAAGATTATTTACATCATTAGATATTATTTGACAAATATATTATAAGAGTTATGTATTTATTATTATTATTTCTAGCGTCTCTTTGTAGCGGCAGACCTCTACGCCTACGGAGCTAAGTGAGTTTGGCGAGAATTCACGCTTGGCGCCCACTGTGGCTTGACGCTATGCGCTTACGCACTACGAGGAAAGATCACAAACCACGCGGGCGCAATACCTCTTTGATTCGGCTTTCGACTAACACAATACCGTAGTAGTTCACGCGCACAGGAGAAAGGAGAAATCTCAAAGTTATTGTCACGTGACACTTCTCGATGATGTTGGGCACGCAAAGGGGTTGCCATTTCGCTCTCTACCTAAATTAAAGCTCGATGGGAAAGATCACAAACCACGCGGGCGCAATACCTCATGATTCGGCTTTCGGCTAACACAATACCGTAGTAGTTCACGCGCACAGGAGAAAGGAGAAATCTCAAAGTTATTGTCACGTGACACTTCTCGATGATGTTGGCCACACAAAGGGGTTGCCATTTCGCTCTCTACCTAAATTAAAGCTCGATGTTTGTTGTTATTTTGTTTACCGTAATTATATACGAAAATTGTAGGAAAGGAAAAATTTTTATCTTACTTCTATCATAATTGCATTTTTATCTATAACATACAATTAACATTTTATTTAGATTTCAAATACCCTTGATTTAAAATAAAACCTTATAAATAATTATAAAAAAAAAAAAAAATAATCTATGTAGTGTGTGGTTGAAATTGAAAGGTTGAAGTTTTAATAAGTATTCAGAAATGATTTCATTTAAATTTTCCTTATTTAAAAAATAGCTTTATATTTTATAAATGGAAGAAGGAATACATGGATTGCCTATTAAATGCAGTGAACAAATATTTTAACTGAATAATGCTGGATATTTACTTTATTCAGATGTTTTTTATATGTTTTAATTTACTAATTCGCATATTAAACTTATTTTTGCCAAAATTCAAAACTTGTAATGATTTTCATTTATTTGCTTAAATATCTTATTTATTTTAAAATAAAATTACAGTCGTAGCGTTGGTTTACAATTTTTTTGCAATGAAAACAAAAGATATTGCACCTTAATGTAAAGTTTTGCAGAAAGAAAAAAAAAAGTTATCAATTTTTCCAAGCTCATTTATTAAATTAACAAAGTATTATAGTGTCGAAATGTCCCCCTTCTAAAATTTAACTTTTCGGTAATAAGGAAAGAGCATGTTTACAAACAAACGCTCCGTCAACCAATCTTTGCCACTCTCAAGTGGCAAAAGATCAACCTCTATTGGTGGAAATACCAATGTTTTGCCACTTTACCCATAATTTGATTGCGAGTGACGTCACGTGCCTTTTCCTTATTGATTAGTAAGCATAAAATTTAAATATAGCATCGACTTCAACCATCTACACTATTGCTCATGTTATATTTCACATAGCTGTTTGCTTGGGCAAATGAAAAAGCTGAATTTGCAACTTAAGTTAAATGTTTATCTTTTTTAATGATTCAAAAAAAGACAGGTTATATGAACAAATTTCTGCATGGTAGGAATAAATTTTATGCATACATAAATTCTATGCTTGCATGAAAAAAAAATCTTAATACAATCACCTTGCTATACATAATTTCAAAATGTATAAAATTTCATATCGGAGCAATCACTATTACACACGTATCAGTAGCGTCTCATGAATGACATTTTGGATATACTCCACTCGGGTAGTTAGAAACAGTACATTAAAATGGTCATTTAATTATTTTTTTTTGCTTATTTTGAGAAACAATGTAGATATGACGACATTTCCGCGATTTTAAATTAAATTAATTGAAAATCTGCCATTTGACTGAGGATAATTTATTGTTTTAGGTGGCTTTTATTTTCGCTTCTGTTTCTTTTTTGAAACCGTCATCATAGTATCTGTAAATAAGATTAAATCTAGATTTTGAGTGTTTTAAATGTTTTTTTAAGGTTTAAAACTTAATTTTTTCAGTGTATTTTATATGTTTTTTAATCATTTTAGAAAGAAAAAAAAGGGGGAAAGGGAGGCATGATAGTCATTGCTACAGTATAGATTTTTCATGCATTTTCTGTACTTCATATTATATGTACGATTTTTTTAATCATGAACCATGATTTAGGTGCAGTGATTATTATTATTATGTATTTATCTATACATTGGTATACTGACTGCGGCTGTACAAATTTCTGTGCATTTACTGATTCATGCGCCGTAAATTAGGGGTATCCAGTGATTTTTTTTTTTCTTTTAGGTTCGTTTTATGGTTGCAAGGCGAGCACTCATCGGGATACTGACCACGGCTGTAAAAATTTTCTTGCATTTACTGATTCATGTGCCGCAAATTAGGGGTATCCACATCCAGTGATGTTTTCTGTGGTTTCAATGCTCACGAAGAGAGCATACAGCAATGAGCATGCTGACCGCAGTTCAGATTTTCGCACATGACAAATCAGCGGTATCTTTTTTTTTTTTTTTTTTAAGTTATAATGCTCACGAAGCTAGCATACTTGTTAATACCGACGTCTGCAATCTACAGAAGGAAAAAAAAAGGTCTAAATTTAAATATTTTACTTTTAATAATACATATTTTAGTTCTTACTTTTATTATATTGAATGTGATTTTTGTTGGTGCGATTCACGCTAGCTCATTCGTGTGATTTACATTTAAAAAGGACATTTGTTGATGTTTTTTTGGATTTAAAATTACAGAACGATCGAAAATTTCAATTTAACCACTTTACTGGCCACAGTAGTGTGTGGAAGGCTAAATTTCCCCCGAGTTATCTCGGAATAGCCGGTGAAGTGGTTAATTTGTGTATAAAAACAAACATCAACATCAACAGCCACCAACTTAAAAAGTAAATCACGCCTACAACTACAAGCTTGCGGGGATCGCACCAGCAAAAGTCGCCAAAGTGCCAAGGGGTTCCGCAGACTGGGATTTTACCCATCTATAATAATAAAAGAAGGTCTGTCTGTCTGTGTATTTATACGTTCAGCCCCTACTGAACGTAGAAGTACAAAGTTTGACATACAGGTGCTCAGGAGCCTTCCCGAGGGGCTCCTGAAAACAGAACTTAAAAATTTTAATTAGTTGCGGAGATATTAATTAAAATGTCGATCGAAAAATGACCGAGAATTTACGGCTAATTGCTTAAAAAGAAACATTCTATCAGTAGACGATTTTCTCAGCTGTCTAAAACGGAAACAAAACATCTGGAAATAATTAATGTCATACGTTTTTGAAGTGGGATTAAAATTGTAATTTTCAAAATTCTTCAATTTTCCTTTGTCACACTCAAAACTTAGTATACAGCCCTAACATCGCAAGACAACTTTGCAGTTCAAATTTCATCGATTTCCGACAATAAACAAAAAAAATTACATTTTAATTGAAAATTAAATTTTATCCTAATATTCCCGCGTATTTCAAATTCTAATTACGATTAAATTATTTTTAATACGTCATTCGAGAGACATTTTGAAGTACTTTTAAATTATCAAAAATGGGATTCGAGATTTCACCTGATTTACACGTTTTGAGGTGTCTTGATTATATTTTCTTTTGTATCTCAGCTACTAATTAAAATAATTTCATAAGTAATACATCATTTGAAAGCTTTGTTGATTTGGAATTGAACAGTAGATTACAGAAATTTCTACCGCCAGATGGTGTTGTAATATTTTAAAATTTCTAATTCTAATGAGCGAGGAAGGTGTTGTAAGTTATAAAACGGGGATAAGGCGCCACCGAGCGGGACTTTGCTAAAGTCAGAAATTTGAAAGATCATAAAGCAGCTATCACACGGAAGATCCTACCCTCTGAACTATACGCTAATACCTCTCCGAATAATCGAGCATCGGGTAGTAGGGTTATTTTGAAGACTAAAATGAATTCAAAAAGGCGTTTACAATTGGCTACTAATCGCTCACTATTTCATGTTTTAAACGCACTCTGATTTTCTCGCAGTCCGATTGGTTGAATACGAGCTAACATCTAGCGTAGGAGATTTAGTCAGTCATAAGTTCGTCATTGACAAAAGTAGGAGAGGGAAACTTATCACACGACGCGTTTTCGACCATTTGTCTCTCCAAAAACCTGTTTCAGGTGGTTTCGGCAGAAAGTATCTGATACTGCTGATCGTATGAGAATATGTGTGATAGCAGCTTATGGTGAGCGAACAGGCTGTTTCAGGTATTGAAACGGGAAGAGGCCGCAGCTGGTGCTACCGAGCGGGAATTTACTGCGATTAAATTTTTCAATAAAGCTATTTTCACTGTATGTCAATAAGCTGTTGTAAGACCTGAAACTGGAAAAAGGCGCCACCGAGCGAGTATTTCGTAAAGTCGGATTTTAAAAGGGTCGCGAACTAGCGGTCTCCGAAGGCGGCTAGTTTTTTAATAAAACTGCCAGTTAAAAAAAAAAAAAAAAAAAAAAACTAACCACATATTATATATTAACCTTTTACACGCCAATGTTCCATAAATGGAACATGGAATTAAAAATTCCTTTAAAAATGAAATATCATGAATACCGACTTGAAAAAATTATCAGATACATATAATAGAAATATGACTTAATTTTTGAAATAGAAATTACAGTTCAATCATAAAAGGGGAAATGTACATACAATTATAAAAATTACCTATTTTACCATTTTCCCTTTTACTCTACAATTTAAAAATTAGCATAATTTAGAAAAATAAGCAAATGCTTCTAAAAATGGGCTGGCATGTTCAAAATAGCTTACATTATTAAATAAAATAAAATACAATAATATTAAAATATAATAAAATTAAACTATTAATATTAAATATAATATTAAATTATATTAAAAAAAAATTATACATTTTAATGACAGAGTTCTTTAAACTAAAGCATTAGAAGGCAAAATGTGTAAAAAACAAATTTAAATTACACCTGGATATGAATGCGGCATGTAAAAGGTTAACCATATGCGTATGATTGCATTGCAATCAATATATAATGCATATTTTACATATACAGTAGCCGCTGCTTTATAAAATCCCGTTTGTTTTCATCAAAATGATTTTATTAAGCGGCTGATTTTTATATTCGGCGAACATGCCCGAACTCAATAAAAGAGTATTCATTACCTAAACATGGAAAGAAATTCTTCGCCCTTCCATCTATCTACTAAACATCCGTAGAAATGGAGTTTTTGCTACTTATCATTCATGTAAAATTTTCAACTTTTAAGGACAAAATTATGTAAGAGATGGAAATTTTCTTTGACCTGGCATTCTTGTACCTATCTAGAAGGGCTGCATTGATGACTTCTGCTCTCCTTATTCATTTTCGCTTGCAATTCACTCTTCGGTTTTGTAAAATTTAGCACTAATATTTTATTATGTTTACATGAATCAAACTGAGAAATTTCAAGATTCGATGTCGCCTTTCTTTGACTATACATTTGAAAAAAAACTATCATACTTTACCAAATCTTTACGCTTTACCTTCAAAATAAAAACCACCCGCTTGCATATCTTGCAGCTAACTTGCTTCAAAATAAAAATTAGACACTCTATTTGAATATTTTAAGAAAGAAAAGAAATACACATTGGCATTCATATGAAAAATTCATTCCTTGAATTCATAACTGTAACACATGGCGGGGCATGTTTTTTTTTTTGAAATCTCTATGTTGGTAGGTCATATATAATGGCCAAAACCTTTGTATATTTGCCATTATGAATATAATTTTTGTAAATATCTTCAAAACGAATAGTCACGGAAAGACCAAAAAGGGAGGTGCACAACTAGATGTTATAACAAATCTATATACCAATTTGCAACGTTGTACGTCCAACCGTTTTTGAGTTATGTGAGATACATGCACACACATACCAAGACGTCACGAAAAATCGTGTAAAGTCGCAGATATCTCTAAAACAAGAGCTCATGTTAAGACGGAACTATCTATGTGCTCAATATTCACTAAAGTGTATTCCTCGACTAAAACCTGTTTATGTCTATAAGAATTACTTTCTACACACAAAAATGTGGACAACTTTTATAAAAATATCATTACGGGCTCTATTTACGGGTTGAATATTCATTAAATAAAATGCATTCGTCGACTAGAACCTGCTTATCTTTACAAATTACTTTCTACATGCAAAAATGTCAACAACTTTCATAATAATATCATTATGGGTTCTATCATTAGCTTATTTTAAAATCTCTATGATGATAGGTCATATGTAATGGCTAAAACCTTTGTATATTTGGTTATTATGAATATAGTTTTCGTAAATATCTCCAAAATGAAAAGTCACAGAAAGACCAAATAGGGAGATGCCCAGCTAGATGTTATAACAAACCTGTATACCAATTTTCAATAGTCTATGTCCAACTGTTTTTGGGGGCCGCTGTAGCCCAGTCAGTAAAGTGCCGGGCTTGTAATTGGAAGACTGCGGGTTCGGAACTCGAGCCGGCCAAAGACCGTCGTATATACTAATGGTGGCTGGTGCACGTAAAATCTGTCGTGACTGCAATGTGCTCCAAATTCGCATAAAAAAATATACCTCTGGGGGTCACCAAAGCAGGAGAGACATCCCTTCCGTGGATGATCAAAATTGTGATGACATGTCTCCGGTCCGGACCACCTTTAGGGGCGAGTACCAGACTGTCGCCAATTGCCCATTGCACAGCAGTAATGTAACGATGTTGGTGTTTGTAAGCTTATAACTTCGTAAGAGATGCTCTAATTAACAGACTTCAAAAAGGAGGAGGTTCTCAGTTCAAAGCGTATGTTTTTTTGTTTTTGTTTTTTTTTGTTAGCTCATAACTTCTGAACGGATGATCCGATTTTGATACTTTTTGTTTTATTGTAAAGGTCTTGGTCTAAAATAGGTCCCATTGTAATATCTTTACGATCAAAAGAAATTACAGGGTGCCCCAAAAAGTCAGTTCCGACTCTTTTAACTGCTGAACAGCTGCAGTTACAGTCATAAAAGTGGTATGTAGGTATAGTAAAGTGAACATGTGCTGCGCGATTCAACCGTCTACAGCGCCACCTGGTGGAAAACAATGGATTTAGCGTTCCTATCTCGGAAACGGTTCAAGACAGGGGAAAAAAGTGAATTATAAAATTGCAGAGCATCATCGATTTAGTACGAAAAGATAGTTTAGACATTAATGCTAAAAACAGAGCGCTTAAAACGTGCATTTGTTTGTTCCCAATTTCCTAAATTGTGCACACTTGAACGACATTGCATATGTTGTAGCGTAGCGGGTGGCCTTTATGCCATGTAAAATTCAATGTATGGTTATTGTAAGCGGTCACATCGACGTTTTAAACCGACTTCATAAAGGAAGAGGTTCTCAATACAAAACATGTTTCTCATTGTTGTTGTTGTTGAAATTTGTTAGCTTATAACTTCGTAAGAGATGATTTAATTTTAATACTTTTTTTGTTGTCGTAATGATCTTGGCCTGAAATAGGTTTCATTATGATTTCATTAAAATATAAACAAATTACAGGATACCCACAAGGGTCATTCTCACATAATGGTAAATTTTGTGTCCTTGGCTAAAAAAACGTTACTTGAGCAAGTCAGCTATGAAAATTAAAAAATTTTCAACAATTCTTTTCAAGCACTACACTGTGCAGTAATTTGAATACCAAAAAAAGTAAAATTTCAATATTTAAAAAAAATTTAAAGTTGTAAATGTTATTACCAAGGCTTGTCCCAAACTCCAAACGTTTTATTTGAACCTTTATTTTAAAGAATTGAAAAAAATTTAAACAAAGCTAACAATTTGCTAGGTATATTTCACTTTTCTACTTTTAATATCTTTGGAATTTTAGGCATAAAAAAAAGAAATCTATTAATTATTCTTATTTAAAGTTTGTCCCTAAGGGTAATTGTCATTACCAAGGTGTGTAAGTTTTTTTTCAGTACCTCACTACTAGATGGTGCTGTCATAATTATCAACCTGTCAAAAGTAAAGTGTTTCATGCCCTTACAAACAGACAAGTTTTTTTTAGTTTAAGTAAATACAAATTATTTCATTTTGCTGTTTTTGTTCTAAAATTATAGTCAGTGTACTTATTGTGTGTCATTACAAAGTCCATTATTACGGAAATACGCAATTAATAAATTTAAATTTACTGAATGATTTATAAAGATCTTTGGGACCACATACAGAATGAATATTGCATTAGCTTTTTAATTGCTATAATTTAGCCATAAATAGGCTTAACATTAAAAAAGTCATTACCAAGGTGATCATTACCAAGGTGTTCTGAAAACATGGTAATGATATCTAGGAACATGGTAATGATGTCTAGGAACATGGTAATGACTGCTGGGCAGTAAAGTGTAAATTACTTTATGTCGCCTGTTAAAACAGACAGCTATAGGATTCGTATAGTGAAAATTATTCCAAAAAATCTCGCCACTATATATCGTCTAGACATTTTAATTTTTCTGTTACAAATTAGAATGATAAATACCGTTATCCATATATAAATGTGTAATTATTTCGCCATTGGTCATTTCTGTGGTTCTGTCTGTCATTACCATGTTCACAAATGCCATTACTATGTTGCAATGGAAATTAAAAAATTAATTAATCTGTAATTAAGGCAAACGATCTCTGCTGGTAATTTTTTCCTCTATAGCAGACATGGATAATTGCATTAATATAAAAAAATCAGGAATTAAAACAACTTTTTTTTTTATTTTTTTCTGAAACCAATATTTACCATTATCTGAGAATGACCCACAAAAGTCTTTTCTCACTCTAACTGCTGGGACGCATGCAGATACACTGGTAAAATCAGTATGTAAGTATCGATGTTGAAACTTCTGTCATTCAGCTGCAATGCATATTTTGCTCTTTGTTTGAACTTTACGCTGCGCAATTTCCAGCGCAGCGGGTGACACGTACTCACTCTAAAGTTCAATATATATGCCTAGCAGAATTTTTGGTTACGAATACAGCGTATCCGTTCTTTACATTTCTAAAGACTTTTTAATTTAACGTATGTTCATTAAATAGATAGTTTTTTGCTCATATCCGATAAAGGCAAGAAAAGTGACACTTAAAAATGCAGCATTTGAGAAAAATCAACTTAAAAATAACTTTACTAGAATAAAACTGGCACAACTGTCTCTCGAGTGGATAACTTTCTAGATGGAGATGTAACATTTATGTTCACATTGGGTGCATTTCATGTATTTTTCAGTGACATAAACCATTGTTTGAGTTATGTCACTTTTCTTGGAAGCTGTGATTTGTGAAACTGCCGTCGAACGCCTTCTGATGTTCTGCTATATGTATAAGTTTTCACTGAAAAGAGAAAAATAAATTTTTTTTGTAAAAAAATAGAACCGACTCCAAAAAGCAACTACTATTCAAAAAAAAAAAAAAAAAAAAAAAAAAAAAAAAGGTATGAAATGAAACTGTAAATTGCGTCTAAAAATATAAAATAATTTCCTTCGCCTAACAACCTATAACGCTACAATTAATCATAACTTTTCAAGTCGGCGCAAAATTAAATAAAAATCGATACCTTTATTCAATACAAAAATCAAATCCTTTTCAAAATACACATCTCACATTGTCACCTGCAAAACTACTTTGATTCAAGAAAATAAATAAGATTTCGTAAGCAGCAAAAGTTAGCGAAGATGCTGGTATCTGACGTCCTTGGTGAAAGAAAACTCGCAGAATTATCTGGCAAACATATTTAATTTCTTTGGGATATCATGATTATTTTGATAAAGTATATTAAGAGAGTAATCAAGAATATGAAACAATACTTCGTACAATATATTTTATGAAAATATACATCTTGCGTGTATATTTTTGCATTACGTTTTGATCGCCAAATTCAAAAGCCACCAAGATGATAGTTATCAAAGTTATACCAAATTTGCAAAGGAAACTCTTAACTTCGTAGAAACATAAATACTGCATTGTGAAGAATGTTCACTTTTCTACTATATGTAGATGCTACTAATGGACCAATTGTATACAGTGATAAAATAATAAAGGAAACATGAAAATGGATCATTCGAGACTTTTGCTACCGATTTGAAAACAAACCTTTAAAAACTAAGTACATTTTATTTAATTTTGCGCCGACTTCAAAAGTTATGATTAATTGTTGTGTTATAGGTTGTTTGGCGAAGGAAATAATTTTATACTTTTAGGCACAATTTACAGTTTCATTTCATGCCATTTTTTTTTTTTTTTTAAGTTGTTTGAATAGTAGTTGCTTTTTGGAGTCGGTTCTATTTTTTTACAAAAAGATTTTATATCATAATTCAATTAAAAAAATATATTAATTCTCTTCCCATTTTTTCTTAAGTTAGTTTTTTGTCATATTAGATTAAGTGCTTCATACGATAAATAACACAGAGGTGTATCGCATTTGCAGTTGCACAAAAAAAAAAAAAAAAAAAAAAGAAATTAGTAAGTAAAAAATACACAATATATTTATATAACGCTCATTAAGAATTTTTTTAAGTTCAATTTTTATAGCTGAAATTTCAATTATGATTTCTTAAAGAGACACACACTTACACACCATATATATATGTGTGTGTATATATATATATATATATATATATATATATATGAGTTTTATTGCAAATATTTGTGTTATAATTGATCGTAATGATTAGATCTTTTCCAATAGTGTGACACCCCCCCCCCCCACACACACTTTTTTTTCTGTTTATTTAGGAAGGTTGAAAAATACATTATTTGTAAAAAATTTTATAGCTTTAATATTAGGTATTGTGTTGTCTTTTAACTACATATATAAACCTTAACTACCATTTTAACTTCATTTAAAATACATATAAAATAACGTGTTTTAAATTTCTTTCACAAATTATAGGGAAATTTATATGCAATATCAAAATAATTTTGTCCTTTTCTGCCTACCCCAACACCTCCATTTTGTTTGAAGTACATACAGTACAGAAAAAAAAAAACAAAAAAAAAAAAACAAAACGCTATTTAAACATAAATAATAGGCATAAATGCATTAATTTAATTATAGTACCATATTTTATTGTTCAAATATTCATGAAACTAGAATTTTGATGATAAAATTAATATTATATAAGGAATAACTTACAACTGATTGAGTACCAATTTAGTTTATTTTGATTTTAATCTATATTCAATAGAAAAGTACTGAATCCATAAAAGTTTTCAACTTCCCATTTTCGACGGATTTACCCATTTTGAGAAATCTAGAACACGATTTGACCTTTTTTAGAAAAAGTCTGTCTGTGTGTGTAGGGGGGGGGGGGCAAAAATTTTGTGGCGACTATATCTCAGAAATTACTACAAATAATTCCATATAAGTTTATATATAGATGCATGTTGACCTAAATTAGTGTCTATCAGCTTTTGGTGTCAACCGCTCAATAGGTGGCGCTGCTATACATCGATTTCCGCAGTTTAAGTGGAGGTTATATCTCAGGTTCTATTGTGTATCATCGAACAAAACTTGATCTATACAAAAACCGTTGAGACATTATGCTGCAAAAGTATTGCTATCAGAAAAATTTTCGACTTACTTTTTTTGATGGATTTACATATTTTGAGTGTTCCAGAATAATATTTGAATATTTTGAGAAAATATCTAACCATCGCGCTTTGTGTGTGTAGTAAAAATTTTGTGGCGATTGTTTCTCAGGAACTAAAGCATGGTATTTCATATAAATATATCTGTAGTTGCAACTTGGCATAGATTAGTGCCTATCAACTTTTGTTGTAAATTGCAAAAGAGAAAGCATTATTATCAGGTTTTCTATATATTTAGTGTGGCAGTATTGAACAAAATTTCGTATAAACGAGCTCATTCAGAAGTATTCTTAAAAAATCCTTATGATATTAAATAGAGTTATTTATAATATTAATAGTCAACTGGAAAACATTTTTGTACATGTAGGAGCCTTCCTTTTCCTTCGGTAGTGCAAATTTTCAATATGAGTATCTTTCAAAAGAACTCATCAACACCTTTAAAACGGATGCTTGAACCATAGCTCTGTAATAATTTCAAGCAAAGTTATTGATTTCTTTCATTAGGGGGAAGAAAAAGCATTTTCTAAAGTTTTATCTGTAGACTATAAAATTGACTTTTTTGGATCCTTAATGTTATACTTTTTTGAGATAAGAATTGTCTGCATCCATAATGTAAAATAATTGTGATGAATAATGATTTTAAAAAATAGTTTCTATTGCTTCAATTTGTATAAGAGAAAACAGAAAAAAGTTTAGTGATGGTCACAACATAACATCTAATAATTGTTACGGCTGATTCATAGACTTCTTGAAACTTAAAATGGTTACATAAAAATTCTCTTTTTAAAACATGCATTTAAAAATAAAGAAATTGTGCTTGTTGAATATTAGTAACAACTATATAAACGAGACAATTTACGTCTTATTTGCAAATTGCAAAATGAAAATGAAATTTATTTATAAATTCGCCAAAAGGGCGCTTAAGTCGCCTAGAAGATGGCAGTGTTCATACTGGTACTAAGTATGGCGACTGATGATTTTGCCCCCAGCATTCCAACCTCCTCTGTGCTCGCTGTAAGAATGGGCTACATGGCCTTTGTGCAGGAAAACATAATTGTTGAACATCATCTTTTCACTATTTTTCTTTTACATTTTCTTTTACAAAAAGTAAAATATATATACTGTTCGCCCGCGGACGATTGATACCTGGTTGGCAAAGTGCCAGGACGATTCCACTCACTCTCTGGGAGACACAGCAAAGGAAGAAGGAAGAAGAAGGGGAATTTTTTCTATCATTCCTGTTTCTTCTGTTATAATCATTAATACTCCTGCTTTGTTTTCTTTTATTTCTTTTTGTATAACAGTTTGTTTATATTGGACAAATCATGGATCATACATCTGGTATGAGTTCTCGGATTAAACCTATCCGTAGTGAATCGAAGCGTATTGTACATAATGTCATTAAGTTTTGCGATAAAGAAGCTTTGGAAGGAGAAGTTATTGTTTGAAGAATTTTAATTATTTCTTCAAGAATTTTGATAATAAATATTAAAATGGAAGAATGTATCAAACATTCAAAGCAACATCCAATTTTAAATAGTGTCATTTTAAATAGTTTATTCGTTCGGTGCAACTTGCACATTAGTCCAGTGAAGTGCAACTTTCACATTAGTCCCGTCAGGTACAACTTGCACATTAGTCCCGTAAAATACAACTTGCACATTAGCCCCATTTAAATATAGTGACCAGCGAAGCTGGCTAAGCATTCATTGATTCACTACCTTAATTGATTTCACATTCCATCATTTTTGACGGGGTTATATACTAGTTTGTAAATAATAATTGAAATAATTTTTAAATTAATGTTACACACTTCAAAAGTTTCAAAATACTGACAAAGCTTTTACTTTTATTTTTAATTGAGTAATATTTATATTTAAATCTAAAATTATCCCTTTATAAATATTATCAGTTTTTCTTTCTTTTAATTAATCGCAAAATATTTATGTAACCAGATATTCAAGAATTAGTTCAAAGAAATTAAAGAAATGCAATCAGTGAGTTTATAATTTTTTCATACCCATAAACAAACACATCCCTAAGTACTACGGACATTCCTATTGTATAAATGGACCAGCTCTTTTCACCCATGCGCAGATGACGCCAGGGATCTTCCTTTCGCGGTTTATCAGTACATATTTATTTATTTTATAACGTTCTTTTCTTTCATCATTTATTTGTAAAACACAAAAAGAAATAATAAATTAACTAATAATTGTATGAGTCATTGTGTTTTATTTAACATATTTTTACTTTCCGAACACTATAGTGAGGAAAGAATTGTAATCATGACAAAAATCCGAATTTGAGATTTTGATGTTTCTATACTTTTCGAGGTCCCCTGAGTCCGTTTCCACTATTTTTACGATGATGTATGTGTGTATGTCTGTGAGTGAACACGCTAGCATCTAAACGCTTTATTCGAATAAGCTGAAAGTTGGTACGTATATTGTAAGTCACCATAGTACGAACCCTATAGATTTTGGTGAATCTAGCACTTATAGTTTTTTTACAGGGGCACCAGGAAAAATTCTTTATCATTATGGCCTATGGGGCCAAATTTTTAAAAGTGCGATAGCGTCTGTACGCTTTATTAATCTGAGCAAAAAATTTTTACACATGTTATAGGTCACAGTTGCACAAACTGTATAGATTTTGGTGAATTTAGCACTTACAGTTTTTTTACAGAGGCACAAAGAAAATTTTTTTATCATTATGGCCTCTGGGGCCAATTTTTTAAAAGCGTGATAGCGTCTAAACGCCTTATTAATCTGAGCAAAAAATTTGTACACATGTTATAGGTCACAGTTTCACAAACTGTATAGATTTTGGTGAATTTAGCACTTACAGTTTTTTTACAGGGACACAAAGAAAAATTCTTTATCATTATGGTCTATGGGACCAAATTTTAAAAAGTGCGATAGCGTCTAAACGCCTTATTAATCTGAGCAAAAAATTTGTACACATGTTATAGGTCACAGTTTCACAAACTGTATAGATTTTGGTGAATTTAGCACTTACAGTTTTTTTACAGGGACACAAAGAAAAATTCTTTATCATTATGGTCTATGGGACCAAATTTTAAAAAGTGCGATAGCATCTAAACGCCTTATTTAATTGAATTGAAAATTCATATGAATATTATAAATCACTGTTGCACTAAATATAAGCATTTTGGTGAATTTATAGGTTCTAGCATTTATAGGTTTTTACAGGGACACAACGAAAAATTCTTTATCATTATGATCATGGGCTCAAAGTTCAGTAGCGTTAAATAAAACATCGTGTAATATATGGAGAAAAATACTTAAACATTCTATTATGGTTTTCTCTCTTTTGTTTGTTTAACAACTCCTCTTTCTTTACTTTATCTACAAAACTGTTAATTACTCAATGTTCGGAAAGTCGAGTGGAGTCATTCCAGATTTTTTTTCTTTTTTTAAACACTCAAAAAAATATCACCAGGAGACGACGCCAATAGTCTAATCATTGAAATCAATTAAATGTAGTTCCTTAGAAAGAGAAATATCTAACGTGATTTTCGACGGATAAATTATTACGACGCTCGTGTCATCATTTTTGAAATACAGTAAAGTCTCGTACGACGCAGTGGCAGAAATGACAAATAAATAAAACAGTTTTAGTTCTTAACCCCACTAAAGTTGTAGAGTAGCAATCTATTTGCTTTGATATAAAATTAGTGATGTTAAAAAATAAAATTGTAATATTCATGAGGCAAACTTGCACCCGCGTCGTACGAGACTTTACTGTAGATATCTTTATATTTGTTAAAAAAGTTGGAAAAAGAAAAGAATGGGCGGAGCCTCGATAAAATATTATCAAAATACACACCCCTTCACTACGCTGAATTGCATATTTGGTAAGTTTATTACTATGTTAAAACTGGATTTTTTTTGCTGCCCTTAAATTTTCTTAAAACATTGTGTGTGAACAATTACTAACTGTAAAATACGTTTTTTGTTTTTATTCATCCTTTAATGTTACTTAAATTGGCCTTTTACATACACTACAGTAAGGCATGTTTTTCTTTAATTAGGTGTGTTTTTATAGATCATTAGAAAATTTCAGATTTTATTTCTATAGAAAGAGCTGTCGAAGGTAAATGATTTATGCATAGAAATACACATTTATATATGCCCTTTCGATTGTTGCTTGCTTGGATTTTTTTTTAAATTTTTACTACACGGCACGGCGTGGTTTTCTAGTTGGGCATGATTGGATATCGAATTTTTTACAAAACTTAAATTAAATATTCACACCGGAAAAACTTTTATTGAGGCCTGAAATACCGATAGCAATTTAGGTATGTATTTGAGAAAGTGTTTCGTCATTAACCCGTTTGTAATCGTAGAAATCCTTCAGTAAACTAGAGATACGACAATGCTGGTAATGGATCCCGATTCGTCCAAAGCTACTTTCGATCGCCTGAGGGAAGGTTGCAGCTCCAACATAGACTTGGCGACCACTGCACTATAACACCTTCAAACAAAACCACTTATGAAACATACAAATAAATAGCCCATACTGCGCTTATGCGCCAAGGTTAGGAATCCAGTTTGCCATAGTTTGGATGAAATTTAATCAGCCCGCCATTATTTTCCGTCCACTGCGCAAGCGCACTAAGCTCTTGTCTTATCTCTGGTTTACTAAAGGATTTCTAATAATCGCTATAGACAGCGCCACCTATTACAGATTGCGCGCTTTTTATTTAACTCTCACCAATAATTTTAAGAAGTGATGTGATCGACGTTTCTTCGATTTTATTCGCGTTTTATGTATATCAAATGCTACTTCTAAAAATTTTTGGTGGCTATTGAATAAAAAAATCTGGCAACACTGAAGGATGGGCGGCAAATCGACCAACTAGCGACTACAACGGGTTAAAACGGTTAAAATAACATAATCAAAATGAACTGGAAACATAGTAAATTAATGACACATACGACTAGTTTTTCCACAGGCTGTTCCAGTTAGAAGTTCGCATCTTACCACGCCCGGCATCAGGGAAGACTGATTCCATTTTATTTATTGATTCGTATTCTTGTTAAGAAATTAAAAGATTCTGCCCACGATTGAAATATGATGATCAGAACTTAATAGATGACGGTAAAAACGTAACATAGTGGCATCTCTTTATCGCGATGGTGGGATGCTAATTAAAATATTGATAAGAATAATTAAAATAAACAGCCGGTGAACATAGTAGTAAGCCGGGCACTTTGAGGGTCAAAAGGCGGGGCTAAGAAAAGGCGTGGTCAAGCTGTCAATCAAAGGATGGACGTCATCAAAGGGGCGTGGCTATTCTCGTGAAAGATGACGGGGGTAGAATTTCTTTTTATCCGTTGGTAACCTGGACTTCTTGTCAAGACATGTGACGGTGGGGTGAGTTTTCTTAAAGGGGCAACACAGAATCCTGTCAGAACATGAAAGAGAATGACGTCATCAACTGAAAAGAGGACAATGTAGTATATTTTTTAATTAATTTTTAATGAGTAGTTCATTAATCAATTTTAATAAGTAAATTTTATTATTTTATTGATTATTAATTAATTATTTAACTGACTATTTTAATTCGCTAGATTTTTTACAAAACCATATTGCACTGTAGGGGATTTGAACCTACCATCTATAGCATGCGAGACCAACGCGCTACCGACTGAGCTACGGAGACGTTACCTTGAACTTTCTTCTTTATGTTTTCACCTCTTATGAGATAGGGGTGGGGAGAGGTTTTCCCCACATGGCTTTTAACTTCAAAGTATAGTCCAAGGAGATTGATAAATGACGTGATTTTCTCAAAATATTCATATGATATTGGTGATTTGTTCATTTTTGTGAAATTTTTTTTAAACAATTAGAAAATATTGTTCGAGATATTTCTTTCTTGAAAAAAATATTAAAACAATCCCATTTTCTTAAAATTTTATTTACATTATTAATAATACGATCAGATTTTATTTTTTAAACATGCAAAAAAAAGATTTTGCACATGTTCCTTATTTATTTTATGTTTTTATAAATTGCAAAAAAAAAAAATATATATATATATTATTTATTATTATTATTTATTTATTTTATTTTATTTTATTTATTATATTATTTTATTTTATTTATTTATTTTATTTTATTTCATTTATTTTTTTATTTTTTGAGAAAAAAATTGAATTCTTTTTCTGGAAAATTTATAAAAACAATTCAAAAAACTTATGTTTTAGTTATTTCTTTTCAAAAAAATTTAAAACAATTTTATTTTCTTACACTTTATTTACAATAGTAAAAATACTATCATATTTAATTTTAAAACATGCGAAATTTTTTTAAACAGTTATTCATTTTTTATTTTTAAGTTTAATAATAATATTAATTTAAAAAAAGCTATTTTTTTTTTTTTTTTTCATTTTGTTAATTCTGTATTTTCTTTTTTCTGAAATTTTTTAACTTTTTTTTTTATTTTTATTAATGTAACTGTTTTTAGGTTTAATGAAATATTTTTTAAAAAATATTTCTCTTCTTTTTTCAGTTTGTTAATACTATATTTTCTTTTTCTGAATTTTTTAAACTTGTTATTTTTAATTTTATTAATGTAACTGTTTTTAGATTTAATGAAATATTTTTTAAACATATCTCTTCTTTTGTTTGAGATTGTGAATTTTATATTTTCTTTTTGTGAATTTTTTTAACTTGTTATTTTTTTTTTTTTTCTTTTTATTCTTATTACTAATTTTTAAGTTAAGAAAATTATTTAATAAAACAAATTTTCTTTCTTTTTTTATTTTATAAATTCTTTTATTTTCTTTTAGTGAAAAAATATAACAAAAATTACTTATTATTACTATTTAATGAAATTTAATTGTATTACTATAATTATTATTATTATTATTTAGCAATATAATGAGATTTTTTATGCAATGTTCTTTTTCAGTTTAAAAAAAATTATATTTTATCTTGTGAAAAACTTTTTAGTCATTTATTTCTTTAATGTAACTGTATTTTCTTACTCGCAAATTTTCAAAAGAGTTATTATCATTTAATAATTTGGATTAAGTAAGGAATCTGTTTAATACTGTCATATTTTAAAAGATATTTTAAAGAAAAAATGTTGAATGTTCTATTTTAAGGAAATAAAATTTAACTTATGCATTCTGCTAGATTTGCTCAGGGAAAAATTACATTGAGTGACTAAAATTATAATTGTAGTCCAATCTAAAACAGAATTCCACTCGGCATGTGTTGAACTAAGGGATTTCCTTATTACTATTATTATTAAATAAATTGTTTTGGTATTACTATATACCCATTATGATACTTTTTTCATCACACCACAATATAATTCATCATATTCACAAAACTTTCCATTATTTTCATATTACTTCTTAAATATATGAATCTACTGAAACAGACACCGAATCTTCAATAAGTTAATTAGTTTTAAAAATAGTTTATCTCTTTTTGGGGAAAAAAGTATGACATCTTGTATTATTTACACATAACTACATCAATATTCGAAAATAATAATTTGCGAAATTTTCTTGTACATAACAGTTTTTCATAATTCTGATAGAAATTTATAAAAATGAATTACCTTACAATGACCACCTATATCACTAAAGTCTTCAAAACACAAATCTTCATTCATACACATGAAATATTTTCATTATCTTATCACCTTGTTGACAATTCAAGTTCGGCATGTGTTGAACTAAGGGATTTCTTTATTACTATTATTATTAAAAACTGTTTTTAGATTTAATAAAATATTTTTTAAACATATCTCTTCTTTTGTTTGAGATTGTGAATTTTATATTTTCTTTTTGTGAATTGTTTTAACTCGTTATTTTTTTTCTTTTATTACTAATTTTTAAGTTAAAAAAAATATTTAATAAAAAAAAAAAAAAAAAAAAAATTATCTTTCTTTTTTTATTTTATAAATTCTTTTATTTACTTTTAGTGAAAAAATATAACAAAATTTACTTATTATTACTATTTAATGAAACTTAATTGTATTACTATAATTATTATTATCATTATTTAGCAATATAACGAGATTTTTTTATGCAATGTTCTTTTTCAGTTTAAAAAAATTATATTTTATCTTGTCAAAAACTGTTTAATCATTTATTTATTTCTTTAATGTAACTGTATTTTCTTACTCGCAAATTTTCAAAAGAGTTATTATCATTTAATAATTTGGATTAAGTAAGGAATCTGTTTAATACTGTCATATTTTAAAAGATATTTTAAAGAAAAAATGTTGAATATTTTAAAGAAAAAATGTTGAATGTTCTATTTTAAGGAAATAAAATTTAACTTATGCATTCTGCTAGATTTTCTCAGGGAAAAATTACATAGAGTGACTAAAATTATAATTGTAGTCCAATCTAAAACAGAATTCCACTCGGCATGTGTTGAACTAAGGGATTTCTTTATTACTATTATTATTAAATAAATTGTTTTTGGTATTACTATATACCCATTATGATACTTTTTTCATCCCACCACAATATAATTCATCATATTCACAAAACTTTCCATTATTTTCATATTACTTCTTAAATATATAAATCTACTGAAACAGACACCAAATCTTCACTAAGTTAATTAGTTTCAAAAATAGTTTATCTCTTTTTGGGAAAAAATGTATGACATCTTGTATTATTTACACATAACTACATCAATATTCCAAAATAATAATTTGCGAAATTTTCTTGTACATAACAGTTTTTCATAATTCTGATAGAAATTTATAAAAATGAATTGCCTTACAATGACCACCTATATCAGTAAGTCTTCAAAACACAAATCTTCATTCATACACATGAAATATTTTCATTATCTTATCACCTTGTTGACAATTCGAGTTCATGCTATCCTTTTTATTCAAAAGCATGTTAACAATTTAAGCCATGACACTTACCTATGTTTGCATAAAGTTACAATTTAAATGTCCCATAGTTTTTACAATTATTTTTTAATAGCTAAAATAATAATAAAAGTGTCTGAAATTATTAGCTTTATAATTATACATTTTTAAAAATAACGAAGTTTTAGTACCATTTATAAACTGGAAATATATTGTGTTAACTTTCTTATACGATAAATAGTTTAAAAATAAATATTTATATAGTTTTTATATTTACGATAGTTTTATATACAATGATTCATTAAAAAATATATAAGTTATAACTGATACCTTTTTATTAGAGCAAGAATCTAACTAAATAACATTTATCTAATTTTTAAGCGATCAATAATAAAAAAGTGGCAGTACATTTTTTAAACAAACAGAACATTATATATGCATTCTTTAACTTATTAACTTAGACAACACATTCTGTTTATATTTGTACACATACATCATCTCATTTTGGATTTTAACTTAAATAAATAATGTTTATCACTCTGGTTTCCAAAAGAAAAGAAATTCTACACATAAAAGTTCTAATTTATAAGTATTTACTAATTAAAATAAATATATCTTATAATGAAAATCATCTTTCATAATGTTCATTAAAAAACTTAATAAAAATTCACAAAATTTTCTAAAAATAATTTTTTTCACATATACAAATAAAAAATATTTTACTATTTTATTATCTGTTTTGACAATTTTTTATGTCTGAGTGATATTATTTTAGCATAAAGGAATTTATATCAGATATGAGATTTGTTGGAACTTTCAACATTTTTTGATAATTTTTCAGATATTTTGTTGTAGTAAAATTTATTTTATTTCTCATGCAAGCTGTCAGAAAACGCGATGCAATTTTTTATTTAATTTTTCTTATTACTTTTTCCTGTATCTGAACATTCTACTTTCAAATATTTTCTAAGTTTATATATTGAAAATATGGTACCTTGCATACGTTTCATTTCACTTTTGGGGAAAATCATCGAGTTTATTGAGAATATTAGAAAAATCGCACTATTTTTAAAATTTATGCACGGGTTGCGAAATTTTTACTCATTTCTTAATATCCGTTATATTCCATTTAGTACGTTTTATGGAAGATCATAATAGCACGATTACAATAGAAAAAATAGATATAGAGCACAAGAACTTTAATGACTTAAAAAAAGCGCTTGCCACGAATCTTTTTTTTTCTTTTCACTTGAATTACATTTTAATTTTTAAAAAGTTTCTTTTAAAATAATTTTCTAATAATCTTAACATGAATTAAACACAATCGATTATTAATTTTTCCGGCAAATTAAATATTTTGAACAAAGTTGACTTTTATGAAAGTTTTGGCGTAACACCAAATGAAATTTCGAAATACTGTTTTTATAAAAAATACGCTAGATTACTAATAAAATCATCCAACCTATACAGAAAAACGCTATGAATTTTTTAAATTGTGAATAATATGAAAAATAATTTATTGTAAATTGTGTTTATATAACTTAGTTTGTAATGAAAATAAAACTTGAACTATGGCTTTATGCAATTTTATTATTATTATTATTAGTTATATTATTAAATATGGAAGATATTATTATTATTTTTTTTTTCAGAAAAAAATATTTCATAAATTATATGCTCGAATGATGACCAAAAGCATAATATTTTAATGTGTCTTATAATTGGCTCTTTAACGAACGATAAATGTATATTACCTTAGATTTTTAAATATGTTTTTTAAAAAGTACATTCAATCGCATTTATTTACTACACATTATTATAAATGCAAAGGGAATATATCTATCATTTATAGACAGGATATTTTTTCTAAAGAATATTAACATAAACTAAAATATAATTTTTCACAAAGCCTTCTTGTCAAAAGATAAATTTTCAAATAGTAATCTAATAAAGTAAATTTTTCCATTAAAAATGTCGCATAAATAATTATTATTTACAAAGCAGTTTTTATAATTTTGCATTTTAAAAATCTATATATGATATCGTGCGTAAGTGTATGACTTTCATCATTGAAATAACGAAAGTTATTTTTAAATGTTTAAACTTCCAATATGATATTTCTAATAAGTTTAAAGAGTCGCATCTCCATTTATCTATTAAAATTAATAATAATTCAAATAGAATTATAAATACTCATACCCCAATTTTTTTCTTTATCCTATGACTCTGCATTTTAATGATTGGAAATCCATTAAGTGAATGGATAATTTATCTTTCAATTGAATGAATGCTTTAGACAAGTTACCATCACTATCAGTAAATAAAAAGTCTTTCATACAATACAGCTAAGATAACTAATAATTACAACTTCAAGTAAACAGAGGTAGTATTTTAGAAGTATAGCACTTAGTAAATTTTTTGTTTTAATTGTTTAAATGCATGTCTTTAAAAAAAAAAAAAAAAAAATTATAAATTAGTACGTTTGAGAGATAAGGTTTTATTACATTCCTAATCTGTCATGATCACAATTAACTAACATTTTTATTTTGAGATAAAAACAATTCTTTGCATGGATAAATATTAACAAAGGATTTAAATAAGTGAACAGAAAATAGTACTTTTCATAAGTACTTAAATACAAATGTAATTTTAAAATTCAAGATATATTTTTTAAAAATCAAATAATATATTTTTCTAATTTTATTTAAAAAATAAAATAAAATATTTACTTACTTTTCGCAAGAAATTAAATAATAATAAAAAAAAATGTTTTATTTATCCTAAAACTTTATTCAAAAAAGTAAAAAAATCCATTTCCTCTATCCTAAGCATTTAGTTTCATAAGAGAAAAAATTCTACAAAAAACGAATATATTTGAAGTCACATCCAAATATTTATTTATTTCATAACGTTTTATTAAAATTTTTATTTATTTATTTTATTATTTTTTATGTATTCAACAGCAGTTTTCCAATACATTTTTACTGCTAACATAGCTTTTACTCAAAATTAAACTTACAAAGTGTTCTCTAAAATTTCTTTTAACAAGACGTTTTGTTAATTTGAGATTTTGAATTTAACCAATTTACCAATCGATCTTTCGATAAGTGTCTTTCACTTTTTACCGTTGAACGTTACGTTAATATTTATTTAGTATAAAACAAATACTCTTAAGATAATGAGGGTAATAGAAAAAAGTATTTTTATCATTTTAAACTAAAAGTGAACTGTATTATATGAATGAAAACAACTTTATAAAATAAATCAACTTTGAGAGAATTATCAAATATTTTTATATAAACAAAACTAACAAAAGTTGTTGTATTATGTAAAAATTCCTTATCAAAAATATGATATCTTTTTGAAGATAAAAATATCTAACCAATGATTAGTTTAATTTTGCTTGAAACAACACGAAAAAACTTTCTTTTAGAATTCAAATGGTGTTGTAAATGATTACCTGTGAAGAAATTTTATAATTATTTTGTTTATATAAATGTTAATTACGTTGTATTCATCAGGAAGATTTCCATAAAAACATTGTAATTTGGTACGATTTCTTTAATCGTTAGTTAGTATTTTAACATTATACGTATTCATTTTAAATATTTTGCACTCAGAAATTGTAAATCAATCTTACACATAGCTAAAAGAATTAAATACTATTATTCATAGATATATATATGAAACCAAAATTCAGTGTTATTTCTGATAAAATATTTCGACCAAATTAAAAATTAAGTGCCAGTAGACATAAATTTTTAGCTAGACATTTTTAAAACATTTTCAGAGAAGTAATACGTTATCTAAGAAAATATATATCTGTGTTTTTATGTCCCCTTTTTGCACACGGAAAGTGAAAATTTTTATTTGTATACTCTTTCTATGTTTTACGACATGTGTATAAATATCGTTTTTGAACTGAGGGTGAAACTTATGAAATTTGATCCAATTTTAACATACAAAAAACAATGATTTTATTAATTTATTAATGAAATCATAATTTTTGTCCATGTGTTAAAAATTGAGGTAAATTTCATAAGTTTCGCTTTCAGTTCAATAGTGATATTTATGCATAAGCCGAAAGAAAACATAGAAAGAGTATACAAATAAAAATTTTCACTTTCCGTGTGCAAAAAGGGGACATAAAAACACAGATATATATTTTCTTAGATAACGTATTACTTCTCTGAAAATGTTTTAAAAATGTCTAGCTAAAAATTTATGTCTACTGGCACTTAATTTTTAATTTGGTCGAAATATTTTATCAGAAATAACACTGAATTTTGGTTTCATATATATATCTATGAATAATAGTATTTAATTCTTTTAGCTATGTGTAAGATTGATTTACAATTTCTGAGTGCAAAATATTTAAAATGAATACGTATAATGTTAAAATACTAACTAACGATTAAAGAAATCGTACCAAATTACAATGTTTTTATGGAAATCTTCCTGATGAATACAACGTAATTAACATTTATATAAACAAAATAATTATAAAATTTCTTCACAGGTAATCATTTACAACACCATTTGAATTCTAAAAGAAAGTTTTTTCGTGTTGTTTCAAGCAAAATTAAACTAATCATTGGTTAGATATTTTTATCTTCAAAAAGATATCATATTTTTGATAAGGAATTTTTACATAATACAACAACTTTTGTTAGTTTTGTTTATATAAAAATATTTGATAATTCTCTCAAAGTTGATTTATTTTATAAAGTTGTTTTCATTCATATAATACAGTTCACTTTTAGTTTAAAATGATAAAAATACTTTTTTCTATTACCCTCATTATCTTAAGAGTATTTGTTTTATACTAAATAAATATTAACGTAACGTTCAACGGTAAAAAGTGAAAGACACTTATCGAAAGATCGATTGGTAAATTGGTTAAATTCAAAATCTCAAATTAACAAAACGTCTTGTTAAAAGAAATTTTAGAGAACACTTTGTAAGTTTAATTTTGAGTAAAAGCTATGTTAGCAGTAAAAATGTATTGGAAAACTGCTGTTGAATACATAAAAAATAATAAAATAAATAAATAAAAATTTTAATAAAACGTTATGAAATAAATAAATATTTGGATGTGACTTCAAATATATTCGTTTTTTGTAGAATTTTTTCTCTTATGAAACTAAATGCTTAGGATAGAGGAAATGGATTTTTTTACTTTTTTGAATAAAGTTTTAGGATAAATAAAACATTTTTTTTTATTATTATTTAATTTCTTGCGAAAAGTAAGTAAATATTTTATTTTATTTTTTAAATAAAATTAGAAAAATATATTATTTGATTTTTAAAAAATATATCTTGAATTTTAAAATTACATTTGTATTTAAGTACTTATGAAAAGTACTATTTTCTGTTCACTTATTTAAATCCTTTGTTAATATTTATCCATGCAAAGAATTGTTTTTATCTCAAAATAAAAATGTTAGTTAATTGTGATCATGACAGATTAGGAATGTAATAAAACCTTATCTCTCAAACGTACTAATTTATAATTTTTTTTTTTTTTTTTTTTTTAAAGACATGCATTTAAACAATTAAAACAAAAAATTTACTAAGTGCTATACTTCTAAAATACTACCTCTGTTTACTTGAAGTTGTAATTATTAGTTATCTTAGCTGTATTGTATGAAAGACTTTTTATTTACTGATAGTGATGGTAACTTGTCTAAAGCATTCATTCAATTGAAAGATAAATTATCCATTCACTTAATGGATTTCCAATCATTAAAATGCAGAGTCATAGGATAAAGAAAAAAATTGGGGTATGAGTATTTATAATTCTATTTGAATTATTATTAATTTTAATAGATAAATGGAGATGCGACTCTTTAAACTTATTAGAAATATCATATTGGAAGTTTAAACATTTAAAAATAACTTTCGTTATTTCAATGATGAAAGTCATACACTTACGCACGATATCATATATAGATTTTTAAAATGCAAAATTATAAAAACTGCTTTGTAAATAATAATTATTTATGCGACATTTTTAATGGAAAAATTTACTTTATTAGATTACTATTTGAAAATTTATCTTTTGACAAGAAGGCTTTGTGAAAAATTATATTTTAGTTTATGTTAATATTCTTTAGAAAAAATATCCTGTCTATAAATGATAGATATATTCCCTTTGCATTTATAATAATGTGTAGTAAATAAATGCGATTGAATGTACTTTTTAAAAAACATATTTAAAAATCTAAGGTAATATACATTTATCGTTCGTTAAAGAGCCAATTATAAGACACATTAAAATATTATGCTTTTGGTCATCATTCGAGCATATAATTTATGAAATATTTTTTTCTGAAAAAAAAATAATAATAATATCTTCCATATTTAATAATATAACTAATAATAATAATAATAAAATTGCATAAAGCCATAGTTCAAGTTTTATTTTCATTACAAACTAAGTTATATAAACACAATTTACAATAAATTATTTTTCATATTATTCACAATTTAAAAAATTCATAGCGTTTTTCTGTATAGGTTGGATGATTTTATTAGTAATCTAGCGTATTTTTTATAAAAACAGTATTTCGAAATTTCATTTGGTGTTACGCCAAAACTTTCATAAAAGTCAACTTTGTTCAAAATATTTAATTTGCCGGAAAAATTAATAATCGATTGTGTTTAATTCATGTTAAGATTATTAGAAAATTATTTTAAAAGAAACTTTTTAAAAATTAAAATGTAATTCAAGTGAAAAGAAAAAAAAGATTCGTGGCAAGCGCTTTTTTTAAGTCATTAAAGTTCTTGTGCTCTATATCTATTTTTTCTATTGTAATCGTGCTATTATGATCTTCCATAAAACATACTAAATGGAATATAACGGATATTAAGAAATGAGTAAAAATTTCGCAACCCGTGCATAAATTTTAAAAATAGTGCGATTTTTCTAATATTCTCAATAAACTCGATGATTTTCCCCAAAAGTGAAATGAAACGTATGCAAGGTACCATATTTTCAATATATAAACTTAGAAAATATTTGAAAGTAGAATGTTCAGATACAGGAAAAAGTAATAAGAAAAATTAAATAAAAAATTGCATCGCGTTTTCTGACAGCTTGCATGAGAAATAAAATAAATTTTACTACAACAAAATATCTGAAAAATTATCAAAAAATGTTGAAAGTTCCAACAAATCTCATATCTGATATAAATTCCTTTATGCTAAAATAATATCACTCAGACATAAAAAATTGTCAAAACAGATAATAAAATAGTAAAATATTTTTTATTTGTATATGTGAAAAAAATTATTTTTAGAAAATTTTGTGAATTTTTATTAAGTTTTTTAATGAACATTATGAAAGATGATTTTCATTATAAGATATATTTATTTTAATTAGTAAATATTTATAAATTAGAACTTTTATGTGTAGAATTTCTTTTTTTTTGGAAACCACAGTGATAAACATTATTTATTTAAGTTAAAATCCAAAATGAGATGATGTATGTGTACAAATATAAACAGAATGTGTTGTCTAAGTTAATAAGTTAAAGAATGCATATATAATGTTCTGTTTGTTTAAAAAATGTACTGCCACTTTTTTATTATTGATCGCTTAAAAATTAGATAAATGTTATTTAGTTAGATTCTTGCTCTAATAAAAAGGTATCAGTTATAACTTATATATTTTTTAATGAATCATTGTATATAAAACTATCGTAAATATAAAAACTATGTAAATATTTATTTTTAAACTATTTATCGTATAAGAAAGTTAACACAATATATTTCCAGTTTATAAATGGTACTAAAACTTCGTTATTTTTAAAAATGTATAATTATAAAGCTAATAATTTCAGACACTTTTATTATTATTTTAGCTATTAAAAAATAATTGTAAAAACTATGGAACATTTAAATTGTAACTTTATGCAAACATAGGTAAGTGTCATGGCTTAAATTGTTAACATGCTTTTGAATAAAAAGGATAGCATGAACTCGAATTGTCAACAAGGTGATAAGATAATGAAAATATTTCATGTGTATGAATGAAGATTTGTGTTTTGAAGACTTACTGATATAGGTGGTCATTGTAAGGCAATTCATTTTTATAAATTTCTATCAGAATTATGAAAAACTGTTATGTACAAGAAAATTTCGCAAATTATTATTTTGGAATATTGATGTAGTTATGTGTAAATAATACAAGATGTCATACATTTTTTCCCAAAAAGAGATAAACTATTTTTGAAACTAATTAACTTAGTGAAGATTTGGTGTCTGTTTCAGTAGATTTATATATTTAAGAAGTAATATGAAAATAATGGAAAGTTTTGTGAATATGATGAATTATATTGTGGTGTGATGAAAAAAGTATCATAATGGGTATATAGTAATACCAAAAACAATTTATTTAATAATAATAGTAATAAAGAAATCCCTTAGTTCAACACATGCCGAGTGGAATTCTGTTTTAGATTGGACTACAATTATAATTTTAGTCACTCTATGTAATTTTTCCCTGAGAAAATCTAGCAGAATGCATAAGTTAAATTTTATTTCCTTAAAATAGAACATTCAACATTTTTTCTTTAAAATATTCAACATTTTTTCTTTAAAATATCTTTTAAAATATGACAGTATTAAACAGATTCCTTACTTAATCCAAATTATTAAATGATAATAACTCTTTTGAAAATTTGCGAGTAAGAAAATACAGTTACATTAAAGAAATAAATAAATGATTAAACAGTTTTTGACAAGATAAAATATAATTTTTTTAAACTGAAAAAGAACATTGCATAAAAAAATCTCGTTATATTGCTAAATAATGATAATAATAATTATAGTAATACAATTAAGTTTCATTAAATAGTAATAATAAGTAAATTTTGTTATATTTTTTCACTAAAAGTAAATAAAAGAATTTATAAAATAAAAAAAGAAAGATAATTTTTTTTTTTTTTTTTATTAAATATTTTTTTTAACTTAAAAATTAGTAATAAAAGAAAAAAAATAACGAGTTAAAACAATTCACAAAAAGAAAATATAAAATTCACAATCTCAAACAAAAGAAGAGATATGTTTAAAAAATATTTTATTAAATCTAAAAACAGTTTTTAATAATAATAGTAATAAAGAAATCCCTTAGTTCAACACATGCCGAACTTGAATTGTCAACAAGGTGATAAGATAATGAAAATATTTCATGTATATGAATGAAGATTTGTGTTTTGAAGACTTTAGTGATATAGGTGGTCTTTGTAAGGTAATTCATTTTTATAAATTTCTATCAGAATTATGAAAAACTGTTATGTACAAGAAAATTTCGCAAATTATTATTTTCGAATATTGATGTAGTTATGTGTAAATAATACAAGATGTCATACTTTTTTCCTCAAAAAGAGATAAACTATTTTTAAAACTAATTAACTTATTGAAGATTCGGTGTCTGTTTCAGTAGATTCATATATTTAAGAAGTAATATGAAAATAATGGAAAGTTTTGTGAATATGATGAATTATATTGTGGTGTGATGAAAAAAGTATCATAATGGGTATATAGTAATACCAAAACAATTTATTTAATAATAATAGTAATAAGGAAATCCCTTAGTTCAACACATGCCGAGTGGAATTCTGTTTTAGATTGGACTACAATTATAATTTTAGTCACTCAATGTAATTTTTCCCTGAGCAAATCTAGCAGAATGCATAAGTTAAATTTTATTTCCTTAAAATAGAACATTCAACATTTTTTCTTTAAAATATCTTTTAAAATATGACAGTATTAAACAGATTCCTTACTTAATCCAAATTATTAAATGATAATAACTCTTTTGAAAATTTGCGAGTAAGAAAATACAGTTACATTAAAGAAATAAATGACTAAAAAGTTTTTCACAAGATAAAATATAATATTTTTTAAACTGAAAAAGAACATTGCATAAAAAATCTCATTATATTGCTAAATAATAATAATAATAATTATAGTAATACAATTAAATTTCATTAAATAGTAATAATAAGTAATTTTTGTTATATTTTTTCACTAAAAGAAAATAAAAGAATTTATAAAATAAAAAAAGAAAGAAAATTTGTTTTATTAAATAATTTTCTTAACTTAAAAATTAGTAATAAGAATAAAAAGAAAAAAAAAAAAAATAACAAGTTAAAAAAATTCACAAAAAGAAAATATAAAATTCACAATCTCAAACAAAAGAAGAGATATGTTTAAAAAATATTTCATTAAATCTAAAAACAGTTACATTAATAAAATTAAAAATAACAAGTTTAAAAAATTCAGAAAAAGAAAATATAGTATTAACAAACTGAAAAAAGAAGAGAAATATTTTTTAAAAAATATTTCATTAAACCTAAAAACAGTTACATTAATAAAAATAAAAAAAAAAGTTAAAAAATTTCAGAAAAAAGAAAATACAGAATTAACAAAATGAAAAAAAAAAAAAAAAAAAAAAAATAGCTTTTTTTAAATTAATATTATTATTAAACTTAAAAATAAAAAATTAATAACTGTTTAAAAAAATTTCGCATGTTTTAAAATTAAATATGATAGTATTTTTACTATTGTAAATAAAGTGTAAGAAAATAAAATTGTTTTAAATTTTTTTGAAAAGAAATAACTAAAACATAAGTTTTTTGAATTGTTTTTATAAATTTTCCAGAAAAAGAATTCAATTTTTTTCTCAAAAAATAAAAAAATAAATGAAATAAAATAAAATAAATAAATAAAATAAAATAATATAATAAATAAAATAAAATAAAATAAATAAATAATAATAATAAATAATATATATATATATATATATTTTTTTTGCAATTTATAAAAACATAAAATAAATAAGGAACATGTGCAAAATCTTTTTTTTGCATGTTTAAAAAATAAAATCTGATCGTATTATTAATAATGTAAATAAAATTTTAAGAAAATGGGATTGTTTTAATATTTTTTTCAAGAAAGAAATATCTCGAACAATATTTTCTAATTGTTTAAAAAAATTTTCACAAAAATGAACAAATCACCAATATCATATGAATATTTTGAGAAAATCACGTCATTTATCAATCTCCTTGGACTATACTTTGAAGTTAAAAGCCATGTGGGGAAAACCTCTCCCCACCCCTATCTCATAAGAGGTGAAAACATAAAGAAGAAAGTTCAAGGTAACGTCTCCGTAGCTCAGTCGGTAGCGCGTTGGTCTCGCATGCTATAGATGGTAGGTTCAAATCCCCTACAGTGCAATATGGTTTTGTAAAAAATCTAGCGAATTAAAATAGTCAGTTAAATAATTAATTAATAATCAATAAAATAATAAAATTTACTTATTAAAATTGATTAATGAACTACTCATTAAAAATTAATTAAAAAATATACTACATTGTCCTCTTTTCAGTTGATGACGTCATTCTCTTTCATGTTCTGACAGGATTCTGTGTTGCCCCTTTAAGAAAACTCACCCCACCGTCACATGTCTTGACAAGAAGTCCAGGTTACCAACGGATAAAAAGAAATTCTACCCCCGTCATCTTTCACGAGAATAGCCACGCCCCTTTGATGACGTCCATCCTTTGATTGACAGCTTGACCACGCCTTTTCTTAGCCCCGCCTTTTGACCCTCAAAGTGCCCGGCTTACTACTAACAGAAAATAAAGAAATATGATGTATTGATTGAAAGTAGAAGAATATATATATCTGATGATCAAATTTGATTTTATATTTGGTTTTATAGTCGATGTATAAAATTATAACTGATTAACAAAAAGGAATATATATATATATATATATATATATATATAAAGCGTTTAGTAGAACATATCGATTGTAGAAAATATAACTCATTTGATTAACATGAATGAGGAAGAGACAAAAAGAAAAGCTAAACGCACCGCACTAAGAACGGCGGTCAAATATTCTAGTAAGATTGAGAATCTGATTAATAGCTCAGAAATTAATATAGATGAGCTAGAAGAGCTCATTGAACAGTTAATCAAAAAGGCTCAAGAGCTAAAGATCGTTGATACAGAAGTACAAAGTTATCTTAAATATGAAGAATTACAGAAGGAATTTGAAATCGCCAAAGAATATAGCGAGAAAATGACGAAGTGGGCCTTTCACGCGACAAAAAAACTTAGGGAACTTAGGCCTAACGATACATTGAATTCAGTAACATCCGCGTCCGTATTAGAATCCTCTCAAACGACTAACAATAGCATAAATCAAAATAATGTTAAACCTCCTAAAATTTCACTTCTTAAATTTTTCAGTGATAGTTGTCAGTGGCTAAGTTTTTGGAATAGTTTTGAATCAGCCATTCACAAAAACGAGTGTTTGAATAAAGTAGAAAAATTCAATTACAGTAAAGTCACGCACAACACGGGTGCAAGTTTGCCTCATGAATATTACAATTTTATTTTTAAATACCACTAATTTTAATTTAGAAAGTCTTTATTACCTTAATTAATTTTAGGAAATTTGGAGTGGAAGGATGATTTTTATACTAACTATGCAAAAAATACCAGAGCCGGGAATCGAACCCGGGCTTCCGCTTAACGCGTGGATGCTCTACCACTGAGCTACCCTGGGTGATAACCAGCTAGGCATTTCTCACATAATATTCATTGGCAAGGTTACCGAGTCTGCAAACGGAGCTATATCAAGTGACATAAAGACTTTCTAAATTAAAATTTCGTGGTCTATTGGAGTTGTGCCACGATTTATTATGTCACTTGATATAGTTTCGTTTGCAGACTCGGTAACCTTGCCAATGAATATTATGTGAGAAATGTCTAGCTGGTTATCACCCAGGGTAGCTCAGTGGTAGAGCATCCGCGCGCTAAGCAGAAGGCCCGGGTTCGATTCCCGGCTCTGGTATTTTTCACATAGTTAGTATAAAAATCATCCTTCCACTCGAAGTTTTCTAAAAAAAAAAAAAAAAAAAAACCCACTGATTTTATATTAAAGCAACTGCTTCATACAAAAACTAAATCGAGTGTATGGACCAATAGATTGGTACTCTAAAAATTTAGTGGAGTTAAAAAATAAAGCTGTTTTATTTATTTGTCATCTTTGCCACCGCGTCGTACTAGGCTTTTCTATACTTGAGAGCGCACTTAGGCGGCGTAGCATCAAACACAATCGAGGGTTTTTCACTTTCTGAAAATAATTATGGTGCAGTCATCGAACTTTTAGAGAACCGTTTTAGTAGGAAAGACCTCCTTATTAACGTGCATTTAAATCAGTTATTAGACATCCCACCAATCAAAAACTCGAACGATTTATCAACATTTAGAATGATAGTTGGTAAATGTCAGACCCAAATACGTAGTTTAGAATCCCTAGGAGTTGTATCAAATACTTATGGATCAATTATATGCCCCATGTTATTGAAGTTATTACCTCCCGATTTAGTAATAGCGTAACCGAAAATGAAATTGTAAATTTTGATGTAAATAACTCAATGAAATTTTTGAATAAGGTACTAACTGATCGTGAAAAAACCCATTTTCCCCCCCGGGTAGAACTGAAGATAGAGAATGAAATTACCCTAACGCAGTAATGAAAGACAAACAAAAACAGAACATTTTTAGGGTTGCCACAGCCACGGAATTGATTTGTAACGCCCCGATTAGAGAAAAATAACAGATATGTGTCTTTTGTAATAAAGGGCATGAAAATACAAATTGCGAATATGCAAAAAATTTACCGTTAGAAGAAAAGAAATCAATCCTAAAGAAACTAGTATGTTGTGGCCACCACAAGACTTTCTTCTATATTTACCTATACATATTCAATCAGTAACAATATTTAAAAAAAAAAAAAAAAAAAAAAAAGTACGATTTTTTTTTTTTTTTTTTTTTTTTTTTTTTTTTTTTGTTAAAAGTGAAAAAAATCGATAACTTTGTTTTAAATTATCACAGATTTATAGTTCAACCATTCGTTTTAAAGGTATTGACGAGACCTTTCGAAAGATACCCATCTTGAAAATTTATCCCCCCCGGGCGGGTACTTCCCCCCCAAGGGGGGAAGCGATGCCCCCCCATGCAAAAATTTTTTTTCCTAGTTACATACTACTATTATCAATAATTCATATTAATTTTACAATCACAAGTTTAAAACAACTCTAATTATGCACATTTATACGAATTTTTGTCCTATGCTGCCATGTTAAAAATTTAGATAAAATGCTATCACAGCGCCACCTGTTGAGCTATTGATCCCCAAACATAATCAGCACCAGTTTATGTCGGGGACCAACTAAATACCAAGTTTGATTAAATTTCGTTAAAAAAAAAAAAAAAAAAAAATTGCGATATTTTTCTAAGTTTTTTTTTGTTAAAAGTTAAAAAAATCGATAACTTTGGTTTAAATTATCACAGATTTATCGTTCAACCATCCGTTTTAAAGGTATTGACGAGATCTTTCGAAAGATACCCATCTTGAAATTTTGCCCCCCCGGGTGGGAACTTCCCCCCAGGTGGGGGGGCAACCGATGCCCCCACATGCACAAAAATTTTTTCCAAGTTAACTATTACTATTATCAACGAGACCTTTCGAAAGATACCCATCTTGAAAATTTACTTCCCCGGGGGGGGATTTCCCCCCCAGGGGGGGAACCGATGCCCCCCCATGCACAAAATTTTTTTCCTAGCTAACTACTACTATTATCAATAATTCCTATTAATTTTACAATCACAAGTGTAAAATAACTCTCTTTATGCCCATTTATACGGAATTTTGTCCTATGCTGCCATGTTAAAAATTTGCATAAAATGCGATCACAACGCCACCTATTGAGCGAGTGATCCCAAAATCTAATCAGCACCAGTTTATGTCAGGGTGCAACTAAATACCAAGTTTGGTTAAATTTCATTCATTGGTTCGTGAGATACAGCGTCCACAAAAAAATGATACAGACAGACAGACAGACAGACAGACAGACATTTTCTAAAAACTATTAATTCGTGTTCTCCATATCCCAAAACATGTAAATCCATCAAAAAGTGGACTTCGAAAATTTTCGCGAATCCAATACTTTCTCTATATTACATATAGAAGAAAGTAAAAAGGATATTGTTTTAAATGTCTCGTCCGTTTTCAAGTGGCGCGTGACTGTATTGTAATAAAATTTAGAAAATCACATTGCTCTATCTGCGGAAATAATCATCTCGATATAATGTGTAATTACGAAAAATTTAATGAACATAAAGACTATGGTAACTAGTATGTTGTGGCCACCACAAGACTTTCTTCTATATTTTCCTATACAAATTCACGCAGTAACAATATTAAAAAAAAAAAAAAAAAAAAAAAAAAAAAAACGATATTTTTCAAAGATTTTTTTTTTGTTAAAAGTAAAAAAAATCCATAACTTTGTTTTAAATTACCACATATTTATAGTTCAACCATTCGTTTTAAAGGTATTGACGAGACCTTTCGAAAGATACCCATCTTGAAAATTTACTCCCCTCGAGGGGGGACTTCCCCCCCAGGGGGTGTGGCGAGGCTCCTACGCATACAAAATTTTTTTCCCAGTTGACTATCTCTATTATAAATAATTCTTGTAAATTTCATAATGATTACTAAAAAATAATTCTCTTTATGCACATTTATACAAAATTTTGTCCTATATCACCATGTTAAAAATTCAGAAAAAGCGGGATGGCAACGCAACCTGTAAGACAATTTTTACGAAAAGTTGATAGGCACTAATTTATGTCAAGGTGAAACTACATACCAATTTGTATGAAATTCTGTGCAGTAGTTCTTGAGATACAGTTGCCACAAAATTTTGTCACACACACACACACACACAGGCAGACAGACAGACAGACATTTTCTAAAAATGGTCAAATCGTGTTCTACAGCTCTCAAAACGTGTAAATCCATCAAAAACCCGAGGTCGAAAATTTTTACGAATCCAATACTTTCTCTATATTACATATAGAAGAAAGTAAAAATAACTTTGAAGATGGAAATCATTATGATAATAAAGAAATAATTTCAGAAGAGGATAATTATGGAACTAAAATTAATTTGAATAATCAATCTTCTTCTGATTTAGTTTATTTACAAAAGTTCTTAGTAATAAAAGTTAAGGGCGATAATAAAAACTAGTATGTTGTGGCCACCACAAGACTTTCTTCTATATTTACCTATACATATTCAATCAGTAACAATATTTAAAAAAAAAAAAAAAAAAAAAAAAAAAAGTACGATTTTTTTTTTTCTAAGTTTTTTTTTTTTTTTTTTGTTAAAAGTGAAAAAAATCGATAACTTTGTTTTAAATTATCACAGATTTATAGTTCAACCATTCGTTTTAAAGGTATTGACGAGACCTTTCGAAAGATACCCATCTTGAAAATTTATCCCCCCCGGGGGGGTACTTCCCCCCCAGGGGGGGGAGCGATGCCCCCCCATGCAGAAAATTTTTTTCCTAGTTACATACTACTATTATCAATAATTCATATTAATTTTACAATCACAAGTTTAAAACAACTCTAATTATGCACATTTATACGAATTTTTGTCCTATGCTGCCATGTTAAAAATTTAGATAAAATGCTATCACAGCGCCACCTGTTGAGCTATTGATCCCCAAACATAATCAGCACCAGTTTATGTCGGGGACCAACTAAATACCAAGTTTGGTTAAATTTCGTTTAAAAAAAAAAAAAAAAAAAAAAAAAAAAATGCGATTTTTTTTTTTTTTTTTTTTGTTAAAAGTAAAAAAAATCGATAACTTTGGTTTAAATTATCACAGATTCATCGTTCAACCATTCGTTTTAAAGGTATTGACGAGATCTTTCGAAAGATACCCATCTTGAAATTTTGCCCCCCCGGGTGGGAACTTCCCCCCCCGGTGGGGGGGGCAACCGATGCCCCCACATGCACAAAATTTTTTTCCAAGTTAACTATTACTATTATCAACGAGACCTTTCGAAAGATACCCATCTTGAAAATTTACTTCCCCGGGGGGGGATTTTCCCCCCCAGGGGGGGAACCGATGCCCCCCCATGCACAAAATTTTTTTCCTAGCTAACTACTACTATTATCAATAATTCATATTAATTTTACAATCACAAGTGTAAAATAACTCTCTTTATGCCCATTTATACGGAATTTTGTCCTATGCTGCCATGTTAAAAATTTGCATGAAATGCGATCACAACGCCACCTATTGAGCGAGTGATCCCAAAATCTAATCAGCACCAGTTTATGTCAGGGTGCAACTAAATACCAAGTTTGGTTAAATTTCATTCATTGGTTCGTGAGATACAGCGTCCACAAAAAAATTATACAGACAGACAGACAGACAGACAGACAGACAGACAGACATTTTCTAAAAACTATTAATTCGTGTTCTCCATATCCCAAAACATGTAAATCCATCAAAAAGTGGACTTCGAAAATTTTCGCGAATCCAATACTTTCTCTATATTACATATAGAAGAAAGTAATAATAAAGAATGTTATTTAGGAACAATAATAGACACTGGCAGCCAAAATTCTTATATAACCAAATATGCCACGAAAATATTGAGCAAGAAAAGAAAATAAAGAAAAAATTTCGATTAATCATGGAGTTTTCGGAAGTGTACAAGTACCTGAAACACATAATTGTCATGAAATAATTGTTAGTAATATTGATAAATCTTACAGTACTAAATTAGAAGTTTTAGATCAAGAGAAAATATGTACACCAAGTGACAGAATTGGACAATGTGGAATGTATTCGTGAATTAGAAAACTTAGGTGTAAATTTAAGGGAATTTTTTTTTAAAACGGCTTCACGCACTTATGAAAATGATCCTCGGTAAATACATTTACTTTTTGGGGGCTGATGTTGCGAGGGTTATTTATACAAACACAATTAAAACAGTTTCGGTAAAAGAACTGATAGCATTAAAAACTAAAATGGGGTGGACTTTAATCGGAAAGGACACATCAAACAGCATAAATCCGAAAAACATAAATTCCATTTTGTCGCTTTCTTTGCATGCAACCAGCAAAACTAAACAGAAATATACGTTGAATAACAGAAAGAAGATTATGGATGAAAAAAGATCAGTATGCCACACACCAAAGATAGGAAGAAAATTGAGCGTTTGACTGATCGATCAAGACCTCGACCTCCTGATAAATATTTTGAAGATGTTCATCAAATTGGAAAAGAATTGAAGAAGAATGAACATAAATTTATTTTTGAAAATGAGGAATCAGCATATCTTGAAGAAATTGATTTTGAAGATGTGAAGTTGTCAAGCTCGATACCCTGTCACGTGATGCTCCAGAAAATACACCGAAGAGGAAAAAGAAATTGAAGAAGAGATTTCCTGATGGAAAAAATATAGAATGTGATGGTGATACTGAGAAACAGAAAATGTACAGACAGTGGGCGGGACCTTCCTCAAAGTACCTTCCAGAAGATGAGTGGCCTCATTTAGGAGAAACCTCAAATAACGAAAACTGATTTCACAGAAAAGAAGATCAGCCACGATGGGAAAAGATAAGAAGACTTTTTTGAAGACGAAACAAGATCCTGAAATTGACATGAAATATTCCAGTGAAGATTCGGTCACTGTCGGAAATGAAAGAAAAACATGTGATGGAAATTCGGAGGTTGAGTCATTGTTGAAATTTATTGAAGAATTGAATAAAGAAAAGGAAGAAATGAAACTGAAACACGAAAAATTATCAGAAGAATTAGAAGTACAAAAGGAGAAGAATCAACAATTAGACTCAACTATTTCTTCTATGAATAAAAATTTGATTAAATTGGAATCGACAATGCGAAAACATGCAAAATTAGAACGTTCTGTTGAATTGTTAGAAATCAAGAATTTTGATCTTCAGAATAAAAATAAATCGCTTATGAAAAGACTGGAAAAAACTGAAACTTCGATTCTTGCACCGGTTGAAAAGCCTACCCAGAAAGTGACATCTAAAATGAAAGATTTGTGTGTGGATGTCCATTCTACATTTCCAGTATCCTCTGGATGTGAAGAAAACATCCTACTACCTTGAGTACTTCAATTTGCATCAGTTTGTTGAGTTTCTATGTGAAACATACGAAACTCAAGGTGGGAGTATGTTGTAAATTGAATGACTTTTTACTATTTTGAAAGTTAAGTGACTCATTGTATGAAAGAACTGACTTTTTATTCTTATTTCTCGAACTGTTATTTTTATTGACTTTCTTTATTATGTCATTTGAACTTTTGGCGATGAACGATCTGTAGTAGTAACTCCTGATTCTAGCAACCTTCTCTCTAGAGATAAGAGGAGGAAAATGTAAAACAGAAGTGATTTTATATTAGTTTTTGTTTTAATGTAGTGTATGTGAGTCACGTCTTGCTACCGTCCGCTTTGTTCTTGTAAAATAAAAAAAATGAGAAAAAAGAAAATATTGTTAGATTTTTAAAAATAACAGAATCAAAATGAACTAGAAACATAGTAAATTAATGATACAACTAGTTTTCCCACAGGCTGTTCCAGATAGAATTTCGAATCTCACCACTCCCGGCCCCTTTAAAAGATGGATCTGGTAAGACTGATTCCCTTTTATTTATTGACTGATTCGTATGCTTGTTAAGAAATTAAAAGATTCTGCCGTCAATTTGAAATATGATGATCAGAACTTAATAGATGACGGTAGAAACGTAACAGTAGTAGAAAAATGACACGTGCCCTTCGCAGTGCAGTGAGTCATGACAATCAAAACTATGAAAATCTAATCTGTTGCATTCATTGTAAAAAGATCAGCCATCATACTCAAAGTCTTGCAAAAAATGAAAAATGGAAAAAGAAATTCAAACAGTTAAAACAAAGGAGAAGATATCATATCCTGAAGCAAGAAATATCATAGAATCAAGAACCACTACGATTGAAAAATCATTTGCTCCCGCGATTACACCAAAAAGAACCTATCAGACTATAGAAACACAAACAGACTACCTCAACAAAACTTGCTCTCCAGTTAAAAGTGTACAAAACAGTTCCCCAAAAACATAAGCCAAACTCCACACGATCTTCCTCATCTAGGCAAGCAACATCATAGAAAACTCCACAAATTGCAAAAAACTTAAGTCTGATAGGTGACATACATTCGCCTCTCTCAAACATTTCTATCTCTTCTTTCCGTCAGTTTAATTAAGAAAAAAAAATCAGAACTGCCCACCACAAACTTAACTAAAACAAGATGACTTAATCAGTCTTCATCCTCATGATGGGGAGTTACCCATTGCGCAGTACTAGTGCGACGTTAAACCCCAAAAACCAACCAACCAACCTTCTGATGGGGAAGATAATATGTCATCCCCATCAGAAGAAAATAACGTAAATATTTTAATCTAAAAAAATTTCATTTGCTGGAGTTGCTGAGGTTTTATTAATGAACGATATAAAATCTAGGATATTATTTTTGATCGTCAACCTATTTGCTTCGTTTTTCTGGAAACATACTTAAGACAATACGACAGTGTTAACATTCGCGGCTATAGCTGTTTCAGAAAAGACTTGATTCAATCTAATAGAGCTACAGGTGATGTACAGTCGGTAACAAAAGTGTCCGAACACTAGCAAAAATTCTTATGCAAAAAAAGTACACTTCATACGGTTTTGTTAAATAAATCCTTATCGAATCATGTTCTTAGACCGACTAAGAACAGGATTCGACAAGGATTTATTTAACAAAACTGTATGAAGCGTACTTTTTTTACATAGGAATTTTTGCTAGTGTTCAGACACTTTTGTTACCGACTGTAGCTCTTTTAATATCCAATAATATTTCTCACACTAACATAATTTTAAATACTGATATTCAAGCTATTGCAGTTCAGTATATATTCACATGCTTGTCAACAACTGCACTATTTATTTACCACTAAATACGAATATACACCGCCCACCAGCGGCCGAGCGGTTCTGCGCTAAAAGCTGATAGACATGAGGTGCCAGGTTCGATTCCAGGTCGCACTCGTCGGTCTAGCCGTTTGGAATTTTCCGTGGTTTTCTCCGAAACGTGCGAAAATACGGGCTAGGACCCCTTAGAAAGACCTCCACGGAAGGCCCTACCCTCAAGCCTAGGACCCTAGTGCAGTCAGTCGGCCTTATTCCCAGACACCAACACCAACACCATGAATATACCCCAACGTGACCTCAATAATAGCCTTATTTTGCAACTGCCAACACCGTTTTTAATTCATAGTGATTTAATTGAACACAATCCACTTTGGGGTAGTCTTGACTATGAATCCATTATTTATGTGTTTTAAATAATGGTGACAATTCATATTTGCCTGAACGTTCCAAAACATTTCGTGTAATAGATCTTGTCATGTGCTCTCTCATTCTGTATCCATAATTTAATTTATTTGCGAGTAACGATCTATATAATAGTGATAATTTTCCTTTAATTTTTTTCTTTTTAAAATTTTAATGAACATCATCTTGGAAATCCACGTTATATTTATGACAGGGCCGACTGGACCGCCTTTATAGTTAATGCTGCCATTGCGCTTGAAATGATTGAGGGTGACATCAACAGGACAGTTATTGAAGTCAGTAATTGTATTTTAAATTCTGCTAACATCTCTGTTCTGATATCTTCTGGACGTCTCACTAGATATTTAACGCTTTAATGAAATGTAGAATGCAAACTAGCACACAGGCAGCAACAGAAAACATGGGAAATTTTTCGCAGGTATCCCACCACCAGCAATTATATAGCATATAAGCAAGCAAGGGAAGTTGTGAGGAAAATTCATAGAAAATCACAGAGAAAGTCTTGGATCAACATGTATGAAACACCATTACAAATATTAACAGCAAAGAATGATGACATCGTGTCAAGAGAGCATGAGCAATGGGAATCTATACAAATGGCAGTATATATCTTTTTTACAAGGTAACGGTGAGACCATTACATCTAAAAACTAGTATGTTGTGGCCACCACATGACTTTCTTCTATATTTTCCTATACAAATTCACTCAGTAAAAATAATTTATTAAAATTATTATTTAAAAAAATTATCTTCCATGATAATGCAGACGATTTCCGTATTAGAGAAGTAGTATAGAACTAAATATCCAAAAAAGTCAATTTTATTGTGAATATTACATTTAAAAAGAAAAAAAATTTTTTTTTTTTTTTGTTAAAAATAAAAAAAAATCGATAACTTTATTTTAAATTATTGTAGATCGATGGTTCAACCATTCGTTTTAAAGGTATTGGCGAGCTCTTTTGAAAGATACCCATCATGAAAATTTACTCCCCTCGAGGGGAGACTTCCCGTTGGCGAGGCTCCTACACATACAAATTTTTTTTTCCAGTTGACTATCTCTATTATAAATAATTCTTGTAAATTTCATAATGATTACTAAAAAATAATTCTCTTTATGCACATTTATACAAAATTTTCTCCTATATCACCATGTTAAAAATTTAGAAAAAGCGGGATGGCAACGCAACTTGTAAGACAATTTTTACCAAAAGTTGATGGACACTAATTTATGTCAAGGCGCAACTACATACCAATTTGTATGAAATTCTGTGCGGTAGTTCCTGAGATACAGTTGCCACAAAATTTTGTCACACACACACACACACACACACACACAGAGAGAGACAGACGGACAGACAGACATACATTTTCTAAAAATGGTCAAATCGTGTTCTACAGCTCTCAAAACAAGTAAATCCATCAAAAACCCGAGGTCGAAAATTTTTACGAATCCAATACTTTCTTCTATTGAATATAGAAGAAAGTAAAAATATTGCAAACTCTATAGCGAAGACTTTATTCTGCCTCTCCAGCTCCATTTCACATTCATTTTTTTAACCATTTCTTTCATATAAACAAAATGCTGAGTGGTCTTCGGTAAACTCCAGAGTCCACTTATTACATAATTACAATAGTCCGTTCACTAAAAATGAATTAAATAATAGCCTGAAACATAGTAGTAAGTCTGATCTTGAACTTGATTGTATTACTTACCTTATGGTCAAACATCTATCACAAGAGTCTCTTAAAAACTTGCTTCTGTTCTATAACATAATCCAAACTGAACAAACAGTACCTATTGCTTGGCGTAAATGACAATTGCACAGTGCAATTGTCATTTCTTTTAAGAAACTAGGTAAAGATGCCACTAACCCTAACAATTATAGAGCAATTGTCCTTACAAGCTGTTTGTGTAAACTTCTTGATAAAATGGTAAATATAGGTTAGTCTTTATTTTGGAAAAAGATAATTTAATTTCTCCATGGCAAAGTGGTTTTCGACGTGGCCGTTCTACAACTGACAATATTCTGTTATTAGAGACCAATATACGAAAAGCTAACGTTAATCGTAACTATTTAGTGTCGGTTTTATGACATTTTAAGAGATCTTTTCTATTTTGACTTCATTGCTAACCTTCGTATTTATATTGCAAACTTTTTAAGAACCAGATGCTCATTGTTTTATACTGACAGTGTTGTGTCAGTTTATACTGACTTTTATTTTGAGGTGAAGGGTATGCCTCAAGGCAGTGTCTTAAGATTTTCGCTCTTTTCTTCGAAAACTAATGATATTTTAAAGCATTTGTCGTAAAGTATTGATAGCAATCTATGTTGACGACCTGCAGATTTCATGCCAGGGAAATGACATGCGATTCGCCGATTCGCTTTTGTTGACCAATTACAACTTGTCATCAAAATCATTATTAAATGGACAAATGACAATAATTTTACCTTTTCTGATGACATAACACAGATTTGTGCATTTTGCCATAAACAGAGTCTTCAAGATGATTCAAAAATTTTAATGAATAACAAGCCAATTTCAGTTGTTGACACTGCCCAATTTCTAGGTGTTATTTCTGAGAAAAAAATAACTTTTATACCTCATATTTTAAACTTAGAAACCAAAAGTGATAAAGCACTAAATATTTTAAGAATCCTTTCTAACATTTTTCGAAGTACAGATCATTCATCTTTATTCAAAATCTATCAAGCAACCATTCGTTCACAGCTTGATTATGCTTATCAGAGTTATGAATCAGCTCCTATCTCTTATTTTATGAAGCTTAACATTATACCAGCGTACCTAGAATTTATTCAGAAGCCTTCCACACTACTTCTCTTCTTAACTTATATGCTGACTGTGTATGTGGAGCCTTCTCTTATAATTATATTAGACAACAATTTACTTGAGAATCATACTATTGCATTCTTTCACATCCTTTTCATTCACTGCATTTTCATTTAAATACTAGTACTACTCATAATCTTTATCTAAATTATCCATCTTGCATACCAAATTTTAATATTAGAATTTACAACATTCTTGCAGGTACCTCTCATCTTCGTATCAAAGTCTGTCTCCGATGTCTTTTAAATAAAACTTCTTGGATCTTCCAGGTTATTTCCTGCCTTCATCCTTTTAATGGTTTTGACAAATCCAACAAAGATGCTTCTGTTATTCCAGACATTTTACGCTTCTTATCGTTATGATTATAAAGATTATATTGAGATTTTTACAAATGGCTCTAAGATTGGTAATCAAGTCGGCTGTGACGTTGTCTCTGGTAATATCACTTTTAACTATCAACTTTCTAGCTCTCAATCTAACAAGGACAGATCACGACATGGAAAATTCAGATCGGAAAGAAATTGCGCAGAATTGTAGTGCTATGAAGGTAACAAAATGTAAAAGCAGTAGCGCGAACTAGCCACACAATTTTGAGAAAAAAGGCTTTTAAAGTTTCAGTACAAGATATTTCGAATACGAGGCAATGCTCCAGTGCCGCACTTGGCAGGATAAGTGGCTGCAAACTCGGACATCCCGGGTTCGATGCTAATAACCGGATATATATACAGTAACCGCCGCTTAATAAAATCACTGGTTAATAAAATCAGCCGCTTAATCTGATCAAATCGCCAGGACCGGAATCAAATCAATACAAAGAACTGTTAAAGCCGCCGCTTAATAAAATCAGCATCGCCGGTTAATAAACTCAAAAATATCTCCTCAGCAGCCAAAAATATCATTTATGCATGCAAAAAAAAAAAAAAAAAATTACTTTTTTTTTTTTTTTTTTTTTTTTTTTTTTTTTAAATGGAAAAAGAAATTAAAGCACAACAAATCCTTCGTTGTCGCTCATTGTTTAAGATTTTACACTTGCAGCACAGTTACAAATTAAACACGCCCCGTAAGTTATCTCCGTAACAATTTCAAGGAACGTATTCTTCAAAGCGCAGTAATAAAATAGAAATTTGATTTGAAATGATTTTTTTTTTTTTTATTATTATTAGAAGGCAATTTCTAGTTCTTATTTTGAAATTACTATCATTCGCCAGGTTTAAACTGAAAGATTTTAAATTTATAAAAAAAGGTTGAACTTTTGGTAAAGTTATGATGATTTTCCTCTAACGAAAGTGCACAGGAACTTAGAATGCATTTACTTATATCGAAGAAATAATTTTTGAAGTTTCTTTCGAAATTCAGGGAAGAAATACCTTTTCCTTAAGGGCAGGAGCGTTCGCCGGATATAAAAATCAACCGCTTAATAAAATCACATTGGCTCAGAACGAATGTGATTTTAATAAGCGGCGGGAACTGTATATATATATATATTTATTTATTTAAACATTTTATTTCATTTTATGTTATAATTAAACTCAAAATTTGAAAGTTTTAATAAATAATGATTATTTAATTTTTTTTGAATTTAAAAAAAGAAATGTGTAGGTTTTATATTTTTTATTTGTAATATTTATAATTTTTTGTAACTTAAAAATAAATTTTAGCTTTGTTTTAACAGTAAAATAAAGTAAAAATGTAGAAACTTTTTTTTTTTTTTTTTTTTTTTTTAATATTTATTCATCTAAAGGTTTTATTTTATTTTTACTTTATTTTAGGTATATTTAAAACAGGGCGAAACTTTGTTTTTGAAATTATAGAAATTAAAAAATATTACAGAAAGATAACGAATTTAATTATACATACAAAACAATTACTATCCAAACAAATTAAATAATTACTTTTGTCATCAATATAGCTTCTTGAAGAATTATAGCATAGGATTCTGACGCTATTAAATTATTACAGGCATTATGAAATATATGACAGCATCTTTAAATCTAGATTTTAAAAATTAATCAACAAACATTTTCCTTCGACAGTTAGATTTTTTTTTTTTCCTTTATCTTTTTGTGCACGAAATAAAATTTCAGCTGCTCTCTAATATTGACGAGCTAAAAGCGATTACGTAAAATAGTCATAGCAAACCATAACAGGAGGCTTATAACAAGATTTAAGTACAGCTGCTAACTGTTTTACACTTCCGTCTACTTTTTAATAATTTATTTATTTATTTATTTATTTGTCTGTTTTTTCTTTATTTCTGTATTTGTTATTCACGGTTTTGTTTATTTATTTATTTTATTTATTTTTATTTGATTATTTGATTTATTTATTTAATTAAAAACGTATGTAGTTTATATAGTTATATTAGTTCCCCATCATACTATAGGTAGGGGGAACTTAGGTAATCGTGAAAATTTTCGACCTTGGTTTTTTGACTTTTTTACACGTTTTCAGATGTGAGGAATCCGGAAATGACAACATTTGTATGGTGTCTGTCTGTAGACTAGCATCTAGCCGGCGACGAGCACCTAGCACACTTTCCTGCAGATTTCGCGCGTGCGTTATGTGCCGGCGCTGAATTCTGTTTGTGCTTATTTTCAAGATTCGCTGTTGTTTTGCTGCCTCACTTCGATTTCTGCTATGAACGAAGCAAAACGGCCCTTAATTATCCAACTGAACTAAAAAATACAGCATTAGTTATATTTTGTCCTTATTAATAAGTGTAGCAATTTTTGATAAAATCTAATAATCTAGACAGATACAACAACAAACTTACAGCTTTATATGTTTTTAATAAAAATGTTTGCACATTCATTCAGTAATGCAATAAATGGTGACAAAGCAAAATCGCTATATGAAAGAAATAGTGAGATCTGTCGTACTAACAGTGAAAAATATTTATATGAAGAGACTTAAGAAAAAACTATACTATTATGTAATGGAATATTACAAACCAGAGTATAATTTTTAATTAAGTAGAATAAATTACAGAATTTATATTTAATATTTTAAATAACATTACAAGTTTTATAGCTTATCCAAACTAAATTTGCTACACAGTTTTAATCGTATAACCCTATAAGAAGAAAACATTCTCTCACTATTAGAATTATTTCAATATTTTTCAGTATTTTGATATTAAGATTTTTAATGACTTCTTGATTTCATCAGCATTCTAGCACCTTTACACTTTAATAAATTAATTAACAATCCTTCAATAGAGAACATTTTACATGAAATTTCAAACTCAAAAATAATAAATAGTAAAAAAAAAAAAAAAAAAGAAAGAAAAACTGCCTGGATATATTCTAATGCTGCTTCTTTTTTATTTGGCAATTCAAAATCAGGATATCTAGCTTTTGCATTTAGTATATAGATAAAAAGATGGGCTGTTATGAATTTTAATTACCATGTTTTAGCTTATATCCAGTTTTTCAGTTAATTCAGTTAAACCATTTAATTCAGCTTTGAAAAAAACTAAAAAATGAGAGCAACTTTTTCAGTTATACAATTTTTACCTTACATTAATTTGTCTGAAATAAATTGTCTTCCCATTATTCTTATTATATTACTGCAAACTTTTTCACTTATTGCATAAGATATAGTTTTTCTATTCTAATTTATCCTCCCCCCCACACACACACACACTTAAATAATAGTGTGGCAATTTAAAAAAATCTACTGCTAATATTTTGTTTTTATCAGAAAACTAGCGAGCTTCGCCCTCTAGCGGGTCAATATTTTCAAATGAATCACTATAATGACTGAATTCTCAAAATCTCTCAATCACTATAATTAATGAATCACTAACAGTAACTTTTAGTGTTAAGAAAAGAAAGTTAAAAAAAAAAAATATGATTGGGTAAAAAGTCGGCCCGGGTTCCCACTGCCTTCGGCAGCGCAGTCCCGTGCGCGCTGCGCGCGCACAACTTACGGGATACACGTGCTGCGCGCGTATTCCTTCCCTGACCCTTCGTGCCCCCTAAAAAAAAATCATTTCTGATCGAGTAAAAACTCACACCGAGTCACCACTGCCTTCGGCAGCGCAGACCCATGCGCGCTGCGCGCGCACGTAAGAAGGTATACGTGCGCTGCGCGCACATATTCCTTCTCAAGTCAAATTTTTATTCTTAAGTAAATTTAAAAAATCATTTCTCATCGGGTACAAATTCGGACCGGATGCCCACTGCCTTCTGCAGTGCAGTCCCGTGCGCGCTGCGCGAGCACAAGTTAAAGGATACACGCGCCGCGCGCGCGTATTCCTTCACTGACACTTCGTGCCCCCTAAAAAAAAATCATCTCCGATCGGGTAAAAATTCACACTGAGTCCCCAATGCCTTCGGAAGCGCAGACCCATGCGCGCTACGCGCGCACGTGTTAAGGTATACGCGCCCTGCGCGCACATATTCCTTCTCAAATAAAATTTTTATTCTTGAGAAAAGAAAAAAAAAATCATTTTTCATCGATTAAAAAGTTGGACGGGGTCCTGTTGTAAAATTTGTACCCTTTCCGTGTTGATTCTCAAATTTAAATTTAAATTCATTCACTACTTAAATATAATTTAAATGATTTACTTTATAATCTTTAAAGTTTAAATTATTAATTAAATGAATTATAGCGTTTAGTGCTATTATTTTTTTGATACTGCCATTGAGTTAAAGATATATTAAAATTAAAAATAAAAAGCTTAATGATAATTACTTTTAGTTAAAAGTTATATTCCTTATTAGTATAATTATGTTTAAGTCATTTGAAATAACTTTAATTTACTTACCTCATATTTAAAAGCATGTTTTGTTAAAATTAACTTAAAGAAAATATGTTTAAATCCTTTTACGGATTGTTCATTTCGCTACCTAGCAAGGAGATGTTGTATTTTTCAACTGCTGAGTCTTGTGCTTAGCCCATAGATGGCGGTAGACTCGTAGCGTCATGTTGCTATAGTTATGGGAGGCGTTGCCGATTGTACAGCATCAAGTAGCTGTTACTTTGAATCCGTTCGCGGCTATAAAAGGAGGTAAGGAATATGAAATCGTGCTCTTAATTTCTTAGTTTCTTAAGCTCTTAAGCTTTTATGTTTTTTCAGTTTAGCTCAAAGTCATGAGCTGGTATTTTAATTTAGTTATAAAGTGTTTAGTTTTATAATGATTGTGAATTACGTTTTGTGACTTGATATTTTCGACGATACGTTTAGTGTATCTAGTTATGTCACAATGTAAAAGTTGTTTTCTATTTGAACTCTACATGGCAGTATTTTAAAGGTATTTAACCTTTCGTCAGCAAAGTATATATTCAATTGTTTCTGCTTATTTAATGTTACTCATCATTTTGTTTCAAGTTTAATAAACTGTTTTAATTAAACTTTTGTCTTCAATGAATGCCACACATATTTATCATTTTTATAGTTTATTAGAGCTGAGTATTGAGTAACTATCGTATATTTCACTGCTAACTCTGCTAATTTAACATATGTGAAAATTGATTTTTTCACATCAAGTGGTTATGGGCGATTTGGCTCGTTGTCAGCTCATAGCATTTAAAATTTTGATAATAGTTTTTATGGCATTCTAATTGTTTGAAGATAAGAAATTGAAATGGCAGTGAGTTTAAACCCCACGATTGAAAAATTACGGATGAATAATTATATTACGTGGGTCAAGGACATTAAATTTATTTTAATTGAAAGAAACTGCTGGAATATAATATGTAAAGAAGAAAAACTGCCTGTTGAAGATGCTGAGGCCGGAATAACTTCAAAACAAGTGGAAGATTTTAAATCACGTAGTCGAGTTGCATTATCAACAATTTATCTGAATACATCGCCTGAAGTCAGAAGCATTATTGAAAATTGTGATTGTGCTATTGATGCTTGGGAGACATTGAAGAAGACCTTTATATCAGACTCAAGAGCTCATCATATGGGATTGTTTACAGAGTTCATTAATTGTAAAATGTCTGAGAATGAAACAGTGAATTCTTTTGTAACAAGGTTATCAAGAATACTGGACCAGCTGCGTGAAATTGGCCATGCTATGGAGGATGTGTATTGCTGTTTCCAGCTCTTGCAACACTTACCATCCAAGTTTGAATCTGCAGTGCAATATTTGTTGCGTTGGAAGAATGACCAGTTCAAGTTCCAGAGTATTGTGTCCGAGTTAACAGCGGAGGAATCACGTCTACAGCTTCGAGAAAGTGATATTAAGAAAGATGCCAATAACAGTGTTCAGATACAGAACGTTCAGCACAAAGGTAAAAAACCTTTAACTTGTTTTAAGTGTGGCCGTATTGGCCATTTAAAGAAAAACTGCTTTTTGAATAGTAATGTTAAATTTAAACCTAGAAATTTAAAGTATAACTCCAGCGGTCAAGGACGTACCCAAGGGGGGGGGGGGTCTATGGGGTCCGGACCCCCCCTCCCGAAATAAAATTCAATAAATATAATTTAATAACCATTCCCGTTAAAATGTGTTTTATAGCAGTTTGAAACTCGTTGAAAACTGTTTTATAGAAGCGATAACTTTTAAACGAAAACATGGTCTTTGATTCGATTAATTATCGGAAGAGGACTGGGGGGGGGGGAATCAATTCTTAGTGGGCATATGGGCAAAATCTGTCGAGGGAAAAATTATGATTTCTACTTTCTTCTGTATTAAACATAGGAAAGTATTGAATTCATAAAAAAATTCTACTTCCAGTTTTCGATGAAATTACACTTTTTGAGAGGTATGGAGCCTGGTTGACCATTTTTAGAGAACATCTATCTCTCTGACTGAGACAAAAGTTTTTTTGCGACTGTACCTCAGGAACTACTATACAGAATTGCTTATAGATTTATGTGCACCTGGACATTAATTGTTGCCTGTCAACTATTGGTACAAGTTATTTAAAATGTGGCACTGGTTTTCTGCGATTTTTCTTAATTAAGGGAAGGTTCTCAGGTTCTATTATATATAATCGAACGAAATTTGATATCAGAGAGATTCATTATGAAACATTATGCTGATTCAATTTGGTACATATATTTCATGAATATCTATTCATTTATCATTTAGTCTAGCCTTACATAAGATGAACTATATATTTTAAATATTTTACTTGTTAATTAAATTCTATGTATAATTATAATTTTCATATTATATGTAGTAAAATTATTATATTTAGAAGGATATTTATTATTATTATTATTTATGTTGTTGTTTCACATTTATGCAATTTTTGAAAATAATTTACATAATTTAATAGTCTGTATTAAAGACATAATTAGCGTAAAAGTAAAATTTAAGGTTTAGGTTCGTAATTCAATTATTCATGTTATTTCAGGTAATGTTATTGAGGGTAAATTTTCTGTAACATTCGAATCTGTTTATACTTTTTCTTCAACTTTTAGTAATCTTAAAAATAGAACATTTGACTGCAGATAAAGAATGCATTCATGGAAAAGTATGAAGGGATTTTCTTTTACACCTCCCCTTCCACAGTGTCATTCATCAATGTGTCAAACACGAACAGATTTGTATGCACTTGTAAATACCTGACGTCGCACAGATGTTTCACAATTTTCTTTCCCATAAAATAAATAAAAACATACGCATATTGCTCTGTTTTAAGCAAGAAAAGGATTGCCATAAAATAAATAAAAACATACGCATATTGCTCTGTTTTAAGCAAGAAAAGGAATATATTGAGTTATTTTACTGAAAGTAGAAACTTTGTTAAGAAGTATAGATGTTACATTCAGACGATAGGAATAGGTATCTTTTTTCCAAAAATGAATCGAAGCAGAATAACAAGCTTTTTTAAGCCAACTACAAACAGTGTATGTGCGTTAAAAGAAGAGGACTGTGTAAACGAGAATAATATTCAAAATGATATTTGCCCGAACAAAAAGAGAAAGATTAGTCACACAAAAGAGAATGAAGAAATATTAGCTGAATCCCTTCCTACAGAGACTGCTTCTACCTCAAGTAATCCTTTTCCTCGCTCACCAGCTTTAAACGATATTGGAGAAATTTCAACTAAACTTTTTTCCTCTCCTACTTCTTTACTGAATTTAACTGAATTGAGACATGAAATATTAATGAATCCGTTTCTTCCGAACCAAAATTACGTTTTTCCCGCAAGAGAAATCAATAAAAAAAATTTGAGATTTCAGCTGAATTGGTTAGATAAATGGCCATGGTTGGCCTACTCCCAATGCTGTGATGGGGCATTTTGCAAGTTTTGTGTGCTGTTTTGTAGCGAGACTGTCGGAAAAGGTTCTCATCAAAAGATTGGTTCACTAGTTGCAAAACCCTTTATTAAGTGGAAGGATGCTGTGGAAAAATTTAATAAACATTCTCAAGCATCGTACCACAAATCATGTGAAGTTGCAGCAAAAAATTTCCTTAACGTTACTAACAGAAAATCTTTTAACATTATAGCTCAAATTAATTCTCAGCATAAGAAAGAAATAGAAGAAAATAGAGCCGCTTTATTACCAATTATTGAAACTGTAATATTTTGTGGAGAGCAAGAAATTTCATTAAGAGGAGATGATGATAGCGGTATTTTAGACTTAGAAAAACCTGAAAAAAATTATGGCAATTTTCGAGCCCTTTTGCGTTTCCGAGCAAATGCAGGCGATTTGAACTTAAAAAATCACCTTTTAAATTGTAAAAAAAAATGCATCTTATATCAGTCCAAAAATTCAAAATGAAATTCTTGAAACGTGTGGAAGCATTATTCAAAATCATATTGTTGCTAAAGCAAATAATGCTGATTACTTCAGCATCTTAGCTGATGAAACTTTAGATGTATCTGGTGTAGAACAATTTTCCTTGTGTGTCAGATACGTAAACACTGAAAATATGATCTGTGAAAATTTCTTGGGTTTTGTTCCAGTTTTTGATCTAACTTCGGAAGGACTGACTTCTTCCCTTTTAAATCAGTGTAGAAGTTTAGGACTGGATATGAATAAACTTGTTGGTCAAGGATATGATGGAGCATCAAATATGCAAGGACAATTTAATGGAGTACAGGCCAGGATAAAAGAGCAGTATCCCAAAGCTCTTTATGTTCATTGTGCTAATCATCGTTTAAATCTTGCTCTATCTTCAGGATTACACATACCATCCATTAAAAACTCTCATGGCACAATAAGTGAAATCTGTAATTTGTTCAGAAACAACACTTATGCAGGAGAAATGTTAAAAGAAAATGTAAAGAGCTATCTCCCACACAACAAAAAAAGCAGACTATTGAAGGTCTGTGAAACAAGGTTTGTAGAAAGGCACGATTCTATTATAGTATTTGTTGAGCTGTTCAAAGCAATTGACATTAGTATGCAAGAGTTAGCAGAGTGTGATCGTCAAATATCATCTACTGCAACAATTTTACTGTCGGCCATTGATAAAGGATCATTTCTGATTTCTTTATTAGTATGCAAAAAACTTTTAAGTTTTACGCTAAATTTATCATTGTATTTACAAAACCCAGAACATGATCTGGTATCAGCTTTAGAGCATGCTTCAAATGTGGTTGCGACACTAAGGGATTTGAGAACAAATGCTGATGACAGCTTTGAGCAGATATATAAAGCAGCTTCAGATATGGCATTTGAAAATTTCAATTCTGAAATTACTCTTCCACGCATAACAAAAAAAAAAAACAAACCCAACGTGACAACCCTGAACACAATACACCTGAAGAATATTATAGAAGAACAATATTCTTACCCTGTCTTGACTTGTTAATCCAACAATTAGACAGCCGGTTTGAAGAAAACCGAAAAATATTATCGGCTATTGAAATTGTGATACCGAGAAATTGCAGTGCTGAAAAATTAGATCAAATAGAAAATTTATCTGTTTATTATGAAAATGAAATTTCAGATACAGCCATCAAATCAGAATTTTTATTGTGGTGTGAAAAGTGGAGAGACATAGAAGTAAAAGCCAGACCAAGAAATGCATTAGAGGCATTTGACTCGTGTGATGAAAATTTTTTTCCAAATATTTATTGCATTATCAAAATTTTATGCACTTTACCAGTATCTACTGCGAGCGCAGAGAGATCTTTCTCTACCATGAAAAGAGTAAAGACATTTACCAGAAACAGAACTGGACATGAAAGACTCTCCTGCTTGGGCATTGCTGTCAATACACCGTAATATACCATTAAATCCCGAAGATGTATTGAACAAATTGGCTTTAAAACAACGACGTCTCAATTTGCTTTTGTAAATTTTCTTAATACGTAAGTAATTTTATAAGTATATAAATAAATGAGTATTCATAGAAAAATATTTAATCTTATAATTTTTTTAGTTCTTATGTTGTATTTAAAATGACATGCCAAGTGGTAGTGTTACCTAAATAAGAAAAGTGTTACAATATGTATTAAAACATTAATTCATTGTATATATTTAGTATTTTGCATCTTACATTTCTTTAGCATAGTCTGATATCTGTACAGAACAAAACTATAATCAAGGTCAATTGATATTTGTCTAAAATCCCTGGATTTTGGAGGACGCTAAACAAATTCAAAAATAATACAATAATGTAAATTTTTCCATATGCTCAAGCCCAAATTTCATATTTAAATTGTTCATGGGCCACTCAAGATTTCTTTTTTCTTCAAGTCTTTTCTGGATATACATTTTATGTTTTTTCATGTTTACATATTTATTTATTGTAACAAGATGTATATAATTATAGTTTAATCATTTACTGTTTTCATTAATTTCCAATGATTTCAAAGAATAATTGAATTTAAAAAAGAAAAAAAAAACTATGTATAAAATATTCTAAAATTTTCTCTTTTTTTTATAACTAAAAATTGAATTTTAATAGTCAGTTATGGAAATAAAAAAAGAAAAAGAAAAGAAATCTCATACATTTTTTGAACGCTTAAAACTTTGAAATGTATATTTTTTAAGTTTGTAAAATGTCGGAAATTTATAAATTTGCAAAAAAGAAAAATACTGATAATAATCGACAGTTTATCAAAATTTACTAATTTATATTATTTAACATTCAATTAATAGTGAAGTCATGATCATTTAATAATTTAAATTAACTTATATTAGGTTGATTTCTTTAGAAATCGACCTACTGCAATCACTTCGTTTATCTATATCTATATATGTAATGGAAATTTTGTCATCACGATAACTCCCGAAATAATACTCTAAATATGAACCAAATTTGGACAGTGAATTTATCTTATAAATATCTTGGATGAGTTCGTTAACCAAGTTGCTCCGCCATTTTGTATTCAAATGGCAGTCACTTGAAAATTTCAAATCCACATTATAACAAGAACGCAAAATCATGCGGTACGCATTGATTATTAACACTTTCCAAATGTTCGTAATTGTTGTATCATAAAACTTTCAATACTCTTTGCCTACGTAGTCACAGAACGGACAGACAGTAGTTCTGAAAGGCATACACATAGAATAATTGAATTCCTAATCATTCTTAATCATTTTTAGAAAGTGTTAAAAACGCTTAACACTAAAGAAAACGTAGCCTTTATATTCTAATTGCAGTTCATAATGTATCTGAATATTTTAGTTTAGCCCTGTAAATCTGAAGGATAACAAAATCACATTCTATGCTAAATATTATTTTAGAATATCAAAAATCAATACCAATTTCTTTATGATTTTTACAGTAGAAAGTTCTTTAAATGAAATTTATAAAAATGCCTGTCCTAAAATGCAATGCATTGGCATTTTTTGGGTGGCCTTGTACACAAACCAGTTACATAGGACCTATCAATGTCATTTAAAATAGGGAACATTCCATAGTGAATTTGAATAACATATATAATTTTGTAAAAATTCTGAAAATATTTACGGACGCTGGAGTGGGTAGATAGACAAAAAGACAGATGGACAGTCGGACCAGATAGGTACTTAAATTGAAATCATATTCCCACTTAAAAAATGTTAAAAAGTGTTATATCGCTTAATGTAAACGAAAATGCAATTCCAGCAAATTTGCAAAAAAACCTTCAACACTGAGAAAAAAATATACCGCCTTCACCTAGAATGAATAAGTGGGCATTTTCTAATTCCTTTAACTAGAAAAGTACATTTCCGAGCTATGCGCATAAGGCACGCAAATAAACTGAATAGATGAAATGATCGAGAATTTCTACTCTACGCATTTCTGGTGGTGAAACAATATTCTGAATCTTTTGTATGGGGAGAAATTCTTGCTTAATTATCTTGAATTGGGTCATAAACCAAGATTATAGTTTCTGAAACCCTCCTCTTGTGTTCGCATTTATTTGGAGATATTTTCAAATAAGTTTGATTTCGATAATATAGACAAACTCTCTAGAATTCTAATAGGAATTTCTAGAACTCGCTTTTAAAGGGGACTAAAATTTATAAGGATGACATGGAACTATTTTTTCTAGAGCCACAAATTAGATTCTAGATGTCAGTTACAGAATCTTTTCTCAGTGAATGCAACTGAATATTTTTGTGTGGCCCTGTAAATCTAATACTAATCATACTACATTCTGTAGAAAACATGTTTTTGCGCATATGAATAACATATTTCACTTTATTTATTTTTTTTTACAGATTTTTTCGAAGTTATTAACATTTGGTTTATAGAAATATCTTTCAGAGAACGAATGCTTTTTAATACTTTTGGTTGTCCCTGTACACAAACCAGTAGTGGTATTTACTCCATTTTCTATAACAAACATCCGATAGTGAACTTGAACAATATATTTCAATTTCATTGAAATTTGTTTAAAATAAAGAAACTAAAATACAGTTCATAAAAATACCTCTCATAGAACACAATGCTTTGGAATACTTTTAAGTGTCTCTGTACACAAGCCAGTAGAGATAATCATTTTCAATAGGGAACAACCGATAGGGAAGTTCAATATCATATGTCAGTTTCAAAAAGTTCCATGCATATTTACGTGAGTTAGAGCGCGGATAGACAGACGGACAGAAAGACAAACCGAAGTCATTAACATTTCTCAAACTTTTAACAAATGAACGAAATACTGGCTGACGGGAGCAAAGAACATACAACCTTACTCTAAAAGTCCACGAGGCGTACTGAGTGTTGACAGGATAGAAGAAGGTCGTCTGTGATCGACTAACACCACATGTCATCGCTGTGGTTCAAAAAATTTTTACGGCGGGAACGGCAAATGACATGTAAAGTTTTTTTTTTTTTTTTTTTTTTTTTTGTCGTTCAAGTGTAAAGTTTTTTTTTTCTTTTTGCCGGCACTGTACTTTGTATAAGGAAGTAATAAAAGAACCTGTTACTATCGTATTCAATTTCTTCCTCAGGGGTTGGTGAGAGATAAGGTTTATATGCAATCATTATCTACAAGTTCATGTTAACTTAAACAACGGATTTTTGCTGTACAATTAAATACAGTGACACTTTACGTGTGGCAAGAATTTATACACTGATATGACTTATACCTGTAACTAAAACAAATTATATTGAAAACTTAAAAAAAAAAAAAAAAAAAAAAACTTCTATATTTTTGTTCTGTATTTATGTATTATTTATCATTCTGCGTTATTTCTTTATGAAAATAGAGAATTTTAAAATCAGGAGATTTCTTTTGAATACCCCCTCCCGTCCTTTTTACTTTCATTGCCCTACTATTTTAGGTAATGTGAGTATTGTATTCGGTTAAAAACTTCGATATGCAGTTTTCACTTGATTTACATGCTTTAAGGTGCTGAGTCCAAAAAAGTGGTTTTGGGCAATTGGCTAGTGTATATATGTGTACGTGTATGTGAGTGGAATCTTCTGACTATCATATCTCCTAAACTAATGAAGATAGAAAGACAAAAATTCAGGATTGAGATAGGTCTAGTGTACTGATGATTTTTCCAACTTTTGTTGAAAATTCTAAAACCAGAAGAGAAATATTGGAAACCAGAAGTAGGATCATAAGCTGGGAATCTCAAAAATGGTTCTAACAATTTTCTTCAAAGTTGCTATATATAAACACTCTATCAGATATCCTTTTGTACGTATTAGTTGGCTAGTTCAAGAAAATTGATATGCGTCTTGTAAAAATAGGTCAATCTGAGGCTTCTTCACACGTGCATTCCTTCAAAGACGGTTGTACGGATTTTTTTCAAACCCCTTATATTAATCCTCTTTTAGATGTACTTTCGTATGTAATTGTAGTTCTCCGGTCAACAGATGAGTTTACCAAATTTTGGTGAAAATCAGTATTGGGACTCAATGTCGGTATCTCAGAAACCGCTCTAACGATTTTCTTGAAAATTGCTACATAAATATTTTTTCTGATATCTTTTCGCATGTGTTACTTACTTGCTACAGGAAAGTTGACAATCATCCTTATTCGGTAGGTCAGTTTTAGATCTCATAAAATGGTGCTTTAAAAAATGGCTCTACCGTTTTTTTTTTTTTTTTTTTTTTTTCAACACGCTATGTAAACTCTGTTTATATGTCTTTACACATGTATTAGTTTTCTTTTAGAGGAAAATTGTTAGGTATCTGGTTTATTAGGTAAATTTTATGTTTTCTGACCACATTGTCTCTAAAAAGTGTGTATATATATATACATATATAATACCTGTAATAGTAGGTAACAGAAATCGTGTGGTTGTTACAGGCCAGTTTTCTTTTCTTTCTTTCTTTTTCTTTTTTTCTTTCTTTTTTCTTTCTTTCTTTTTCTTTTTTAATGTAACGAAAAAGCAGCAATATATCTTATGATATATAATTTAATAATATATAATTTAATAATATATATTCATCGATATCTGAATCAGTGGGAAATCATTGTATCAATAATCAATGCCATTTCAATGCCTATAAAACTTATTCCACACGCACACATAGTAGATGACCTCCCTCTTTAATTTTATTATTATTATTATTATTATTATTATTATTATTATTATTATTACAATCAGTTGAGTTTGCTGCGAGACAGACATAATTTTATTTTTTAAATATATAAATAAAAATATGTGCATTTCAGCACTAAAGTATTCACAAAGATTTGTAGACGTCATTCAAAAATATTGAAAAATGTAAAAGAATGAGGTATGAAGATATCACCAAACCCCATATATTTCTACATATATTTCTACATTATGATATAATATTCCATAAGAAGCTTTTCTTTTCGTATCTAAAGCATAAATTCAGTTGGATGATGAATCTGGTAGCAGGTTGACAGGAGTACAAATCCTTCCACATATTTCATTGGCAGTAATCGCTTTCCAGATCACTCATGTGGTGTGATGCGATTTTATACTATTCAAAGGATACAAAATTTACCTATTCTTAAAAAAAAAAAAAACGAAAAAAAGAATTTTTTATCTGTAAAGAATAAAACATCTTTTCTTAAAATAAATTTCATATTATGTGTTGAAAACATAATTTATTATGCAAAATGAATATAAATAACAGAGTAGAAACAACTGTATGTAATCTAAAAATAATACAAATATAGTAAGACCCGTATATAACGAGGAGCTTGGATACAGAAAAATACTCCTTAAATCCGATCACTGGTTAAATCTGAATTCAAGTTTTTCAAAAATATTTCGAGACGATATCCTCAGCGGAAAATATGCCCAATGTTAAGACCATCGTCATGAATATTTTTGTACCCATCAATTGATTATTGTACTCAATTTTAAATAATGTTTATTTTCTTTCTGCACGGGTAGATACGGAAATTCTAGTGAAACTGTGTATTTTTTATTTTATAAGACTTATATTTCATTACTTTTGTAATTATTTATTAATTTCAGGATTATTTCCTACGTTAAATTTAAGGAAAGTAAATGAAATATCTTCCTTTATACTCCAATGCATTTATAACACTCAAAACAAAATAAAAATACAATACAAAACAAAATACTTCATTTTCCACTTTACACACAGAATTTCGATAAATGGGAGCACGCTATAGCAGGTTCTACTGTGATAAAATAATTTATTTACCTAAACTCAACTACACAACAAAACATCTTATATTTAATTACATTATACTTCATATCCTAAAATTATTTATTAGCTAATTTTCTCATTAATCGCATTCTCTAACAAAACTCCTTTTTCTTCTTCTTCTTCTTTTATTTATTTATTTATTTATTTTTTTTTAATGAACATAAATATTACCGTTCGTAATTTTCCACGAAATTATTTCTTACTATGAGGGAAATGTTACAGTGCGTCTTAAAAATTTAAGCACAACAGCAATTTTTAAATAAAATCTTACATATTCACTTTATTCCAATATCCAACGATACGCATGTTAATAATATTGATATTAATTATATATATATATATATATATATATATGTATATAAATTCTGTTTAAAATTTGTTCTAAAATATAAGTTTAAGAATTGCACAAAAATAATCGCATCAAAAGTCTGAGCACAAATTTGCTTTTATGCGAATATTACAAGATGACGTATAAGCAGTTACGCTCTAAATCCTTTCTGAATTTAAAGGTATCAAATTGTTGATTTAGTTTAATTACAAATGCCAAAAATGAAAGAATTATCATGTGAAGGTGCATTAAAATTATGGAGTATGAAAATAATACATGAATCCGTTTCTGAAATTGTAGCTGTAACAAAAAAGATCAAAACGCCAAATTTATCAAGTTTTGGTTCGTGGTGAAAAGTTCAAACAAAAATTTTATTCAGAAAAGCTATGAGACACGAGTGACTATTTGTCGCGAAAATCAGCACTAATTGGTACCGGCTTCTTAGTTGTAGGGAGAGATTGGGTTGTCGATCAACAGTAATTTTTTTCACATTAAGGCCGATTCAGTGATGCCAGATTGGGGATTTTGTCCCCATTTTGGGGATTTTTGAGGCTTTTGGGGACAATTTTGCGGACCAAATGTTTGTGGTGACTTTTTTTATTTTCCTTTTTTAGTAGAAATCAAGTTGAGGATTTTTTCGAAAAAAAAAAAAAAAAAAACCTGATTTGGGGAAATTTGAAGATTTGTTTGGGGAAATAATTTCGACCATGTGGCATCACTGGGCTGATTAGACTGAGATCTACAGAATGAATTCTGAAACATTACGAATATCCATGCCTAAACTGGGGTTCAATTTTGGCACCTGTGAATTTAAGACCAGCGCGCTAATCGTTTTGCCACTAAATGTGCAGGCTTCAAATTGAAATTATCCTCTTTCTCTAATTAAAAATAGTTTAAAAAAAAAAAAAAAAAAAAAAAAAAAAAAACTATTCAAAGTTATCATATTTGAAACACTATAAAGAAGTTTAATTACACTGGCAAAACAATGTCATTTGGTGACAAATGGTTGAATGTGATATTCAGCGATGAAAATAAGGTGGAATTTACACAGCCCTGATGATTTTGAATTATGTTTACATAACTTTGAAAAAGGATTAAAGATGTATTTAGTATGCAACATTTGTTGATTTTAAGGAGATAATAATGGATATTGATAGCACATGGACATTTATCTTAAGAGTCAGACGTTAATAACATTCATCAATGATTATCAAATCCATATTTTCCTAAACTAGATGCCTGTCGCGTGGCTCGTAAACATGGCAACAGTTGAAACGTTAGACAGAGCCACCTGGTACAGATTGCGCGCCTTTTATTCAACAGTCCCCAAAAGTTTTTAAAAGTGGGATATGATATACATAAAATGCGAATAGAATCGAAGAAACGTCGATTATATATATCATATATCACTTCTTAAAATTATTGGTGACAGTTGAATAAAAAATTCGTGCAATTTGTACCAGGTGGCACTCTCTACCGCTTCAACTGTTGCCAAGTTTCCGAGCCACGCGACAGGCTAGTTTAAGAGGCTATGTCAAAACTCTGTTAATGCTTGTTAAAACGCTAAAATTAATTTTTTGAAATAAAGAAGTGAAATAAACTTATCTCACTATTTAAAAAAAAAAAAAAAAAAAAAAAAAAAAAAATCAGAAACTTTTGTTTTATAAACTACTGTTGAACTAACAATTGTTTTATCATGTAACTATTCATAGAAGTGTGAATACCACAGTGTGATCAAACTTCAAAAACTTATAGAAGAATTTTGAGTGATAAATAGCAGAAATATTTATGTTGTTTACACCAGCTCCCTTCTCCCTTACAATTTGTAGAACACATGAATACGTATTTAAGTTATAAGGAATAAAATATTTATTTTCAAAATTGCTGTTCTAAAATTTTTGACACCACTGTACAAGGATTTTTGGAAGAGCCATTATTATCAATAATTCTAATAGCTTTCTTCTTACATTCAGAAATTTTAGTAAAAGAAAATTATAAACTAGTATGATTCCGATTTGCATGTAAATGAAATTTTTGCGAAAAATGGTGGCCTTTTAAAGGATTTGAATGAAAATGCACAACAATCAATTTTTATTTGTATTTCATAATGCAACTGAATATTTTTGTGTAGTTCTGAATATCAATCGTGTTTAAATGCAAAGAACTTTTTAATATGTTTATATTTTGAAAAAAAAATCTGAGTATTTTCATTAAAGATAAAGTGTAATATTTACGGTAACATATATAAATACATATTCAGAGAAAGATGTATATCACAGTATTTACGTGAAAGAAAAAATAAAATTGGTCTTTAACAAATTTAATTGAATACCAAAGTAGTTTTTACTGTTATAATTAGTCCTTTACCCAATTCTCGTAAGAAAGTGTCTGCTAACATTTCGTCGTCCAAGGCAGTTTGCTTTCTGTAATGTTTTTGCCTGTTCGAAGAATGAGTTATCAGAGAAAACTAATTTGTCTGGAAATAACAACCTGTCAGATTAATTTTTATGAAAAATAAATAAATAATTATTGTAAAAAAAATAAATTAATAAAAGAAACCTTTCTAATCTAAGATTTTTTTTTAGGACTGAGGGTCTATTAGTCTCAATCTGGGATTTTTGCGTTGTCGTTTTCGATAGTTGGACATTTGTCGAAATCTAAAATTTATCGAAAATATAATTGAACTAGCAGGCTACGCCCGCTTCGCTGGTCACTATATTTAAATGAATTTTTGAAAGAATTGAATTAATATTTATTTTTTTACAAACCAAAAAAAAAAAAAAAAAAGAAAAGAAAATGAAATTGCTCCAAACTTCGCTTAGGGTACCCGCTGTCTACGGCAGCTTTTTTCCCGCCCGCACTGTATCAGGTCTAGATTTCCCGTGACTGTAGAAAGATCTTTTCCGGGCACTTCAATCTGGATATTTATCGACGGTAGGGGGGATCTGCTACAATTTAAGAACTACGATTTTAAAGATGACTGTATCTCAGCATCTATTAAATATTTTAGTTTTGAACCATGTATTTTATAGCCCATGCTATTTACACTTTATTACAATTTGATTCCGACCAATGAAATAAAATAAAACAAAACAAAAAGTTGATTAAAAAATAAATATAACATATAAACAAATAAATTTTAATCATTTTAATCCTTTTTACTACGTATATACTACTATTTTTCCCGATAAATACTGTAAATTAAAAAAATTAACAAATAAAAGTTTTTTCTTTTAAAGGAATTAATTAAAAATTGAAAAATAAGAAGTTGTTCTACTATAAAAAATTAAATATAACTGTTATAAATTTTTTCTGCTGCATTACGATTAATAAATATAACAAATTAAAAAAAAAAAAAAAAAAAAAAAAAAAAAAATTCGCCTTCAAATGAATGTATTCAATAAAAATAAGTTGCGTAATAGCCGTTGCTAAGATACGCAGACGATAGAAGCAAAATAATAAATCTATGAAAAATGAAGCATTAAAGCCAATATTTAAAATCGAAAAAACTTTAATTTAAAAAATTCAAATTCGAAATTCGAAAAAATCTCGATGAGGTGCACACATGCATGTCCCAGGTACCTATATGCCAAATTTGGAAGCTCTGCGATCAGTAGTGTGAGCACCAGAGCGCAGATACACACACAGACACACACACAGACACTTCTCTTTATTTATATAGATGAAGATGATGAGGTCATTTTATAGTAAAATTATCCATTATAGCATATATTATATTTCACTCCTCCATAAAAATTAATTTTAAAATCGTCTGCTTCTTTTATACTTTTATTTTAATAGAATTTTAATATAATTTAATTTATATATTAGTCATTTTAGCATTTTTATCCTAAGTAGCATTAGCAATAATATATATCACTTCTCCATTAAAATTTATAAGACCCTACAATAAAATTAATTTGTGCTTAATATCAACTCTACGAAAATTTTTATCAATCGCTTCCAAATTTTGACCTAAGGTTCAAATCTCAATCCTGTGGGTATTTACATCAGCTACAACGTTTTCGTCTTTATTCGTAAATAATAATTTAACTGTATTAAATAGTTTACTGGAATATAATTCAACGTATAACTTAGTCACAGCAACGCGTGACCGGGTCTGCTAGTTGAATTATACGAAATTTATTAATAGGTTAAAAAGTTGAAGATTCTTTGTGTAGATGGCAGCACCAAATATATTTCAGCTTTCATTTCAACCCAGTCGAAAGGTATCGACATCTGTTAGAATCATTTGGAGTTAACAGATAATTGTGACTGTCAAATAATAACAGACAAATAATTAGCAATAAATTAAAATTGCGACTATAATTTGAGATTTAAACTATCCTATCTCTCAAGTTGGATCGAACTGCACATGGTGTGCGAATTTTATTATAATCGGTTAAGTGGTTTAGCAGTCCATTGAAGATAAACATTGTGACACGATATTTATATATATTAAGATAATTTGAAAGCGATGTTATAATTTGAAAAAAAAAAAAAAAAAAAAAAAAAACTAATAGTCCTCCGTCCTAAACTAAATTCTGCTTTTGCCAGAATTTCATCAAAATCTTTATTATTATTATTATTATTATTATTGAAAGAAAAAGAAAAGAAAATTAATAATAATCAGTATCGTTACAAGCGATATCGAAAAAGTTTTTTTTTTAAATAATTTTGAATTAGGAAATAAGAAGTGCGCGAGCAATATGAAATAAAAATATGTAAAAAAATGAATTTAATGGTTTAATTTTTATATAAAACTAGCTGACCCTACAAACGTTGTTTTGTCATATAAATTATTTCTAGAGAATATTTTGCTAGAAAAAAAATAACTAACTTATTGTAAGTGTGTAAGGATGTGGTATATAAGTGAAACAGGTATGGAGCGCTGTGAACGGTGACTGTGAATTCCGATTATAACGTAAAAGACATAATTACCGGAATTTTCGCTACTTGCTTCTTGGTACTTTCTACTTTCTACTTGTTATTTAAAACCTCCGCTGAATGTCGAACAGCACAAAATTTTATTTCATACGGCAAACATTTCAATTTATGAGAGAATCTCTGATAGCAACGAATTTCACATGAAAATTCCGTCTTTTTTGAATAAGCTGTAACAATCTGGACCGATTTGATGAAAATTTTTATCAAAAAGTTATTACAATATCTAACATCATTACATGTACATTTATCACAATTCAATCAATCGATGCATGTGAGTATGTGTATAGTATGAGCGAAGTGAAATGTAGAGTTCGTATTAAATAAAAACTTAAACTCGTTTAATTAAAGGTGAAAAAGTTGAAACTCAATTTATTTTATAACAGGTATATTTTTTTAATCTACAAAAACTTAATTTATCGTAATGCCATTGGATGTACAATATTTTTGGTTAATCCTTGAGGAGTATACACAAACAAATTCGAAGGTTTTCCAACCCTGGAACACGCAACATATAATTGGCCGTGAGAAAAGCACGGATTTTCTATATCTAAGCCACAAATTGGGACCCCTTTGGTGACTTTAAATATTTTAAGTCATTTTTGCGATGAATTGAAATGGCTATCTCAATTGTGGAACTAAAGATCTTGGCGAGAAGCGTCCGAGCTACTTCGGTGCCAAATTTCAAATTTTGCCAAAGGGATCCGATACTAAAGGTGTTCCATACAATAAATAAATAAATAAAATATCAGTGACGCACAAAAGTGACAATATCAGTGACAAATATCAGTGACACACGCACAAAAGTATGGGACCCCATTGGTGACTTTAAATATTTTAAGCCATTGGTGCGATGAATTGAAATGGCTATCTCAATTGTGGAACTAAAGATCTTGGCGAGAAGCGTCCGAGCTAGCTCGGTGCCAAATTTTCCATACAATAAATAAATAAATAAAATATCAGTGACATACACACGTACAAAAGTATTGGACCCCTTTGGTGACTTTAAATATTTTAAGCCATTTTTGCGATGAATTGAAATGGCTATCTCAATTGTGGAACTAAAGATCTTGGCGAGAAGCGTCCGAGCTACTTCGGTGCCAAATTTCAAATTTTGCTAAAGGGATCCGATACTAAAAGTATTCCATACAAAAAATAAATAAATAAAGTATAATAAATTAATTACACAAATAAATTTGTAGGTTAGGGTGGTTGTTAATCAACACGCGTGTAAATTTGATTGAAAATTATATAAAATACTCACTCCAATTCTGCACTAAATTTGCAAAATGTATAGTTTTTTATGCACACTTCAAAACTCTTCAAGCACTAATTACATCTTGATGTAATATTTCAATTAGGACACAATTTTTTGTAGAACAATAATAACACGAAGTTACAAAATATTTTCCTGAATTTGATCGCAGCACCAACTGTCGGGACAAACTGGAATTACAATAGAATATACGCAAGCGAAGTGTGACGTCACTGACCGTCAGTGGACGCAAGAAAAAGATTTCCTATGTTAATCTCCCATTGGATTTTTTATAAAAAATTATTAAAAATCGAGGAAAATTATTTCTCGATTTTAATCCCCGTATTTGGGTATAGATATGTATTAGTTATCGTATGCAAGTGTTAGATTGAGTTATTTTGCTCTCAAATTGACAAAATTTTAATTTTATATTTCAAAACTCTGTCTTCCTTGGCGTTTTTTGTATTTGGCGATCAAAAACGTAATACGAAAATATACATGCCAGATGTATATTTTCGTAATATGTATTGTACGAAATTGTTTCATATTATTCATTACTCTCTTAATATAAGTTGTTGAAATAACCATTAGTTTTGAAAGAAATTAAATATGTTCGCCAGAGTTTTGAGATTAAAAATTCAAATTTTATCAATTTTGCAGCAAAAACAACTCAATCTAACGCATGCACATGATAACTAATACATATCTATACCCAAATATGGGGATTAAAATCGGGAAATAATTTTCCTCGATATTCAGTAATTTTTTACAAAAAATCCAATGGGCGATTAACATAGGAAATAATTTTCTTGCATCCACGGACGGCCAGCGACGTCATCACTTCGCTTGCGTATTATTGAATATTCGATACTACGATCGTAGCGCAGTCTGCTGGATCCAATGTGAAACATTCCAAAATCAACAACAATTTATAAGTGATAAATTAATTAAATAAACAATTTAAATTGGACTGAATTGTAAATCTAAACCATTCTCGAATCCACCTGAAGACACACAAAAAATTTCATTAAACTCGGTCCAGCCGTTTAGGAAAAGTTCAGTGACATACACACGCACAAAAGAAATATATATATATAAAGATAAATACAAAGCCAAAGCTTTAGTATAGACCTCCACCCCGCTTGTCGACTTTAAATATTTTTGGCCATTTTTGCGATGAATTAACATGGCTATCTCAATTGCGTAATTGACGATCTTGGTGAGAAACGTCCGTACTACTTCGGTGCCAAATTTCAAAATTTTCGAAACTAAAGCTGTTCCATACAAAAAAAAAAAAAAAAAATACGTGTGGCACTCGGGGACTGCCGCGGTAAAGCTATTGCATAGCATTTTTTATCAACTTATGCAATTATAATTATTTATTTATTTTATTTATGCAGTATTTTTTTTCTTTGATATTAATTCAAGTTCTGGGGGGGGGGACTCATGTCAAAGTTGTACCTTGTGGGGGGACTCATGTCAAAGTTGTGCCTTGGGGGGTCTCATGTCAAAGTTGTGCCTTGAGGGGACTCATGTCAAAGTTGTGCCTTGGGGGGGACTCATGTCAAAGTTGTGCCTTGGGGGGGACTCATGTCAAAGTTGTGCCTTGGGGGGACTCATGTCAAAGTTGTGCCTTGGGGGGGACTCATGTCAAAGTTGTGCCTTGGGGGGACTCATGTCAAAGTTGTACCTTGGGGAGGGACTCATGTCAAAGTTGTGCCTTGGGGGGGACTCATGTCAAAGTTGTGCCTTGGGGGGGACTCATGTCAAAGTTGTGCCTTCGGGGAAACTCATGTCAAAGTTGTGCCTTGGGGGGGACTCATGTCAAAGTTGTGCCTTTTGGGGGACTCGTGTGCCTTGGGGGGACTTATGTAAAAGTTGTGCCTTGGGGGGACTCATGTCAAAGTTGTGCCTTGGGGAGGGGACTCATGTCAAAGTTGTGCCTTGGGGGGGGACTCATGTCAAAGTTGTGCCTTGGGGGGACTCATGTCAAAGTTGTGCCTTGGGGGGGACTCATGTCAAAGTTGTACCTTGGGGAGGGGACTCATGTCAAAGTTGTGCCTTGGGGGGGACTCATGTCAAAGTTGTGCCTTGAGGAGGGGACTCATGTCAAAGTTGTGCCTTGGTGGGGACTCATGTCAAAGTTGTGCCTTGGGGGGGACTCATGTCAAAGTTGTGCCTTGGGGAGGACTCATGTCAAAGTTGTGCCTTGGGGGGATTTTAATAAATGCACTTTGTTTATTCATATTTAAAACACTTTATACACAAATTTTACGCGTACAGCTATTCACTGTTGTACATAGATGATAGATACCTATACACCTATATACTTTCTCACAAACAGCTGCTTACGTATTCGTCCGATTTCGGAGCAGCTCGTCTCGATCCGTGCGAGCTTCGTACAGCCGAAGTCTGCCGAACTGACTGTCTGCCGAAGTCTGCCGAACTGTGTTAGGTTTATTTCATAGAATAATAATAAAGGAAGAAGGAGCACGCCAATACTCTTAATGCTTACAAACCCCTTCTAGTGAAATGCCAGCGAAAGCTACTTTTGTTCCTCTCAACCTTGAAGTAGGGCACCCATCCTCAGCGCTATTATCGCTGTTTGTTGTGGCAACACAACAGCTTATGTAACAACACTTATGCTCCTTCTTCCTTTATTATTATTCTATGGTTTATTTTCGTTACGGAATTTCTTGATTCGGTCGCCGCGCTCAAAGCTATGCAATAGCTTAAAAAAAGAGAAAAACTGTTTTATGATATATACAAAATAAAAATAAAAACTTCTAATAAATTCGAAATTATTACAATTTACAATTAAGGGGAAAACATAAAAGAACTTTTATAAGTTACATATAAAGTATCAATTAAAACGAAAAAATTTGTTTTACTGTAGAAAAGAAAAGTACTACTAAATTAAATAAAAATTTTAAGCTAAAACCAAGTATCTCTATGAAAATCCGCGATTGTAATGAAATGCTCGCCCTCTGGTGGGCTAAGGTGAAATTATCATACCACTGCATATCATCATATTATGCAATCGATTTTCCATGATGTAATGGCGGAGAAAGAACAATAATAAAAACACGTGGTTATTATATTTACTAACAACTGCAGTTCAGAAAGCGCCATCTATCGATCATTACAAACGCGGATAATTATTTACACGCGAATATTTTCATAGTATATTAATTTTTTTTTATAATTTTTATTGTTTATCACGCGAAATTAAAAATATTTTATTTCCGGAAAAAATAAATAAACGTGAATTTTGTTTATTTTGGCATCAAATATATTTTTCTTTTTTATCATGTTAAAGTTAAAATGGAGTTTTTATTTAATATCTTTTGATCCAATTATCCGATTGAACTGAATTGTAAATCTAAACCATTCTCGAATCCACCTGAAGACACACAAAAAATTTCATTAAACTCGGTCCAGCCGTTTAGGAGGAGTTCAGTGACATACACACGCACAAAAGAAATATATATATAAAGACAAGATCGCGTGCTATCTTAAAAAGTAGATGTAAAATTTAAAGTTTAATTTTTTTTGACAACAATTATAAATTAAAATAAATAATTTAATGAAAGTTTAGAAGTTAGAATTTCTAATTTTTTTCCCCTAAAATATAAAACAATGATTGTAGTCGAAACTTTCAGCATATTTTAAAATATAAGAAAAGACGCTTCATGGTCAGTTCACTGAAACAGAGTTGGTGTTGGTGTTAGGGATTAAGGCCGATTGACAGCACTGGGGTCCTAGGCCTGAGGGGGAGTGCCTTCCGTGGAGGTCTTTCTAAGGGGTCCTAGCCCGTATTTACGCAAGTTTCGGAGGAAAACACGGAAAACTCCGAACGGCTAGGCCGACGAGCGCGACCGGGGATCGAACCCGGCACCTCACGTCTACCAGCTTTGAGCGCAGAACCGCTCAGCCGCTGGTGGGCCACTGAAACAGAGAATTTTATCAAAGATTATATTCTGCAGAAATCTGGAACATTTTTTTTTTTAAATAAGAGTTTAATATTGAGATAAATATATACTATATTCTACCAGAGTACAATTTTTAAAATTATTATTATTTTTATATTTTCAGTGAATATATTTTTTTTTTTTTTTTAAATTGTCGAATTTACTCACTTTCCGTCTGTTTCCATCCCTGTAATCTTTTCACTTTAGAAGAGAACAGGTTACCAGCGAAAATTTCTTTTTCCGCAAATAAAAACCTGCCAGATTATTTTCTACATAAAAGAGACATCAAATCTCCCCTGTTCTTTGAAATGGTCAAAATTCTTCCCTAATTTGTTCTCTCTAGGCGCAGATTGCAAGGGAAAATTAATTAGATTACAATCTGGTAAACTTAGTTTGGCCTATAAAATGTCAACAAATAGCTTGTAAATAGTTTCGCTATTAGTGATTAGTGTAGCGATTAAGGCTGATCAACTACACGAGGGTGCTAGTCCTAGGTGAGAGGAATTCCCCACGAGTCTTTATAAGCCGTCCTAGCCGGGATTCAAGTAAGTTTTCAAAAATAAATAAATTAATGAATAAAAATAAAACACAGTAAATTTCCAGGGTTGAAATGATTTTTATACATTTTTTTTCTTATGCATTACTATTTTTATAATAAAGCAGTCGCTTTATAGCAAAACCGAAAAAGTTGCAATTAAACTAATAGATTGATGCTTTGCAAAATTAGTGGTACTAAATAATAAAATTGTAGTATCCTCTTGGCAACCCTGATTCCAGACAAGCCGTACCTGGGTTCGAACCCAACATCTTCTGTCAGTCAACTGTGAGATCAGAGTTAACAACTATGATTGACTAAAATAAATCTCTAATAACAGACCCCCCCCCCCCCACACACAAGGGCTATTTATCAAAAAAGTACTTAATTATTAAATAAGAGAAGTTTATCATTACAAGCTCATTAATTGTGAATTCATGCATGAAACACAAACACTCACATACCAATAGAACTGAAATATCCACTTTCCATAGAAATAATACTAAAATTCCACTTAAAAACTTTAAAAATATTTCGTAATTAAGACAGATGATTTTACTGAATATAATTTGAAGTTTATAATGCCCTTCGCAAGTCTGCCTGGATCTTAAAATAAAATTAACAAATTCTAACTTACCTTTACTCACATACATTTGAGTACGCCAACAAACTGATAATAATTGTAATCGTTATTCACAAACATAACCTGTGAACAAATGAAAGGCGAAAAGTAACAAACGCAGCCCTTTAGAGAAATGTTTTGGCCTAACTCCAATTCATCCGGTTGACTTGACTTTTTTTTGCCTTTATTTTATTTATGAAGCAACGTATCAAAGCCAGGAGTGAAGAGTCGAAAATTTCTAGAAGTTTAAAGTGAAGTGCAAAGTAAATTTACTGGTAAAAGCCTTTGAAAAATTTCGACTTTTCTAAAACTTATCTACTTCCTCATCTCTTTTAAATTTATTAGAAAAAGTTAGTTAAAAAACAAAAATAGTTTTTATGAGTATTTATTATCGTAACTTTTAGAAAAAGAACTTGGCATGGAGTAAACAAATATTTAAATAAAAAAAAATTCTCTTTTTCTTCCTTTTTTTTTTTTTTTTTAGCTTTCTGTATCGTGACGTTTTTCGTGTTAAAAAACGTCCGATGAAAAAGAAATTTCTAAAATTTTTTTTGTGGGACAATCTTATGTCTACAGTATCATTACTTTATAAGTTACTAGCAGGCTACGCTCTCTTCGCTGGTCACTTTTTTAACCCATTCATGGTCACACCATTTTTTATTTTTTCGTTTCAATGCCATTTTAGTGGGATGAGTTTTATATATTTTTAAGTCATTAAGTACTAATAATATTACAAATTTATCAGGAATACTGAGAAACTGATTGTTTTCTATTTAGAAAATTCGTAGCAATGAAAAAATGATTTAGAAGTAAAAAACTCTGACCGTGTATACACGTTCATGACCATGAAAGGGTTAAATGAATCAGTGTAGTTAATGAATTCTCAAACTTGCATTAATTTTTATCATGCGACAAAAAAAAAAAAAAAAAAAAAAAAAAAAAAAAAGAGGGAGAGAGAGAAATTTCCGATTGGAAAAAATGTCGCACCGGACCATTGTGCGCTGCGCGCGCGTATTTATGTTCGACACTCTTAATGAATCACTATATTATTGTAAGGAGAAAACATGAATATAAAATACAAAAAAATCTTCTCCCATCGGTGGAATAATTGGTCTGAACCCTCACTGCCTGCGGCAGCGTATAGAGGTGCACACGGCGCGCATGTTTCTTCATCTACCGTTTCCCTCCTAATTATTTTAGACTTTAAAAAATACTCGGGCTTTTAAACCTAATAATACTAATTTCCAACATTCTGTCTGAATTTCTTTATTTTTACCCCGGCGCCCGCCCGCCTTCCGCCCCTCGTAATAATTCTGTACTTTCGAAAATATCCGCAATCGATTTATCGGGCCTCAAAACCTAACAACACTAATTTTCAGCACTCTAACTCTTCTTTATATATTTTTGCCCCTTCACACTCTCTTCCCATCTATCCTAATAATTTTACAAATTTGAAAATATTCGCAATCGATTTGTAGGTATCAAAAACCTCCATATACCAATTTTGAGCGACCTAATTGTATTTTTAATTTTTTGCTCCTTCGCCCCCCTTCCCACCCCTCCTAATAACTTTACAAAATAGAAAATATCCTCAATTGATTTGTAGGTATCAAACACCTCTACGTACCAATTTTGAACGGTCTAACTCTATTTATATTTTATTGCCCCTTTATCCTCCCCCCCCGTCTACTGACCCTCCTAATAACTTTACACTTTCGAAAATACCCTCATTCGACTTGCAGGCCTCTAAAACCCATCTGTACCAATTTTGAAAGGTCTAACTGTATTTCTATTTTTTTGCCCCATAGCTCCCCCTTTCCCGCCCCACCTGGGACGAATTTCTAAAATAAAAGAAATTAGTTTTTATGTATTTGTGGGAGCTATATTTTAGAGCAAAAATCTCACATATATCTTTTTTTCTGTTTGCGATATAAAAGATTATTTCAAATCACGTTTTGCCCCCCTCCCCTCCCCTCTTGGGGGCTGAATTTCTAAAATTCCAGAAATTTATTTTTAGGTATTTATTTGTATTAGCTATATATCACAGCAAAAATTTCACGTATATCTCTTTTTCTTTTTTTTTTTTTTTTTTTTTTGTTTGAGATATATATAGGATTATATGAAACCACGTTTTACGCATGTGAAATCACGTTTTGTCCCCTTTCCCTTCTTGAGAACCGAATTTCTAAAATTCCAGAAATTGGTTTTTAGATATTTGTGTTAGCTATACTTTAAAGCAAAAATTTTACGGATATCTGTTTTTTACTTTCTCTTACCCATAAGGTAGAGAAAGTATTGTTTTTTTCTTTGAGATATGAAGGTTTTTGTGAAATCAAATTTTGTCCCCTACTCTCCCTTGAGGGGCGAATTTCGCAAAATTGCTTCTTAGGGGGTACTTACACTATATGTTCTATAATCTGACCCAGTTTCGAGTCAATGGCTCCTGTAAATTTTGCTGTGCGTTGATGAGTCAGTGAGTGAGTGAGTGAGTGAGGTGGAAGTACTCTTTTATATGTATAGATATGAGTAAACTAAGTTGAAAACTACGATTCGTAAAAAAAAAAAAAAAGGTAGATTTTTCTCCCCTAAAAGAATTATTTGATTATTATGCGCAGTAATGTCTAAAACTGCATTTACTAGATAAATGGAAAAGGCTAATAGAAAAGAGTGTTTAAAATGAGATACATAGTATTACTAAAATTAATTTTAGTAATTATGCAGATTTTTGCTGTTTTTAAATTGCACAATTTATGCATTCTAATGTATTTTGAATACATGCTTTGAGTGGTTTTATCTAAAAAGCTTAAAATTTATAAGAAGTGAATTGAGATGCTTTAAAATTTAAGTGTTTATTTATTTTTGCATGAGTACAAAAGAATTCTTGGAAAAATCACGTCAAAGTACAATGGGTCATCAAATTATTAGAATTTTTTTTTTTTTTTTTTCACAATCTTCCTATTTTCTAATAAGATACTGGAAGAAATGGCCTTGAATTTCAGACAAGCATTTGAATTCATAAATTGTTATTTTCCACTATCAGTTTAGTCACGACTGCAGTTAGGGGATCAACTACAAATAAATGGAAAGCACAAATACTTTGGATCACCCTGTATCATAAAAAGCTGCAAAGTATTTCTAACTTCAATACATAATTTCAATTATTATGCACAACATTTTACGCTTTTTTTTTTTTTTTTTTTTTTTTTTTTTTTAATGGGAATCGCATGATAATTTAGACAAATATAAACTTTTTTTTCCCAAAAAATATTAATTTTTTTGGCAAGTTTTGGCTTAAAACAAGAATGAATTTGAAGAAAATGTTACAAAACTTGAAGAAAAATTGTTGAAACATCATCCTGAAACAAAATGCACACGTTTAATTGTACTGAGATATGTATATTTAGAGTAAATATTTTTTTACTGCGCATATCAGAAAGACAAAACTTTTTTCATTACATAGGTTGAAAGCTAAATACAGTGGATAACTTACGTCAAAATATCGTTTGAGTAGAATGAAAATTAAGCAAATTATCGGCAAAAGAATCAGCAAGATTTTAGGTATTTTTTTCCAGTGCTGAAATTTCATATGGCGTTTTTCACATGCCCTTATTAAATTTGGAGATCCAATGATTTTGCCCCCCGTTGCAAAAGTTCTTAAAAAAAAAAAAAAAAAAAAAAAAAAAAACTTATGAGCTCTAGCGTTATTTACTGTGTCAGTTCATAAGGGTTTTCGCCAAAAAAGAGCTTTTGCAACGTGGGTAAAATAATTGGATTTCGAATTTAAATACGTGGTATGTGAAAAACCACTTATGCAGGTTCAACTCTGAAAAATATCTAAAATATTTCTCATTCTTTTGCCGATAATTTACTTAATTGTTATTCTGTTTCAAATGAACTTTTGACATAACTTGTCTAGCATATCTGGCTTTCAACTTATGTAATAAAAAATAATAAATATCTTTTGATTAAGTGCAGTAGAAAAATATTTACTAGAAATATTCATATCTTAGCAAAAATAAAACAAGTGCGTATTTTATGTTTGAGAATAATGTTTTTCTAATGTTTTGTCGCTTTTTCTGCAAGTCTTGTAAAAATTTATTGAAATCCATTATTGTTATAAGCAAAAAACTTGCTCCCAAAATAATAATTTTTGGAGGGAAAAAAAAAAAAAATCTGTCTAAATAATCGTCCGATTCCCACAAAAAGCACGCAAATATTGTACACAGAAGTGAAAGCATGTGCTAAAGTTACAAAAGTTACAAGCCACTTGTAACTTTTTATGATAGAGTGTGATCCAAAGCATTCGTGCATTTCTTTAATTTGTGGTTGGTCCCCCAATTGCACTGGTGACTACATCAATAGTAGAAAATGTGAGTTTATAAATGCTTTTAGCATGTCTGAAGTTCAAGGCCATTTCGTTTAGTATTTTTTCAGAAAATACAAAAATACCAGAATTTCTTTTTTTTTTTTGGTTCTAATAATTTGATCACTTACTGTAGATGTTTTGAAACGATTTTATATATACATATATTTTCACATTTGCCTTACATTCTGGGCATACTTTTAAGCACTTTAAACATTTATTTATATATTTATTTGTAAGCGCATGGAATTTAGATGCTTTCTAATTTAAAGTATTGTAATTTCTGATTTCTAAAAGTGAAAAATGCTTCAAAATTTTTAATAACAATAAATTTTTAGAAAATAAATTTTTAGAAAACCGTACAAAAGGGTACATCTTAGAATCAATGTTTCTTGAAATAGCCACCAACCATCAGATGATATCAACATTAGAAAACAAACTATTTCTATTTAGAAGGGAATAAATTTCAAGAAAAATGAATAACACTTTTCGATTTCCAGATATTTGAATAAAAATATCTACAGATTTTGAGTATCTATGCTTAAAAATTATTTTGTATGTGTTTCAGAAGGTTACGTGTTGTCAAGGGATATATTATTTACTTTATTATTATTATTATAAAGAATATTTTTAAATGACTACTTAATGTTTTTGCTTCTATTTTAGTACACTAAAAAGTCCCTTAGTGGTAAACTATGTATGAAAAAAAAAAAAAAATAATAATAATTAAATAAAATTATAGTTGTAAAAACAAGTTTACAATACAAACTTCTTTAAAAGCGATGTTATGAAAATAAAAACTAGTTGGCATAGGTGGACTCTCCTCAGTTCCCCATCATATATATGTTTTCATAAATTTCTAGTACAAAACATTTGTTGCAAATTGAATTGTCTTTTTTGCATCCTCTCAGGTGGCGCGACTAGTCGTCATTTTTCGACGCGCCGATGTACGATTACTGACTAGTTAAGAATGTGATCTGAAAGGATTCGGTCATGCTTGACCGTTTAAAAATATAGCGTTAATTAAATGTTTATTTATGTTTTTATTGTGGATCCGTGTCCTATATGTTTTGTGAAGTGAATAAATAAAATGCAAAAGAACAAAATTTCATCATTTATGGTTTATGGAAATGGATTATTACAATGTGTGAGTTTATGGAACAAATGAAAGATTTATAAATTTTTTGGTGACCCTAGGATGTGATTATATGCATTTTATTTGGACGACATGCATTTTTTGGATAATTATGGAGTAAAATGAATCCGCTGAGGGATATGGGAGGATATGGGAGGTAGGCTTTTTCCCTTATTATTTCATTATTTTGGTTTGAGTTTGGGGGTTAAAAGTTATGGTTTCGTTTTAAATGGTTGCAGTCTGTGAGGACATCGAATTCATTTGGTTTATATATAATATTATTTATAATTTATAAATTTTGATGATATGAAATAAATGGTTTCAAATTTGAATAATTAAAAAATAGTTTGGGTTTTAAATATAAATGGTTTCATTCAACATTTAAATAATTGAAAATTACTTTCGTTTCATAAAATGTTGTTTAAATGGTATTTCTTTTTGTTTCTTTGAAAAAGAAATTGTTTTTTTTTTAATGGAATATTATTTAATTTTTTGTTTCTTGCAATGCTATTAAAATAGAGTTACTTCTGATTTAATACAAAATTATTTATTTAGTTTTGGTTTCATTAAAGGCTATTTTAAATTGATTTACTTCTGTTTTAACGATGTTTATTTTTTTGTTCTTAAATGATATTTAAAGATGATGTTTACATTTTTTTGATATATAGATAATACATGTTTATTTAATAAATATATGGATAGGAGTTATTATTAAGCAATTAGAAGGTTTCATAATTTTTATTTTTGTTCTCTTGTTACGATATTGGGTTTAAAATGGATCTAGAAAGATTGAAGGAAAAAAGAAGAGGTTTAAGAACCTCATTTACGAAATATTTGGGGAAAATAGAAACAATCCTGAACTCCGAAATTACGGAGGAGTACACGAAATTAATGAAAATTGAGGAGCTTCTTAGATTAAAGGCTCAACTCCTGGACAAACAGGCAGAACTCGTAAACATCGATTATGAAATACAAACAAAAATTAAAGTCAAAGATATAGCTGAAGATGTAGCAGGCTGCGAGGAATACAGGGAAAAAGGGATCGATGTAAAAACAAAATTAGAAAGGCTAGTGGATAATTTAAATGACAGGCCGTTGCCTGGTGTTATTCAGATCGCTAGATCAAGTGATCAAACAGGGATTGGTTCAGAGAACCTAACAGTTAGAACTGAAACCAGAAGTACAGTTAAACTTCCGAAATTACAAGTTGTAAATTTTCTTGGTGACTGTAGTTCATGGTTGGACTTCTGGAACTCTTTCGAGGTAGCGATACATAATAATAATTCTTTAAGCAAAATTGAGAAATTTTCGTATTTGAAATCTTTCTTAGGAGGTGTCGCCTTGAGCGCTGTATCTGGGTTTTCATTGACAGAATCTAATTACGATGCATCAATACAATTACTTAAGGAACGTTTTGGACGAAGTGACGTAATTATATCGTCCCACATGCATAAGTTACTATTAATAGAACCGGTGAAATCATGCGCGAATGTTACTGAATTAAGGAGAATGTACGACGCGATTGAGGTACAAATTCGTTCGTTACAATCATTAAATGTAGCAACAGGCACTTACAGTAATCTGTTATGCCCTGTAATATTACAAAAACTACCGGAAGAATTAAATTTAAGTTATAATAGACAGCGTAATTCAGATGAATTGTTTGATATTTCTAAATTAGTTGATTTTATACGTAAAGAATTAGAAATACGAGAAGCATCGATAATTTTAGCGAATCCCAGAAATAATAGCGCAAATGAAAATAATTTTCGGAATAAAATGACAGGCCACAATAAACCTTACTTAAATTCTAAAAGGAGCGAATATCATCCCCCTAAATCATCAGCTTCCGTTTTAGCGACTCAGGCGGAAAGAAATTTATCTGGTTATCATAATAGGTATTCTTATGATAATAATAGGCCTAAATTTAATAACAAAAGAAATACGAGTTCGTTTTCTCAAAATACTGGAGTTCAGGGCTGTTTGTTTTGTTCCTCGGCACATATGAATCATGATTGTTCCTTAAATGTTTATGATAAGAAAAAGGCTCTAATGGCCAAGGGATTATGTTTTATATGTTTTTCAAACCATTTGAGTAAATTTTGTTCACGTAAAGATCATAAGTGCAAGTATTGCGCGTCTCCCTGGCATAACTCATTAATATGTAATACAGAAAGAAATGAATCCCGCTCAGTTGAGGATAAAAAACAAATACAGTCAGAAAGTTCTTTAAATTTAGTTTGTAATAAGAATAAAGAGCTTGAGGACACGCCGAATGATTCGGTGTTGTTGCAGACTGTAACAGCAAGTGTATTTAATGTTCAGGCCAAATGCCATTTATTGAGGTGTCTTATTGACAATGGAAGTTCTAGAACATTTGTATTGCGCGAAGTGTGCAATTTATTGGGATTAAAAACAATCGGAAGGGAAACCCTTTTAATTTATACTTTTGGCAATGAAAATACTGAAAGGAAAACTTATGATATTGTAGAAATAGTATTACATAATGTAAGAGAAACTAATAAGAAAATTAAATTAAGGGCTGTGGTTATTGATTCAATTACATTTGGGGAAATTAAAATTCCTTCACAATGGGTGCGTAATGTCGCACTAGAAAAGGGCATTGAATTGGCAGATAAGGGTAATTTAAGTAAAATTCATGTACTTATTGGATCGGATTACATTGGGGAAATTCTCGGAGAAAGGAACGTGAGAATTTCTAAACGATTAATGGCAACAGATACTTTATTTGGATTTGTGATACAAGGAAAGGAAAGGGACCCTAAAGCACTTAAGAATTGTCAGAAAGTGCGCGTTAATCATTTACATGTTGTTAAGGAGGAATTGGACCATCAAAGGGTTAAAAATTTATGGGAATTAGAGGCAATTGGAATTAATCCGGACAAAGAACATTCTAAATCAGATGATGAAATTTTAGAGTTATTTAGGCAAACCACTACTTATAGGAATAAAAGATATGAAACGCGATTGTTGTGGAAAAATAATGTTAAGGAATTGGACAGTAATTATGGGATAGCAAGACGACGCTTGTCTCATTTGAACACTGTTTTTGGTAGGAATCCGGACTTATATTTTAAATATAAGGAAATTATTGAGGAACATTTAAAGTTGGGCATCATAGAGGAAGTAGCGTCGGATTTAAATGACAATACGGGTACAGGCTATTACATGCCGCATCATGCAGTAGTACGCGAACAAAAGAAAAGTTCTAAGGTTAGAATAGTTTTTGACGGTTCATGTAAGGGCAGGGATGAATTATCTCTTAACGATTGTTTAGAGAGCGGTCCTAATTTAAATCCAGATTTACTCAGGATAATTTTGAGGTTTAGGTTACACCCTGTAGCGTTTTGCGCAGACATTCAACGAGCTTTTCTAGAAGTAGGAATCGCGGATGAGGATAGGAAATTTTTGAAATTTTTATGGAATGATGGGGAAGGGCCCGATCTCCATTCCGATGCTGCTAAACAAATTAGGACATTACAATTCTGCAGAGTTCCCTTTGGGGTGAAATGTTCCCCATTTCTATTATCGGCAACAATCAGGCTTCATTTGAAAAAATTTGAGAATGACTACCCGGAAGCAACAGAAATATTAAGATCTCTATACGTCGATGATCTCATCTCTGGCACTGATGATGTTAACAAGGCATTACAATTGTCTAAAGAAATGATGTACATTTTAGGTGAAGCTAGCATGAATCTCAGGGCTTGGATTTCCAACTCTTCTAAGCTTAATCAGTTATGGAAGACAGACAATTTCGAATGTCGAGAAGATCCGGAGGAATCCAATGCTGAACTAAAAATATTAGGGATTATTTGGGACAATACGAATGACGAATTACTGATTGACACTTCACAATTTAACAAATTACCGGAGGACAGATTTATAACAAAGCGATATATTTTGGCTGTTTGCGGAATGTTATTTGATCCATTGGGGATCATGAATCCATTTTTGATTCGCATAAAAATTATATTACAATCAGTATGGGAAAATGGTAAACAGTGGGACGAACCTGTTCCACATGAAACTGAAATGTTGTTTTTAGAATGGCTAAATGAAGCTAAAAATTTGAAGTTCACTGGAATTCCTAGGCTGTATTTTAATGAATTCTGCTGGAACTCAGTAGAGGTACACATATTTTCCGATGCTAGCCCAAAATGCTATGGTTCAGTAGCTTATTTTCGATTTACGAATTCTGAAGAATGCAAAACAAGTTTTATAATTTCTAAGTCTCGACTAGCCCCTTTGAAGAAGATTACATTACCGAGACTTGAATTACTTGGCACTTTAGTCTCAGCAAGATTAGGATCATATCTTAAATCTGTTTTTCCTATGCTCGACACCAGAAATATTTTTTATTGGACTGATTCTCAGATTTGCCTTCATTGGATAAAAAATTCAGTTAACGATTATAAGCAATTTGTGAAAAACCGAGTGATTGAAATCAAGGAAAAAACTGATCCTGAAAAATGGCACTTTTGCAAAGGCAAGGTCAATCCGGCGGATAAATTAACGAGAGGTGTGAAAGCAAATTCCTTAATGAATGATAAAGTATGGAGTCAAGGACCAGCTTGGTTGTCAGAATTAAGTATACCATATGACTCTCTAATGGAATTTTCCTGTGACATGGACAGCGTGGTTGAAGAAAGACATGGAGTTACAACACTTCAGGTTAACGTAGAAGTTCCAATGCCATTATTAAATCTGGAGAATTACAGTACTTTGAATAGAGTTTTGAGAACAACCGCCTATGTTTTTAGATTTCTAAATAATATCAAATCTAGGTCTGAAAAACGTTCAGGAGCGCTGACAGCAAATGAAATATCTGCAGCAGAAAATTATTGGCTTCTATTTGTGCAGCAAAGTGAATTTAACAAAGAATATACTACATTAAAGGCAAAAAATTCAGTTTCTCCTGATTCTAAGTTATATAATTTGAATCCCATTTTGACAACAGAAGGTCTAATAGTATTAAAGGGAAGAATTCAAGGCTCTAATTTTTCTGATGAATCTAAGCATCCAATTATTTTGCCGAACAAGGCTCGATTTACTAATCTTTTGATCATGAAGGAACACGAAAATTTAGGTCATTCTGGTATATCTGACACACTCACTCAATTAAGAGAACGTTTTTGGATCATTAAGGGCAGGCAAGCTGTGAAATCCTGCTTGAACAAATGTTTTCTATGCAGAAGGTTTAAGGCCAAACAAGGACAGCAAATAATAGCTCCGCTACCCATGGCAAGAACTAGTGAGGCTCAACCTTTTGAAGTCGTCGGAATCGATTTTGCTGGACCCTTATTCACAAGAGACAACAACAAATCTTACATTGCATTATTCACTTGTGCAGTCACTCGAGCAGTGCACTTGGAAATAGTCTCTAGTCTCAGTTCTGAACATTTTTTACTTGCATTCAGACGTTTCATCTCCAGAAGAGGTATGTGCAAGGTTGTGAATTCCGATAACGCTTTGACTTTTAAAGGTAGTGAAAAGGAACTAAAGAAACTTTATATGAACATTAAGAACTTTGAAATTCAGAACTATTTTGGTAATAAGGGTATCAAATGGAATTATATAGTAGAAAGAGCCTCATGGTGGGGGGGTTATTGGGAGCGAATGGTTCGTATGACAAAGGTCATTTTGAGGAAAATTCTTGGTAGGGCATTAGTTACATTTGAAGAACTGCAAACTATACTTGCAGAAATTGAATCTATTATTAACTCTCGACCTTTAACTTACGTATACAATGACCCTGTAGAGCCATTCCCTCTCACCCCAGCCCACTTCTTAATAGGAAAAAGGTCAACTGCATTGCCACCACAAAGTGGCCGTTTAGAGATAGCAAGTCAATCTAACTCTCAAAAATTGTTAATTAAACGATACTTGTATCGTGAGAGACTTCTTAACGAATTCTGGAAGCGCTGGAAATTTGAATATATTTTGCAGTTGAGAAATGCTAATGTTGTAAAACCTGTTAATCCAATTTCTAATTTTAATATAGGTGATATAGTCCTAATAGGTGATGACAAGGCCCCAAGACAAATTTGGAGGTTGGGAAAAATAATTGAGACACATGTAGGACGTGACAATAAGGTAAGATCTGTAACCTTAAAAACTTCATCAGGAATGTTAAAAAGACCCATTCAACTTCTTTGTAACTTGGAAGTCCAAGGGGACTTACCTTAATTAAACCAACTGTTCACCTGTAAGGTAATATTAATATTGTTTTCATTTTTCAATTGTATCCAGGTAACATAGATTTTTGTATTTGATATAATTTCTATTTTCAGTATTATGTGATTGTGAAATTTATTATTATGTACTATTTTTTTTTTATTGGTTGTAATTTTTTGAATTGTATTTGATTTGGATTTGTTCAAATTTTTGTATTGAACTTAACTTACCTTTCGGGGCGGGAGGATGTTGCAAATTGAATTGTCTTTTTTGCATCCTCTCAGGTGGCGCGACTAGTCGTCATTTTTCGACGCGCCGATGTACGATTACTGACTAGTTAAGAATGTGATCTGAAAGGATTCGGTCATGCTTGACCGTTTAAAAATATAGCGTTAATTAAATGTTTATTTATGTTTTTATTGTGGATCCGTGTCCTATATGTTTTGTGAAGTGAATAAATAAAATGCAAAAGAACAAAATTTCATCATTTATGGTTTATGGAAATGGATTATTACAATGTGTGAGTTTATGGAACAAATGAAAGATTTATAAACAACATTCTCTTAACATGGTTATCATGTTAAGAGAAATGATTTTGACCAAACGCTTGACACAGTGACAGAAAGAAATCCCCGCCTAATAAGCTATCACACAGCGCCTAATAACGCTTGACACAGTGATAGAATGAACTCCCCGCCTAATAGGCTATCCACCGTTCACTTCGATATATTTATCTTATTCTAATCTATTAATTTATTTTATTAGGGTCAATTTCGTAGTTTAGTTTTCATGCTATTATTTTCAATGCAACAATCGTATAATGCATATTCAAATGGAAAAATTTCAATTTTTTTTATATTGATAAAATCGTAAATTACGAATGATATACGAAATTTTCCTAATAGAATATTTGTATTTAATCATGTTCAAACAAATATCATAAATGTAATTTTAAGTTGTCTAACGTATTTATGATCCTCAAAATGGAAGTTTATGCTCAATTTTGCCTTATTCTGACATGTTAAGTAAATCGTAAATTCCAAATAACTTACGAATTTTTTAAATTGGAAAAACCATAGTCTATGATATTCATGCCAGTATCCTAAATAATATTTAGAAAGTGGTTTGACATCTTTACCATGAAAATATCCCTCAAGATTGACGTTTATGTGAAATTTTGCTCTATTCTGCTATGTTAAGAAATTCGCAAATTTCCAAAACTTACGAAATTTTTATATTGGAAAACTCCTAGTCATTAATATTCATGCCAGTGTCCTAAATATTATTTCAAAAGTAGTCTGACATCTTTACGATGGAAATATCTCTCAAAATTGACGTTTATGTGAAATTTTGCCCTATACTGCCAGGTTAAGAAATTCGTAAATTTATAATAACTTACGAAATTTTCAAAGTAGCATATTTATAGTCACTAATGTTCGTTCCGGCATCAAAACTGATATTTTAAAACTGGTCTGACATTTTTACAGTAAAAAGTTTCCATTTAATGCACATTTAAGTGAATTTTTGTCCTATTATTCTCCCATGTTAAGAAAATCGTAAATTTCTAATAACTTACGAAGTTTTTTAGTTCGAATGTTGAAAATTAATAGGGTTCTTGCCAGTGTCGAAAGTAATATTTTAAAACTGATTTGACCTCTCTGCGACAATTTGTTCTTGAGATATCGTGTACACAGACTAACAAACTAACGTACTAACGGACTAACACACTAACACACTAACAGACACCTTGCAGACAGACACCATACAAATTTTGTCATTTTCGGATTTCTCACACCTGAAAACGTGTAAAAAAGTAAAAAAAAAAAAAAAAAAACCGAGGTCGAAAATTTTCACGATTACCTAAGTTCCCCATACTTATAGTATGATGGGGAACTAATACAACTCAACATGCTTCTTAATTTGTAAAAGTCAACATTCATGTGATACAAGTTTGTGTCAGTAAATTTTAAATTCACACTTTGAACGAATTTATGAATGAACACTAGAACAACTGTAATAAAAACACCACAATACAGTTTTATTGAGATCATTGATTATTTTTATTTTCATGTTTTTCTTTGCATGATTGCTTAAGTTCAGTTTGTAAAATAACATTTGAAGATCATTAAAAAGTTATTTTCAACTATCGCTAGTTTCCTCACCGAGACTAATTTTATACTTACATATAAACACCAAACAGTTGCATATCGAGAGAAAATTTCTTTCCCAAACAACTTTTCAGAGGAAAAACTGAACAAGAAGTATTTTTATTCTTGTCTAGTTTTATAGAGATACGAGGGAACCAGAATGTAGATAAAGATTTCGTCGTAACCAATATAGGAAACTGTAAGAATTCTGCTTCTTTTGTGTATTGCCTGTGTAAGAAGCATATTTGAGACGTTTGACTAAGATAGATTCCCCCAAAATTGCGCTTTGGAAAATATGTTTCGAAACATTTTTGAAGAACTAGGATTTATATTTTGAATTGAAAGGTGATACCTTCTTTTCAGTTACACGTTTTTTCTTTTTTCCTTACACAGATCAGTTTATCCTCTTTCAGAAATAATTTCTTCAAATGCATTTTCAAACAAATCCTTTATAAAAATTACAGATGTATTTCGTAGAGCAGAAAAATTGAAAAAAAAATTATTAACACGTATAACAAATTGTAAACATAACTGTATAATAAAAGTATGTTTCAATTCGAAATTTTGGCTACACCTATACTAACCAAAATTGATGAACTAAACGTATTTTTACTTTCTTTTATATCCAAAGAGAAAGTATTGATTTCGTGAAAATTTTTGTTTTCCAAATTTTGAAGGACCAATTTGACCATTTTTAGAAAACGCCTTTCTCTCTCTCTCTTTCCGCATGTGCATGTGTCTGTGCTGAAAATTTTGTGTATGTCACAAAATAATAAACGGAATTCCACAAAACTTTATTCATAGTTGAACCTTGATACAAATTGCAGCTGATTATATTTTGGTGTATGTCGCCCAGCATGTAGCGCTGCTATGGTGCAATATCCTCATTCATGATAAAGCTATAGCTTAGATTACATTTAATGTCCGAGGGGGGGGGGTCATGAGGAAAACTATGCTGTTACAATTTGAACAACTGTTGGCTTTGTTATGTTGCAAATGTCCTTGTTTATGAGAAAGCTATATATCAGCTTCTATAGCATAGAAGTGCACCAAACTTAATATGTGAGATAACCTTTATATAAAAAAATATGCTTATATCATTTTTGTGTATATAGACCAGATGGCGCTGCTAGACCTACATTTTTCTTTACTTGCGAGAAGACTACATCTCAAATTCTATAGTGTATAAGTGCGCCAAACTTAATATGTATGATTACCATTATGAAAAACTATACTAAATTAATTTGGATGAATATTGGACTACTTTTACTGACACGGACACTAGAGTTTTTCTGAATGGTTATATCTCTCATCTATTGTAGAAGATTTCACCAAACTGCATATATAAAATATTTATCGTGAAAAGCTCTTGGTTAAAATTTCTGCATTCTGGCCGGTAGTTAGTGCTGTTATGTAAAAGGACACAGAAGAAAGTTTTGTGAAAGCCAGAGGTTGCAAGTTGAGTTACTGTGCAACCGCGAAAAGATGGCATACGACCTTGGGATAGTTCATTTTGAAGAAGGGGCGGCCGAATGAAATGCAAATGATGCTTGGCGGCAGTTCTTTTCGCCAAACAATTCTTTGACTTACCAGCTTCTTTGGCACCTATACGAGCAGTCAAAGTGTCTATTGTTGCTAATTAAATAGAAAATTGCTAAATTTTTGTCAATTTAAATATTGTTTTAATTATTTCTTATAATTTTTTTTATCAGATATGCAGAAAATCGATAAAACAAAATAGCTTTTAAACATTGCTTATAATTTGTGTTCACATGTATGTTTATTTCTAGTATTTAAATTAATTAAATCCCTAAAATTTACTCGTTTAGCTTTTAACTTCTTAAAGTATACGTAAAACAGTTCTTTTTTTTTTTTTTTTTTTTTTTTTTTTTTTAGATATTCACTATCATGATTAGTTCAATTATTTAAATCTAAAAATATATCATGATTGAATGTTTTGTAAATATTAACTATCGTGATTAATTAATAACCATTATATGATTATGTCATGTTATTTAATGACAATTACAATAATTTAATGTTTATTTTATCAAAACTGTAATGGTATTAATCATGGTTTCTTTTATTTCATACATTGTAGAAATAAACTTTTTAAAAGTTTAATTAAGTTACTTCTTTCATACCTTTCTGCTTATAATGATTGTACTTAAAAATTACTTCTCGGAAGCCATTAAGATTACTTTATTTTAAAAAATCAAAATTTCTTTTTGAATGTTATTTGATCGCCGAAACTTTAAAATTTGTAAACAATAATACCTCCGAACACTTCTTTTAAATAGTAATTAAAAATACCTCCAAACATTAAGTTTATCAACAACTTCAAATTATAATTTCACACTAAGAAACGGGCTAACAACGCCAAATCTGGAAGCCTCTCTACTCTGTGTTACCATGGAAACACAACCTCTCACCTTATTTCATTAATGGAATCATCTGAAAACACGTGATTCGCGTGCCAAGTTATCGCGGTTGTACAATAATGGAAGGGACGAATTAAAAGTACAGACATGAAATTGATCTCATGTACAGAGCAGATGCGTTTTTGATTCAATTATTTTTTAAACTGGATGTCTACCAAATCTTCTATATAGGTCATTCGGAAAAAAAAAAATATGTAAATTTCACATTTTAAAACTTAAAAAATAAAAATAATATTTGCAAAAGAACTTTATATTCCAATGATAGCCAAGAATGCGTACTTTATTATGGCATAAAATTTAATTTGATAAATCAAGTACTTTTAAGGATTTTCTTCGTTTTCTATCAAAAAATGGAGAATTTTGTCCACTCTGTTACATAAATGTTTTTTGATTTATCTGTGTTAATTAATCATTTAGATTGAGCTTTACTCCTGTAAATATATGCAAATACATTAAAATTTGTAATACACATTGTAAAAATTATCATAAATATAATTCTTTATATTTTTTCAGTCCACTATGTTACAAATTATGATACAACAGAAGAAAAAAGTTCATTTTTCTATTATATATTTAGTTACATAACTCTTGTTTTTATGTTTTATAAAAGGACTATAATTAATATTTAAAATAAAATACATTTATTTTGCATTACTATGTTTGTTTCATTTAATAATGATAAAATAAGCTTCTGTAACAGAGTGGACCCCTTCTGTAACAGAGTAGAAATATTTTATAATACTGGTAATTTTTTCCCTTGAAGATAGGAGGGGGGGGGGAGCCAAAAAAAATTGCAAACATTATTTAACGATTTAATGGTGTTTTACACAATTATGTTCTTATGCTTTCTCACAAACACCCACACTACATGGGAATTCATAATATAGTCGCACACCCTGAAATTTAAGTGTGGGCTCAGGTAGCATTTCAATGATCTGATCAAATTCTATGTATGAAATATCTTAATCATCAGCTTTGATTAAATTTGCACTATTATTAGCAATTTTTCAAACTAATATCTCTTACTTCTCCATCATTCATATCTTCTTGTGTTACTACAACCCAGATTCAAAATAATAGAATAACAGTATTTTCTGAACAAAACTTGGCAATGCATCGTGTAAAACGAACGTATGTAAATTAAAAAAGTGACGTATTTTACTCAGGAATTGGCAAAACAATTTTTAACAACTATACAGATATTATTTTAATAATTTAAGAGTCTTTAACACATTTAAAAATTATGTTGACTTTTTATATGAGTACTAAAATTAGAATAATCAATTAATTCAATCGATAAATTTAAAAAGCAGAGGAAAATTTGCATATCTGTAAACCGATAGGTTGCGACAAGTATAAAGCTTGGCGTTCGGGAGATCTTAAGTTAGTCTTTCGCTTAAAATGGGTCGTCAACGTGATATTTCGGAAACAACGAAAACGTGTATTGTATCATTGTTTAAAGCAGGAAAAAAGCAACAGTTTATCTCGGATCAAGTGAAGGTTTCGCAGTCTACGGTTTCGAAGGTTTTAAAGGAATGTAGAAGAACCGGCCAACTAAAAAATAAACGGAGTAAATGTGGTAGAAAGCTTGTAACGACTGCCAGAGATGAATGCAAATTAAAACGAATCGTCCAAAATAATCGCTTTAAAAGTGTTTCTTATTACAATAAGTGTTGGTAAGAATCTGGAGTTGCCGTGTCAAAGTCAACTACGCTTAGGCGATTGCATAAATTGGAGTTTCAATCGCGGGTCCCTAAAGTAAAGCCCAAGCTAAACATAAAACAAAGACGTGCACGACTCCTCTGGTGCAAAGAGAAGCTCTTCTGGGGGCAACAAGACTGGAAAGTGTTTTATTCAGCGATGAATAGTTATTTCAAATATCTGTTGACAAAGGAGATGTTCGGGTTTGGCGTTTAAAAGATGAAGCTTTTGAAAAATCTTGTATAAGGCGTTCCGTAAAATTTGCGACATCCGTCATGGTATGGGGATGCATGAGTGCTTCTGGAAAAGGACAATTGTGTATTTTAAAACCACGTGTAAATTCCGCAGTGTATCAAGATATACTGGAGCACTACATGATACCCTCCTCTGAGGATTTATGCAAAGACGCGTTTATCTTTCAACAAGATTCCGCTTCGTGTCATACTTCGAAATCGACTCGTAAATGGCTAACAGAAAGAAGGATTTCGGTATTAAACTGGCTAAGTAACTCTCCGGATCTAAATCCGATCGAGAATTTGTGGCATAATCTAAAGAAAAAGGTTCAGGACCTAGTTCCAACCAACAAAATTGAACTCATTGCTGTACTAAAGAGTGCATGGAACAGTATCAGTAACGATGAATGTAAACAGCTGGTGGAATCCATGCCTGAAAGGATCAGAGCTGTGATTCTAGCAAAAGGTGACGCGACTAAGTATTAATATTGTTTTGTTTGAAATTTTATCTATTTTATTTTATTTATTTATTATTTTTGTTTTAATATTCTAATATTTTGACTCTATATAAACCGTCATCAGTGTAAGCTTTTTGATAATTCAGTTTAGTATTAATTTAAATTAAGTGTATATCAAATGCTATGTATACTTTAAAGCCTAAGAAAGGTTACACGTTCATTTAAATGTCTATTTTGTGCTTATTTTTTGCTAGATTAAACTTAATTTTTAAAAGTGACAAGCATTCTATTTTTTTTTTTTAATTTGGGTTTTACAGCATATTTGAATGTTAATTTATAATGAGTACTATCTGCGTTTTTAATTTTGCAAGCACATGGACTCCAGCTTTTATATCTTTTTGAAATATTTATTTTTATTTTTCTCAGTTCTTCATCCATGGACAATAGTTCATCAGTTTCTGATGAAGCCGATGAGTAAGCATTAGATGTTTTCAGCTTTCAATTGTTGTTGGATTTAAGGCTGATTGACTCCGCTGGGATCCTAGGAATAAATGTATTGCCCTTACATGGTGGCTTTTCTGAGGAGTCCTAGCACACATTTACGTGAGTGTCAGAGAAAACCACAGAAAACTCTGTGAACAAGGTTAACAAAGTTAGGTTGATGAGCGTGGCCTAGGATCGAACCTGGCACTTCCCATCTACTTTATTATTTCAATCTGTTTATCTTTAATTAATTATAATTTCATCTTCGTTGTATCTTTAAAGGAATTAAAATTTTAATAGCATCCTTTATATTATTACTGCATAATATTACAACCAGCCTTCCTCTTCAGCATGCCTCTACATCATCAGCAGCTCCTTTGTGGTGACCTGATTCGAAAAAATTCCAAGTGCGCCACTTAAAATCAACTGCATACTTATTAAATAAGTAAAATTTTTTCTTTTGCCGATATTGATTAAAAGGTGTATCGGAGAAAATTGAACAACATTTATTTTCGTACCTGAATCATCTTTAAAACTGGGTCCAAATGCAAATAGATGCTAGACCATGATCTAAGCACAGATTCCGTACATACATGACTTTGATGTCAACTTGCATTGTTCTATAATAATTTTTCAGGGCGTTCCAAAGTGCTGTATTTCTTACATAATACAACTGATTTATATTTTACATTGCTTTGTTGAAAATACGAGCCTGTTGGAAATAGTCTTAAAAATTAGAATCTCTGGATAATGGATTTGGCGCTCTGCATTACTTTCTTTTGGTGATATCAAAGAAAAAAAAAAAGAATTTCCAGTATCACATTTAATGTATTTATCAATTTAAAAAATAAATATATTAAGGTATTTATAGTAGACAATATTATCTGTTTCTGTCAATATGTCCATTCTGTTACATTCTTTGTGTAATAGAGTGGACAAATAACCCTAAAAGTAAGGTTAGAGACTGTAAATTTCAAGCTATAATAAAAATAAACTTTCCTGAAAAAAACTTCATGAATTACATATTGATTTTCAATAATTTATTCATTTAAATTTTTTTATGAAATAAAAATTTAATTGTAACAGAGTGTACATTTATTTAATGTATTCAAGATATTATAGACATAAAAAGCAACTTATCTTGTTCTTGGAAATTTTATCCCAAATGACTGATTGCAGGGGAATAGTAAACACTTCAGGCAATTCAGTAGTGTTGCCAGCTTTGATATAATATTAAAATATTTTTTTTTATTTACTGTAACAGAGTGGACATAACAGAGTTGAATAAAATTTGGGACACAGACAAAAAAATTGTTTTTTCATACAAATAAAAGGTGATGATTTTTCTTTTTTGTCAGTCCTTTTTAGAATCTGTATTTCTGTTCTATATCATTAAACTGATTATTATAACTCATTACAAACTTGTATTAAATGTTTGAATTTTATAAATTTCCGCTTGGGACAACAGGTTTTTCACTCTTCATCTATTAAAATATTTTATTATGGCTATTATATTTCATCTAGAATTTAAAGAAAAATATCCAATGAAAGAAACATAAACAGGGAATAAAAAACAAGCATAGTTGGGTTTTAATTCTTTATCATTATTTAAATAAAAAATCATATTTTCTCGGACATAGTTTTTACAATTTTTTTCGGAATGAACCATATATCTAAACCATAATTTGAATCATCTATTTATGACATGACGGACTAATTTGATTGTGTATATATATATGTATAGTGAATAATTTAATGACGTTATAAAAATTAGCAATTGATAGATACATGATAATACCAACAACACACACATAAAAGTTATTGTAATTCAATTTAAATGTTAGTACATATTTTTTATGATTCATTTACATCATACATCACCAATAAATAGATAAATCCATTTTAAATTACTTACGCTAATGTTAACATTTAGGACCATAACACTAAGACCAACTAGGAGTGATTTTTATGCGAAATTAATGAAAGTTATCATACGTAAACGAATAATTTTATAAAAAATATGAAAAAAAAAAATAAAGATAACTGTAAATGAGAATTGGAATAAAAAATGCTCAAAAATAGAAGTATTCGATCTTCAGAGAACATGTACTTCTACGAGCAGAGAAATAGCAAGATTTCGGAAAACTGTATAGTTGATTCATGCCAGAAAATACAGTTCATGTTCCTATCTTGCGACAATACCAAATTTAAAGAGGAATGAATTAAATTATCAACACAACCCTGCAATGAATCAAGATAAAAAAATATAAGAATTATCCACATGACATGCGGATTCCAAACTCAGAGAGTAACAATTAACAAGTTGCCAACAGAACTATTCTAATAAGAAAAATAATATCGAGACTAGTAACGATTAATCGATAAATGTTCTACTTATGAGCCATTTAATTAATAATTAAATTCACTATTTTAAAGGGGCCGCGGTAGCCCAGTCGGTAGAGCGCCGGCTTCGTAATTGGAAGATTGCGGGTTCGGTACTCGAGCCGGCCAAAGACAGTCGTGTACACTAATGGTGGCTGGTGCACGTAAAATCTGTCGTGGCCGCAATGTCCTCCACGTTCCCATCAAAAATTATACCTCTGGGGGTCACCGAAGCGGGAGAGCCATCCCTTCTGCGGAGGATCAAAATTGTGATGACATGTCTCCGGACCACCTCTAGGGGTGTGTCCCAGACCGTCGCCAATTGCCCATCTGCGCAGCACTAGTGCGACGTAAAACACAACCATCCATCACTATTTTAAAGTATTTTTAATTTAAAGATTCTTAAAACTTTAAAACTTTCAAGAATTTTCAAGAAATGGAGTTTAATCACAACTTTCAGTTACAAAAAACATATATATATTTTAAAACTTATATATATATATATATATATATATATATATATACACATATACATACACGTTTTAAAACGGCTTTTATGTTCTTTGAAGTTTTTAGCTTTAGAATGCATGGATTTGTATACTAAAAATATTTTTCACCTGAACACCTTAAAAATTTTTTAATCAGAAAAATCTACACTAGGAAGAGCGAAAAAAAATGTAATTTGTGTTACCGAAAACGGTAACTATTAATGGCTGTCGCTTGACCCTATGAACATGTTTGAAAAATATTTTCTTTTTTGAATATCATTTTCAAGACAATAAATGGAATTGTGTAGACCTATGTCATTCAACAGTTTATTTATCTTCTGTTATATAAAAGGTTAACCAACTAATAAAGTACAGTAATATAAAAGTTAACCAATAGTACAACCAACTAATGTCACTTCCTGAGCATAACGAGAATTGTTCACATTTGGTCCACTTTCAAGCCCCTGAGCTCTACCAGATATAAATACACCAGTCTTAGTTAATGATTCGCACCATAGATTCAACTATTTGACCAATCATTTTATCAATAGCCATTATGCAACACCTACAATATGACAATTACCTAGATTTCTCCATATTCTGCAGGAAACATCCACTGTAGCTGCTTTGCAATTTTGTACAAGGGTTCATAAAATGTTATTACGGCAGCTTGTTTAGGATTTAAGAAAGGATGGATGGATGGATGGTTGGGTTTTACGTCGCACTAGTGCTGCGCAGATGGGCAATTGGCGACGGTCTGGGACACACCCTTAGAGGTGGTTCGGAGACATGCCATCACAATTTTGATCCTCCACGGAAGGGGTGGCTCTCTCGCTTCAGTGACCCACAGAGGTATAATTTTTTATGGGAACATGGAGGAAATTGCGGCCACGACAGATTTTACGAGCACCAGTCACCATTAGTGCACACGCAGTGGGACACTCCTCATACTGTGAGCGGGAAAATCACTACCGACGCAGCGGGAACTTTAACTTAGGTTTTGACTGATTTCAGAGATTTTTACTATCACTTTTTCATATATAGGATAGAGAAAATTTTGTTAATGGGTCAGATTTTCGAAATTGAGTTTTTGTTATATTTACATGGTTTGAGGTTCCTTGAATCCAAAAAGCAGGTTTTTAGCGGTTGTTCTGTGTGTGTGTGTGTGTGTGTGTGTGTCTGTGTGTGTTTCTTATCAACATATCTCAATAACAAATTATAGAAGGAAGTCCAAACTCGGTATCCTAAATCTATATCATATAAGGGTGCTACACTAAACTTTTCGTTGCGTTCAAGCTAATGGTTCGTGTACAGAACATTTCAAGAGAATTCAAATGCATTGCATTGCGTCTACGGGCGAAATTTTGGTAGGTACAGTTTGACATGTATAGAATGCATTAAATCAAATGAAATGAACATATATATTTTATATGCACATAAAAGCACGTTTTGTGCAGAATATAGTATACAAATAATTCACCACTCGTTTACAGGGTTACCCAAAAGAACGGGAATACAGTGGGACTATTCTTGGAAATTTCTAGAAATGCATTTGTGATTGTGCTGTATGTTATTAATGTAGAGCTATATTTAAGTACAGAATGTGGTGTGTGCATAATTTATACAGGTTTACCGATAATAAGCAAAAACATCTTTTTCTATTGAATGAAATCGATGGACGTGCTTTTCTACATTTTACCATGCCAAGAAAACTGCTCAGGAATGAAAATTAATTTCTCATACCTATGCGGTAAGTAAATATCATTTTGTTAAATTTCCAGTATTTGTTTTTTGTATAATTACGCTTTTTGAGGCTCCCTTAATATTAATGTGAAGTTTTATAACGGTTGATCATTGTGTTTGTACGTTATCCGAGCAACTTAAACTAACTTAGCAGTCTTGAATTCTAAATAAATGTAATTATTGTCGGGGGGGGGGGGAGGTTAAAGGGATGGTAGGCCCCCCCCCCTCTCCACAGAATTATGTTTGTATACAGTGCCTGTTATATTACCCACTAATTTGGAACCTGTCTTTATAATATTGTAATGGAGGGTAAGAGAAAGTCGTCTGAGAGCCACACCAGATTATTTTTCTTTATAATTTTTTATTTTTTGAGATTTTATTAATAATGGTATGGAATTTTGAAAATTCATTTAAATATAGTGACCAGCGAAGCGTGCAAAGCCTGCTAGTATAGAGAACGAAATTGACTTTCTTTGGATATTTAGTGTTATGCTAAGTCTTTAGAATGAAAATCATCTGCATTCATCATGGAAAATAATTTTAATAAATAATAATTTTAATAAGTTATTTGTACTGAGTGAATTTGTATAGGAAAATATAGATCAAAGTCACGTGGTGACCACAACATACTAGCCTTCTAATACGTTTCGTCTTTTTAAAGTTTTGTATAAGTGACTGAATAACTTTCTAACTTGCAACATTTTGTTTCAATTTTGCAAAGTTAAGATTAATCTGTTCGAAGAAAGTATTTTTAGTTACTCTTTAAGGTATAGTTAATGAAGATGCACATTCTCCTCAAAGTATGTGGGATTTTCTAATTATTTCTGAAATAATCTGCATTTAAAGATCACAGAACATTCGATATTCCTTGGAATTGATCTTGAAAATTTCATTACAAAGTTTTCGCATCGTGAACTGCTCTGCGATGACGTATATTGACTAATTATGAGTCACTTTTCTCTGCACTGTCACGCTGAATATAAAATGAATCTACTAAGAATCTCAAGGAGGTTTCTTTCCTTTTAAAAATTCATAATACATGTGATAAGTGTGTATTTTTTCCCTGCTTATAATTTTTAAATATTTATTAAGAATATACAGACATTTGTAAGAATATTTAAACTTCGTTTTACATTTTAAATGATTCAAAAAGTGTACTATTATGTTTATTATGTTATGACTATTATGTTTTGGTTATCATTCTTTATTTTCATATACGAATTCACTCAGTACAAATAATTCAATAAAATTATTTTCCATGATGAATGCAGACGACTTTTTTTTTTTATCTCTCATAGAAGTAAAACTCTAAATGTCTAAAAAAAGTTGATTTTATGTTCTGTTAAGAATACCTTAAAAATGCGCTTATTTATTTATTTTTAATAATGAACTTTGTTTTAAATTAGCTCAGATCAGTGGTCTAACCATTCGTTTTAAAGGTACTGGCGAGTTCCTTTGAAAGGTACCTATATTGAAAATTTGCTCCCCTTTGAGGGGAAGCGTTGTTTCTACATGCCCAAAATATCTTTTCCTAGTTGACTATTATTATAATAAATAATTCTTTTTAATTTCAGAATAAATTGTTTAAAATAATTCTCCCTATGCACATTTATAAGAAATTTTGTCCTATACCGCCATGTTAAAAATTTAGAAAAAGACGAATGACAATGCCTCCTGTTGAAAGATTTTCACAAAAAGTTGATAGGGTTTAATTTATATCAAGGTCCAAATACATATCAATTTATATGAAATTCTAGCAGTAGTTCCTGAGATACAGTTGCCACAATTTTTTGATACACATGACAGGCAGACATTTTCTAAAAATGATCAAATCGTGTTCTAGACCTCGCAAAACAAGCAAATCTATCAATTTAAAATCTATTAATTAAAAATCTATTAGAAAATCTATTAATTAAAATTTTTTACGAAACCAGTACTTTCATATAATGAATTCAGAAGAAAATTATAAAATATATGGCGCTACTTCGTGTTTGAATTTCATAACATTTGTAGTTACCAGGAGTTTAAAAAGAAAATTGAATCAGTGAATATAATTTAGTAAATGAACAAAACTGAAAATTATAAAGTGTGTGTGAGACAAAAATTTTGTGAAAGGTTTATCCCAAGAACTAATGCTGAGAATTTTATACATATATTTATATGTAGTTGCATTTTGACATAAATTAGTGCCTATCAGTGTTTGGTGAAAATTTCACAATAGGTGATGCTACCATTCGCACTTTTTTAAATTTTCAATATGGCAACGCAGGATAAAATTTCGTATAAATATACATGCTGGGGATTATGTAATTAAAAATAATTATTTATAATAGTAATAGTTAACTTATACAATTTTTTCGTTTATGTAGGAGCACCATTTCCTTCCACGGGGAGGAAGTACCCCACCCCCAGGAGGGGAGGGGGGTATTAAAATTTTTCAATATGAGTACTTTTCAAAAAAGTATCTTCTAAGATGTTATCTGCAAAGCATAAAATTGACATTATTTGCTCATTTAGTGATATATTTCTCTGAAATTAAAATCGTCTGTATTCATCATGAAAATTTTTTTTAATAAATGTAATTTGTACTGCATGAATGTGTATAAGAAAATATAAAAGAAAGTTTCGCGATAGACATAACATACTAATTTTTCTCAACCATGCACGCAAAAACTTTATAACTTACTGGCGTAAGATATAAATAACATGCATGAGAAATATGCTATTTTAGTAGAAATTTCGTCGATCCCTTGATTGACAGTTACCGGAAAAGGCTGCTTAACAAAATTTGCATTGATTGAATGCCAGCAGCAACAATTTGATTACGTCTTTTCCCGTTGAAAATTTTACCCGATATTGCATCAGAGAACAAAGAAAACAGACGTGGGTTGTCCTTCCGGACCAGCATGGCATGTTTATCTCTTTCCTGTTGTCGATTTTAAAATGGATTTCATGTTATATTCTTTTAAACTAGAACTAAAAATGAATCAAAATACAAAAGAGGAATTTTTGTAAAGAAAATGATGAAATTCCTACATTTAAATGGAATTTCAGTAGAGAAGAATCATACATAGAAAAGCTGATATGGAAATTTAAGACAAAAGAACTTTTTATAATTTCGTTTCATAGATTAATCGTTTGTTAGAGTTGCTTATCTAGTGATTAAAAATTTCGGTTATTTCAGAAAACAAAAAATACGTCCATTGTTTCTGTATTTCATTTTTAAAGAAAAGTAGAAAATGTAACAAATTATAAAAATTGCATCTTATATTGTTTAAGTTAACTGTTATTAATTCAAATCATATATTACGTTATTTTCAGATCTTTTCAAAATAATTATGACTGTAACTCAATTAATTAACACCTTATTATTGTTATATTATTGCAGGCGGAAAATAACTTAGAGCAAGTAGTGAATAATGTTATTGACAACTGGATAGATTTTTAAACGAGAACGAAAAAATATGACTCGCATAGATTATTAACTCTTTCCAACTGTATATGCTCCGTTGCATCTTTTATTTTCAATGTATTTTGCCACTGTGATAATGCTTTAAAAGACATTTTGTATATTCAGGAAATAAGAAAAATTAGTTAGAGAATTCTAATTAGGAAGGAAAAAAACTCGCAAAGGTATTATTGTACTTTTACTTTATTTAAAAAAGAAACTATACAACACAAATTACTTTTGTGTAGCCCTCACATATTGATTGTCTTTGTGGTATAGCGTCTAATAACAGCAAACCTCGAAAAATATATTTTGTTTTTAGCTATGCTAGTAGTGTAAAAAGGGTGATTCACCTGCACGGTGGAGGGACGGAGGGACGATGAGGGTCTAGGGTGGTGGCGCGCCAGCACCCTGACCCTCCGTCCCTCCACCGTGCTGGTGAACGCACCCTTTTTACACTACTTAGTCATCATCTTGGACGAGGGGGTGTTGCCACCGGAAGAATAGAAACTGTGTGTTGCCACCGGAAGAATAGAAACTTTGAGTATCATCTTGGATGAGGTTTGGTGGTGCCATCTATAGGGAATTTTGAGGAGTTAGATTTATTTTCCTAAATTTCGGGACTTAGTATTTTTTTCACAATTTCGGGGACTTCAAAATTTTTTCGAATTTTTGCAGGGGGGTTAGATTCGAACCGAAGGTAAAATAGTTTCACGGCTTGATAAGTGGATAAGGGTTTTATTTATCAAACCATGGAGCTATGCTTGTGAGTGCACTTATAAGGTATATAAAGAGAGGCGTTGCGTTAGTGAGTCATTCTGAAAAGTATCTTCGTACGAGGAAGATATGATGCGCTTTCGTGTGAATGTGAGTCATAATAAAATTTTGTGTTGTAACGATGGAGGTGTATCAGAACCCAAGTCACGCAGGAAGTTTTGGTGGTGTAAATGCCTTATTTCGTGCTGCCAAAGGCAAAATCTCGAAGAAGAAGATTCAGGACTGGCTGAGCGGAGTCGATGCATACACGTTGCACAAACCTGTTCGAAGAAAGTTCCCGACCAATCGAGTGATAGTGTATTCCATCGATCAACAGTGGCAGACCGACTTAGTGGATCTCGGCAGTTTGCAAAAGTTCAATCAAGGGTACCGCTACATCCTGACTTGTATAGACATTCTGTCTAAATTTGCGTGGGCGGTACCTTTGAAACAAAAACGAGGTGAAGATATTGTAAAGGCGTTCCGCTCTATTTTCGCGACGAGGAAACCCAAGTCCCTGCAATCGGATGACGGAAAAGAGTATCAAAACAGACTTTTTCAAAAATTTTTGAAAGAAGAAGGCGTGCGGTTTTTTACGACGAATAACAATACGAAAGCATCTGTCGTGGAGCGATTTAACCGAACTTTGAAAACGAAAATGTGGAAATATTTTACCCATAATCATACCTACCGCTATTTAGACGTGTTGGATCAGTTGTTACACAGTTATAATCATACTTACCATTCAAGTATCAAGAGAGCTCCAGTTGAAGTAACCGCTGAAAATGAAAGCGATGTATGGGATACTTTATACGGTGACATGCAAAATGCGAAAAGAAAACCCTGCATGTTTCAACCGGGAGATGTTGTACGAGTTTCCAAGCAGAAATTAACCTTCGAAAAAGGATATGAAACGAACTGGACGGAAGAAGTGTTTGTGGTGACTGAATGTGTGAGAAGAGACCCTCCCGTCTACCGAATCAAGGACCTGTTAGAAGAACCCATTAAAGGAACCTTTTACCCTCAAGAACTTCAAAAAGTGAAACCAAAAGAGAATTATACGATTGAAAAGATTTTAGATAAGCGGATACGGAAAAAGCGTGTGGAATACAAAGTGAAATTTAAAGGTTATCCTAGCAAATTTGACCAATGGATTTCATCCTCTGATTTATTCGCCTTATAAAACAAGTGTTTGGATTGTTGAAAGATCATTTGAAAGCATGTCGTTCTACGTGACGTTACCTTCGGACAGTTCCCTGAATTATTTTCCTGAGAATAAAATTTCTCATTTTATTACGCGATTACCCGCCCCCGTTGAATTGAAAGGGGAATGGGAAGTAGGCCTTGTCGAATTTATTTACCCTCACACCTGGTATAATGTGAACCAAAATAATAATTTATTTGGTTTCGATTTGAATGACCAGAAATCTCCGTTTGGTAGAAGAATTCCCCCTGGCTTTTACGAATCGGTCGATGACATTTTAAAAGCGATGTCTATTGAAGAGATTAAAAATAAAATTTCTTTCACTTATGATCCGCCCACGAAAAAGGTGTGTATTAACGTGAAAGATAAAACAAAACTGATATTGTTAGGATTCAGATGTTAGGATTCGAACCAGGTGAAATCGCCTCGCCGGATATAAATATCGAGCAAACTATTTTTAGTACCTATGTCGCAGATCCCTGTGCGCATTATAGAGTGTTGCTGGTTTATTCGGATATTGTCGAACCCCAAATTATCGGAGATGTGTTAGCACCCCTTTTACGAATTGTTAATGTGAGAGGAAAAGATGGAGAAATGATTTGTGAGACATTTGACCGACCACACTATTTACCTGTCAGCCGAAAATCGTTCGACTCTTTGGAAATCGTTATAAGGAACCACCTCGGCGAACTCACGCCATTTGAACATGGGCGCTCGTACGTGAAGCTTCACTTTCGTCAAAAATACCTCTCGTGATGTTTGTTCCTTACCAGTGTGTGCGAAATCTTTTGAAGATTACTATTCCCATCAGTCGGGTAGTGGTCTAAATTATTATCAAGGCACTACTTTACAAAAGGGATATGGATTCGGTGGACTGTTTCGATCCCTTTTTCGTGCAGCAGTACCCCTCTTCAAATCGGGAGCGAAAGCGGTCGGCAAGCAGTTGTTTCATTCAGGCGTGAACGTGTTAAGTGACCTGTCTCGCGGAGAAGACATTAAAATGGCCGCCAAGCGAAGATTAAAAGAAGCTGGACAGACCTTAACCCACAAAGCCGCTACTAAAGTGAAGACGATGATAGGATCGGGCCGCCGGTATAAAAAGAGGAAGCGTTCTACCAAAGCAGTCATTCGACGTAAAGCCAAGAAAGTGAAGGTACAAGATATTTTCGCTTAAAGATGTCTGGACTTATCCATAAAGATTCTGCTGCCTGTGCGAAATCCGAATTGGATTTATTTTTGATCCCACCCACGCAAACGGCTATTGAAAAAGGATACTTTGTTGAATACCACCCTCTTGCGAATATTCGAGACGGAGGACCTGTGGAATTTAATATTTCCGGAAATGGTGAAGACTATATTGATTCATCAGCTTCCTACCTGTATGTGAAAGTGAAAATTACCAAGTTTGATGGATCACCCTTAGCGGAAACGGATGCAGTTGCCCCCGTGAATTTATTTTTACACGCCTTGTTTTCTCAAGTGGATATTAGCCTGAACGAAAGAGTGATCTCCTCGTCGAGTAACACCTACCCCTACCGCGCCTATATTGAAACGCTGTTGAATTATGGAGAAGATGCCAAGAAAAGTTTATTGACCTGCGAATGTTTTTACAAAGATGAGAATTTAGCTGCTACAGATCCTGCTGGAGACAACCCCGGATTAAAGATACGTTACGCACTCACGAATAAAAGCAAAACGTTAGATATGATTGGACCTTTGCATTGTGATATTTTTCAACAAAATCGATTGCTATTGAATATGGTTGACTTGAAAATTAAGATGACCCGAAGCAAGCCCGAATTTTCCTTAATGTGTAAAATCGATGCAGCGAAACCCATTCCCAACTACAAAGTGATTTTGGAACATGCTTCTATTTTCATACGTAAAGTGAAAGTGAGCCCAGGTGTATTACTGGGTCATGCCAAGGCCTTAGAGAAAAGTACAGCAAAGTATCCCATCGATCGAGTGTTATGCAAGACCTATTCGATCTCAACCGGAAGTAAATCCTTTATGCAAGACAATGTGTTTTTAGGAGCCACACCGAAAAGAATTATTATTGGACTTTTAGAAAATAGTGCCTACACTGGTCAATATGATTTAAATCCCTTTTATTTCTATCATCACAAGGTCAACTTTTTAAGTGTTTACGTGGATGGACAACCCGTACCCAGCAAACCCTTGGAATTGGATTTCGAAGAAAATAACTATATAAGAGCGTATCATCGTTTGTTTTCGGGATTTAATCGAGATACCGGCATTTATCTAACCCGAGAGGACTTTGCGAACGGGCATATTTTGTATGCTTTCGACTTGAGCCCTGACATGTGTGACGGACCCCATCTGAATCTACAGCAACAAGGAAATTTACGAATTGAAATCAAGTTTGCAGACTCCTTAGAAAGAACCACGACTGTATTGGTGTATGCGGAATTTGAAAACATTATAGAAATTAGTAAAACACGACATGTGTTGTGTGACTTCCCCAACTGAAAATGAATTCTATAGAAATCGAGACTATTTTATCCCACGATCCAGTGACCAAGAAATACTTTTCCGGTGTTTTCCCCAGTGATCAATTACCCAAGAAGATCGAGCGTTATCCTGCATGTTTTGTATGCAACGTGGACAAGTCTACAGAAGCCGGAAGCCACTGGGTGGCATTCTACCTATCCTCCCCTACAGAAGCGGAATTCTTTGATTCCTATGGAAACAAGCCAAACTTTTTTAAAGGACCTATATCGAACTATGTATCTCAATTTTCACGAGTGGTGTTTAATCCACTTCCGCTGCAAAGTCATGTGACAGCTGTTTGTGGTCAATTTTGTGTGTATTATATTTATTGCCGATGTCGTGGCAAAACTTTGAAAGATTTTTTAAAGCAGTTTGTAACTGAGAATATATGTAACGACCATCGAGTCTATAATTTTGTATCCAAACGATTTCGCACACGTGCTCCTTTTTATCAATAAAAAACTATTTATAATGTAAACCTATGTGTCTGTGTTTATTTAGAATGGAGTTTCCACGCTTTCAACACCCTTTTACAATGCTCTTAGCAGGCCCCACGCGGGTCGGTAAGAGTTGGTTTCTGCGGGATTTACTGGCAGAACGACGGCGTATGTTTAACCCTCCTCCCGATAAAGTCGTTTGGTTTTACGGCATCTCTCAAAAGCTTTACGAGGAAATTCCCGACGTGACGTTCGTGGAAGGGTTTCCTTCTAATTATCGGGAATATTTAGGTACCCATTCTTTAATGATTTTAGATGATTTGATGGTGGAATGTGGGGGTGATGAACGATTAACCCACCTCTTTACCAAAGGAAGTCACCATTTAAATTTAAGTATTATTTTTATTACTCAAAACCTTTTTCATAAAGGTAAAGAAATGAGAGGTATTTCCTTAAACAGTCAATACTTAGTACTTTTTAAAAATCGTCGGGACATGAGTCAAATTACGCACTTGGGTAGACAATTATACCCGAGATCAACTCAGTTTTTTCAAGAAGTGTTCGAGGATGCTACCAAACAACCCTTCTCTTATTTGTTGGTGGATTTAAGGAATGAAACCCCCGAAGGTATGCGACTCAGAACGCGTATATTACCGGGGGAAACCCAATTTGTGTACGAGCCCAAAAAAGGTTTAAAAGGAAAGCCCTACCGATTTTAATTCAGTTGTGATCATGACGTTGACGAGGAAACAACTTCGAGATTTGGAGCTTATAAAGTCTTGTCCTCAAACCTTACGCAAGCATTTGTTAAAAAAATTACCGACTCGATCTGTGAAGGCTATTTGCGAATGCACCCTGAACGTATTAAAAGGAAACGTGCCTCTCTCCTCTCATCAGAAAAGGTCTTTAAGGAAATATAAGACGACTCTTCGAAAAATTGGTATCAAGAAAGGAAGTTTATTCAACAAGAAAAAATTGATTGTTCAACACGGCGGATTTTTAAATATTTTAATCCCGGCTGCATTGTCTGTTTTAACCGGCATCATCAATGGAATTCGCAGCTAAGTATGCGTTGGTACCGGAAGAAGAATTTTCTAAGCATACGCCTTCTAAAAAGCAAATGACGGAATTTGATTTAGCTATGGCTAAAATATTAAATAGTTCTCTACCGGATCACGAAAAAATTCAGCACTACTACGAACTCTTAAAAAGAAAAATGGATTTGCAAGAATATAATTTGCCTTGGATGTCTAAACAACTCGAAGAAGAACCTGAAAAAGTGGAACCTAAACAAGTAGAGCCTATAAAACAAGAACCCCAAGAAGACTATGAAACCTTTGTGTTATCATCTGTAGCTAAACCCATGAAGAAACAAGCCGAAGCCTTATTAAATTTTCTCAAGTCTCATTCAAACAAGTTTAAGTGGAACCCGAAAGGAGAGATTACTTACAACGGAAGGACCATGGAACATTCTAATTTAGCGGAACTCTTTCATTTCATCTTTTCTGTGAATAAAAAACCACCTATTACAGGACAAAGTGAATTTTTGCAAGCATTGAAAGATATGGGAGTACCCCAAAGTATTATTAAGAATCGATATTTGTCTTCAAGAAAAAACATTGTCAAACCGAAAAAGAAACTTATTGTAAAAAAACCTGTTGTTAAACTCAACCCTGTAACCTGGGAAACATACTAAATAAAATGAATTTGTATCTATCCATACGCGTGATTATTTATAGAATAAAATACACTTACCTGAAAACACGTCCTACTCCAACGGCTACCTTGAGAGAAATGAATGATAAGGAGACTTCTTATCAGCGACGTGAGGTCACGTGATTAGGGTGACGTCACGAGTGATGTGATTGGCTATGCTCAGTCACGTGGTGAGTGACGTCACGAGTTATCTGATAGGCTACCTCTGGTCACGTGACGAGAGTCTTATCTTATCAGAGATTGCTTATCAGCGATCACGGCTCAGTCTACCATTTGATTTCGTGTGTGTTGGTTGTCTCGTCATGTCTGCAGTGAGTTTCACGGAAAACGGACTGAATGTCCAGTATGTTTCAAACTTCATCGAAAAGGAACAAGCAGATCGGTATTTTGCCGAGTTAAAAACTTTACCTTTCTACACGCCAACCTTTAGAATTCATGGAAAAAGTTTTAAGCCTAAAAGACAAGTTCTGGGATACGGCGATTCAACTTTGAGTTATGCCTTCAGCGGAACTCATGTGCCTGCTAACCCTTGGACACGTCTGATATTGGAGCTGCGGGACCGAGTGGAAAAATGGACGGCTTCTACCTTCAACTATGTTCTGCTAAGCCTCTACAGCAATGGATACAGCTACATACCTCAACATAAAGACAACGAAAGTGGATTAGATGCAACTTTCCCCATCGCAGTCCTCAGCTTTGGTCCCGAACGAACAATTGAATTCAAGAAACCTAAAACACCTTCTACTTTGATTTCATTAGAACATGGTTCTCTCTACAGTATGTTAAAACCTACGAACGAACTGTTTACCCACGGTATTGCACCGAATCCTATCATCAAAGATATGAGAATCAGCCTGACTTTTCGTCACTTAATACCTAACCCTATCATGCCACCTTTAAAGAAACCAAGACTTGATATAAGTGATGCTTCGTCCAGTGCATGCGATACTTTGAAAAACTCTGATTGTGATACTTCGAAAAACTCTCGTGATACTTCTGTTAAAAACTGTTCTCAAGACATGTGTGAAGAATTGAATGTGAATGATTGGTTAAACCAATGGGTACGTGAACAATCTTGGGATCCTATACGAGGTGAATTTAATTTAAACTTTAGCAGTTTTTTACAAATTGTAATAGAAAAGAATTTTAATGTGAGAATCCACATTCGTAATTTTAAAGAATTACATACAGTCAATGGATACCTACTAAAGAAGGCGTTGTAATGACAGCTCAGACATGGTATTATTTTCAAAGTAAGATTGAAAATTTTAATTTTGAATCAGTAAATGATAGTTTTATTTCTAACAATCAATTAATAATGGCTTACATAGATGAGGATTATTGTACTTTACAGCAAATGTTTTCTTTAAATCCTTCTGGCTTTTATTTAAAACCGAATGTCATTAAATTGTCCAAGGACCAAATTTTTAGGCTTAGAGAACTCAAAATGAGGATAACTCATTTTATTATTGATGCAATATTCACCGTTCAACTTCCTATGTTAATTCTAAATAAACCCCTTGTGTGTATTTCTCATGAAAATGAGCAAAGTGCTAAGGAAATCTTACTCGATTTTATCGTGTATGAAATTCAGTTAGGAAATGAAAATTTATTTCAATGTGACGGGTGTGTTTTTAATTCAGACGATCAAAATTCACACGACTGTTTAATGAAATCTATGTTTGAAAAATATCAATTATATCGTGAAGAAATACTTTTAAAATTAAATATGCATGCTATTGTTAAAAAAATTAATTGTTCCTGTCATTACAATGACGATTTCTTTAAACAATTGAATATGACCTTGTATGAAAAATATATTGAAGATACTTTATCCAAAAAGTAATGTGTGTTTATGAAAACGACTTCTTTAAACAATTGTATCCAAAAAGTAATGTGTGTATATATTTTATGGATTTTCAATAAATAGATTGAAACTGAATATCTGTGTCTGTCTGTCTTATTTTGAAATATTTTTATTGATTTTATTTCTTAAAAGATTTAATTAGAAATATTTTATTTCATAAGAGATTCAATAAATTTATAAGTTTGAAATGATTATTTTATTTCTTAAAACAATTTATTTTTAAGAGAATCACTGTCTAGGGATTTAATAATTTTAAAGATATATTTCTTAAAACAAATAATAAAACCATTTCCTATACATTTAATAACTTATATTTGGGAAAAATATTGTTTCGAAAAGATATATTTTATTTCGTAAAACATATAATAAAACCATTTATTCGTGAAACAATCCACTTGAAAAAATATTTTTTAATAATCAAATTGAAATAATAATTGTTATTTTCCATTAATTAAAAGTGTAGACATTATCTCTTCATTAGAAATATGCAAATGAGTATGTTTCATATCTCCCGTAAGATATTATACCTGTGCGAACACGGAGGGGATGACTCACCTTGGAAAATCCACGAGGGGAAATATGCAAATGAATCAACCTCTATGATGATGAATCAGAATTCGAGAAGTTTCTCGTAAGATCTACAGAGCTGAGTCAGGGTGACGCATGGGGGAAACCCCCTTATCTAGATAAGCCGCTGCAACTCAATTCTCGGGTCATTCGTAGATTATCTACTGCCTAGGTAACACGCGCTTTTAGTTCTCTCCTTTAGCGACGCTCGCGAAGTTTTCTTCCCGTAAATATCTTGTGTTTTTCGGCATATTTTATTTCAGTTTTTCCTTACCTCTATAATGGAAGGATTCACCAACGACAATCAAGCTATGGATGTTGAAAATGCAGTAAGTATATTTATCTAGTAATCATTGATTTTAATTAATTTTCTAACTGTGTTTAATCATTTTTAGTGAAATATGAGATATTAAATTGTAATAAGAATTCTTTAACTTATTATTACTTTTTACGATATGTTAAAATATAAATTTGATTTACACTATGCAAAAATAGAATGAGTTTAAAATCTATTTATAATGTGTGTTTAAAATAAATTTCATTTCGAATCTTTATTTTGTTAAATGAGAAATCTATTTGATTTATAGTATGTTAAAATCTATTTTTATTTATATTGCGTTTAAAATAAATTTAATTTCGAATCTTTAATTTGATAAATGTGAAATCTATTTTATTTCATTCAATAAACTATATAAAGTGAAATTTAAGTATGTGTAAAATCTGTTTATGGCTAGAAATTTAAGTATGTGTAAAATCTGTTTATGCTTAGAAATTATTTATTCTATAAGTGAAAATCTATTTTATTTATAATATGTTAAAAATAAATTTGATTTACACTATGCTAAAATCTATTTTTATTTATAATGTGTTTAAAATAAATTGAATTTCAAATCTTTATTTTGACAAATGGGAAATCTATTTGATTTATATTGTGTTTAAAATAAATTTAATTTCGAATCTTTAATTTGATAAATGTGAAATCTATTTTATTTCATTCAATAAATATATAAAGTGAAATTTAAGTATGTGTAAAATCTGTTTATGGCTAGAAATTTAAGTATGTGTAAAATCTGTTTATGCTTAGAAATTATTTATTCTATAAGTGAAAAACTTTGTATAGAAATTTTAATAAGTTTATTTATTTTTTTACAATCATATGACATAGAAATTATTCTATAAGTGAAAATCTATTTTATTTATAATGTGGTAAACATAAATTTGATTTCGAATCTTTAATTTGATAAATGCGAAATCTATTTTATTTCATTCAATAAACTACATAAAGTGAAATTTAAGTATGTGTAAAACTTGTTTATGCTTAGAAATTATTTATTTTATAAGTGAAAAACTTTGTATAGAAATTTTAATAAGTTTGTTTATTTTTTTACAATCATATGACATAGAAATTATTTTATAAGTGAAAAACTTTTTAATTAGAAGATTTAATTAAAACTTATTCTCATAAGTTTAAACTAAAAATTTATTATTCTAATAATTTATTTCCTTACAAAATTTATGACTCATACTTCGTTTAAAGGTGCTTTTTATATTATTCAAATCAGAAGTTATTATTATTATTGTTTACTTATGAGAAACTTAATTTGCATTCATTATAAATAAAAAATTTAATTATTAACTAGAAAATCAGTTTACTTATAATTTTCATCAACTAGTGTTGTTTATTTAATTTCCAACATCCTATACTTTGTGATTTATATAGTAATTATCGCTTATACAATAAAATGCTAGTGTTCAAGTAGATTCATGTTCAGTCATTTTTAGGATGACTCATCGTTTGATGAGTCATCGCATAGCTTATACAATAAAATGTTAGTGTTCAAGTAGATTCATGTTCAGACATGTTTAGGATGACTCATCGTTTGATAAGCTATCAATTAGATTATACTTATTCAATTTATTTATGTTGTATAAAAGTTAGATTTGCATAACCTTTTGTTTATTAAATCTTTAACTAGGAGAATTTATTTTTCTAAAAATTTTTTTAAAGTTGCATACCTAATCCTATGTTTAGTTAAAATAGTGTATTGGTTTATTAAAATAGTAGCGTATATGTATAAAAGTTAGATTTATTAAATCTTTAACTAGGAGAATTTATTTTTCTAAAATTTATTTTTTAAAGTTGCATACCTAATCCTATGTTTAGATAAAATAGTGTATTTGGATTATTAAAATGGTAGCGTGTATGTATAAAAGTTAGATTAATTAAATCTCTAACTAGAAGAATTTATTTTTCTAAAAATTTTTAAAGTTGCATCCTATGTTTATAAAATGATTCGTTTATTTAATGACTCATCGAATAGATTAAATTTATTTATTTATGTTGTATAAAAGTTAGATTTGTATAACCTTTTGTATATCAAATCTTTAACTAGAAGAATTTATTTTTCTAAAATTTTTTAAAGTTGCATCCTATTCGTTTATTTTCAGTTGGGTATTTCCTTTGGTATACCTGATGACGAACTTCATATGCTTTGTACAGTTGGGGAAATGAATGATGAGGAGTGGCGAAACCCCCAATGGGACGACGCCGCCCAACCTGAAGCCGACCTTGAACCCCAACCTGAAGCCCAATCTGAACCTTCTAAGGTATGTATTGTTTTGCATTAAAAATTTGATAAGAGTGTTTCCTTTTACAAAAGTTTGAAAAATTGTCCCTTTTACAAAAGTTTAAAAAATTGTCCCTTTTACAAAAGTTAAAAAAATTGTCTTTCTTATTATAGGTTCGACCTGTTTGCCCTACTTGTGGGAAATCTTTTGTGGATAGATCAAAACTGAATCGGCATATGTCAACTCATAACACAGAAAAAATGTTCGTGTGTCTCATTTGTCATAAAGAATTCTCCAGAAAGGACAACCTAAATAGACACCGAAAATCGCATCAGTCCACGAGTGAATTACAAGAATCTGTTGATCCTCAGCCAGGTCCTTCTAAAGTATGTATTATTTCTTAAAGTTTTTGTTTTGTGATATTTCGAAAAATTGTAACACGTTGATTAAAAATTGTAATACTTTGATTAAAAATCGTTTTTTTATTCTTTTATAGGGTTTCTCCTGTTCTGTGTGTTTGAAGGAGTTCTCCAGAAAGGATGCCTTAAACCGACATAAGAAGTTGCATGATGCTGACACTTCCACCTATCAATGTGCTACATGCCAACGAAAGTTTAGTCACCTGGATGAGTACAACGCTCATCTAAAGACACATAACTACCCTGCAAAGAATGCCAGTCCACCTTCTCCTCTAAGTCATCCTTAATGAACCATATGCGAGTTCAGCATTCAAATAGCCTAAGTGAGAGCCGGAAGAAACCGAAAACGACTCCTCCACCACTCTCTCGAAGACGGCCCTATACACAAGCTTTGAACACGTTTAAGACGGTGCTCATTGAACCTACTGAAGCCACTCGGTACGATGTGAAAATCTTTTTAGAGTCTATTCGTGCCGAGATACATGAAAACATCCTACAGGAATTGTATGAGAAAGATTCGATCAAATGGTACCTGGTAATAAAAGTCTGCTTTGAAAGAGAGACAGCCGAAGGAGAACTGGAAATTATGGATGCGTACTTCAGAACACCCTGCTACCAGCAACACACTCCTGATTTAATTGATGATCAAATAAGTGTAGGATTAATGAAGATCATTCAAAACTACGAAGAGTTCTTAGAGAGAGGTTCCGGCTGGGTGCTGAGAAACATCTACTACCTAGAATTCAAGTCTGCTAAATATAACCCCTTGAGAGCGAGTAGCTATCAAGAATTGCCAGCGAAACTGCTTACCAAGAAAGCCATCTTAAATATACAGAACAGAGATAACAAGTGCTTCCTATGGTGTCTGCTAGCACACAAACTGAATTTAGACTACACAAGAAATCCCGAACGAGTCTCCCACTATTTACCTCATGAAGAGGAAATCAAGATGGGTAATGTTCAGTATCCTGTTCCCATCTCAAAAATAGGTCTCATAGAAAAACTGAACAATCTTAGAATCAACGTCTTCGGCTACGAAAACTCTAAAGTGACAATTCGAAGAATTTCCGAAGTAGAAGATGTTGAAGCTATCAACTTATTACTCCTTGCGAACGAGGAAAGTGCCCACCATTATTGTTTAATCCGGAACTTTTCCAGATTGATGGGTGGTCGAACAAAACACTGCTGCAAACAGTATTATTGTTATAGGTGTCTGCATGGTTTTTCGACAGAACTTTTGTTAAAAGATCATGAAACAAACTGCAAAAAACACACTGCTCAAGCCATTGAGATGCCCAGCAAGGAGAAAAATATACTAGAGTTCACGGGAACCCATCTTCAACACCCTATCAGCTATATCATCTATGCAGACTTTGAAAGTTTGTTAGAACCTATTGCATCAGCTGCTCCATCCTCATCAAACTCCTACCTGCAACATACAGCCCGCCATACACCCTGCGGTTACGCTTATGTAATCGTAGGGTCTGATGGCAAAGCCGTGAAGCCTATCTTTAGCTATCGAGGAGAGAATGCAGTCAAGCATTTTCTGGAATATATCATCATGGAAAAAGATATCCTTGAAGACAAACTACGAGAAATTAAGCCAATGAAGCTCTCTACCCAAGAAGAGGAGGCCTTCCAAAATGCTACAAGGTGCAGCATATGTCTTCAACCATTGTTACCCGGATGCATTAAAGTTCGGGATCACAATCACGAAACTGGAGTTTTTCGAGGTGCCGCCCATGCTAGCTGCAGCCTTAATTTTAAGCAGCCTATGAAGATTCCCGTGGTTTTCCACAACTTGAAGAATTATGATGCCCACCATATTATGACAGAATTAGGCCATTTTCAAGACCATCAGATACAAGTTATCGCAACAACATTAGAAAAATATATATCATTCACTTTGAAGAAACCTGACAGTCCTGTACAACTCGTCTTTCTTGACTCCTTCCAATTTTTGCCTGCTTCGTTAGAAAAGTTGATGAAGAATTTGGATATTAGCCAGTTTAACATTCTAAAAGACCAGTTTAATTCAAGTACCGATCTAAGTCTCCTCACCAGAAAAGGAGTATACCCCTATGACTACATTACTGGATTTGATAAATTCCAAGAAACAGTGTTGCCGCCTCCATCAGCGTTTTTCAACTCTCTCACGAACGAAGCCGTCGAAGAATCTGATTATCAACATGCAAAAAACATATGGGAAGTCTTCCAGATAAGAAACCTCGGCGAGTATCATGACCTGTATGTGAAGACAGATGTTTTACTCCTTGCCGATGTCTTCCAAAATTTTAGAAGTCTTTGCTTACACTATTATAACATCGATGCTGCCCATTTATACACCTCTCCTGGACTGTCCTGGCAAGCCTGTCTGAAGATGACTGATGTCAAGCTAGAGCTGCTCACGGATATCAACATGCTGCTGTTTATTGAAAAAGGGGTGCGCGGGGGTGTGTCGCAGATTTCACACCGTTTCGCTGTTGCAAACAACCCGCACACTCCTCACTACGACTCAAGTAAGCCCTCTAGTTATATCATGTACTGGGATGCGAACAACCTTTACGGTTGGGCTATGTCCCAGTACATGCCTTATGGCAAGTTTCAATGGATGGACCCCTCTAACATTACTGTAGATTTCATCATGAACATACCCGAAGATGCAGCTGAAGGCTTCATTTTTGAAGTGAATTTGGAGTACCCGACAAATCTGCATGACCTCCACAATAGCTACCCACTTGCACCTGAAAGAATGACCGTGACAGAAGAAATGCTCTCCACCTATGCCAAGTCCTTGTTGCAGAACCAAAAGTATTCAGGAACACCCAAACTCATTCCAAACCTTCACAATAAATCAGAGTATGTTGTACATTACAGAAATCTACAGTTATACCTAAAAATCGGAATGAAGCTATTAAAAGTGAACAAGGTTTTGAAATTTCACCAAGCACCCTGGCTTAAAAAGTATGTCGACTTCAACACAGATAAACGAAAATCTGCAAAGAACAGCTTTGAGAAAGATTTCTTTAAACTGTTGAACAATAGCGTCTATGGAAAGACCATCGAAAATTTGAGAAAACGTCGTAACATAGAACTGTGTAACAATGAAGTCAGAGCCCAAAAATTAGTTGCATCACCGAATTTCACAACTTTTAAAGAATTTTGCAATAACCTCGTAGCTGTGGAGAGAACAAAACCCACCATCCTGATGAATAGGCCGATATACGTGGGTTTCTGTATCCTTGAATTAGCAAAGTTGCTCATGTACGACTTTCACTACAATTTCGTTATGAAAAAGTATGAAAGTCGTGCAACTTTGTTGTTCACGGATACAGACTTCTTGACGTACTGTATCCAGACAGCAGACATGTATCAAGATATGAAGGAAGATCAGCACCATTTTGACTTCTCAGAGTATCCAGAAAATCATCCGCTATATTCTACAACTAACAAAAAGGTCCTTGGAAAGTTTAAAGACGAACTCCACAGTCAAGCTGCCTACAAATTCATTGGATTAAAGCCAAAAATGTATGCCATACAGTCAGCTGGTGGTGAAAAGAAGACAGCAAAAGGCATATCAACCTGCATCGTAAGGAAAAAATTAAGTGTTCAAGACTATCAAGAATGCCTGCAAAAGGAGATAGCTACGTATGAGCAACAAACCAGAATCCTACAAGAACGTCATCAACTCTATACAGTTAATCAAAACAAAAAGTGTTTATCTCCTTTTGATGACAAGAGGTATCTGCTAGATGATGGAATCACCAGTCTGGCTTATGGCCATTACAGAATACCGCAGCATCCGTAGTGAAAATTTTTGTATATATTGTTCCTGCACCTTGTATATATTTTTAAATTGTTCCTGCATCTATGTAAATTGTACAGATTGTTTCGCACCTATGAAGATTGTTCCTGCACCCTGTATATATCAATTGTTTCTGCATCCATGAAGATTGTTCCTGTACCTTGTATATATCAATTGTTTCTGCAACCATGAAGATTGTTCCTGCATCCTGTATATATCAATTGTTTCTGCATCCATGAAGATTGTTCCTGCACCCTGTATATATTTTAAATTGTTTCTGCAACCATGAAGATTGTTCCTGCACCCTGTATATATTTTTAAATTGTTTCGCACCTATGAAGATTGTTCCTGCACCCTGTATATATTTTAAATTGTTTCGCACCTATGAAGATTGTTCCTGCATCCTGTATATATTTTAAATTGTTTCGCACCTATGAAGATTGTTCCTGCATCCTGTATATATTTTAAATTGTTTCGCACCTATGAAGATTGTTCCTGCATCCTGTATATATTTTAAATTGTTTCGCACCTATGAAGAATGTTCCTGCACCCTGTATATATTTTAAATTGTTTCGCACCTATGAAGATTGTTCCTGCACCCTGTATATATTTTAAATTGTTTCGCACCTATGAAGATTGTTCCTGCACCCTGTATATATTTTAAATTGTTTCGCACCTATGAAGATTCTTCCTGCACCCTGTATATATCAATTGTTTCTACATCCTGTATATATCAATTGTTTCTGCACCTATGAAGATTGTCTGAACCCATGCTTTGAAGACAACCTCAGAAAACTATGTAATGAGTTCTTCAGGTTGACATTTTTTATTTTATTTTTATTTTTTTTTAAAGGAACTAACTCCCGCCTTGCTCTACGGAGCGAAAAGGGGCACCGCAGGGCCTCGGGAGGGCAGTCTCCTAGGCGCTCAAGGTGAACTCTCTCTTCTCTTTTTTCTAACTTTATTCATTCTAACTCTCATTTCTTAAATTTTGTATTCTCTTTCTAACTTTTTTCTAACTCTCATTTCTTAAACTGTATCTCTTTTCAGGCTAAGTCCCAAAAGATCGTGACGTCATCTAATCCCCAAAATTATGAAAAAAAATACTAAGTCCCGAAATTTAGGAAAATAAATCTAACTCCTCAAAATTCCCCTTCTCCCCGATAGATGGCAGCACTCATCGCGGAAACCCTCGTAAAAGGTGATACCCAAAGTTTCTATTCTTCCGGTGGCAACACACAGTTTCTATTCTTCCGGTGGCAACACCCCCTCGTCCAAGATGATGACTAAGTAGTGTAAAAAGGGTGCGTTCACCAGCACGGTGGAGGGACGGAGGGTCAGGGTGGTGGCGCGCCACCACCCTAGACCCTCATCGTCCCTCCGTCCCTCCACCGTGCAGGTGAATCACCCTTTTTACACTACTTATGCTGTAAATGTCTCACAAAAGCATTAATATATCTTTATCCCTAAACAGAAAGCATTAAAAAGATTGATTTTAAGTAGCCTTGAATATCATTTAAGCTTTGCATACGCGCCATAAAATATTTAAAAAAAATTCTTACAACATTGGAATTTACATTGAACATTTTATTTATATATCTCATAATGAATCAGAACAACTTCGCGCGGCCTTGTAAACCAAACAATTACGCCCATATCAAATTTTACAGAAAAATAGTTTTGTGTACCTTAATAATGTGTACTAATTTCGTTATGTTGTATGTAGCAAAAAAAAATATTAACACAGGGTTTGAAAATACACCTTTCATAGACCTTAATGCATCGGAAAAGTTCCTGTAATCAAACCAGTTGCTCTATTTATACCATTTTCAATAGGAAACTTACTATATGACATTATGGATATAAAAAAAAAAAAAAAAAAAAATGACATCCTATGCACATAAAAAAAAAAAAAAAAAAAAAAAAAAAAACGTATTTCGAAGGACGAAAATTTCACGCAATATTCATAAATTTGTGTTGAGATTTTGATCTTATATTATATGCTGACCAACAGAAGTAAGTGCACCATTTATAAGTCAGACTTTTAATAAGATCAAAAATGCTTATCATCAAAAACGCATGCGACTTTAGGTGTAATTTATAGCAGGGGTCGTCAACCTTTTCGACTTTACGGACCACTAAATTCACAATTTAAAATTCCGCGGACCACTAATATTTTTTTTATTAAGAAATGTAAATTATGTTTCGTGTACAATGATCAGAGTATGTCCATTTAATAAATATGAAATAAACCTATTTATTGTAAAACATTACAAATGCTTATTTTATCGTAAGAAAAACAAAAATACTCATTTAATCTTAAGAAAGGTGTTTAGAGTTGTTTAATTTTAATAAAATAATTCTAGAGGAAGAACGTGGACATCTTTTTATTGCTTCTATATTATAAGAAACTCAGATGAGATTTTACTGAATTATTCCCACTTGCGTGATTCTCATTTGCGCGACGAGGTGAAAAATTCCCATTTGCGCGACCAGAAACTGCAGCACCGGGCGTGCATTGGTGATTTCTTCCTTTTTGACTTGATAATTTCAGAACGCCCGTATCTCGGTTCCGCGGCAATCCCTACTACGGACGTAAAAAAAACAAAACAAAAAAAAAAAAACTGGACACTTCTACCACGCTGTGCATGAATCTGAGAATCTGAGTACGCTCGTAACTCGGTTCCGCGGCAGTCACTACCACGTACGTAAAAAAAAAAAAAAAAAAATCATTGGACACCCCTACCTCGCTGTCTATGAATCTGAAAATGCTGGTAACTCGTTTTCGCAGCAATCAGTATCACGCACGTATATTCGCTTCGCGCACATGGAAAAAAAAATCACTGGACACCTCTATTTCGCTGTGTATGGATCTGAGAAAGCATGCAACTCGTACTATTCTTGTATTTTTATTTTGTTCGCGCAAATGGGAAGAAAAATCGCGCAAATGGAAAATTTTCACCACTTCGCGCAAACGGGAATCGAAATTTTAAAGAATTCGTATCATCTGATAAATTTAGACCAATTCTTGGTAAATATCGAATGCAGATCAGAAATTTAAAGCGATAACTATATCTATTATTTACAATTAAATTTTTGTGATAAAGAAATCATTCCATTTATTCCTTCTCTCATCCAGATAATTCTTAAGTCTAATATTGTGAGTATAAGTGAATCAAAAAATCCTGAAGTTAAAATTAACTTTAATCTAATTTCTAATAAAATATTAAACATTACAAATCATATCAAGATTTTTCTGCGGACCATCAAAGTTTTATCGCAAACTGCGACCACCGGTTGGCGACCACTGATTTATGACATATATTTAAAGTCTTCTATTGAAAAAAAAAAAAAAAAAAAAAAAAAACTCTAGCAGCCTGCCTGATTTATTTTTAAACACAGGTTTAAAAATACACATATATTGCAATGTGTTGCTGACTTAGAGCTATCAACATGCTCCAAAATCTCAAATGACACCAAATCATTTATTTGTTTTTCAACTTCAAAAGTAAATGGTGTGTTTCTATGCTTAAGGAAAATTGGTTGAGTATTTTCTTCCAGAACAATAATTATAGAAGGTTTTTTCGAAATTTTCAATTCTATCATAGAACAAATTTAGAGAATTTTTAATGAACGATTTAGTGCAGAGTACTGTATCTAGTATGTTTAGATTTTTGCCAAAGGCTTCAAACTAGAGTCCTGTATCGGGTCGTGTACCTAGAAACACGGAGAGTTCCCTCTTTGCTGATCGAGCGCTGGTAAGATTTGAATTAATTTTGCAGGTAGATCGGAGGGTTTACCTTCGGGTCTACTTGCAAAAAGATGTTTTCTTGACGCAAAAACTTTTTTTTTTTTTTTTCAATCGCATCGTTTTCGTTTTGTCGCGTCGCTTTCTTGTTGCATAAGGATGTTTTATCCGAATAATTTTTTAGGATATTTTTTCAGAAACTAACATTTTGAGTGCAGAGATTGGATGACATTCTCTTCCTCCATAGTAATGCAGAGGTGCCAAGCTACTTATTTAATCGTAGATAATTATTAAAAAGGAATACTATTAAAATTTTCCCATATGAAGGTTACGTACAATCCGTAATAACTTGGGCACCTCTGGTAACTTAATGCAACTTAACTCATAACAAAAGTTTAATTAGAATTACGTCAGTGTTAATACTTAATGTTTAAAACTTTATATACATAAATTTGTCTTTCATTGTACATACAATCCTTATTTTACTTTTTTTTTTTTTTTTTAAATGCTATCAAAATATTTGGAACTGCGTATTTTTTAAAAGTAAGAATTATGCATTTGAAATTTTGTTATATTGTTCATTGAAAATTTGTTATATTGTTCATTGAAAATTTGTTTATAATTAGAAAAATATATAAATGTAATTCTTACTTTCTTCTATATTCAATAAAAGAATGTATTGGATTCGTAAAAGTTTTCGACTTCCGGTTTTCAACGGATTTACATGTTCTGAGAGGTCTAGAACACGATTTGACCCTTTTTAGAAAAGTCTGTCTGTCCGTCTCTGTGTGTGTGTATGACAAAAATTTTGTGGCGAGTGTATCTCCAGAACTACAGCTCATAATTCTGTACTGATAAGTATAAAGGATTTAAGTCCATATTCTTGATTTTTCAGGAGACGAAAAATAAAGTTAAACTAACTAAAAACTAATCAGAAGAATCGATTAGGAAAAAGGGATTAGGTTGATTTATACCCTTTATACCTTTCAGTGATTGTCAATCTTCATTTAATAAAGGGAAAATTTTGAATTAAATATTTTATACTAAAGATTAATACTAAATTTCTAACTTGAATCTTTTTTTACCAATGGATTTTCTCAAAGACTAAATGACATGGATTTAAATCCTTTACACCAATCGATAGAGAATTTTTTTCTGAGTCTGACTACTTAACTCAAAATCGACATTTTTGGACTTAAATCCTTTATACTTATCAGTACAGAATTGTATACAGATTTATATGTAGATGCATCTTGACCTAAATTAGTGCCTAACAACTTTTAGTGTCAACCGCTTAACAGGTGGCGCTGCTTTACAACGATTTCCACAATTTAAGAAGAGGCTATATCTCAGGTTCTATTGCGTATAATCAAACAAAACTTGATATGTGAGAAGGCCATTATGAGATATTTTGTTGATTCAATTTGAACGCTTATCGGTCAATAGGTGGCGCTGCTATACAGCGATTTCCGCAATTTAAGGAAAAGCTATATCTCAGGAACTACTCCGCAGAATTACAAATAAATTTATACGTAGATACAACTTGACATAAATTAGTGCCTGTCAACATTTGGTGTCAACTGCTCAACAGGTGACGCTGCTACACAGCGGGGAAGGCTATATATCTCAGGTTCTATTGCGTATAATCAAACAAAAGTTGATATGCGAAAAGGCCATTATGAGATATTATGCTGATTCATTTAGGATGCTTATCGACCAACAGGTGTCGCTGTTACACTGCAAATTTCCTTGATAACGGAAAAGTTATATCTCAACTTCTGTGGCATATCACTGTACGAAACTTGATATGTGAGCTAACTATTATAAAAACGCCTTTTTTTAATATATTATCTATAGACAATAAAACTGTCTTTCTTTTGATATTTAATATTAGTTTCTCTAAGATGAAAATCATTTGCATTCATCATGTTAGATAATTTTAATAAATAATAGCTTTAATAAATTATTTGCATTTAGTGAATTTGTATAGGAAAGTATAGAAGAAAGTCTTGTGGTGGCTACAACATACTAGTTTTATATAACATTTCATTTATAAAAGATATTTTCAATAAACTATACTTTGTATAATAGAATTGCAATTCAGTGTCTTAAAACACAATTTTAGTATTATATTATTGCGGGTCTCGAATCAGAAGCTGCGGTTCGGGTCAAGTACGGGCCAAATTTACCCGACTAGCGCAAATTTTACTTCGAACCAAGACCTGTTTTAATACTACATTCACTAGCATCTAAAATATAAATTGCAGCTCTGAAAAAAAAAAAAGTCCTGTGTCATTCTAATAAATTCTAGTTCCCATCACTGCTAGAGAGTTCTAGAATTCCCTATTAAAACTCTATAAGGTTTTTCTATATTATCGTAGTCAAACTCACTTAAAAATTTCCTACAAATAAATTTGAACATAACAGGCGAGTTTTAGTAACCATAATTCTAGATTATGAAACGATTCTAGAAAACAAAGGAGAATTTCTCGCAATTCAAAGCATTCATAATGTAGTATATCGTTTCTCCATCTAGAAAACTTTAGACTTCAAATTCTCGATCATTTCGAGCATTTTGTTCATTTGTTTACCTTATTAACATAATTCGAAAAACAATATTTCTAGTTTAGGGATTCAGAAAATGACTATTTATTCGTTCTAGATAAAGACAGTATGGCAAGAAAATCTCACGTCCCGTGATCTTAAACATTTTTCTTTAGTACAATTAAGAAGATGCAGGGTGTTTGGTTTTAAATTCGATTTGTCAGGTTGCAGTTCCTAGCAAGTTTTCTCACTTATAATAAAAGGTCTGAAGCCAGAATGCACAACCAATCATCATGTTTGGTCCCTTCCCATCTGAAGCTACCTTGATACTCATAAGAAGTATAGCAAAGCACCGATTATCTGCGAAATTGGGCGACAATCGCGAATAATCCGAAAAACAGAGTAAAATGGGGTGCAAACATGAAAACAATATGCGGTAAAACAGTATAACCCCTATTTCTAAAGTAAAAAGATCCATTTCCTCCTAAAACCATAAAAAAAATTCCAAGTAGGCCTATAGGATTACGATGCACAATACACATGTCGGTAATATTCGACCTTTGCACTGTAGAATCTATTGTATTTTCCTTGTTGTTGGCTTGAATTAAAATTGTGTTTTTTGGAGGATAGTAATTTAATTTTTTTTCGTGGCTATCGCACTCGCGGATAATCGGTGCTCTACTATATTGTTGAAAAATTTCGCACTGATTGACAATATTGCTAAGAGAGACATTTTTTGCAATAAATAATCACACGCCATTTTTGAGTAAATTAGACAAAGCACGTACATAATAGAGATGGAGTGTTAAATTTATCATTCAAAATGATATAGCTTTTCTCACATGGGAAAGTGTAAATAAATTAATAAATAAACACAGTTCGCATTTGAAAAATTGCAGAGTCACAAAAAAGTTTTTTCCCGAAGAAAGGATGAAAACTACCAGTCTCTCAATAAGGAATATGCCCTCCTAGGCAGTAGTGCATATTTTGCATATTTTATTCATGTTGTCTATTAAAGTACTGAAGAGTCTTTGGGGGGCTGGATGAGTTCTTAGAGATATATGTCTTCATCTCAGGCGTGATTATAGGATGATTATAAGGATTTAAGTCCAGAGAGTAAGCAGGCCACTCCATACGCGCAATATTTTCGCTGTTTAGTGTGTTCGATACTTCAGCGGTTTTGTGTTGGCATGCATTGTCATGCATAAACAACAAGTCTGGATCTATCGAACTCCAAAAGAGACGAATATTATCCAGACTAATTTCTCTGCAGAATCGCTATGATGTAATTGCTCATAGATGTGAAGCGTTGTTCTGACATTGTGCATAATACTTGCCACACACCTTCACTCCTAGATCATACCGATCACATTCATGAGCATTTTATGGCACCTAACATGATTTTTTTCTCTCTTTCTACACTAACTGGTGATTATAAAACTTGTCACAAGGAAGCGGTATTCGTCGGAGAACATCACTCTGTACCACTGTTACTGGCTTTCAACCAATATATACATATCTTAAACCAATACAGTCTTTCTCGATAATGGTGTGGTTGAATGGAAAGCATTGAACAAGCTACTATGCATAGAATTCAACCTTATTTAATCGCCGAGAAATGGTCTCGACGATTAGATATGCACCGGTAGCGATTGGAAGGTCTACGCATATCTGATCGGGAGCGAGACTTCTGTTTCTTTTCGCCATTAGAGATACATATCGGCCCTGTTGATGTGTGGTGGTCCTTTTCCATGCTTTAGAATATAATTTCCAGCTTTGTTGGCCTTTTTTAATCACGAGATTACACCGTTTGATACACTCGCACTGTACAAAGCATTCTGGTACTTTCCTGGGAAATTTTAGGTAGGTAATGTGCCCAATAATAACTAGTAATGTTTTTTAAATGTATCAGTAAGCATCAAATCAAATATGTCATTAGAAATACTACTAAATTCCTGAAATCAGGATCGTTTCATGAACAGGAACCTGCTCCAAATTTACAAAAACCAGGAACGTATCCGATATATAAAAGTAAAAAATAAATAAATAAATGTATTACTGTGACCATAATAGTAACACTTTCACCTTTTTCGAGCTATTCAACAACTCGTCCACGATTGTAAGCACCCAAATGATGTCTTGTAGACATTTTGCACTTAATTATGTCTACACCACGTGGAATTACACAGAAATAAGTTCCACATTACTGCACTACTTTCTTTAAATATCTAATTATAATGGTTTTCGAATGAATAAAAAATTTTTTGCACTGTTTTTATATAGATAACAGGTCCTGACTGACTACGCCCTATACCTTTAATTTAATTTTGATAAGTCGGCTGTCAAGAATGCTACGTTGCGAAAAAATGTTTCTCAGCAATTATTAAGCAGTGTAGTATATATTTAAGTCTTCAGAACTGTATGCTGTTTTATTGTTTCTCTCTATAATCGGTAAATCACATTGATTTGTATTTCTGTAAAATAATAACCTTTTACCCTATGTGCTTCAAACGATAATTTTTCTTTATGCATGAACATTCTAATAATCCCATTTCAGAACAAAAATTTGAATTTTAACTTAATAATAGTTATATGAATTTAGCGAATGTTATTTTATCACAAATATATATATATATATATATAATTAATAAAATAGCAATAAATTCGTTCGTGGCTTAATTTCTGTATTTGCTTGAAACACTGTATTTATTACTTTTCGTAAGGAAATATTTTTTGGTGTCGTTTTATATGCAAAACAGACATATCCTTCTTCTTCTTCTTCTTCTTCTTCTTTTTTTTTTTTTTTTTTTTTTACATTGCGGACACTTTATTGTGAAGTTTTACTAACCAAAGTCATTTCAAGAACTTTTTTAACGTCAAAACTGGGCCTTCTTCAAATAATCTGTGTTTTAGTTGTTCACTTCGAACATTTGAGATGATTTGATTTCGAAACAGATTTCGATCCTTGAATTTTCATGTATTTACTTAATGGTCAAAGTTCAGCATTGTAATTTGCAAAACTCTCATTAAATTTCTTGTCCTGTTTATTGAACTCAAAACGATCCATAATCAAATTTAAAGCTGGACTGAAATATTTATTAAACTTTTCGATTATTTGCTGAAAAATATAGGTTTCTAAAAGACATTGGCAATTGTAAATGTGGAATTATCACACTCATTTTTTTTTTTTTTTTTTTTTTTTTTTTTTTTTTTTTTAAAGCTTCATCAGTAATATTATTAGACTGGAAACAGGAGTTTAACATCTGTGAGTGAGCTTTCCAAGTCGTATCAGTTACTTATTCATCAGTATTTCAAATTGAGACATTCCGATTCTTGATAAGTAGGTTCTTGGAATACTTCATTGTGAAACTATTATGTCCATACAATATCTTGAAAATTGAACATAATTAATATGTTGATATACGTTTACACATATTTCATGCAAAACAATCACATATATCACTACAGACTATGGAGACTGACTTCAACACAGGCCAGTGGCGCACCTAGAATTTCTGTCTGGAGGGGGCTGAAGAATAATTGGGTCCTACAGTATAGTAATGGGTTTATGGCCATATACGCAGCAGCCGGCGACTCGTGAACCGAAAATAGATGAAGAGCTGAAAAATAACATTTAAGTAGTTTCAATGCATAATTTTTATTAAGTATAACTTCAACTAAAAATTAACTAAAAATACTCATTTTATTTCAATGTAAATTTATACTCTATAAATGAATGCAGTGTAAAATATTAGGTGGAATGCTTCTTCACCTATTTTCGATCCACGAGCCACTGATGATACGCAGACATACGTACAGTAAATATTATGTTTTAAATGTTTCTTTTTCAATAAATAAACGAATGAATGAAACTGAATTTAAGTTGAATAGCGCAATCGAGGAATTTATCTCGGTATGTAACATGCTAAGTTACAGTAGTTCGGTCAGTTGGGGATAGAATTGAGCTTACAAACATAAAGTTGTAGGTCCATATATGTTCAAAAACTGCCGTGTACAATATGACAAGCTGGTGAACATAAAATTCACCTGAAATGAAATCCCCCCCCCCATATTTCCATTGACAATTAAATTTGATCAAATTTAGTACTCTTTTCCGATGCTTTACATATATATGTAGTAACACTTAAGTAATTAAGAAATCATAATAATTATAGTCAAATAAAAGCTACAGTTGTACGAATGTGAATTTTCATGTACGAATTACAACAGAATTTCAGTGTAAATTTTTACATGGCTATTTTTATTAATGGGTTCTTCCCAGTGTCGTCTGCTGAATCACGTGATATAGAAAAACAAAGAAGAAAAATTCTAAAAAGCAAATTCAGTTAAATCTTAAGAACAAAAGTATTAATATTTCTTCTTTTATTAAGGAATTTCCTCAATGCTGAGGTTTCCTTTCAACCAAAAACAGCCTTTAGTTTTTGTCTCCATCTTTCTCTGTCCTGAGAATCTTCCTCATCCTTTCCATTCTCTGTCATGTCCCCCATAAGTTTGTCTTTCCACCTTTTCCACGGTCTTCCCCTCCTGTTTTTTCCTTCAGGTTTCCAGTTCAGTACAAGTTGTGGTATACCATTCACATTCATTGGTTGTACATGTCCGTACAATTGCAGCCTCTTCTTGTCTATTTTTGTTATGATATTCGTCTTAATACCCATCCTTGCTCTTATTTCAATATTGGTCTTTTTTTTTTTTCCAAGTCTTGAAGTTCTGGACAATCGTCGCCAGAAGTCCATTTCTGTAGATAGTAGTTTTTTTTTTCGCTTGCAGACTTGATTGTCCATGTTTCTGCTCCATAAAGCAGAACACTTTCTATCAGGGTGTTGAAGATGGTATTAATATTTAATATAAAATAAAATAAAAGTAATATTGTGCATTTGTAAATAGTATAATAATTATATTTATAAGTTTAATAATTTTTAAAAAACTCTTTATATGTTTATTTATTTTCACAAGTAAGAAGCAATTTTTGTATGTTGTAGTGTAACTGTTACATTAGCTGATTTAGCAATACATACTGGAATGTTAATGGATTAGCTGATTTAGCAATACATACTGGAATGTTTATGGATTATAACTTGAAATTAAGTTAAAATGTTTTAAGTTAAATTTAATCGCGTAAAGGTGTTACAACAAGTTAATTAACTTAGCTACTGGATGAATTGGCTTTACACCGTAGGATGTTGCACTATTAATGGTATAAGTACCAAAAATCAGAGTACTTAGCATGTTCTCCATCAACATTAATAACAAATATAAACTAAATGATGATTGTAAATGTATACCTCAAAGAAAAGATGATAAATAATGATATAAAATGGATTAAAAATGATGATGTATAAAAAAATAACACAGATGAAATCGGATTGATCAAAAATAATAATAGAAAATGTGCTATTTTAGCAATTGCTATGGATATAGAAGACTTCGTCTGTCTTTGGGTTGTCATGTGACCTCTGATGTCAGGTGGAAGAGCCCATTATCTGGAGTATGGGGGCGATGCTCCATCTAGGTTCGGTTAACAGAAACAAGTCGGACGTGTAGTCTTCGTGGGGGTTAGTTAACACAGCACAGCAAGCAGGGGACAGAACCTCTTAATATCGTAAAACATTAATTCTAGTGTATAATATATTACTTAGAACTGTTTGTTCAGTTAGTAAATATTTCGAGCGTTACCTTTCGGAGTAATATCATTACAGGATAATGTATCCCAATATAATATATATATATATATATTATGAAATTTAAATTTTTATAACTGGCAAAAATTGCATTATCAAAGAACAGAGTTTAGATCTCAGTGACATCAGAAGTAAAAATGAAAACTGTACATGGACCCTACTGTATGTAAAAAAATAATTGACCCCACCCTCCCAAGTATCTGTAAAACATCTTAATGGATTGTTATCGGTGAATTTTCCTATTTTGAACGGTAAACTACGTCTTTTGACATTCCTCTAAATCGGTATATTTAAAAAAAAAATAATTTTACATATTTGTGATTAAATCAGTTAAATTTTATCTTCTACAATTGATGCGAAATTTTACTGGCATGTATTTGCGCTAGCGGCATTTAAAGGGTTTAACACGAATAAGCAAAGTCCATTTTTAATTTAAAATATTGTTTTAGAGGATCGACTAAGAGCAGGGCTAATTTTCATTTTATATCAAACGAGAATTTTCATTTGACGATGCGAATGTGTTAATTTTGCCCAGGAACAAAACAAACTTTCACAAAGATGCTATAAATACTTATAAATTAAAATACAAAATTGTATGAGCCTGATATTCCATTTTTTCTGACAATACATCCCCGCTTACTTCCACATCAGATTACTTCTTCTGTCTGACTTTTTAGATACTTACTCGATTTTGTGGTAACAGAAGCCCATCCTAGAAGCCCTTGTGAAGCCCTTGTTATTAGAAGCCCATCCCTAAAAACTGCAATGGGATGTCTAGAGTATCTTTCAACTGAAAATCAAAGAACTAGTTAATTATTTTTGTATTTGACAGTGAAGGTTTCAAAAATTCCTAATATTTAACATATAATTTATAAACTCTATTTTTGCTTACAATAGCTGTGTTTCAGTAATACTTTTTTTCCATGCATATCCGAATTTTTTTGCCATGCCAGCCGGTTCTGGAGGGGGCTTAAGCCCCCTAATCCCCCTCTATGGGTGCGTCACTGAACTGACACAGGCCTAGAACCTAAGAGTAGTCAATTTCCCTTAATTCTAAACACCAAACACTTTGGAATCAACAGTGACCATCACTGAGATTACCGCTATAATGAAGACATACTTAATGTTGCTACAAAGGAGAACTTAAAAGGTCTATATTATTATCACATAGAATGTAATGCAAAAGTACTCCATTTCCTTGATATTTTCAGCAATTTCATCGAATGTTTTTCACAAAAAATATTTTATTATAATAAATTTATCTAACTAGGTTCCATAAAATTTTTTCAACTGCCTCTTTTTTACTATTAGGACTGACTAATGGACTTTGTTCAGCAATCAATGTAATAACATTTAATTGGATAAAACGTCCAAGTTCAGCCTTAACAATCTCCTTGACTGCATGAAAAGTTTTTCTAAGGTGGTATATCTTAAAGTTACCATTTTTTTTTTTTTTTTTTTTTTTTTAATCTCTAAGTATTTATGTAGAGTCGGGGAAAAAAAAACGCAACACTCAACGTAACTTCGTTGCTAATCGATGTAGAAAAATGTAGTAGGTATCATTCGACGGGGAATTGTGAGTAGTTTCACGAAATGAACTGAAATTTTGAATTGGGGGTCGTCTACATATTAAAATGCGCACCAACTTTGATTTTTTTTTCAATGGTAATGCCCCATTTTTATTTTATATTTGAATTCCTGGGATCACGACAACGCGAAAAAGTATATTGGTTGTATATGTTACTTATTTTTTCACAGAGTTATAAGCGTTCAAAGTTTGAAGGTGCTAATGTGAATTCATATTTCAAACTTTTATTAATATCTTCACAAAAAATAACTTGATCGATATAATTTTTTTTTTTTTTTTTTTTTTTTTACGAGATACAGTGAAGAAACCCAAACATAATCCATCATTACTTTTGATTCTGAAAAATATTTTTAATTCTGAAAAATATTAATAAATTCATATTCGTAAAAATTATGAATTATGACCTATATTAATTTTTACATAAAATGAATCCTAATGCTGAAAAATATGGGTGTGCAAATTTGCAGCTCATTCCAGTTATTAGTTTTCGAGATATAAATAAATCTTTCTTTTGGAGTGGTTTAGGGGGCCGTCTCTTATAAAGTTTTGCATGAGATAACGAATCAAATCTTAAAAAATAACAAAGAAAATTAAACAAAATATTTTTATTTTTTATTTACGGGTCAAATTATATAACAACAACGTCAAACGCAAAGAAATGAAACAAAAATGATGATTTTTAGACATTAGTGTTAGCATCAAGAATTTCTGTTTTCTAAAGAAGACAAGCCCCACCTTCATCGTTCTTCAAAACAAAACAATACAGAAAAGTAAATGTGACATTGAGTATTCGTGTTAAACCCCTTATTTTATGTTGACAAAAATATGTACAAGTGGTATTTACTTCATCGATTAATTGGTGATAAATTTTGAATCTTTTAAACGAACACTAGAAGAAAAAAAATTAACTAAATAGGCGGGGTTTACTGTTTTAAATAGAAAAACAGGTTTAATGTGAAATTGTCAAATATAAAAAACGAATGGAATTGGAATGCAAGACAGAATTGTAAAATCGTTTCTTAACTACCGTCATAGTTAAAAAAAAGGCTTAATCATTTGCTTCATATATTGCTTTATTTTATTTTATTTATTTACTTATTTATTTACTAGCAGGCTTTGCCCGCTTCGCTGGGTCACTAAATTTAAGGAAACTCTTTTCTATATAGCTTTATAAAAATAAAATAAAATAAATTACTGAAATTGTTCAAAAGGTCGCTTCAGGTCCCTACTGCCTTCGGCAGCGATTTGGTCATCCACTGCAAGTCGGGCGCTTGTCCCTATTACCTGCGACAATAGTTTACCAATGAGCTTCCATTTATGTGCTTATTATATAACAGTTTCGAAATAGATAGTATCGAAAAAATTGGAGTTTCCCTTTTATATTTGAATATCAGTTACATGTGAACAACACTATACGTGGTGCACATAATATTTGCTTTTACGTTATTTGCTATGTTTATTTTGTTTATCCAATCAACCATAAAATGACTGCAATTTCACGCCAAATATTACAATATGCTGTGAGCGGCTACGTCTGTCGCATGAGACAATTAATTTTTTGTGTTTATATATAATTCATGGTTTGTAAACCTGAAAGTACAGCCTTAATATAGTTCTCTTTGGCGACTTTTGAATTTTTGTCAACATTTTAGACTTTTAATCCATTGTAGCAATAAGACTTAATCCCTTGTAACAATATGCTATGAGCGCTATTTCTGCCGTATTTTAGACAACTGATCTTTTTATTTTTATATTTATTTCTCATTAAACATATTTTTATTTTTATTTATTTATTTAAATATTAATTTGAATTATTCAAATATTTCTGTTCTACAGCGTGCAAGTGCAGTAACACACAGAGGCTCATTTGTTTGTATGATAAATTAGCATAGTGATTATTATATAAAAAAATAAATAAATAGGTAAACATTATCGTGCTACACAACTTTTTTATGTCGCTCCATTGGCGGCTTTTGAATTTTTGTCGCCATATTAGCGATGATTTTTTTTTTTTTTTTTTTTTTTTTTTTTTTTTTTTATGAAAAGGGGAAGACTGTTCTGCTAATAATTTTATCAGACTCGTTTTTGTTTATACATAAGAATCCTTCATATTCTGCTTATATTTTTAATGGTTTTTAGGTTTAAAATAGTGCTTGTTGAAATAAATTTCCTAAGTTTAAAACTGCATTTTTTCTGTAAATTTTGCGTAAAAATAAATCATTTATGTTTTTATATATTTGATGCGCTACTTAGATTAAAATGGCTGTTGCTATATTAAACTTCTTGTCGAAAAACGTTCGGTGTACTTCAACACCAAAATTAAAAAAATCACCCAGCAGGATCTATTAATGAAACTGATAAAATAAAAATATGGTTCATAGAGTTTAAATAATCTATTTAAAAAAACTTTTAAAACCCAAATTCTTAATGTATCGTATCACATACATAGATATAGTAATAATATATAGATTGATTATTGGGGAGAAAAAAGGGATTCCTTTTCACTCGGGAAAAGACGGCGATTTTACCAAAATATGACAGTCTTTCCCCGAGTGAATACACACGGGAATACACACGAATATTTTAGCAAATAAAATTCATGAATAATTTATTTACTAAAGGTGAATGAAAAACTCCAGATATAGTTTCAAATTCATTTTTCTTCTTTTCGTTTTTTTTTTTTTTTTTTTTAATACCACTTAATGGCTGATTCCAAAGCTTTTTTTTTCGGCATCAAAAATCTTTGCACGATAATATGGGGATGATAGATCTATATATATTATTATATCTATGATCACATAATTTTTTTCGAAGTTTAGTAATAAATTGAAAGTTGAGAGGGATTTGAGGCTAAAACTATCCAGTTTCAATACAGATATTGACTCACTCGTGGAGGACAAACAACGTCAAAAATCTCATTAAGGTTTTTTTTTTGGATCACTTGTTTTTGCAATTTATTACAGAGGTAATAGCTAAGTAAATACAATAAAGTTATTATTATTATTATTGTTAATTCTTCTTGTACAGTATCTTTTACTAATTACGGATATATCTGTCCAGTATATACATATATATAACATATATAGATGTCTATTTGCCATTATATTTTTTACTTGTATATTAAGTAGTTAGTGGGCCTCAAAGTCTTTTTTATAAAATTTGTGGTCCGCACAACTAAAAAGGTTGGGAACCGCTGATCTAGAGCGATTGCTGAAATAACATATTTTCTATTCTTATTTTTGATCAATCGTATTTAATCTGTGTTATTTTTTATAAATCATCATTTTTAATCCATTTTATATCATTATTCATCATCTTTTGTTTGCCGTATACATTTACAATCATCATTTAGTTTATGTTTGTTACTGATGTTCATGAAGAACATATTTAATACTCTGATTTTTGGTACTTAAATCAGTGACAGTGCAATATCGTACTGCGTAAATCCATTTAGACCAGTAGCTAAGTTAATTAACTTGCTGTAACACCTTTATGCAATTAAATTAAATGAAAATATTTAAAATTTCAAATTATAATCCATAAACATTCCACAAGAAGCTATTATTTATTGCTAGATCAGTTAATGTTACAGTTACACTACAATATACAAAAATCGATTCTTATAGGTAAAAATAAACACATAAAATGTTTTTTAAAAATTATTAAATTTACAAATACAATTATTCTACTGTTTACAAATGCACAATATTACTTTTGTTTTATTTTATATTCAATATTAAAATTTTTGTTCTTAAGAACAATATTTAATTGAATTCGATTCTCAGAATTAGATTATTCGTTTTCCTCTATCACGTGATTGAGCAGACGACGGTGGGAAGAGCCAATTTGAAAAAAAAAAAAAAAGATGTAACTTTTTTGTTTATTAACCAAAAAAATTGATGAAATTTGAAATGCAAGTTGGTCTTGTGGGGTACAGGCTATATATTATATTTTTGTGTTCGTGAGAGAAAATTTAAAAGAATTTGAAAACTACAATTTTTAATCCCACTTCAAGAACATGTGACTTAATGTGAAGCAGATTTTTTATTTTATTTTTCTCCTAACGGTTTCCATACAATCTTCTGCTGTTGCCACCTAAAATTCATACTTTAGTTAATTTTAAAAAATCTAATTGTCCGATTGATAAGCTGTTTAATGCATCGGATTCACAAAAATTTTCCCTTTCATTTGGTATCTTATTTGTAACGATACGACTGATATTTCTAATTTATTTTCTAATCTTTCTGATTTATTTTCCTCATTTTAAATAAATGTACGTTTTTTTTTTTTTTTTTTTAATTATTATTATTCTGTCGAAAAAAAAAATTGGCAACAATTAAATTATGGATAAAATTTAAATTGCTTATTTATCAGAAATTAGAAGGTTATTATTTTCACATTTTAATTAATTAAGAAAAAACTAATCAAAAATTCGAAAATCTGACTTCGATGTGCACAATGACCCTTCGGGGGGCACATTTGTGTTAAATCTCGTGACTGTCCGAGCTACCGTTTTCGAGAACAGTGAAATATATATACAAATATTGCTCACTTAATAGTATAAGATTTTGTAGGGGGGAGGATTATTATTTTAAGGACACTTTAGTCTTTAAAATTTTGTTAATAAATTTTAACTTTATACGTTTTTAAAAACATATTTTAACTTTTATAAATGTATTTTAACATTTTTTGCGACCGCAGGATTTTGTCTTTTTGACAGTAAGACCCACCTATGGGCGTTATACTTTCAAAATAAATATTTCAGAACAAATTTTCTGTATTCACAATTATATTACAAATGGATATATATTATAATTATATTCTTTCTAATCAATATATTTATATCCATAGTATATTTTATTGCAAAAATATGAACACAGGGTACACACTTAAGAAATATGTAACACACAAATTACGAAAGAAACGCCCACTGACAGAGTTACAGATTTTCAAATGGCGTGAATCTACGTCAGCAGTCGCGAAAGGGTCAATTAAGAAATAATATTTTCATAGAAATTATAAAACGAATCGTCAGTTCCAAAGAGTTTAACTGACCCAAAACTGGTAAGGGCGATTAAAATTGTTTAATATTTACTTCATGAACCCTTACAATAATTTATCCGAAAAGACTTAGTTCATGCTTTATTGTATATATATTATTTCATTTCGTATATTATGTTACACCTACGAAAGAAAAATTTAAGCTTTATTGGTGATCAGTACAGCCATAATAGACACTTTTACTTGAAAAATATTGCACTTTTTTCAAAGAGTACTGTATGGACTAATCGCAAGTGAAATGCATTTAAACAGACCTAAAATTGTCTAAAAAAGCACTGAAGTATATACAAATCTAAAAAATTGAATTCAGGATAATTAAAGAACTGAAAAAAAAAAAAAAAAAAAAAAAAAAAAAAAAAAAAAAACCGTTTTATTAATTTTTATAATTACTTTTTTCCTGAAAGATTTCCGGTGTGAAACATTAAAATTTTGTCTATTTCTTACAGGATCTTAATTTTATTTTTCTACTTTTACAGATAACCCCCTAACACATTTTTGATTATAACTATATAAATACTAAAGTTAAAGTATACAAACAGAATACTTTTCCGCACTGCCAGACTCTCAGAAATTCGAAAATGAAGTCAAAATTGGGTGTTGCTGTTGAAAAAAAAAAATCAAAGTTGGCGCTCATTTTAATATGTAGATGACCCCTAATTCAAAATTTGATGACATATTCAGAAAGTGCTTTTATTTTCCTGTTGAATTATGTCTATTAGATGTTCCTGCGACAATTAATGACGAAATTACAGCGGGTGTTGCGTTTTTATTTTACCCGACTGTACAAAAATATTCTATTATGTTATCTATAAAGATTAACTTGTTTTTATCTCTTCCGTAGAAATAGAAATAGAAAAGCAGCTAACTCAAAAGAACTGTTAAGAATAAGTTAAAAGACAAATTAAAATAATCATGAATCAACAAATTAAATCATGAAAATAATAACATTAATTATAACTTCAACCATGAGTATTCCACTTTGATTAAGTGTGTAGTACACCAAATAAATCAATAAATAATAATAAAAAAAAAATATCGAAAGGGTAATGCATGAAAAGAGTATTCAATAGGCTATTGCCAAGTGTTATGTAATGTATGAGAACGTTAATAACGTCAAAAAAAAAAAAAAAAAAAAAAAACATATTATAAAAATACTTAGATTTATTCAGAGATTCAAGATATTAGGTCGTTCTGATTGAATTAAAAGAAATAAATTAATATATATACATATATATTTCAAATAAAATTATTGAAAATTTAATAGTTGAGTTTTATTTAAGAAAGAAAAAAAGTTCTTTTTATATATTTCTTAACTTCTAATGAAGTCAGAGGAATCAAAATATATCGTTTACACAAAGTGTCAAAAAAAAAAAAAAAAAAAAAAAAGGCTTGTGCTATTAATGCTGTTTTATTTTTTCTAATAAAATAAGCATTTTAGTTTTTATTCAATATATACTAAAAAACAAAAAAATCGTAATATTCTAATTCTTTAAAATGAAAATGTTAAAAAGTGATGTTTTACTATACAATTACTATACAATGTTAAAGAAAAGAATAAATTGATTAGGAATGGGATCAGATAGTATTGTATATAAACTTAGAAACTTATGCTGTTCAATATTCTTATATTTTTAACTTTTAAACTAATTTACTTGCATGTAAAAAAAAGAAAAATAAATAAATAATAATAATATTAAAATAGTATTAAAAATATGATTTATAAATATTTAGTATTTAATGAATTGAAGACGATATCTCAGTTATTAGAAATATTATCAAAACTCTTCACTTTAATCTTTATATTTTAAATGAAGAAAAAGTAAAAGAGAAATAGGACTTGATTATCGTTTAAATTGCAAATTAAAAATTTTTTACAAACCAATAATATAATAATAATTATCATCTGTACCTATATATGAAGATGCTATGAGTTTATTTATTTATTTCTTTTCCTTGTGTGTTTACAAAATTCTTGCGTTTTGTGCAGCTAGCATTTTCAAGAAAAATAAATGAAAGTAAATTTTCTTTTGTTGTTTCTCAAAGCAGCTTTCTACGAAAATTTCGCCTACATTTTTCAAATTCTTCTCATTTTTTTGCGTCCAATATTGAAATAGCTGCAGCAATCAAAATTTTAGCTCTCCTATTTTGTTCAAAGAGATATTTTTTTGACATTTTGGTTTCTATCGTCATGTACTTGATGGTATTTACTTACTGAGTAAACGTTAACAGTCATGTGAATCGAACAAGTATTTTTATATGGAACTGGAAAAGGTTTTCGATATTTAGCAATAAATCATCGAAAGTTGAGGCGCCCCCCCCCCTTTTTATTTTTTTTTTTGGAATTAGATGGGCATTGTTTCTTATTCAATATTTTATTGCGTTAACTTGCCTTGAACAATGTCTTACTTTCGTAAAATTACATAGTATAACTGGGCTTTCTTTAAATTAGTCTGAACAATTTTATTGAGAACATAAATCTATTAATAATTTTTAACAAATGAATAATATGAAATGCTAATCAAGGCTACAACGATTTCAAATATTAACAAGAACGAAAAATCATGTGATCCGCATAGATTATTAGCACTTTCCAACTATATGTACTCTTTGCATTGTTTAACTTTTAATGCACTTTCAATATGCGATCACATAAAACATACGAAAGGACTGAAATGCAGACACATAGACTGACTGAATTCATAATCATCTTTAAGCATTTTAGGGAAGCGTCAAAAACACTTAACACAATCGGAAGTGCAATTCCAGCATTTTCCACTTATAACTCTCAATATATCTGAATATTTTAATGTGCCCCTGTAAATAGTAACGCTAAACATACCATATTCTATAGGAAACATGTTCTTTAGCATATGAACAATTAATGTCATTTTCATTATGATTTGTGCAGTACAAAGTAACTTAAATATGATTTATAAAAATGGCTCTCATAAAAAACAATCCCTTAACATTATTTTGGATGTCCCTGTACACAGATCATTTGCACTATTTATAGCATCTTAAATAGGGAACATTCCATAGTGAACTTGAATAACATATAATATTTTGAAGAAACTCTGGAAATATGCACGGACGCTAGAGGTGAACGGACGGATTGGTAGACAAAGGAGCAGTCAGATGGACAGAAAGACAAATAGATAGATTAATTCGATTCACAATCATTCTTAAATATTGTTAAAAGATGTTAAAAATGTTTAATGCAAAAGAAAATGCAATTATAGTAATTTTCAGTTATAGCCTTTAATACAACTGAATATTTATGTGTAGTCCCGTAAATCTTATGCTGTTCTATAGAAAGCATATTTTTTGCATATGAATTACAAAATAAAATAATACACTTATTTTATAATAAGTGGTTTATAGAATTACCTCTCATAGAAAACAATGCTTTGGCGTTCTCTCGGGTACCTTTGTACATAAATCAGTGGTGGTATTTACTCTCTTTCCAATAGGGAACATCTCATAGCGAACTTGAATAACATACATCAGTTTCAAGAAATTCCATAAATATTTACGGGAGTAGAGCGTGGGCAAATCGAAGTCATAAACACATTTATTTTTGCTTTTTTTTCTTGTGTGTGTGTAATTTTGACAGATATAATTCTTAAAAGTTAAGCTTTCTGCAGCTGTTTGAAATTTAAATTGATTTCATTGCACTTAACGGTATGATCGTCTAAAAAAATGGTTTGTTACACAAATTCTAACTTGGTCGTGTACATAAAGCTTCAACTAGTGAAAATGTTTTAAACTTCGTTACGTACATAAAAGTAAAATAAAGTTAATTTAAATATTTAATGGATATTTTTAGTTTCATCTTCACACTTATTATACCTATTGCAAAAAAAAAAAAAAAAAAAAAAAAATCCGACAAATATTTGTGTTTTCCTTAATGAAAGGATTTAATGCCCATCGTAACTACATGTAATAATGTTATAATGCCCATTATAAATTTTATATTCACAAAACTTTCTAAGGAAAAAAGCATTTTTCGAAGAAAAAGTTCTTTCTAAAGAACGTCCTTCGAAACAGTTCTTGCAAATATGTACTCTGAAAAATTTTCAAAACTGTTTAAGTTAAAATACATATATATATATATATATATATATATATATATATATGTATATATATATATGAAAAAATTTAACTATTGATTATTAGAAATAATTTTAAGTTTTGATATTTTAAAAATTAGGATATTTCAATAATTGTTAAATTAAAATTATTAGAGTACTCCAATTAGAATGTTAAAAAAATTATTAGAATGTCTCAGTAAGAGTAATGGAATAAAGCTATAAAATTGAATAAATTTACAGCTGTGGTTTTAGGGATGAAATGAAATGGTATTAAATTTACCTAAACTATTTTTAAATTCCTGCTTGTATTCTTACTTAAAATGTGAAAAATCAGCAACCACCTCCAAATATATTGCCTTTACAATGAAACACACACACGAAAAAAAAAAAAAAAGGAAATAAAACAGTTTTTTACTTATTTGGTAAGACTTTTACCTGAAAAAAATCTGGTGTGAAACAACCACACGATTTTCATTACCCACTATTACACGTATTATATGCATTTTTTGAAGATAATGTGATCTAAAACAGACCTACCTAAGCAGGATGGCTGTTAATTTTCATGTAATAACCACGTAATATTGGAGAAAGGATATCTAAAATGGATTTATGTAACAATTTTAAAGAAAATCTTTAGAGCCGTTTTTGAGATACCAACTTTTACCAAAATTTGGAATATTCAATTATTAACTAAAAAACAATAATTGCATACAAAAGGATATTTAAAAGGGAGTTAATATGGCGAGTTTGAAAAAAATCCGTACAGCCGTTTTTAAAGAAACGCATTTGCGAGACCTGAAATTGAGCTATTTATACAGGACGCCTATCAATTTTCCTGAACCAACCAACTGCATCTTTCGAAAGGATATCTAATAGAGTGTTTATATAGCAAATTTGAAGAAAATCGTTTGAGCTATTTATGAGGTACGGTCCCACTTCCGGTTTCTGATGTCCCTCTTCCGGTTTTTCAATTTTCACCAAAATATTTGAAAAATCCGTCTGTACACCAGATCTGTCTCAATTCCGAAGTTTCGTAGTTCTATCTTTATTAGTTTCGGAGATATGATAACCAGAAAATTCCACGCATACATACATACATACATACACACACACAAGCTGATCATTTGCCAAAAACTACTTATTTGGTCTCAGGAAGCCTTAAAACGTGTAAATTAGGTGAAAAATCGATATCGAATTTTTGGACCGAATACAATACTTCCATTACCTACGGTAGTAGGGTAATGGAAGTAAAAAACCACAGAAGTGTAGACCTTCTTTGTTAAAAATTCTTGAAATATTTACTCTCGCAGTAAATCTGCACAAATCGGCCTGTAATTGCTGCGCACATCTAGCACTTACTCTGACAAACTCTGCGGTTTTTCGACATTTTTTCAACGATTTCTGCCTGCAGGAATCCACAAGTTTAGCCCGTGATCTACTAACGGTACTTTAAAGACCCATTGATTTAAAAAAGCGTATAAAATCAATTTTATGGACGAAATATGAAAAGTATCTGTAAGAATAGAACGTATGTACCTCTATTTAATCTCACTACAACCCACTAGATACTACATGTCGCCGTTTTTGTTCCAGAACGGATTTTATAGAGTTCTTTCGCTGTTTTTGCTTGCCATTTTCCTTGATCTTCATGTGTGTAAAAATTAATTCCTATATTACCTCAAAAATCTACCATCAATCTTATATGTATATCTTACATATAAATTAACCTTTTTTTAAAATACTTTTTAAGGTCCAAATAGATTTTTCGACCTCTATGCACCAGTGGTATACTAAAATACTACCTCACAAAATCCTCATTAATTGTTATGATGAGGTGAGATGCATAATTTTGATTGCATATATCTTTAAAAAATACTCTTAAGTAATAAAAAAAAAAAATGTTTCAAATGCACTTTTTTTATTTGTTTCATAATACGGTAGTTAAAGGTTTAACCTTCTTACGTTTGCCTGGATAGCTTTAGGACTTGTAGTGAAATGGAAAAACTAATAACACTGCTCTGCCAAAAAAAAAAAAAATAAATAAATAAAAATAAATAAATAAATAAAAAAAAAATAGAGATCTGATACCATTTTTGCTGATTCTTATGTAAAATGACCTCCTGAATCCGAATATGACTCACATTTTGCCCAGTCACCCACCGTTTTCTAGATACACCACCCCCTCCCTCAATTTCTTTCTCTGTTCCATAATTTTATGATCATCAATTTGATTTGAAGAATGAAAAATAATTAATTAAACAACAAAAAACAAATATATATATATATATATATATATATATATATATATATATAAAGTTTAAAAAATAACATTAATAACAGATTAAAAATATATAAGATATGTAATGCATAATTTCAGTGGCAAATCCCCCCCAAAATTTTTCCCTTGTCGTAAATGTCCATGTTTTAGAATTTTCCAACTTTGTAGCCCATCAGAAGATATTTAACGGTTAAAATAATCCTCCACTCTCCTAAAAATCAAATTTATAGCCATAAAATCACCAAAAAATGATAAAAATAGGGGGGGGGTCATTAATAAAAAACGCTGGGTGATAGGTGCAAAATGGGCATCATATTTGGATTCAGGAGGTCATTTTACGTAAGAATAAGCTGAAATGGTGTCAGAGGCAATTTTCATGCCGAGCAGTGTAATAATTAATAATAACAAAGGTAAAATTATGGTATGAGGTAATTGACATTGGATATTTTCTACACTCTGATAAATTTGATTTCTTTGTCTGTTTTCTGGGATAATACTATTATTATCCGTAAAAGGATATAAGTTCAAAAGTTTTCTAGAGTTGAGAAGAAGAATTTCCTTAGTTGGTAGTTAATTTCTGCAGCAAAAGTTGTTCCCTGAATGTTTTTCACAATGCATAATAAGTATTGTAGAAGTTCCTATCTTTTAATACAATCAGTTTTTGGCTGTTATTGAATTCTCGTATCATTTATTGCACTTCTGCACCAGACTAACACTCTTTGAAGTCTTATAAATGAAGAACAGTTATTGAACAGTTCTAATGACTCGCTGTTTTAGACTACTGCAAATAGTTGATTGTTTGGTATTTCAGTTGGTTTATGCAAGAACAGATGTCATTTTTGCCGACAGAAACCGGATTAGAAGAATTAATTTCTGAATATTACGGTAAGAAAGCTAATCCAAACCACTACATTTCACACTCTTTAATTTAGTTTGGATCAAGACTTCTTAAGACTACATCTGCTGGATTATCTCAGGAATTACTGATAAGCCAACTATTAGATCTTATCAAATGATGAATAATGCTCACACGATTCTTTCTCACGAGTAGTTTCAGTTGGAAAAAAAAGTTTTTAATGCAAACCAATGTATAGGGGAGACCCTTGTACCTAGGGCCGCTTTTTTTCAATGCCCCAAAACTGAGTCCTAGACCTATTTAAAATTATCAAACTGATATGTGCGTATCTTTAGGACTAATTACTTCGAATTGCAATTAATATAAATACATAAAATAATAAATTCCGACAAATAGAAGGTTTTTAAAAAAACTTCATTCGTGGCCCTAGGTACAACACCCTCGTTGTACCTGGGGCCAGACCTCATTGTACCTAGGGCCATTCTATCAAATTTATATTTCACTTTCTAATGAACAGAAAATAAGCATATAAACATATATTTAAAAAAATAAAAATAAAAATATCAAGTAATATATTTATTTATCATATAATAATTATCATGTTGTTGCCTTAATTTGAAACACGAATTTTTTCTTTCTTTTTTTCTCTTTGGGATATTCTATAAGAACGTTTTTTTTTTCTTCAATTTCTTTTTTTTTCTGGAGTGTCTCTTGGATTTCTAGATCTCTCTGGTTTTCGGTCACATCTTTTCTTTGATGTGGGACGTTTTCCTTTAGGTAAAAGTTTTGCTTAGGTTCGTACCTGTTAAAGCATGACACATGAAAAGATGTTAGATGTTGAAGGTTTCGAAATTTCAACAGGACACTAAACAGACACATCCAGTTCTATCATTGTTGGTTTACTTTCTTCCTGGAAAATCTTTTTTTTTTTTTTTTAATTTAGGGAGGGATTTTATCTTTCAGTCGCATTTGAACTTAAATATTTATCCTCAGTGAATGTGTTTTGATTCATTGGCCATATGCAGGATACACGAAAGACTGATAGAATGTTTACAGGTGGATAGGATTTGCCAAAATTTTCAGCAACGTCATATATAGTGATTGGTTTACCAGAGTTTTCCAGCATCCAATTACTATGGGCTATACTGTGTTCTTAACACTTTTGCGACCGCTGACGTAGATTCACGTCATTTGAAAATATGAAACTCCACCAGTGGGCGTTTCTTTTGCAATTTGTATATTATATGTTTCTAAAAAATATACACAATATTCTTATTTGTACAATCAGTATACTATGGATGCAAATACTTTGATTAGAGAGAGTATGATTATAATGCATATCCATTTGTAATATAAAAGTGAATACGGAAAATTTTGTTTTGAAAAATTGTAACTTATGATAAAAACGCCCACGGGTGGACCTTACTGTCAAAAAGACAAAAACATGCGTTCGCGAAAGTGTTAAAAGGTCCAAACACACTGGCCCTAGGTACAAGGCAGCTATGTGGCCCTAGGTACAAGTTTTGGTAACTTCATTCAAAATGCCTTCCACTAAAAAGTCCACTTGCAGAGAGGACTAATTAAATATCTCGTTTATTACTCAATATAACAAGCAACATTATACACTAAGAATGAAAGAAAAATATTTGACTTGCCTTTGTAAAATAGCAAAAGAGATGAGCTGCAAAATTTTACTTCAAGCCATGTAAATTCGTTTTCTACATGTAACTAGTCAAAACTTTCTCCTCAAATGTTCCAAAGTAGGTGTAAAAGTAGCAATTGGAGTAGTTACTCGCCCAATTAAGTATTAAAACTTAAAATTAAATATTATTCAAATAAAGTGGGATGGCCCTAGGTACATGATGGCCCTAGGTACATGATGGCCCTAGGTACACGGGTCTCCCCTATAAAAGACTAATTTAAATTAAATTAAATTAATTATTATTATTATTATCATTATTTAAAACTTATGCAATAGAGATTTGCGATCCAGAGGGCGCCGGTGTTCATATACAGGAGTAACACGTGACGTTGAAATATATATATATATATATATATATATATATATGGTAGGACAAAATTTTAAAACTAAAAACGACAATAGAAAAGAAATCTAAGAATAAACAAAAATCAAACGAAATTTTTAATTAACCTTTATTTCTTTTTACAACTTAAATAAATCATTTTAGATGAAAATCTTTTATTATCACACGACAACATTCCGATTCTTTGAAAATTCAGTTGAAAAATAATATTAATTTGTTTTCACCAAATTAATTATACATCTTTATTATTTTATTGGTTTTTAAATGCTAAAAATTAAAATTACCGGAAGAAAGCACGTTTCAATAATTTCATAATATAACTTTTCGCAATATCGCAAAAAGCACTCTTAACAGTTATTTCAGGTCATGTTTTGTATTTGCCCATGTTTGTCACTGCAAAATCGTTCATGAACTATGATTGATGATTTCATTGATCATTCACAAAATTAGTTTCGAAAATTGATATTCAACTGCATATCAGCTTTTACTTGGGATGTTAAAAAGTATGTGATTGTCGTGTTCCTATTTCAACACTATTATTTTTAGACTGATTGCTTGAAAATTCTAAAAAAATTGTATCGATTTGAACTGAATATTCTCAGTTAAATCGATACATATATATAGAATTCACAGAATTTTGTAGCATTGTCCATTTATAGAATTCACGGAAAATAAAATATATGTATAGAATAAAAGAATTTATGCATTAATGAAAAATTTATCAGTAAAATAAAAAAATAAATACCATTGTGATTTGTCAAAGGCTGAAAGAAATTCCATAAAATACACGAGAGTGCTTTATTTATTTATTTTTAATTTTTTTGTTAAAATAATTTTACCTTCTGAATCATGTAAATTAAAATTATCTGTATTATATAACTATATAAAAATGTATATCTACCGTAGCTGCATATTACTGTATCGTACAAAATCTTACAATTGTTGAATTTGACATTTTTCTCACTTTTACATTATGTAAATCATATTTTAGTAGTATTCTCTGCAGTATATTTATGATGCTTTCCGGCCGATTAAACAATTAAAAAACTTTCTTTTTAACTTTAAACCTGTAACACCTTCTTTCGATCTATATATTTGATTCCTAGTAAAAATTGTAAATATGTTTATATAGGTTAAACTGGCCGTACAGCAAGGGTTAGACTACAGGAACAGGAGCACAGACGATCATATAAAAATTGCAACCAAAGTTCTAAAATTGTAATTTATTCAATAGAAACCGATCATATTCCTGATTTCGATAATATAAAAGTTCTAAATTCTAGTTATGATAATTATAAGTTACTTTTCCTTGAGAGTTGGCACACTGCCAGCCATCTCCACACAATCAATGAAGCATGCGCAATGGTTCCTCAATATTCTATATTACTGTAAATTTCTTGGGTATTTATGTAATGCTTGCAAATTATGTTGTATTGATATTTCCGAAATATACATTAGTGATCACAGGGGTAATATTAGCGCATGCGTCATACCGAAACAAACTGCGATTGATTGTAAAAAGGACATCGATTTAACTTGATTGCTGATGTTCTCCGGTGAAAACAATGTCTAGTATTTTGATATCATTTGCATTTGTAAGTGTTCAGTAACATGGTTGTATAGTTGTGATTCCGGATCCTGTGAACTTTCAAGTAAAAAGTGAATCTTTTTTAGAAGATGATTTATTTTTGATTTTAGAGATTTACAAGAAAGATTTAAATAATTTTTAACAATTTTATAGAATATAAAAATTTTCTTAAAAAGGAAACACTTTCGATTTCTTTTTTTTTTTTTTTAATATTTGTACTTTAAACATTACCCCTATGTAACTTTCCTAATATCGATATATCGTTAAGTCGCGATATAAAGATGGTCAGTGGCGGTTCTACATTAAGGGCCAGCGGGCACGGCCCCACCTAAATTTTTTCTCGATTAAAATAGTAATAATAATAATAATACTAATAATTTTGTTTTTTATAACTATTCAAAAACATATATACAAAATAACTACGTCTATCTAATATTTTCTTACTCTTCTTTCATTATCATTTATTTGTCAATTTATTTTTTCAGCTGTCACAGATCACTAATGACTCCCCTTCCTTATCTAAGAGAATAGGGCCGTTTTCAGCCGGCCCGAAATTGGCGTGTTTATTTGTACAGTTTATTCTACTAGAAGATCGGGTTGACATATTTGGCGACTAATTGCGTAATCAGTTTAAGCACGCTGTAATTTTCTCGTCGTTGGGCCAGCAGAGTCCTGGCCCTTTGGAACAAAACTATAGGGGAAAAACTGTCTGTTAACCATGGGTAATATTTGGCGACTTCTGCATTACGTTTTTCTTTTTCTTTTTCTTTTTTTTTCCTCATTGATTTTTCGGTGAATTTTTTAGAGTTATATATGACAGTTTAAAATTTTAGTGTTTTAAAAAAGAAATCTGGTAATAGTCAAAAATATTTTCTAGACTGAACTTTGAGATAAAAGCTTGTATAAGAATTTAAGACCTCTTTAACTAAAGTGTTTTGAATTTAAATGAGGGGGGAAAAATAAAAATAATATGCGATTTTTTTTTCTTTCAGAATAGTGTATTAAAACTTTTATGTAAATAAATTGTAAAATTTTTAGATAAATAATTAATGGATTTACATGGATAAATGGATTAAATAGCTGCATAAAATTGTGATTTATTATTATTATTAAAGGATTTTTCTTTTAAATGCGATTTAACAGAAATATCCGCAATATGTTTCTTTTTTCTTTATTTTATTTTCTTTATTTCTTTTTCTTTTTTCTTTTTAAGATGGTAGCCCGTTTTATTTCTTTCTTTATTGAAAGTTAATTTAAATTATCTAAAATTAAGTGAGAAACATGTTTTTTTTTTTTTTTTTTTTTTTTTTTTTAATATGTATCCACATTACATTAATCATGACTTTCTAAGTTCAAATAGATAAGAAACATGAATATAACACTTGGAATTCTATAATTAAAACATTTAGGGATATAATTAGCGTAAGCTAAATAATATTACACTCTGAGAAATTTGAATTTAAATTTTATTGGTGTGTAGTGTTAGGGTTAAAGCCAGTTGACTAAAAGAGGGCCCTAGACCTGAGTGGTGTACTCTCTGTAGAAAGTGTTTCTAAGTGTTACATATCCCTTTTTATTGGAGTTTTGGAGAAAACCATACTAAACTCCAAATGTATATGTCGACGAAAGTGATCTGGCATCGAATTTGGAAATTTCAGTCTACTAGCTTCCAGATATTTAAATTTTGATATTCCATTGATCAGAACATTGCAGAATTTTTCAATTGTATTTATAAAATTATTTTTGAGAAAATTTTATGCAATGCTTTCCATAGTGTTGAAATTCGCCATCATTAAAAAAAAAAAAAAAAAAAAAAAAAAAAAAACGAAATTTCATTTTACATCCCATTTTAAAAATGTTTGTTTTCATGTTTGAATAATAAATAGTATTAAAGTTAAATTACGCACCATACGATGAATCGGGCCCCACCTGTGAAAATTTGCACGAGCCGCCACTGAAGATGGTTATATATCGAGTTGGTACGATTTTCACCACCACCCAGTCTCAATGAGCGGAACTATAAAATCTTTTTAAAAAATATTTCGATTTTGGTTTTTAATTTCTTTAATTAAAAATTTTTTTTCTTTTAAATTTGATTCATAGAGTTCATTCAAATTTAATCCATATTGCATTCGAAATCGTTACGTGTATTTTTAATCACTGCTTTTAAAATTCTTTTGCCTTTGATTATTAATAATACGCAAGCGAAGTGATGACGTCACTGGCCGTCCGTGGATGCAAGAAAAAGATTTCCTATGTTAATCACCCACTGGAGTTTTTGTAAAAAATGATTAAAAATCGAGAAAAATTATTTCCCGATTATAGATATGTATTAGTTATCGTATGATTGAGTTATTTTGCTGTCAAATTGATAATATTTGAATTTTAAATTTCAAAACTCTAGAAAAAACAAGGCAAACTTCCATATTCGATTAAAAACATAAATATTTCGTTTCAAAGGATGATATTTACACAATAAATATCCAACTAATATACTGATTAAAAGAAAAATGATCAATATTCTATCATAATTTAAAGTCAAATTTGTTTTCAAAATAAAGTGTCTGATGTAAGATACTCATATGTTGCAGCGGAATAGATTTCATGTCTGTCATCCTTAGTGGAAAAAAAAATCACCAAATTATCTGGCGAACATATTTAATTCCTTTCAAAAATCATGGTTATTTTAACAACTTATGTTAAGAGAGTAATGAATAATATGAAAACAGTATTTCGTACAATACGTATTACTAAAATATACATCTGACATGTATATTTTCGTATTTCGTTTTTGATCGTCAAATACAAAAAACGCCAAGGATGACAGAGTTTTGAAATTTAAAATTAAAATTTTGTCAATTTGACAGCAAAATAACTCAATCTAACACATGCATACGGTAACTAATACATATGTATACCCAAATACGGGGTTTAAAATCGGGAAATAATTTTTCTGGATTTTTAATAATTTTTTACAAAAAAAATCTAATGGGCGATTAACATAGGAAGTCTTTTTCTTGCATCCACGGACGGTCAGTGACGTCACACTTCGCTTGCGTATATCGTGAGTATTTCATTAACATCACTTTATTTACAATATGTTGCTATAGTGCGACGTTAAAATACACTCATTCACTCACTTTATTTATAACATATTTTTCAGTTTTATTGTACTGAGAAATGCTTTAAAATTACATTAATCTTGTGATGCGATAGATATTTAAATAGTTTCTGATTCTTAAGATTTAAGGGGATAAAGTAAATCTATAAGTTAATGAATAAGTTAAGCCGCAAATAATCTTACTTTTTTGAAATTTATTCTGTAACATTTAAAGTAGAAAATAAACTACGAGGAATGCATTTAAACATACTTTTATAAACCCGAATCATTTACATGCATCGATAAATCTATTCAAAACTCCTTTGCCTTGATATTGAAAACATACTCTAATTCAGTTTCTGCTAAGCACGAGAAAATCTCTGAAAAGAATTTAAACGAAATATATATGCATCCCTAATTGATTTTGGACAGTTCAAATGATTTGGCTTTGTTAGGAGAGATTAGCTCATCTACTGAATGCTTTTTATTGATGAAATAGATTAGATATTTAAATTGTAATGGAGAAATGAACTTTATAGAATTCTGGATTTTAATTTAGTAACACAGTTTTGAAAGGTAAACTGGCAGATTGATATCGTTATATTTTTTCTGAAATATAAAATCTGCTGTATATTTAAAGTGTTTTTGTGATATTATTATTTTTGTATAATTAAGTCAGAATACATAATTAGCATTACTGAGATTTTAAGAAATCCGGCATTTTTTTTTTTTCAATTTTCATAGAAAAGGAAAACTAGTTGGCATAGGTGGACTCTGCCCAGTTTCTCATCATACATATGTTCTCATAAATTTTTAGTACAGGATATACTATATTCATCTTAAGAAAAATAAATTTGCCCAATCGCTAGACACAGTAACAGACTAAAATACCCCACTTAATACGTTACCCACCGTTCAGTTCGCTGCATTTACCTTATCCTGATTTGTTAATTTATCGGGATCAATGTTGCAGTTTAGTTTTCATATAATTCCATACTATTTTCAATGCAATAATCCCCCAGTGCAAATTTATATGAAATTCTGTTCTATTCTGCTGTTTTGAGAAAGGTCTTAAATTTCCAAAAACTTACGAAATTTTCAAATTACAATATTTGTAGTCAATGATGTTCAAGCCGGTATCATAAATAATATCTTAAAAGTAGCCTAACATGTTTACGATGAAAGTATCCCTGAAAATGGATGGTCATGTCAAGAAAATAGTAAATTTCGAATTACTTACGGAATTTTTAAATTAGAAAATTGGTTGTCAATGATGCTCATGCCAATATCCTAAATGGTATTTTAAAAATGGTCTAATATCTATACGACGAAAATATCCCTCAAAATGGAAGTTTATGTGAAATTTTGTTCTATTCTGCCACGTTAAGAAATTCTCAAATTTCAAATAACATACGAAATTTTCAAACTTGAACATTCATAGTGAATTATGTTTAAGCCAGCCACATAACTGATATTTTAAAGCTGATCTGACATTTTTACAGTAAAAATTCTTCTTTTAATGCACGCTTAAGAGATAATTTGTCCTATATTTCCATGTTAAGAAAATTGTAAATTTCGAATAACTTGCGAAGTTTTTAAACTAGAATGTTGCAAATCAATAGGTTTCTTGTCAGTGCACACAGAAAAAAAAGTTGGTCACAGTGACTAGGCAAAGTGCTCAATTGACAATACAGAATTGACTAACCCAAAGAGTTAACAAGTGTACTAGTTGAACTAGTCTCCAAAACAATACGCCAGACTGGGAAGGTTAATACTACCAGATAAGACGGCTAGTCGACAATCGTAATTATCTGACTAGGAAGGTTAGTCAACAACCACAGTTACCAGACAAGACAAGTTAATCAGAATCTACACTTGAAAAAATAAACACAAAACGTTCTTGCAGGGACCCGATCTCAGGACCTCCGCATCAGAAGTCAAACACGCTACCACAGCACCATCCGTTCTTACTAAGACGCGTGTTTAGTTGATTTTTCTCCAAAATAATATTCCAGACTAGGAAGGTTAATATTATCAGACAAAGAAGGCTAGTCGACAATGGTAATTATCTGACCAGGAGAGTTAGTCAGAATCTACACTTGAAAAATTCTTCTTAATCGATTGACAAGATTGGAACATTTTATTTTTATCCTTTCATTTGATTAACCAATTAAATTTGAGAAAAATGGAAACTGTACCAGGTAAACTGGTCGTCTGACAAGTTTTAGAGCCAAAACTTATCGTCAGATTTTTTTAAAGGGATTTACGCAATTTTTACAGGGATGTTTGTATATGTGTGAGTACATATTTGTATATGTGTTTGTATATGTGTGAGTATCGTGTGTGAGTAAACATGATAACATCTAAACACTTTGTTGAATTGAGCTGAAAGATTGTAGGTATGTTATAGCTCATCGTCGAATCACATGAACTGTATAGATTTTGATGAGTGTGCTATTTGAAATTCTATTACAAGGAACTAGCACTCTAAACTCTACATTCAACTAAAATATAAAATTGTAGGCATATTATAGGTTATAATCGCAAAAATCGTAGATATTTACATAAATGTAAGATTTAAAGTTTTTTTTTTTTTTTTTTTTTTTTAAATCCGGTATATAGAATTTTTATAATTATACTCTATGGTCTCAAACTATAAAACTCCGATTTAGTAATGGTAAATTGTTTAATACATAAAAAGATAAATGTATTGCAATCTTACCATTTATAATTCTTTTACAGGGACGCACAAAAGAATTAGGATACATTACTATCTTTTAAACGACAAACAATTTAGAGAAAAATATATAATCACCCTATTATAATTTACTCTACTGTTTATTTAAAGATTTCTCTCATTTAAATTTATTCAAACAACCATCAATTACTAAATGCTCGGAAAGTCGAGTGGAGTTAATCTAGATTTTCTTAAACGAGGTTTTTTTTTTTTTTTTTCCCCTTTTTTCTAAGAGTAGAACATATAATTGGATTTATTGCTTAAGCTTTAAACAGTGACAGAATTTTCAGGGGAAAAGAATAGGTGTTTTTTCTTTTTCTTTTTTTTCTTTTCTTCCTCGTAGATAAACATTGGAAATACATATTTAGTGTTTGAATTTCTAATAAGAGCAGTTTTTTTCGGGTCTGGTTAAACCTGATTACCTTTTCCTTTTAACGCTTTCCCCTATAAGAAAGAGGTCTCGTGCCTGTTCTTTAATTATTCGAAATGTAAAGCCAATTCCTTTGCTTTTTTACAGAGTGATGTCATTCATTTTTCGGTATTCAGTTCATTTAATTGTGATTTTATTGATGAAGAAGAAATCAAAGTATTTTTAATTATCTACCTATCTATCTATAAGTGAGTAATTTTAGAAATATAATAAGATTTAAATAATTGGAATTCGTTTTGTTGTTTAAGTTTTTTGTTTTCATGAAATGTTTGAACCATTAATTACTTTCCGTACATAGTTTCTGTAAGGAAAGTGCGATAATCATGAAAAAAAAAATCGACTATGGATTTTGTGCATCCATACTTTTGAGGTCTCTTGAGCTCATTTTTGCTGTTTTTACGAATAAAGTGTGTATGTATGTGGGAGTATATGTGTGTGCATGAGCTTGAGTGATCACAATAGCGTTTAATCCTTTTGATCAATTGGTCTGAAAGTTAGTAAGTACGTTACGTCTTACCATCAAAACGAACTGTATAAATTTTTATGAATCTATTATTTACAATTTTTTTACCACTTTACAGAGACACAAAGAATATTTCTTTATTATTATGATCTACGGACTCAAAATGTTTAAAGTGCGGTAAGCATCTAAACTTATTATTCGATTGAGCTAAAAGTTGGTAGGTATATTATAGTTCACTGTAAACGATTTATATAGATTTTGAAGAGTCAAGCACTTATGGTTCTTTTACAGGAACACACAAAAGAAAACATTTTATCATCATGTCCAATAGGCTCAAATTATTTGAATTGTGATAGCCTCTAAACGCCTTATCCGATTGAATTTAAAGTAAGTAGGTATGTTATAATGCCACAGTTGCAGGATTTGTATAAATTTTTATGAGTTTAGAGCATATAGTTCTTTTTTAGGGCCACACACACACACACACACACACACAAAAAGCCCTTATCAAAACAGACTATAGATTCGAATTATTTGAAGTGTGTTAGTGTTAAATACCTAATCTCTGTATTCGATTAAAGTATAAATTAGTGAGCATGTTATAGGTTATTATCACAAGGGCTGTACAGTGTGTATGAGAATCGTACATGAGTGTAACTCTTATATATTTTCTTATTCGGTTACAAATAGTATTTTTATATATTGCAATCTATGGGTTCAAACTATATACAGTGAAACCCCGATATATCATTCCCGCATCCATCTTTTTCCCGCGTTGATCGTTTTATTTCTATGGTCCCTGCACAAACTTTATTTAACTAATGTTAACGGAACCCGTATATATCGCTCTTTAAAAAGTCATTTTCCCGCATTCATCGTTGTAAAAGTTTTCTTCTGACCGAAATGAAATTGAAAATCAAGCGATTCCATATGGAATTCAAACTGCAATTACTTCTTTTATTCTAAAATAACTCTTCTTCTCCTCCACGGAGGATCAAAATTGTGATGGCATGTCTCCGAACCATTCTCAAAGGTGAGTTCCAAACAGCCGTCATTTGCCATATTGTAGGACTAGTGCTATGCAAAAACCCAACCCACCTCAACTACTCAGCCTTATGGTGTTTTAGGTGAAGAACAGAGATTGTGCAGATATTGTAACATGTGTCTATGAATTATTAATAATACAAATAATGTGCTGTTGCTTGAATAATAAGTTATTCTACTTTGTGTAAAGAGGAGAATCGATGCATCCGGTATGGCCAGCTACTACATTTTTTCACATTTTTTAGACTTAGCTTACGCCAGTTCCAAGTGTGTCTGACGTAATTATGGCATTTGAAAATGCACGATTTTTTTTTTTTTTTTTTTTTTTTGTATGCACAGGAAATCACAGAAAGGGACCAGAAAATGTTGTAAATCTGGAAAATCCCAGTTTAATTTATAAAATGAATAAAAAATCCAACATAAAATTACTGATTTTTAAAAATAAATATCACTTAATGTTCTACAGCTTTGATTTATTTCTTTGACAGTTTCGAGAGTAACAAATTAGTTTTTATTAGTAGTATACTATATACAAATTACATATTATATACTACGATATATATTGCATGTATTACTTCATAAACATTGCTTTATTTGTGTTTTGACTTTAACCCGCATTCATCGTTTTCCCGCTTGCATCTCTTTTTTTTTTTTTTTTTTTTTTTTTTTTCACGCACACCATGAAAAACGATGGATCGGGGTTCTACTGTATATATATATTTGATATTGTGAACTTACCATTTATGTTTCTTTTACAGAGACGAACAAAGAATTTGGTTTCATTATGATCTATTGAACATCACACAACTTAGAGAAAATACTTAAACACTTATTATGATTTTCCCTATTGTATATTTATCGACTTCTCTCATTTAGTTTCATTTAAACAACTATTAATTACTAAATGTTCAGAAAACGGAGTGAATCGAGTCTCCTGATTTTTTTATTATTATTATAATTATTATTTTTTTTTTTAATTTCAGTGATAGTATAATAAATTGCTTTAATTAAATTATGCGAAATTTTTTTAAGCACAATTATTAATTAATATGAACATTCACTAATTTACATCTGCTTAAAACTTCAGCTATTTTGTAATAACTATTAACCACCTGAAATATAAAAATTTTGATACCTTTAAAACACTTATTTGGAACACTAATATTTTCAACTTGAAAATTAAAGAAACCTTACTTACTTCTTGGAAATAAGCCTTAGTACTTGCGGGAAGGGGCCCCTCCCATCGTCAGAGGCAGCAAGGTCGCGGCTTGCTTTGTTGTGATGATTTGTTCTCTTGCAGTCTTCACGATTCTGCACCAGTTACGGGTAATTTCTTGTGCTGGGTCGTTCACATTACAGGTAAGAGGATTGAATAAGATTTCGACAGTTTCGTGATTTGCGGCGTAAATTGCGTTATTGTAATCGGCAAGTTTGCGAGTATCGTTAAAAGTGATATTGATAGGTTCGTTAGCGTTTACCTTGGTGAGTGCGGTGGTTATTTTCCCAAATTTAATATCTGCAGAATGTTCTTTAATACGGTTTTTGATTTTGCGCTTTGTCATACCTATGTAGTAGCCAGTGTCATTGTTTTCTTTGGAGAATGGAATACGATAAATACCGGAGGTTTCCAGGGGGGGATGGTTATAAAAAAGGTGTTTTACTATTGCAATTAATGATTTCTGTACTACAATTTGGTTTACGGTAAACGGTAGTTTCTAAGGTATGGTCGTCAGTTTTAATTATGCTAACATCGAGGTAGTTAAGGATATTGTTATTTTCAGTTTCGTGGGTGTTTTATAAAAAAAGTGTTTTACTATTGCAATTAACGATTTCTGTACTACAATTTGGTTTACGGTTAACGGTAGTTTCTAAGGTATGGTCGTCAGTTTTAATTATGTTAACATCGAGGTAGTTAAGGATATTCTCCAAAGAAAACAATGACACTGACTACTACATAGGTATGACAAAGCACAAAATCAAAAACCGTATTAAAGAACATTCTGCAGATATTAAATTTGGGAAAATAATCACCGCACTCACCGAGGTAAACGCTAACGAACCTATCAATATCAATTTTAACGATACTCACAAACTTGCCGATTACAATAACGCAATTTACGCCGCAAATCGCGAAACTGTCGAAATCTTATTTAATCCTCTTACCTGTAATGGCAACGACTCAGCACAAGAAATTAACCGTAACTGGTGCAGAATCGTGAAGACTGCAAGAGAACAAGTCATCACAACAAAGCAAGCCGCCACCGTGCTGCCTCTGACGATGGGAGGGGGGCCCTTCCCGCAAGTAATAAGCCTTATTTCCAAGAAGTATGTAAGGTTTCTTTAATTTTTAAGTTATAATATTGCTTCTTGTTCTTCGATAATCTAATATTTTCAATTGGGTATGTCTTTACAAAACCTTACTGAGAGAATAATTTTGTGTTGAGTAGCCAAGAAGTTTATAAAGGTGGTAGACAAGAGGTGTCGGGTTTGAATGTAGATGGCGCTCGGTGGCTTGGATGTCCCAAGTTTTACGTGGGTTTCTTTAAAATTCGAGTGAATATCAACTAAAAACTTCTAGAAGCCCCCTCTCCACAGAGACCATTACACTCAATCCTACGTATGTTGCGTAGAAAATCGACCTTAACCTAATACCAACGCCATTCTGGGTTGAATTTATCTTAAACAAATTTATGCTTTAATGAAAACTCAAATCTGGTACATTATCTTTCAGTCAGCCTTATATCAGATATCTTGTACTTAGAAAAATTTTTCTTCAAAGTTCTGTTTTTATTCACATGAGATCTTATCAAATACCAGAATATTAACAGCATTGTGAAAATTAGCGAAAATAAATAAATAGACATGCAGAAAAAAGTTAAAACGGGGTCCAACATCAATATATATTTTATAGAGTAGAGTTTGAATTATTTCTTCACACAATACAAATTATTTTATGTTAGTTGAATGTTAGACATTTTCTTTCGCGTATTATTATTATTATTATTATTATTATTATTATTATTATTTTTATTGGATGATGTTTATTTTAATGACAAACTTATGAACTTGATGAAAAATAGGTTAATATTTTACTGCGAAACATGCTTTATAATATTATTTATTTGTTTACTTTTTAAAATAACACTATAAAGAATTTTATTTTAAATAAATAAAACTTAAGATAATTTCATTGTACTTTTGTAATAGAATTCATGAATCTAATTTGCAAGTATGATAAAGACAGCAATTATGTGAATATAAATATGAGACAAGTTAAATGGAAATTTTCCTATCAATTAGCTACAGCTGAATGAAACAATCCGAGCATAAACAATTATGCAAACACAACTGAATTAGTTTATTTGTTTCATCAACTCATGAAATGCCAATTTAGGTCTGCTTAAAATAAATAAAATGCAGTGTAGGAAATTGAATGGAGTCCGGAAACGAGGGTTAGACATGTGGAGCTCAAATTTCTCCTAAATTTGTCTGGGACTCCTGCTGTTAAGTTTCCGAATTAAATAAGACAACTAAACTGAAAGTTTGAATCGCTATTTAATTAAAGATTTTCCCGATTACGTTTAGAGATATTTTCTGAAACTGGTACGGGAGAATCTTTGCCTAAAACTTTGAAGGGGGCTATTCAGCATCAGTAATCTATTTTGGGGCATATTTGAACCGAAATTACTATTATTCTAATAATACCACATATATATAAATATAAGTTAAAAATTATATATTTTTTTCCTCTTTCCGCAGTGTTAATTGGTACATTTTTGTGACTATAGATTTCTTAATAAGCCCAATCAGCACGCGTTACACTTGTATACAGAATTAGTACAAAGAAATAATTTCTTTTTACATTTTTGTTATAAGGGACAATTTTTATCGTGACTCTTCCTTCACTATATTTATGCAGAAAGCGTCTATAGTATTATTCCAGGATTAGTTTAAAAAAAAGTTATTATGTGAATATAGTGGTGGGAGAGTCACAAAAAAAAAAAAAAAAAAAAAAGCGGGTCGGTAGACACCCTGTTATAAATGGACATATGTACAAATCAATTAATGATTATCGAATTATTTATATATTTATTACATTTGTTAAGAAAAAATAATATAATCATATTTTCGAGGAAAAAAAAATAGAGTTTCAGTTAATTTTACGAGGATATTCTTGAACAAACTTTTTAATCTTCACATTTAAAGTACAAAATGCAAAAGCAACGTAGAGTTGTAGATTTTCAAATGACGCAACTTCATATCATTTAGAAATCGTCCCACGAATTTTTCGGTGATTTTGTTTGTTAAAATACGTAAAATAAAGTTTCAAGTACAGTCGATAACAAAAGTGTCCGAACACTTTCAAAAATTCCTATGTAAAAAAGTACACTTCATACGGATTTATTTAACAAAACCGTATGAAATATACTTTTTTTATACAGGAAGTTTTGCTAGGGTTCGGACACTTTTGTTACCGACTGTACTACGAATTTAAACTAACAAGCTAAAAATATCTATAAATCCGAAGGTAATAAATTTTAATAAATTAGGTAAAACCGAAGCTAGTTGGCATAAGGGGCTAGCTTACACACATCTTCTATTTCTTGCCACCGTAGAGATAGAGCGCTGTCATCTTATTAGTGGGGAGTGTGCATATAGGTGTATCATCCACCATAACTTCAGTCTGGTTAGAAGCCTGACGGAATAAAAATCACTATTTTATCGTTTTTCTGACTGGCGACTAAAATTTTTCATAGCAATTTTTTTTACCTGGTGAACCTGTAGATCAAATTGCTTATGACGGTTCGAAAGTGTAATTAATTATAGTTCCATGCATATATCAAAATCTTTTGTTTCTGATGTATGGAACTTTATGACACATTTTGTTTTGTATATCCATGTGAGGCTAAGCTGGAATAGTTAGATGTGGGGTCAGTTGACATAGCTATGACATAGCTATGGCGCAAATTCGTCTTTCTCACACACAGAAAAATAAGTTGGTCACAGTGGCCAGGCAAAGTGCTCAGTTGACAATGCAGAATTGACTAATCCAAATAGCTGACTAGGAAACATCAGTTAAAAAGTGTACTAGCTAAATTAGTCTCCAAAACAATACCCCAGACTAGGAAGGCTAATATTAAAAGACAAAGAAGGCTAGACGATAATCGTAATTATCTGAACAAAAAGATTAATCAACAACTGCAGTTACCAGACAAAGCAAGTTAGTCAGAATTTACACTTGAAAAAATTAAAATACAATACGCCCTTGCGGGGATACGATCTCAGGACCCCCGTATCACACGTTGTAAAGCACGTTACCACTGCACCAGCCATTCTTACTACGACGCGTGTTTAGTTGGTTTTATAGTAATAATTAAAGCTATTAGTGGGTCATATCTTGCCCCCAGGGGGGTTGTTGCAGCAAATTTGTATTTTACTCCATGTTTTCGACCATGATCTTTAATTTAAGTTTGGTTTGGTTTCAATAGCAATTTCACTGATTCATACTTTCGTTGTTAGTTAGGTACAAAAATTAAAAGTCAATTAGTTTTATTAATAAAATTTTAAGCAAAATCTCTTTTTCTATCTGCTATTAAAATGTGCCGTGCTTCTTTACTATGCAGTTTCATGTCCTATTTAAAAATGAGTTAATAGACTTGAAAATGTATAAAAAATTGGGATCAGCATGATACAAAGTAATTGGCTCTTAAAAAAATTATGCGTTTCCCAAATAACTTTAAGCAAGCAATTTTGTTTCCAGAATTAACGAAACTAGCCCTATCCCGCCAAATTCGATGAGTTTATTATTCGGTTTCGGTTGACTAACCTAAATTGTCAGTAGGAGACAAAAAATAAATGAACAAATAAATAAATAAATAAAAAAAAATAATAACAAGGCTCAGTCTTTTGACTAGCCAAACAAATTCTTCTTAGTCAATTGACAAGATTGCAACAGTTTACCTTTATCCTCTCATTTGACTAACCAGTCAAATTTAAGAAAAATGAAAACTCTACCAGGGAAACTAGTCGTTTGACAAGTTTTCGAGCCAAAACTGATCATCAGCCGAAACATTAAAGATATATAGTAAAATAAAACGACTTTTGTGTCTGATGACTAACTAGGATTGTCATATATTGTTTTGATTTTTTAAAATTTTGCGTAATTTTGGGCAAATTTTTCATTGTACTTGGTAAACGTCTAGTATCACAAAGATGACAAGTCTCTTGACAAGTTTCGATTTTCCATTCTTCTGAGTGCAATGATAGTTCAAAAGCTGAAGAAGCTCTCTATACTTAAACCTCATTTTTAAGTTAACATGATGGGGAGGCTTTTCATTCGAACACGAACTCCAGAGAAGCTGAATAAGATGCCAACAGATCACATTGAGCACCACAACTAATACTCTGTAATATCAAGTATCTCCTGATCACTTCTAAATACAAAATAAATTATTTTGTTTTTGTGAAATATCAAGCCCACCAGTATCTTGGTAAGATTGACTAAAGCGATGGTAAGGAGACTCACGTGTCCACCATGGACAAAAAGGGAGAAATGAAGATGTCAGTTAAGAATTGCTCAATTTTGTATAACCAAAGTAAAATTTTGTAAAATTGAACCCACCTGTTTAAATAAATAAACTCACAATTCTTACATTCGTGGTTGATTTCAAACATCGAGCTGATTTCATTTGAAAAACTGTAGGTTGTTAACACCAGAATTTAATTTTCTTGAAAAATTCATTATTTGTTCATAGATTTAATAAGAAATATTTGATCAAATATTATTAAAATAAAATGCTTTGATAAAATAAAATGTTTTCCTTCCAAAACTGCTGCGTTCTGTCTAAGAAATTTTTATTTTATCCATATCACGTTATGTCAACTCACCTTTACGGGTATGCCAAATAACTTTGCACCCGGGGTAGTTGGCATAATTGTAAGATTTTAGAAAAAATGCTTTTGAGGTTGTTTAAACATACATTTAATTGATAGCTCAAACATGAATTTGTAGCCAAAAAGTTAAGCTTTTCTTTGGATTCATCAGAATTCTTCTAAGTATCGCATATTAAAAAACTGAACAATCAAAATCCAAAATCTATGCCAACTAGCCCTGCTCTCCCTACTTCGCAAATATAATTATTTAGGTGTTTGATAGTTATTGTTGGTTAAATTTGGATATTCTGAGGAATTACAATGGCTTTTTATTCTGATTAATTATAATTTTCTAATAATATACGCGCGCACGCACACACACACGCAATCACAAAATAAATCTTGCTAAAATAACCCTTCTTGCAAGTTATCATATTCCAGCAGAGACTGCTTGATGCTATATAATGTTTAAGGATTCAAAATGAATTTTTTTATTGAACGTTTAACTATCAAATTGTTTTGGAAGTGCACTGCACAATTTATGGTCAAAAGACTGGAGCTAAGATTTCTTAGAACTCTTCCCCAGAGTGCGTTTTCCACAGTCTCTTGAGTAGAATGTTATTCCAGTCAATACATTACACTACACATGGTTGTGTACTTTCCTTTTAAAGCACTGGTGCAATCATCATTCATATTTTGAAGTCAATTCTTGGCAATGAATCCGATTATGGAAGATTCATCCGCCTCGAATAATTGTGTATTTTTATTTTAACAACAGTTCTAACAGAACGGAGTTTTATTCTTTGCAACAACATTGTTCCAAAGGATTAAACCACTTTTATGTATCAGAGTTATTGTTTCGGAAGAGTAGATTTACAATACAAGTAGAAATACAGAAGAGTTTTTTTTCACTTTCACGAAGATTGGCCTTGGCGACAAACTTATTGATTTAGCGCAGAATTTGCTGACTTGACGACGAAATATGACGGAAAATGGTAGTTTAGAGCTGTCAAAGTGTTGAAGCTCTATCATTAATAGGAGCCGAATTCTGAAAATTACCGGAATGATCCATTGGTTTCTAGTGAAAAGCTAGCTTGAAAATTCTATAAATCATCAACGAGATTATAAAAAGAGAATAGTCACTCTCGAAGATTTCAGTTTGCATTCAAAATTCGAGCTGAGCTGTCGTTTATGAGACTGTACTTTAAGCGGCTAATCTTGTTTTTGAATTTACGAAATTCTTTTTATGCGGTGTAATTAATACTGATCACATGACTTCTGAGGTATGGCTTTTATTGGATTGTTTCGAGAATATTCGTTAAATAAAGTGCATTCGTTGACTAAAATCAGATTACTTTTTTATGTACTACTTTTCTAACAGCAAGAAATGTGACAATATTCGCAACAGTACCATTACGGGCTCTATCATTAGATTCTGTTGAAACCTTTATAACGGTAGGTCATATAATTACCATAAATTTTGTGTTTTTGGTTATTCGGGATATAAATAAATAAATAGATTTTATAACAAATATACATATAAATTTACAATGTTCTACGTTACAATCGTTTTTGTGTTACAGTCGGCAGCAAAATTATTGAAGCACTCATCCACATTTTTCATGTTTTTTTTTTTTTTTTTTTTTAGTTTGATCGGTAATTTTTATCCTCAACTTACTTTTTTATAAACAGCATAAAGACTAAAATCATGACTCGACAAATATTTACTTAACAAAACAGTATTAAGTGCAAGGAACCGGCATACGAATTATTGCTAGCGCTTCAATAATTTTGCTGCCCACTGTATCCGAGATAGATCCATACATACGCACACACAGATACACAAACACTTACACACAGACGTTACGAAAACTCTTGTAAAATCGTAAATATCTTTAGAGTATGAGGTTTTATCAAGACCAAAATTGGTAGTGCACAACTAGTGATTATATAGTCACAGACACAAATGTTCTACATTTTACGACCAATTGTTCTTGAGCTATGTGAGACATAAAATCTCTTTCGTAAATCGATTTCACAATACTTCCTTATACTTTGTATAATAAAATGAAAAATAGATTTTATAATAAAAAACTAAAAATAATATTTATAATGTGAGAAGATTATTATTTTAAGAAAATTTTCAATGTCAGCCGAGTACAGTGTTGATTAATTGAGATTTTTGTTTCTCTTTAATTTTTTCCAAGTAATTTTGCTCAAGCTAGTGATAAAGCTACAATATTCAAATATGTTCACGATTTCTCCGTCAGGAGCAGACTCAAAGATCAGCCCTACCTCCTATAGTTTGAAATCGAGCAAATTTTTCTCGAATTTTATACAAACAAATTTATCATCGATGATAATGCAACGTTATTAAAATCTTGCAATATTCAAAGTCAGGTTTGAATCGAAAAAGATGTTTATTTTCTTTGATTTTTATTAAAGTAAAATGTTTTTCTATTTACCGATGACATTGCTATACTAAATATTTCCTGGGCCGTTTCTGATCAGACACCAGTTCTGAGGTCTGTCTGCCTCAAAAATTGTAATTTATTTTTGGTCCACTCTTGTCGAATTAACTTTGATTAAATTTTGCGTAGACGATAATTTTCTATATGATTGCAATATCCATATTTTTTTTCAGTATACCTTTATCATCAAAAGAAGTTTCTATTGGGATATAAACGATCTTTTCCTTTTTGAGTGAATTTGATTTTGTCAAAATTCAATTTTACTCGACATTTCTGCAGAAGTTCATTGTTGACGGTAGTACAATATGCAGGAATCTTTAAGACATGTAGCGAGGTCTCTAGTAGAAATATTTCCCACTTTTGCTTTTTATTTCAGCTGAATCATTTTTATATGAAAATTATGATGAACGGCACACTTTTTATCTTAGAGAAACATAGCATTAAATGTTCAAAGAAAGTTAATTTTGTGTCCGAGGACATCTGAGGAAATATCAATAAAAATGTTTTTCGAAGATTCTTTTGTTAAAAATGTGAAAAATCGATAATTTGTTTTTTAATTATCAGAGATCAAATGTTCAGACAATCGTTTTAAATGCATTGACGAGTTCTTTTGAATAATAGTGATGTTGAAAATTCACATACTCCTCAGGGTGGTTATTTTCCTCCAAGCTGTCGAGGATACATATACAAAATTAATACAATTATAAATAATTTCTCTTTATTTCACAATAATTTGTAAAAAATAATTCTTATTGTGCACACTTATATGGAACTCTGTGTTGTACTATCTGCGTTGAAAACTATAAAAAACAAGATCGTAACACCACCTGTTGGGCAATTTTCACCAAAAGTTGATATGCACTAATTTATGTCACGTTGAAACTACATATAAATTTGTATGAAGATATGTGCATTAGTTTTTAATCTAGATAATCTAATATTTTTTAATCTGGGAGCTGTCACAAAATTTTTGTCATGTGTACTCTCACAGACAGACAGATAGACAGACAGACGGTCTGACAGGCAGGCATTTTCTAAAAATTGTCAACAATATTCCTTAATTCTCAAAACATGTAAATCCGTCGAAAACTGTGAGTCACAAATTTTTAGGAATCCAATATTTGTTTCTACTGAAAATAGAAGAAAATAAAAATAAAAATTTAAAAAATTGACCAACGCTATTTTAACGAAAAGAGGGCTAAAAGTTTGAGATTAAATTTTTACAGCTTATTTTAACTTAAAAAGTTTAAGGAAAAAAAACCTCATAATTGTTCATTAAATAAATACGTTATGTTTGTATTAAACCCAGTTTTTAGCGAAAACTTAATTGATTAATTATTATTATTTTTTAAGGAGCATTGCATAAACACCCTTACTATAAATATTTTACTAATTTGGAAATATCCTTTTATAAACATTAATCGGAATGAAAACTTCGGGTATATTGTTTAAAACTGCATTTGGACGGAATAAATAGAAATAATAATATGTGTTTCATATAATGTGAAATAAAATACTAAAAAACTACATTCATAAATCCTGGATTTTTCAGGAAATATTTTATTTAGTCTCAAAACTTACTAATTATATCCGTGATTTTCAATATTTGTTCTTTTTTAAAATCTTATATTTAGTTATAGATTGATTTCTTTTCTATTCTCGTCATAACTTTAAAATAATAAATCTCGTATTCTATTTTAGTTCACACATACATTTTTTTTTTTTTTTCCTTTACTCAATGAAATTTATTCTTGGACATTTCTATTAAATTACAAAGAAAAAAGAAATGTTTTATATATATATATATATATATATATATATATTAAGTTCAACAAATGGCTTTTGATGGAGCATGTGATCCAATTAATTTAAATATATAGATTAAAATATGCACAGCAGTACGTTATTTTGAAAAAAAAAGAAAAGAAAAGAAACTTTGCTTTCGAGTAGACTTGTGAAATTCTCTTCTATTTTAAAAGATTTATCTATCATCTTTGCAAAATATTGAACAGAGTTCAATTTATAAAAAGAGAAAAAATGTCGCAATTAATTCAACACAAAATGAAATTTATGTTACATTCATTGCGACACACGCAATACTATTGGAATAAAATATAATTTTTAGTTATGCATCTAACTCAAAAATTTTCTTTCTGGAGAAGACAAGTTTTGATAATTATATATTTATGACAACAAAATTTCTTATAATATTCCGTATTATACTATATCGTTGTAAATACTATTCAAATAAACTTTTGTGTCTCAGTCCAGTCTGATTTGAAAAGCAAATCGTCTTCATTTTTTGTACGTAATAACATGAAAATGATATATACACTGATGGAAAAAAAAATCCCAACACCAGGAAGGAGCTGTGCCAGATAAACGAAATTTGGTAGGCGTGTTTATACATCTGAAAGGTGACATCGATTCAAATTTCGAGCTACGCGCATAAGTGTGGCGCTAGTGCGACACTATGAACATGCAAATGAGGTTTGCTTTAAATAAGCGCTGTAAGGTTCGTAATCGTTATTTACAGTTGAGATTTGACGTAGTGGGTTAATGTTAGTCAAGGATGCCTCTAAGAAGACGATGAAGCCATTATCACTGAGTTTGAACGAGGTCGTGTAGTAGAGCTACGAGAAGGTGGGCTTTCTTTCCGCGATATTGCAGAAAGACTTGTCAGGAATGTATCCACTGTGCATGAGTGTTGGCAGCAGTGGTCAAGGGAAGGTACTGCCTCAAGAAGACCGGGTTCCGGGCGGCCACGTGGCACTACTGAGAGGGAAGACCGCCGTGTTCGGCGTATGGCTGTGGCTAATCGTACTGCGTCTACAGCTGAAATTCGAGCTGCAGTTGGCACCACAGTGACACAACGAACTGTTACAAATCGGTTACTTCAAGGACAGCTCCGAGCCAGACGCCCTGTAGCGTGCATTCAACTGACTCCAAACCACTGCCGTTTGCGTCGTGAGTGGTGTCAAGCTAGAGCTCATTGGAGGACGGAGTGGAGATCTGTTGTGTTTTTTGATGAAAGCCGGTTCTGCCTTGGTCGCAGTGATAGCCGTGTGTTGGTTAGAAGGAGGCCAGGTGAACGCCTGCTAGCGACCTGTCTGCGGCCTAGACACACAGGGCCTACTCCTGGAGTTATGGTTTGGGGAGCAATTTCGTATAACAGCAGGAGCACTCTCGTGGTTATCCCACGCACCCTGACTGCAAATTCGTACGTCAGTCTAGTGATACAACCTGTTGTGCTGCCATTCATGAACAGCATTCAAGGGGGTGTTTTCCAACAGGATAACGGTCGCCCTCATACCGCTATTGTAACCCAACATGCTCTACAGAGTGTCGACATGTTGCCTTGGCCTGCTAGATCACCAGATCTTTCTCCAATCGAGCACGTATGGGACATCATTGGACGACAACTCCAGCGTCATCCACAACCAGCATTAACCGTCCCTGCATTGACCGCCCAAGTGCAACAGGCATGGAACTCCATCCCACAAACTGATATCCGACACCTGTACGACACAATGCATGCACGTTTGCATGCTTGCATTCAAAATTCTGGCGGTTACACCGGTTACTAATGTACCAACATTTCACATTTGAAATGGCTCTTCTCGCCAATGGCTCTACCTGTGATCTTGAAACTTTAATCAATTAAATATGTTACCTAGACAAATGTATTGCTGAAATTTCATTACTGTACAATATTTTTTTCTTGGTGTTGGGATTTTTTTTTTCCATCAGTGTATATTAAAAAACTGAAAAATTAAAATCCAAAATCTATGCCGACTAGCCCTGCTCTCTCTGCTTAGCAAATATAATTATTTGGGTGTTTGATAATTATTGTTGGCTAAATTTCGATATTCTGATGAATTACAATGGCTTTTTATTCTGATTAACTATAATTTTCTAATAACAAACACACACACACACACACACACACACACACACACACACAAAAAAAAAAAAAAAAAAAAATTACAAAATAAACCTTGCTAAAAAAACCCTTCTTGCAAGTTATCATATTCCAGCAGAGACTGTTTGATGCTATACAATGTTTAAGGATTCAAAATGAAGGTTTTTACTGAACGTTTAACTACCAAATTGTCTTGGAAGTGCACTGCACAATTTATGGTCACAAGACTGGAGCTAAGGTTTCTTAGAACTCTTCCACAGAGTGCGTTTCCCACAGTCTCTTGAGCAAAATGTCATCTGAGTCAATACATTACAGTACACATGGTTGTGTACTTTCCTTTTAAAGCACTGGTACAATCAGCATTCATATTTTGAAGTCAATTCTTGGCAATGAATCCGATTATGGAAGATTCATCCGCCTCGAAAAATTCTACATTTTTATTTTAACAGTTCTAACAGAACAGTTTTATTCTTTGTAACAATATTGTTCCAAAGGATTAAACCACTTTTATGGATCAGAGTTATTGTTTCGGAAGAGTAGATTTACAACACAAGTAGAAACACAGAAGAGTTTTTTCACTTCCACGAAGATTGGCCTTGGCGACAAACTTATCGATTTAGCGTCGAATTTGCTGACTTGACGGCGAAAAATGACGAAAAATGGTAAATTAGAGCTGTCAAAGTTTTGAAGCTCTATCATTAATAGGAGATGAATTCTGAAAATTACCAGAATGATCAATTGGTTTCTACTGAAAAACTAGCATGAAAATTCTATAAATCATTAACGAGATAAGAGATTATAAAAAACAGAACAGTCACTCTCGAAGAGTACAGTTTGCGTTCAGAATTCAAGCTGAGCTGTCGTTACTGAGAGACTGTACTTTAAGCGGATAACCTTGTTTTTGAATTTACGAAATTCTTGCTTTGCGGTGTAATTAATACTGATCACATGACTTCTGAGGTATGACTGTTATTGGATTGTTTCGAGAATATTCGTTAAGTAAAATGCATTCGTTGACTAAAATCAGATTACTTTTTTATGTAATACTTTTCTAACCGCAAGAAATGTGACAATATTCGCAACAGTATCATTACGGGCTCATGTATACTCTCACAGACAGATAGATAGACAGACAGACAGGTATTTTCTAAAAATTGTCAACCATATTCCTGATTTCTCAAAACATGTAAATCCCTCGAAAACTGTAGTCACAAATTTTTAGGAATCCAATATTTGATTCTACTGAAAATAGAAGAAAATAAAAATAATAATTTAAAAATTTGACCAACGCTATTTTAACGAAAAGAGGGCTAAAAGTTTGAGATTAAGTTTTTTCAGCTTATTTTAACTTAAACAGTTTAAGGAAAAAAAAAAAACCATAAATGTTCATTAAATAAATACGTTATGTTTGTATTAAACCCAGTTTTTAGCGAAAATTTAATTGATTATTATTTTTTTTAAGGAGCATTGCATAAACACCATTACTATAAATATTTTACTAATTTAGAAATAACCTTTTATAAACATTAATCGAAATGAAAACTTCGGGTATATTGTTTAAAACTGCATTTGGACGGAATAAATAAAAATAATGATATGTGTTTCATATAATGTGAAATAAAATACTAAAAAAGTACATTCATAAATCCTGTATTTTTCAGGAAATATTTTATTTAGTCTCAAAACTTACTATTTATATCCCTGATTTTCAATATTTGTTCTTTTTTAAAATCTTATATTTAGTTATAGATTGATTTCTTTTCTATTCTCGTCATACCTTTAAAATAATAAATCTCGTATTCTATTTTAGTTCATACGTACATTTTTTTTTCCCCCTTTACTCAATGAAATTTATTCTTGGACATTTCTATTAAATTACAAAGAAAAAAGAAATGTTATATATATATATATATATATATATATATATATATATTAAGTTGACAACAAATGGCTTTTGACGGAGCATGTGATCCAATTAATTTAAATATATAGATTAAAATATGTACAGCAGTACGTTATTTTGAAAAAAAAAGAAAAGAAAAGAAACTTTGCTTTCGAGTAGACTTGTGAAATTCTCTTCTATTTTAAAAGATTTATCTATCATCTTTGCAAAATATTGAACAGAGTTCAATTTATAAAAAGAGAAAAAATGTCGCAATTAATTCAACACAAAATGAAATTTATGTTACATTCATTGCGACACACGCAAAACTACTGGAATAAAATATAATTTTTAGTTATGCATCTAACTCAAAATTTTTCTTTCTGGAGAAGACAAGTTTAGATAATTATATATTTATGACAACAAAATTTCTTATAATATTCCATATTATACTAAATCGTTGTAAATACTATTTAAATAAACTTTTGTGTCTCAGTCCAGTCTGATTTGAAAAGTAAATCGTCTTCATTTTTTGTACTTAATAACATGAAAATGATATATATATATATATATATATGTGTGTGTGTGTGTGTGTGTGTGTGTGTGTGTGTGTGTGTGTAAAAAAAAAAAAAAAAAAAAAAAAAAACGAGCAAATTTAACGGTTGTGGATTTTTTAAAAACCAAATTAAAAGAATTGTATTAGGCAATTAATAATTCTCATAACACAAATTGCCCATAGAATAACACACACACACACACATATATATATATATATTAACTCCCTTTTCTCCCTATATTATCATTTTACTAATTTTCAGTACTTGATCTAAAAATAAATACTTTCATTCTTCTTATCTATATCTGCGAACATGGCAGCAACTTCTTCTTCTTTTTTCTTCTTTATTTTTTTGAAGGTGCAATAACAAAATCAATTTATAAGAAAAATATCGTGAATTTTAAATATAATCGTTTTAAGTTTAATGAGTTTTTATTCTAATTTAACCACCCGATTTTTGAAAAATGATCATACTTTCAAATATTAAACTTCTTTATTTAAAAGAAGACAATCGCAAAAATTAGTTTAATGCGTAAATAATATAAATTATACGGAAATAAGCAAAATAAAAGTAAGTTTTTTTCCTATGCGCCGGACTTTATTTGCAAAGAGATGAAAGAGAAGAGAAATTAACTAAAAAAGCTTTGCTTTAAAAATATTTTTTTTTTTAAATAAATTAACGTTTCAGAAAAACATTAAAAAGAAAGATTTAAAAAAATATATATATTTATAGATGTTTAATTTTATGCTGAAGTATGCAAGCTCAGTATGCAAGTGATAATATTCTTAATAAAAAATAAATTGAAATAATTTGTGAAAGTTTCAATTGAATTTAAATAATAATTTATTTTTATTTAGATTGATTTTCAAATTTATTTAAAGTATATTTTCTGTGCTTCTCTATGAGAATGGAGAATGTACTTGATTGTTTGAGTTATTTTTATCTATATTTTATACATGCAAACGAATTTATAATGAATGTCAACCAACCTAAAATGCTTTTTCTAATACATAAAAAATAACCTATAATTATTTAATCTTAAACAAAATGTTTGAAGTCTGTTTTTTCTCTCATTTTCTTGTCATTAATAAAAGATTTGTTACGACTTGTTTTAGGTTGATTTCTTTAGAAATCGTCCTATTGCAATCACTTAGTTTATCTCTATCTCTCTCTCTCTATATATATAATGAAAAACTTGTCATCACGATAACTCCCAAAAAATTATGAACCAAATAGAACCAAAGTTGGTCAAAGTCCTTATCTTACAAATACCGGGGTTAAGTATAAGTTCGTTAACCAAGTTGCTTCGCCATTTTGTTTCCAATGGCGGCCACTTGAAAATTTCAAATCCACATTGTAAAAAGCGCATTTAAGACCCGATTTGTTTAAATATTGATTTATACACAGACTGTATAAGGGTATCAATCAAGTTTATTGGTGAAATCGATCGGTCATTTTGTTTCAAAATGGCACATACCTTAAACTGCGGAGTCACTTGAAATCCGGCTGCCACTTAAAAGTTTGTCACGACAATAACTTTTGAGATACTGAATTAATTCGAACCAAAGTCAGATAGTGGACTTATCACACAAATATATTGGATGAGTTCGTTGGGTAATTTCCTCCGCCATTCTGTTTCCAAGTGGTGGCCACTTTGAAAATTTGTCATCTCGATAACTTTTGAAATACTGAACAAATTTTAACCAAAGTTGGACAGTGTTCCAAATATCTTGCATGAGTTCACTAGGCAATTATTCTCTGTCATTTTGATTCTAAGTGACTACCACCTGAAAATATTCCAGCACAATAATTTTTGAAAGGCTGAATCTGTTGTAACCAAAGTTGGACAGTAGTATAAAAATAAAAGTAACATATTTGTATTATCATACAAATATGCTAGATGAGTTCGCTGTGCAACTTGATCTGTTACTTTGTCTTCTAGTAGCGGCAACTTAAAATAACGTTGCCACTTGAAAATATTACAATAATTTTTGAAATAATTAATTAATTTTAATCAAGTTTGTACAGTAGATTTATCTTAAAAATACATGTGATATTAAAAATACATAAAATTATACATGTGATATGTTCGTTGTCTAATCTGATCCACCATCTTGTTTCCAAGTGACTACTTGTTATTAAAAAAAAAAAAAAAAAAAAAAAAAAAAAAAATGAAACCAACACACTCTTTCAAATGAGCCGGAACGTTTTTTTTAAATATTACATTATATTACTCATATGAAATTTAGCTATTTTAAGTTTTATTTTATTAATACACTTCAAGGACTGCCTAAATAAATATAGGGTAAGTGCTCCAGTGATTGACACTTTTAGAACAATTTCTGATGTTTTTAATGTTTTAGTCATCAGAAACTATTTTTGGAAACCTTAAGTTTATATCATATGGCATGAAAAATTTTCAGAACCACATATATGTTAAAATATATGCATTTGATAATAATTATTTTTTTTATGAGTTTTTATTTGACACCCACTCAATGTTCCAGTAATTGGCATCCAGTTTTTCATTTTACCAGTAATTAGCATCTTACGCTCCAGTGTTTGACATACAATTTTAAAATTCTTATATGTAAAGCATATGCTTTTATTGTTTTACTTATTTATTAATTATTTCGGGGAAAGATGTCAATTACTGGAACATGACAATCACTGGAGCACCTACCCTATATAATTTTTTTCATTATGCTAAATTCTTAAAACATAAAACATTCTAAGCATTTCCTAGATACTGTCGTTGTGTTCGATTTTTATTATAGAAATTTCACCACATCAGATATTCTTCGTAAAATTGAAATAGTAGTAGTTTTAAAAAATGCGTATGAAAAGGGAATAATTTTTGAAATAATTAATTAATTTTAATCAAGTTTGTACAGTAGATTTATCTTAAAAATACATGTGATATTAAAAATACATAAAATTATACATGTGATATGTTCGTTGTCTAATCTGATCCACCATCTTGTTTCCAAGTGACTACTTGTTATAAAAAAAAAAAAAAAAAAAAAAAAATGAAACCAACATACTCTTTCAAATGAGCCGGAACGTTTTTTTTAAATATTACATTATATTACTCATATGAAATTTAGCTATTTTAAGTTTTATTTTATTAATACACTTCAAGGACTGCCTAAATAAATATAGGGTAAGTGCTCCAGTGATTGACACTTTTAGAACAATTTCTGATGTTTTTAATGTTTTAGTCATCAGAAACTATTTTTGGAAACCTTAAGTTTATATCATATGGCATGAAAAATTTTCAGAACCACATATATGTTAAAATATATGCATTTGATAATAATTATTTTTTTTTATGAGTTTTTATTTGACACCCACTCAATGTTCCAGTAATTGGCATCCAGTTTTTCATTTTACCAGTAATTAGCATCTTACGCTCCAGTGTTTGACATACAATTTTAAAATTCTTATATGTAAAGCATATGCTTTTATTGTTTTACTTATTTATTAATTATTTCGGGGAAAGATGTCAATTACTGGAACATGCCAATCACTGGAGCACCTACCCTATATAATTTTTTTCATTATGCTAAATTCTTAAAACATAAAACATTCTAAGCATTTCCTAGATACTGTCGTTGTGTTCGATTTTTATTATAGAAATTTCACCACATCAGATATTCTTCGTAAAATTGAAATAGTAGTAGTTTTAAAAAATGCGTATGAAAAGGGAAGAAAAAACTAGAGACAATTTTTCGTGCGAATATAAATTGAATTTAACTGACAATATTCGCAACTGAAAAAGTATTCTTTTTAAAGATGAGGTCAGGAAAAAAGTATCCATCCCGTAATCAAAAGAAATGTAAGGAGAGTGATTTAGAAAATCCCATCTTTTAAGATGGTTACTTTATAGTTTTTTTTTTTTTTTTTTTTTTTTTTTTAATGCAAAAACTACAATACTGAAAGAGATGAAGATTCATAATACATATCTCTTGCTTTGTAATCTTTAACGTATTTGTAAAATCAAGTCAGTATTTAAAAATACAAATAATATATAGAAAATTGTTTATGTAAATGTATATAGAAAATGCTCATAGAACAAAAGTTTCTGAAAATTTTAATAATATTTAACATCTAGTCTAAATGTTAATTAACCAATTTAATATGTATTTTTATAGCGATTTTTGGCAAAAAAAAAAGTTTTGACTGTTATTATTATTATTTAAATCTATTTTCCTACACCGTAGGTTTCCAATTTATGTCATAGTAATAGTTAAATCTTTGTGTTGTGGATTAGTTCCTGAAATGTTTGAGCTATTCATTTTTTATTTTAGATGTGATTAGCTTTTTTAAGAGTGAGTTGTTTTTTTATTACCATTCTGTAATAATAATAAAAAATATTCTCTATTGTTTACTAAAATTAATTTTTAATGTAGGTTTTTTTTTTTAAACTAATATATTGTATAATTAAAAAGTATAGGTAGAACAGCTTTGATATAGGGCTATTTATAGAAAATGTGCATGTTATATTACGTGAAAAGGAAAATATAATATTATGAAAAGTTGTTCCCCCTACCAAAAAAAGACACAGAACACACTTCATTTTATTATTGTTATTTTTTTTTTCAAATTTGGCAATCAAATATTATTAATTAAGTCCCCCCCCCCGTTACAAGTCTTCAAAATAACTTTTAATTTACACACAAAACACAAATTGTGTAAAATTTTACAGAAACTCACTTGATCTGATAGAAACGATCTGAAAATTGATTTTTATAATTGGTTTACTGAAAATTTTTTATGTAAATGAATATTGCAAATACTCATAGAATAAAAAGTTTCTGAAAATTTTAATAATATTTAACATCTAGTCTAAATGTTAATTAACTAATTTAATATGCAAATTTTATAGAGATTTTTGCCCCCCCCCCCTCCAAAAAAAAAAAAAAGGTTTTGATTGTTTTTATTATTATTATCATTTTTATTTAAATCTATTTTCCAATTAATGTCATAATAATAGTTAAATCTTTGTGTTGGGGATTAGTCTATAAAATTTTTGAGCTATTCATTTTCTATTTTAGGTACGATTATTTATTTATTTATTTATTTATTTTTTAATCTGTTGAAACATATATGTCCACTATTTCATCGATTGAACTGGAAATGTTTTTTATATGTTTTTTATTACCATTCAGTAATATTCGTTTACTTAATTTTTAATGTTGATATTTCTGATAAAACTAATGTATTGTGTAATTAAAAAATATAAGTAGAACAACTTTGATCTAGGGCAATTTATTGATAGTTTGTATGTTATATTACGTGAAAAGAAATAGGCAACATTTTGAAAAGTTGATGTTCCTCCCCCACTCCCCCACCAAAAAAGACATAGAATAATTCTTCATTTTATTATTATTATTATTTCAAATGTGGCAATCAAATATTATTAAATGAGCCTCTCCCCCCTGCCACTCTTTTAATTATTTAGAAATTGGCAAATAACTGCAATTCGTTACAAGTCTTTAAAACAACTTTTAATTTACGCACAAAACACAAATTGTATAAAATTTTACAGAAACTCTCTTGATCTGATGCAAACGATCTGAAACTTGGTTTTTAGTCTTCGAGATTCGAGGCAGAAATCACTGATGAAACTCCTATATTCCACATGTTCGAAAGCATTCTTTTGATTGGAAAGGAAACTGAACAAATTCACTTTGTAATAACTTTTGGAATTGTGAAATGAAAATATGGAAGATTAATTTATTACAGATTTAAGAAATAACTACTACACGAAATTTCAGCAGAATCAGTTAATGAGTTTTTGAAAAATCCTATACTCCAATTTGTAAAATACGTTTTGAAAAAAAAAAAAAAAAAAAATCAATACTTTTTTTAACTGATTCAGATAAATAAATGCTTACTTTTTTTTTTATATGCACAATAATTTTAAAGACATGCTTTTTTAATACATTAGAAATAAATAAATGTATTTGAGAGATGAGATTACTTTATTTTTTTTTTAAAATTCACGTATTATCATGTTCCCGAGAATTATTTCGGTCGGTCTGTGTTGTACACAAATCATTACAGATAGCAATTTATTGTATGGAATAAAAACGTTGTCACCATTTTGTACACTAAATATCATACACAGAAATCGGCTATGACTATTTCGGTGAAAACTAAAAACAAGTTTTTATGTCTAATAGTTAGTCAAGGTCTGATAGATACACTACACTATATGTAGTCATTTTATCTATAGTATTTGCTATTTACTATATTTATTCCAATAGTTACAGAATCTTTAAGATTAGAAATATTTCTGTTTTCCTTCATTAAAAAATAAATAAATAAAAGCGAAATTTTGAGAAAAGAAACATTTGTTACAAATTAATTTTACATATTAAATTATTAAAATCTTGTAAATTTTTTTATTAAAATACATGTCAAATAATTATTTAGTTATCTGACTACGTTTGTTTAAATACTTTCCAATTTTCTTTAAAAAAAAATGTCTCTTCAAGTATTTTATTTTAAATAATAATAATAATAATAATAATAGGAATTTCTATTAAAAATGCGTTTTAAAGTGAACTTGAAATTTCTATTCATCAACTTTTCTTATTTTGTTTCATTTAATTCATTAAACAGAATAACAGTTTTTAAAATTACCTAAAATAAAATGTGCCATTAAAAAAGACTCTAATACATTCTAAATAAAACAGTTTGAAGCTAGAATTGTATATAAATTAGCTGATTAAACAAAAAGCCGTAGAAATATTAAATGCATAAAAGTTTTTATGTTGTATTGGTGAAATATTTAACGGAGACAATTTTATGACTTACAAAAATTCATTTAAGATTTTCTTCTATATAACAAAATATTATTTATCAAAAACTGTTGTATTTTCTTTTTTTATTCAAACAATTATGACCAAAGAGATTAAACCGCATTTAAAAATTTCAAAATGCCTCATATTTTCTGTTAGATTCGAAAATTTCTGTTCATAAAATAACGCTTAATTAAACAAATTAAAAATAAATAAATAAATAAATAAAACTGATATATATATAAATATGTTATTCCGTATCAATGAAATTAAAATTAAAAATATAACATTTCAAGCAGTGGTTGCCAAAATTAATTCTAAAAATTTAAAAAAAGAAAGAAAGAAAGAAAGAAAATACATTGAAAAAGAAACGATGATCAAATTACACAATTTTTTCTTAGACAAAATGAACATTTAAACCCATGGATTAAAATTGAAGGAACAAGAAAAATTTTCTGGCATCACTTCTCTATTCAGCAATTATTTTAAAATTACTTGTTAATTTTTCTGGAAAGACGGAATATTTTATAACTCTTTTCAATTGTCTAAGATTTTTATTCGCTTTAAAGAGTTTTTGATAGGATAAATATAAATTTGAAAAATTATTTAATGATTTTTATTTTCCCATTTAAAATTTGGAATAATGACTTGTAATTAGCATTATTCATTTTTACATAAGATTTTTAAACACAGTTTAGTAAAAATATTTATTAATATATTTTGAGATGTTATTGTCTAACAATTAGTAAATTTTGTTTAAACTCTGATTATCGAAATCTATTGGACAGTAGAGTTGAGTTGAGTGGATTTTAACGTCGTACTATAACTACGTTTTGGGAATCTATTGGAAAGAAGAAAAAGCCTTTCAGATACATTTAAGTACTCTCTTGATTAATTCGAATTTAATCTGCCCTAAAGAGATTATATAATTTGTAAAAGAAGCCTTAGTAATTTTATTTATTTATTTTTAAATTAAATTTTGTAAATGCAAATATATATACAAGGTCTGTCCCGAAAGTAATGCGCCCATTTTTATTTTAAGAAATTTATTGAGCTTATTCGTACAATTACTCAATATTCTTCGAAATACATACCTCCTGCTTCAACACACTTGTTTCAACGCGATTTCCATGCTTTGTATGCGTCCTGGATGTCCGTCACAGGGATGTCCTTTAGTAACCTCGTCGTAGCCACCTTGATGTTCTATAGGGTCCGTAAATGCTGTCCTTTGAGGGATTTTTTAATCTTCGGGAACAGAAGAAGTTGGGCGGGACAAATCAGGACTGTAAGGCGGCTGGCGGAGCGTTGAGAGACTGGGAGCATTGTCATGGTGCAGCTTCCAGGAAATCTTGATCTCGCGCCTCACGCGGTTGACCCGTTGCTTTTGCCTTTTCAGTTCTTCGACGTACAATTTGGCGTTGACTGGTTGGCCAGGTGGAAAAAAAAAATTAAAAATAGACCACTCCCTTGTAATCGGAAAAAAAAAAAAAAAAAAAAAAAAAAAGCAATGAGCATCGCTTTGACCCACGATTTGCTCACTCTTGCCTTTTTTGGGCGTGGTGACGACGTCGTGTGCCATCTTTTGTTTCTGTTTCGTACAAGAAGATCCAAGATTCGTCACCACTTATCACATTGTCAAATAAAGTCGGATCGTCCTCACAACACTGCAACAATTCAGCTCGAGAGTTTTTTACATCTTTATTTCTACCGAACATTCACACAAGGGTTCACTGAAACAGGCACTGTGACTCTACAGGAGCTCGGAGTCGACTGGTGCTGGTGTCACTGTGTTCCCAAGACTCCACCCACCCTTCCGTGCAAGCGACAACCCTGTGCGACGGATAGTCACGGCAGAAGAAAATGCGGCGCATTACTTTCGGGACAGACCTTGTATATATAAATTAAATAACGTTGCATATAAACAGAAAAATTAATAATAAAACCAGAAAAATAATTAGCCCAAAAAGCATCGAGGCTATCGTCAATACTTTTTGGGCAATTTTTTCTGTTTACATATAATGTTATTTAATTTAAATTTTTGTTTTTTGTTTTTTAAAATTTTGATATTTTATCCTCTTCTAATATATTTTGGATTGTCAGTTTTACATAGCTGGATTTGCGCATGTTTCTGCAATTCTTTAATAAATATTTTTATTTATTCTCTCCCCTCCCCTCCCCCCCTCCCAATTTATGCGAAGTGGACCAAGATACTTTTGGCTTTTGCTGGTATCTCTTGAAACGTTTTGTTGTTCTTTTTCCACCCTGCATTTGAGGTGTCTCCCTGACGATAAAATCAATGCATTTTGGGTTAAATATTTTTCTGGTTTTATTGTTAATTTTTCTGTTTCTATGTAATGTTATGCAATTTTTATTTAGGTTTATATATCTTACAATTGCTGTATTTTATTGTGCATGTAATATATAAATTTCGTTTAAATTTTGATTTTTTAACCTTTTGATATTTTGTCCTTTTTTAGTGCATATATATATATAGATAGAGAGATTCTTTAATAACTAACACTTTTTCAGGCGAAACGATGATCATTTAAACCTATGAAATAAAATTGAAAAGATCAGAAACAATTTCACACATTACTTCGCTAAGAGCTATTTTAAAATTATATTCAACGCATTTTCAAAAGGCATTGATTTTCATTGAATAGAGGATATTTTATAACTCATATAATTTGTTTAAGAATTAAATCACTCGCTTTAAAGATTGTTTAAAAATTCGATTTCCTGATTAAATAAATTAGTAAAAAAATAAAATAAAAAAATAAAATAAAATAAATAATAAATAAATAAATAAATAAATAAATAAATCTTATGGTTTTTACTTTATTATTTGGAGGCGGCTTTAAATATGTATAATGTGAACGAAAAATTTGTGAAATTCGTGATTCATATTATCGATTTTTGCATAGATTTTTTAAGTACAATTTGGAAGACAGAATAGTTAACACACTAACTTTCCAAAAGTGACTGGGCCCTTTCGATTTCAAAAGTTTTATCAAATATCTTGAGGGAAAAAGAAAAAAAAAAAAATTGATTATCTTGAAAGTTTAGGGGTGTAAAAAAAAAAAAAAAAAAAAAAAAAAAAACATTTTATACCTCATATATTTCCAAGAAAAGTTTTCCCCTAAAGCGAAAGAGAAAACAGTAGAATTAAACAAAAAAAGGAAATGTTTGGGATTACCCTGTAAAAAGAAATGCTTGAAATGCTTTTTGCCTGTAGCATGTGATTGTGATACTTTTTCAAATTATAAATTTTTATGAAGCTACCACATATATTCATGGAGATATAACGGTTTCTTTTTAAGATTTAAATAAATAAATAAATAAATAAAAATTGCCCGCTTTTCAATTGTAACACGAAGGGTATGAAAGGAAACTTGAATACTGCATTATACGCAGCATAGTGAAATCAGAAATCAAATATATTAAATATATAATGAAATATGAGAATTTTTACTATGCGCAAACGTTAAAAACTTTCATTTGCAAAGCTTAATAGCAAAAAGTATCCAGTTTCTTATATGAAAACCCCAAACAAATACCCTGTAAATTCAAAAAGTTGTCGGCCGTACAGCAAACTGATATTCAGCCTATAAATGATGCAAACGAAAAATTTTTAACGCTTGAGCATACGTAGTTAAATAGTATTTAGTCATAATGCTCCTATTTTATTAGATATTTAATATTTTATTTTATTCTGATTGCAGTATGCTGTGTTTAATGTAGAATTTCAGATTTCCTAAAAATGGCTTTACACTGGGTTTAATATCCTGAGTGTTATAATTTAAAAAGTGCCCCCCCCCCGTTTTTTAAACAGAAATCGTTATATTTCATATATGGTAGCCTCATAAAAATTTATACAGATAATTAAAAAAAGCCCCATAATCACCGTGTTTCAAGCATTAATTTTTACAGGATGATAACAAACATTTTTATTTTTATTTAACTTTTACTGGTTCCCCATTTGTTTTTGGGGAAAAACTTTTATTCAAATAAATGAACTATAAAATGTTCGTTACACTCCTGAACTTTCACGATGATTCATCTAGTACTTTTTGAAATATTTGGAGAAACGTCTGAAATCGAAAGCGTCGGGTCATTTATGGAAAGGTAGTCTAATTTTTTTTAAAATGTCATTATGAAACAATAAATGACTTTTCTTTTAAAGTTTGAATGTTGAATTCGGCTAGAACTTCTTAGAAAGACCCTCGTGGATGGCATTCTACCCAGGCATTGGATCTTTGAGTGGCTAATCATCCTTGACTGCCATAACCTCACACACCACCTAAATACTGAATCCTATTGGGCAAAATAAAAATCGTTCAGCTACATTTATGATCTAGCCTGGTTAAGATTTCTAATAAAACTATTTCAAGTGATATCAACTGTAAATAAATTGTTTGTAAAGAAGCATATATATATATTAAAATTAATTGAAATAATCACTGAAATAAATATATCCTTAGTAACATTCTTAGAAACTATAGATAAAAATCGTAATCGTATATTTGCCAATAGGACGCTTATTTTGAGATATTGCATTTACGTGAATTCATTTCCAGTAATTTTTTTTCTAGCTTTTCTACAGTGATTCAGCAGTTAATATTTCTGAAAATACTACACTTGATTAAATCTTATGCATCTTTTTTAAATTGGCTATCAGCAGTTGAAAGAGATCTCTACAAATTCTAAGTAAACAAAATGAAATCTACTTAGTAAAATAATGATCTTGCTTAACTCATGTTTTCTGTGATCAGTTTTAATTAAAGCCATGCTATTTGGAATAAATAAATAATATATATATATATATATATATATAAGAAATTATAAAATATGTTTTCAGTCATATAGAAGTTGAGAATATGTAACAAAAATAACTAAAGAAAAACTTACGAGAAAATTAATAAATGTGAAACAATTCATAAGTAAAACTTACTGCAAAAACATAAAATAAATGATTTAAACTGTCAAAAAATTTCCCGTATGACTTGAGACATACGTGTGGGGTTAAAGCATGCTTTTAATTGATCAAAACTCTCCCCTAGGCAGACAGTTTAATAAAAAAGCACATATATGGCTAAATTCAATATAAATAAAATTGAATGAATAAATTACTATGGAACAGACAAAAACTGATATGGATTAGGCAGAAAATTGATCAAACATTTACGCAAACAGCTGCATGTATTTCATAAGAACTCCAGCGAGACAACTACCAAAATACGAAACAATCGAAAATATATTACAACGCCATCTATATTAAATTAAAGAACTTAAAACAATAAATAAAGTTATTATAGCTAAATTTAATCGAAAAATAAGGAATATTTAAAAAGGAAAATTAAAAAAGTCATTTATATTTCAAATGTTTTAAATATTTTTCTATAATATAACCATGTAAAAAAATCTATAGGATAATCATTTTCAATAGCTCTATTAAAGAAATCCTGAATATCCTTAATTTTGTCATGATAATTAGAAATTAACCTTTTATTACGATTAAGATAGTTTAAAATGATATTTCTGTAGATAAGTTTACTAATGTTAGAGCTCCAATGAATCAATTTGATCACATTAAAATCAAAATTATTTCTTTTATCAAAAATATTTGTAATCATTTCATTATCTACAATATTTATATCCAGGTCCAAGATTTATATATGTATATATATATATATATATATATATATATATATATCTGTTATGTAACAACCACACGACATCCATTACCCAATACTGCCCATACTATATACTATTTTTAGAGACAGTGCAGTCAGATAACAAAAAAATAATTTATCAGTTTTCCTGTAAGAACAAATTAATACATACATCTTAAAGGCATATAAATCAGAGTTATTTTGCGAATTAAAAAAAGTGTTAGAGCCGTTTTTTGAAACACTAAGTTTCTGACTTATAAAACAAACCTATCTAATAAGGACGCTAGTTAATTTCCCTGCAGTAGCCAAAGTAATACATGTGAAAAAATACATAAAAAGGGTTCATGTATCAAATTTGAAGAAAATCATTAGATATATTTTTTTGTTTTAATCTACTTATATAGGGCACCTATCCATTTTTCTAAACTAACCAACTAATATGGGGAATTTATATAGCAATATTGAAGAAAATCATTAGAGTCGTTTTTGAGATACAGACTTACGGTTCCTCTTTCGGTTTTCAACGCACCAATTCTGTTTTTCAGATTTTTACCAAAAGTTCGCAAAATCATCTGTACCCCGGATTTGTCTTAAAGTTTGGCTCTATCTTTATTAGTTTAGGAGATATGATCACAATGCGCTGCCAAAAAAAAAAAAAGAAAAAAAAAATCGAGACCTCATACCATTTTTGCTCATTCTTATGTAAATTGATCCCCTGAATCCGAATATGACCCCCATTTTATGCAATTACCGACCGTTTTCTCAGAGGTTTCTCAACTTACATAGAGACATATATACACACATACACATATGAACTCTGACCAACTCACAAAAAAACATTTTTTTTAGACCCAAGAGACTTTAAAACATATAAATCAGGAGCAAACGTCATAAATGAATTTTTTTTTAACCGAATACAATACTTCAGTTACTTATGGTAGTCAGTAATGGAAGTAACAAAAGTATTTATTATTTCTCTTATTGGTTTTCCTGTAAAATTTATGAAATGGGTGTATATATTCCAAATATCTAATATTATCTTTATGATGTAATTTTTTGTAACAATGACCAAATCTTATTTAAAATCTGGATGTTAAATATAAGTAAATAATATACAAATTATCAAGTAACGATAATTTCTGATTAACTTTATCTTTCTGACGATTTATATTTATGCTAATTTAAGAAACCTATGTCACTTTCGGCGTCCGAGAGTGATGGTTTTATATTTGCTGTACGATAACTTCTGCTGTTCGTTGAAATTCTTGAAATATAATTCTATTTTTGAAAAGTTTGATATCTATTTTTGAAATTTTTGAATATGAAATTTGATATGTTAAACCCTCAGATGCAGTGAATTGAACGACAGGTTTATATTAAATTTAGGGATTGTAATTTGTAATTATTTTATAATCCCGGTGATCTAGGATTCGTCAGATGCAAGCCTAGAATTTGGGAAATTGGAAATGAAAATATCTCGTATTTTATCACATTTTTTTCTATGTAATAGTTTATTCTTTAATAAAATGATAATTATTGTAAATATATACACTATCTTTTCATAAATGACCGGACACTTTCGATTTCAGACGTTTTTAAAAATAGTTTAAAAAGCACTACGCAAATCATCTTGAAACTTCAGGAGTGTAAAGAACATGTTATACCTCACATATTTCAGTTAAAGTTTTGCCCCGAAAGTAAAAGGGGGACCAATAAAAAATTAAAAAAAAAAAATGAAAGTATTTGGCATCACCCTGTAAAAAGTAATGCTTGAAATGCGATCTGGCTGTAGCATGTGATTATGAAGCTCTTTCTTATTATCTGTATAAATTTTTATGTTTCTACCGCATGTAATAAGGGAGATATAAAGGTTTCTTTAAAAAACTGAAAAAAAAAGAAAAAAAAAATCGCTTTTTTAGCTATAACGCGCAAGGTTACAACCCAGCGGAAAGTTATTTTCAGGAAACTCGACATACAATGTTAGACACAGCATACTGCAATCAGAATGAAAAAATATTAAATATCTACTGAAATATGAGCAATTTTACTAAATAATTTTTAACTGTGCGTTTGTAAGATTTAGCAATATTTCATTTACATAATTTAATAGCCAAATGTATTGAGCTACTTATATAAAAACCCAAAACAAATATCATGTAAACTCAAAACGTTCTACGCCACAGAATGAAGTGCTATTCAGTTTCTCTCTCAAATAAAGACAAACTATAAGGCGTTTTACTCCCATTTTTATTTTGATTCAATGAATGGTAATTCAGTTTTCGATAAATGTAAATAAATATTGAAAAAAACCTCTTTATCAATTTCTTATTTTTGGAAACAGCTGAAATTTAGTTCATTCTATGCCGTAGAACTTTTTCAGTTTACACGATACTTGTTCGAGGTTTTTATATAAGTAGTTCAATACATTTGGCTGTTAAATTATGCAAACGAAATTTCGCTAAATCTTACGCATGCACAGTTAAAAATTATTTAGTAAAAATGCTCATATTTCATTAGATATTTAATATTTTTTTTCATTCTGACTGCAGTATGCTGCGTCTAATATTGTCTGTCGAGTTTCCTGAAAATAGCTTTGCACTGGGTTCAAGGCTTTGCGTGTTATAGCTAAAAAAGTGACTTTTTTTTTTAATTTAAATTTTTTAAAGAAACCTTTATATATCCCTGATTACATGCGGTATAGACATAAAAATTTATACAGATAACAAAGAAGAGCCCCATAATAACATGCACCAGATCGCATTTCAAACATTAATTACTTTTTACAGGGTGATGCCAAACACATTCATTTTTATTTAATTTTTTACTGGTCCCCCCTTTCCCTTTCGGGGCAAAACTGTAACTAAAATATATAAGGTATAACATGCTCTTTACACTCTTGAAGTTTCAAGATGATGTATTTAATACTTTTTGAGATATTGTAAAAAACGTCTGAAATCGAAAGATTCCGGTCATTTAAGGAAAGATAGTGTATATTAAAACAAAAATATTTTTGGAAATTTTTAAATTTTTATATATAAAATTTAAATTTTACATAAAAATTTTTCTATCATAAAAGTTCAAATTCTTAAAGGATTTTTAAAAAATCTAGTATTATATGTATGTATGTATGTATATATTATATATACATACTAGCTGACCCGACAAACGTTGTTTTGTCATATAAATTATTTCTAGAGAATATTTTGCTAGAAAAAAATAACTAACTTATTGTAAGTGTGTAAGGATGTGGTATATAAGTGTAAGATATATGGAGCGCTGTGAATGGTGACTGTGAATTCCGATTATAACGTAAAAGACATAATTACCGAAATTTTCGCTACTTGCTTCTTGCTACTTGGTACTTTCTACTTTCTACTTGTTATTTAAAACCTCCGCTGAATGTCGAACAGCACAAAATTTTATTTCATACTGCAAATATTTCAATTTATGAGAGAATCTCAGATAGCAACGAATTTCACATGAAAATTCCGTCTTTTTTGAATAAGCTGTAACAATCTGGACCGATTTGATGAAAATTTTTATCAAAAAATTATTACAATATCTAACATCATTACATGTACATTTATCTCAATTCAATCAACCGATGCATGTGAGTATGTGTATAGTATGAGCGAAGTGAAATGTAGAGTTCGTATTAAATAAAAACTTAAACTCGTTTTAAGTAAAGGTGAAAAAGTTGAAACTCAATTTATTTTATAACAGGTATATTTTTTTAATCTACAAAAACTTAATTTATCGTAATGCCATTGGATGTACAATATTTTTGGTTAATCCTTGAGGAGTATACACAAACAAATTCGAAGGTTTTTCTGGAACACGCAACATATAATTGGCAGTAAGAAAAGCACGGATTTTCTAAATCTATAAGCCACAAATTGGGACGTCTTTGGTGACTTTAAATATTTTAAGCCATTTTTGCGATGAATTGAAATGGCTATCTCAATTGTGGAACTAAAGATCTTGGCGAGAAGCGTCCGAGCTACTTCGGAGCCAAATTTCAAATTTTGCCAAAGGGATCCGATACTAAAGGTGATCCATATAAAAAATAAATAAATAAAATATCAGTGACATACACACGCACAAAAGTATGGGACCCCATTGCTGATTTTAAATATTTTAAGCCATTTTTGCGATGAATTGAAATGGCTATCTCAATTGTGGAATTAAAGATCTTGGCGAGAAGCGTCCGAGCTACCTCGGTGCCAAATTTTCCATACAAAAAATAAATAAATAAAATATCAGTGACATACACACGCACAAAAGTATGGGACCACTTTGGTGACTTTAAATATTTTAAGCCATTTTTGCGATGAATTGAAATGGCTATCTCAACTGTGGAACTAAAGATCTTGGCGAGATGCGTCCGAGCTTCTTCGGTGCCAAATTTCAAATTTTGCCAAAGGGATCCGATACTAAAGGTGTTCCATTCAAAAAATAAATAAATAATAAATAATAAATTAGCTACACAAATAAATTTGTAGGTTAGGGTGGTTGTTAATCAACGCGCGTGTAAATTTGACAGAAAATTATATAAAATACTCACTCCAATTCCGCACTAAATTTGCAAAATGTATAGTTTTTTATGCACACTTCAAAACTCTTCAAACTCTAATTACATCTTGATGTAATATTTCAATTAGGACACAATTTTTTGTATAATAATAATAACACGAAGTTACAAAATATTTTCCTGAATTTGATCGCAGCACCAACTGTTGGGACAAACTGGAATTACAATAGAATATACGCAAGCGAAGTGTGACGTCACTGACCGTCAGTGGATGCAAGAAAAAGATTTCCTATGTTAATCTCCCATTGGATTTTTTATAAAAAATTATTAAAAATCGAGGAAAATTATTTCGTGATTTTAATCCCCGTATTTGGGTATAGATATGTATTAGTTATCGTATGCATGTGTTAGATTGAGTTATTTTGCTCTCAAATTGACAAAATTTTAATTTTAAATTTCGAAACTCTGTCTTCCTTGGCGTTTTTTGTATTTGGCGATCAAAAACATAATACGGAAATATACATGCCAGATGTATATTTTCGTAATATGTATTGTACGAAATTGTTTCATATTATTCATTACTCTCTTAATATAAGTTGTTGAAATAACCATTATTTTTGAAAGAAATTAAATATGTTCGCCAGATGATATGGCGATATTTTTTTTTTCGCCAAGGATGACAGAGTTTTGAGATTAAAAATTCAAATTTTATCAATTTTACAGCAAAAACAACTCAATCTAGTATGCACATGATAACTAATACATATCTATACCCAAATATGGGGATTAAAATCGGGAAATAATTTTCCTCGATTTTCAGTAATTTTTTACAAAAAATCCAATGGGCGATTAACATAGGAAATATTTTTCTTGTATCCACGGACGGCCAGTGACGTCATCACTGCGCTTGCGTATTATTGAATATTCGATACTACGATCGTAGCGCAGTCTGCCGGATCCAATGTGACACATTCCAAAATCAACAACAATTTATAAGTGATAAATTAATTAAATAAACAATTTAAATTGGACTGAATTGTAAATCTAAACCATTCTCGAATCCACCTGAAGACACACAAAAAATTTCATTAAACTCTGTTCAGCCGTTTAGGAGGAGTTCAGTGACATACACACGCACAAAAGAAATATATATATAAAGATAAATACAAAGGCACAGCTTTAGTATAGACCTCTACCCCCCCCCCCCCATTGTCGACTTTAAATATTTTTGGCCATTTCTGCGATGAATTAACATGGCTATCTCAATTGCGTAACTGACGATCTTGGTGAGAAACGTCCGTACTACTTCGGTGCCAAATTTCAAATTTTTCCAAACTAAAGCTGTTCCATACAAAAAAAAATAAATAAATAAATAAATAAATAAATAAATAAAATAAATAAATAAATAAAAACTGTTTTATGATATATACAAAATAAAAATAAAAAATTCTAATAAATTCGAAATTTTTACTATTTACAATTAAGGTGAAAACATAAAAGAACCTTTATAAGTTACATATAAAGTATCAATTAAAACGAAAAATTTTGTTTTACTGTAGAAAAGAAAAGTACTACTAAATTAAATAAAAATTTTAAGCTAATACCAAGTATCTCTATGAAAATATTTATTTACACGCGAATATTTTCATAGTATATTAATTTTTTTTTTCTAATTTTTATTGTTTATCACGCAAAGTTAAAAATATTTTATTTCTGGAAAAAAATAAATAAACGGGAATTTTGTTTCTTTTTAATCATTTTAAAGTTAAAATGGAGTTTTTATTTAATATCTTTTGATCCAATTATCCGATTGAACTGAATTGTAAATCTAAACCATTCTCGAATCCACCTGAAGACACACAAAAAATTTCATTAAACTCGGTCCAGCCGTTTAGGATGAGTTCAGTGACATACACACGCACAAAAGAAATATATATATAAAGATATATATACACACATACAGTTATATATATATATATATACATATATATATATGTGTGTGTGTGTGTGTGCTTCACTTAATTTAATTAGCTGTAGATTTCATAGAATATCATAAAAATAAGAAAACTATGCTATATTTTTAAATTACTTCTTCCACTAAAACAAGCTTCAATTTTTAAAATGTTACACTTATTGTAACATCAAATATAAATAATTATTACAATCTTGCAATATCATTCATAAATTTCTTTACGAATGCGTGCTTTATGTTTTTTTCAGTTTATTATTTATACATTTTATCTACAGATGGTATTAATACCGTGACATTAAAATAGTATGAAATCGAAATAGTAAAAGGAAAGTCAATGGCACTAAAAGAATAGCACGTATGTATTTCACTTTAACCTCACTACTGTAATGGCTCTAGAGGCTGTTTGAAATCTTTCTTGCTCCCCCCCCCCCCCCAAAAAAAAAAAAAAAAAAAAAAAAAAAAAATCACAGCATTCTGTCGCTATTTCACTTGGTCCTTACCTATCTTACAATTAGTCTATATATTATCTCAAAAATATTTATCATCAATCTTTTAAATATATAAAGATGATAAAGAATAACTATTTTTGTATATATTTTTTCTCGTCTTTTTATGACGTCTATGTATCAATGGTACACTAAAGCACTAAGTCGTTAATATTTTTATGAACTACTAAAATAAGTTGATATGCATAATTTTTACTTTCTTCTATATGTAATATAGAGAAAGTATTGGATTCGCGAAAATTTTCGAAGTCCACTTTTTGATGGATTTACATGTTTTGGGATATGGAGAATACGAATTAATAGTTTTTAGAAAATGTCTGTCTGTCGGTCTGTCTGTCTGTCTGTCTGTATCATTTTTTTGTGGACGCTGTATCTCACGAACCAATGAATGAAATTTAACCAAACTTGGTATTTAGTTGCACCCTGACATAAACTGGTGCTGATTAGATTTTGGGATCAATCGCTCAATAGGTGGCGTTGTAATCGCATTTTATGCAAATTTTTAACATGGCAGCATAGGACAAAATTCGCGTATAAATGGGCATAAAGAGAGTTATTTTACACTTGTGATTGTAAAATTAATATGAATTATTGATAATAGTAGTAGTTAGCTAGGAAAAAAATTTTGTGCATGGGGGGGCATCGGTTCCCCCCCCCGGGGGGGGGAAATCCCCCCCAGGGAAGTAAATTTTCAAGATGGGTATCTTTCGAAAGGTCTCGTTGATAATAGTAATAGTTAACTTGGAAAAAATTTTTGTACATGTGGGGGCATCGGTTCCCCCGGGCAAAGTTTCGAGATGGGTATCTTTCGAAAGATCTCGTCAATACCTTTAAAAAGAATGGTTGAACGATAAATCTGTGATAATTTAAACCAAAGTTATCGATTTTTTTTACTTTTAACAAAAAAAAAAAAAAAAGAAAAATATCGCAATTTTTTTTTTTTTTTTTTTTTTTTTTTTTTTTTTTTTTTAACGAAATTTAACCAAACTTGGTATTTAGTTGGTCCCCGACATAAACTGGTGCTGATTATGTTTGGGGATCAATAGCTCAACAGGTGGCGCTGTGATAGCATTTTATCTAAATTTTTAACATGGCAGCATAGGACAAAAATTCGTATAAATGTGCATAATTAGAGTTGTTTTAAACTTGTGATTGTAAAATTAATATGAATTATTGATAATAGTAGTATGTAACTAGGAAAAAAATTTTCTGCATGGGGGGGGGCATCGCTTCCCCCCCCCTGGGGGGGAAGTACCCCCCGGGGGGATAAATTTTCAAGATGGGTATCTTTCGAAAGGTCTCGTCAATACCTTTAAAACGAATGGTTGAACTATAAATCTGTGATAATTTAAAACAAAGTTATCGATTTTTTTCACTTTTAACAAAAACAAAAACAAAAAAAATTAGAAAAAAAAAAATCGTACTTTTTTTTTTTTTTTTTTTAATATTGTTACTGATTGAATATGTATAGGTAAATATAGAAGAAAGTTTTGTGGTGGCCACAACATACTAGTTTAGTTTATATCTCTAAAAAGCCTTTTAATTAACATAATAAAGTATATATCTGTATATATACATAAATTACGTGTCACGATGTTTGTCCGGGGTAAACTCCTAAACTAAGGAACCGATTTTAATGAAATTTTGCACACTGTGTGCAGTTTGGTCCAACTTGAGAGATAGGATAATTTTTATCTCAATTTATTGTCACAATATTGTTTTATTGCAATTATTTGTTAATTATAGACCTTTATTAAAGTTGCTCCAAAATATCTGTGAGTTCCATTAATTTAATTATTGCCAAAAAAAAAAAAAAAAAAAAAATAAATAAATAAAATACGAGTTCATTTTCTTTCGACATAAAAATAAATACATTTAATCAAACGTGAACTTTAAAAAATTATAAAAAGTTAAATTATGCATCTCACGAAAATTGACGTCATAATCAATTTAAAGATTTTATACACATTGATAAAGTGCTAATGTAGTTCTATCATAGATATAGTAATATATATAGATCTCTCATCCCCATGTTATCGTACAAAGATTTTTGATGCCGAAAAAAAAAAAAAAAAAAAAAAAAGCTTTGGAAACAGCCATTAAGTGGTATTGAAAAAAAAAAAAAAAAAAAAAGAAAAAAGAAAAAGAAAAGAAAGAAAGAAATATGAATTTGAAACTGTATCTGGAGTCTTCCATTCCCCTTTAGCAGATAAATTATTCATAAATTTTATTTGCTAAAATGTTAGTATGTATTCCCGTGTGTATTTACTCGGGGAAAGACGGCCATATTTTGGTAAAAACGTCGTCTTTTCCCAAATGAAAAGGAATAACTTTTTTCTCCCCAATGATCACTCTATTTTGTATATGCTATACTATATCTATGAGTTCTATACGCAAGCGAAGTGTGACTCACTGACCGTCTGTGCAGCCAAGAAAAAGATTTCCTATGTTAATTGCCCACTTGATTTTTTGTAAGAAATTATTAAAAATCGAGGAAATTTATTTCCCGATTTTAATCCTTATTTTTGGGTATAGATATGTATTAGTTATCGCGGGTGTTAGATTGAATTATTTTGCTGTCAAATTGACAAAATTTTAATTTTAAATTTCAAAACTCTGCCGCCCTTGGCTTTTTTTATTATTATTATTATTATTTGGCGATAAAAAGCGTAACACGAAAATATACATGCCAGATGTATGCATTGTACGAAATGTAATATGTATTATTCATTGTACGTATGTATGACATGTAATATGTATTGTACGAAATATTGTTTCATATTATTCATTACTCTTTTAATATAAGTTGTTAAAATAACCATGATTTTTGAAAGGAATTAAATATTTTCGCCAGATAATTTGGCGATATTCTTTTTTTTTCGCCAAGAATGACAGAAATGAAATCTATTCCGCTGCAAAATATTAGTATCTTACATCAGATATTTTATTTAGACATTTGAAAACAAATTTGACTTCAAACTATGAGAGAATATTTATCATTTTCCTTTTAATTAGTATATTATTAGTATATTAAAATTTAAAAGCATGGTATATAAAAAGTTTTTTTTTTTTTTTTTTTTTTTTAAATCTTATAATTATTCTTATCTTAATCCTCAATGTTTCTCATCTTTATTAACTTGAATTTACTATTAAAATTTTAACATACTCAAAAACTTCTCATCACTTCGTTAAAATACACTAAACTTTTCCAAAATCTTTTTCTTTTTAAAATGATACATGTATTTACTTTAAATGTCCAATATTTCATAAGATTTCCAATTTTAAAGTTTTAAAATATTTATCAAATTTACTTATTTTTCTGGTTTAGCCTTATTGTTTTCCTTTTTATAACTACAGCTGTTGCCCTCTTTAAAATATTTAAAATGATGAGGTCATTTTATAGTAAAATTATCCATTATAGCATATATTATATTTCACTCCTCCATAAAAATTGATTTTAAAATCGTCTGTTTCTTTTATACTTTTATTTTAATAGAATTTTAATAGAATTTAATTTATATATTAGTCATTTTAGCAATTTTATCCAAAGTAGCATTAGAAATAATATATATCACTTCTCCATTAAAATTTATAGGACCCTACAATAAAATTAATTTGTGCTTAATATCAACACTACTAAAATTTTTATCAATCGCTTCCAAATTTTGACCTAAGTTTCAAATCTCAACCCTGTGGGTTTTTACATCGGCTACAACGTTTTCGTCTTTGTTCGTAAATAATAATTTGACTGTACTAAATAGTTTACAGCCGTATAATTCAACGTATAACTTAGTCACAGCAACGCGTGGCCGGGTCTGCTAGTTTGAAATAAATTTTTGTTTTAAAATGTGATTAATATGTGATTAATAAAGTTTTAAACACTGTTCAGTTACTCTGTTTCTCTCTCTCTCTCTCTCTCTCTCTCTCTATACATATATATATATATATATATATATATATATATATATCATTGTCATCATTATCGTGACTTTCAGCCTCAATCGATTGCGAAATAAAGGCCTTCCCTAGATGATTTCAATTTACCCTGTTTTCTGCAATTCTTCTCCATTCTGCTCTTCCAAACTTCTCAATTTCATCTCTCTAACGACACAGTGGTCTCTTCCTTTCTCTCTGTATCTAAAATGGGACTTTGGTGGTCCATTTATCACCATTTCTTGTCGCAAGGTGTCTAGTCCAGCCACATTTTAACTTCTTAACTCTAGAAATAACATGAGTAACTTCGGTTTGCTCCCTAATCCAGGTGTTTCACTTTCTGTCTCTTCGGGTAAATCCTAACATGTACCTTTCCACTTCTCTGGGTTGTTTCAAATTTTTGTACAGTTTTACACGTTAATGTCCAAGTTTCTGGAGCATAAGTTAAAACAGGCAAAATGCACTGATCAAAAACTTTTCTTTCCAAACAAATTGGGAGATTGCTTTTAAATATTGCGCTATTTCTTTCGAATGCTCTCAATGAAAGTTTAACTCTGTTGGTAATTTCTTCCATGACGTTACCGTTCATCGTAAAGACTTGTCCCAAATACGTAAGTATAACTGCATACCGTTTCTAGTTCATCCATATCAACAATGATCTTCAATGGAGGAACAAAGAAATTTGACAAAACTTTTTTTTCTTAATGAAATTCATTTTCAACCAACGAGCTTTCTTTCTTTGCTTAATATCTAAAGCATTTTTTGCAAATCCTCAAATGAGGAGGCAAGCAGTAGAATATCCTCCACAAATCTCAAATGATTTATAACCTATCCATCAATTTTTATGCTTTTCTCTTCCCAATTTATTTTTTAAAAAACTTCTTGAAGTACAGGATTGAAGAGTTTAGGTGAAGTTGTGTCCCCTTGTGCTACATATTTTCCGATTTTGAACGCATTACTCGTTTTGTGGAGTTTTAATGTATACGTATACATACATATTAAGAGCAACTGTTTTTGAGAATTGGAAAAAATGCTTAATGCATATTTCAGTCTGACCTTTCTATTGCATTGTTTGACTATCCTTTATAATATGATTACTAAATACAATTGTAATTTATAGAAAAGTTGACAATGAAAGTACTAGAATTATAATAGAGACATTAGTACCATTTGCACGATTCCCATTTGCGCGAAGGGGTGAAAAATTCTCATTTGCGCGACTGGAAATTGCAGGACCGGCCGTGCAGGTGATTTCTTCCTTTTTGACTTGATAATCTGAGAACGCCCGTGACTCGGTTTCGTGGCAATCACTACCACGCACGTAAAAACCAAAAAAAAAAAAAAAAAAAAAAAAAAAACATCACTGGACACTCCTACTTCGCTGTGCATGAATCTGAAAACGGTGGTAATTCATTTTCGCAGCAATCAGTATCATGCACGTATATACGCTTCGAGCACATGAAAACCAAAGAAAAAACAACAACAACATAAAGAAAAAAAAAAAACACTGGGCACCCCTATCTCGCTGTGTATGAATCTGAGAACGCATGTAACTCGTTCGATTCTTGTATTTTTACATTGTTCGCACAAATGGGAAGAAAAATTGCGCAAATGGAATTTTTTCACCACTTCGCGCAAATGGGAATCGCGCATATGGAAAGACACCTAATAGAGCTATAATTAATAATTAGCAATAAAAAACATACTATAAATCTTTTAATTAATATATTTTCAATCTAACTAGCTGAAACACGTCGAATTCGACGATTACTTTATTGACTGTAATGTTTCAAAAATCGTCGCATCATTATTTAAATGTATTTCATGTAAAACACATCTAATATAATTTACGACATTTCACTTAAAAAAAAAAGTCGGAAAAATGCTTATAAATAGAAATACTATATATGACATCACTTTCTACAAAGTACTGTCAATGTGATGTCAAACTGACTCCAAATAAACATATGCTGTCTTTTATTTTCTATTTCGTTTAATACTAAGACTATATGTTAGCTGAGCCCATGATACCTTAAATTAACCTTAAATTTGTATTATTTTATACCTTTAACTCGATTTTGTTTGAATTTCTGTTTTTAAATGAAAGCATCACGAAAAAAATAATCATCTGTAACAAAAAAAATTACCTCGATCCGAATGAAACTCTTCCTTGTGACCCCGGTGCTTGCGGCAGCGCATACACGGACCGCTAAAAACATAAAAAAATTCCCAAAAATTAACATGGAACCGAACGAACCCGCCCGGCAATGCCCGGGCCCGTGATAATAACCTTAAATGAACCGTACATTTGTATGATTTTATATCTTTAACTCGATTTTGTTTGAATTTCTATTTTTAAATAAAAGCATGGCGAAAAAAAAAATAATAATAATCAGCTGTAACAAAAAAATTACCTCGAACCGAACGAAACACTGCCTTGTGACCCCGGTGCCTGCGGCAGCGCACACGCGAGGCGCTAATACCATGAAAAAATTCCAAAAAATTAACCTGGAATGGAACGAACCCGCCCAGCATTTCCCGGGCCCATGATAAGAAACTTAAATGCACTTTAAATTTGTATGGTTTTATATCTTTAACTCGATTTTGTTTGAATTTCTATTGTTAAATGAAAACATCACACACACACACACACACACACACACAAAAAGAAAAAAAAAATCATCTGTAACAAAAAAAATTATCTCAAACAGAACGGAACTCGGGTTCGTGACCCAGTGCATGCGGCACGTATATGTAGGCCGCTAATAACATGAAAAAATTCTCAAAAATTAACCTTGAACCGAACGAACCTTTGACTCGTGTTACCGCTGCCTGTCGCTGCGGCACCGTATAGCAGGCATGCTATGCACGCACTGCAAACTTTCCTCCACCAGGGAGCGCAGTATGTTGTATACGAACATCGCCAATAGCCTTGAATTTCCAAGACCTTTCAAATAAGGTGTCACATGGTGGTGTCAACTGCAAAATCCTTTAGTTACACTTCCCACCGCCAGGGGGCACAGCGTGTTCTATACGAACAACACCAACGGTCAAAAAATATTAAGACCTTTAAAATATGTTGTAACATGATAGGGTCTGCTGCAAAATCACCTAGTTCCATTTTTAACCACTAGGGGGCGCACTACATTGTATACAAACATCTCCAATCGACATGAAATTTCAAGACCTTTATCAACAATCGCCTTGAACTTCCAAGATCTTTCAAATAAGGTGTCCCGCAGTGGTGTCAACTGCAAAATCATTTAGTTGCGCTTTCCACCGCCAGGGGGTGCAGCGTGTTCTGTACGAACATCACCAACAGTCAGGAAATACCAATACCTTTAAAATAAGGTGTAACATGATAGGGTCAACAACAAAATCACCTAGTTCCATTTTTCACCACAAGGGAGCGCACTACATTGTATACAAACATCTGCAATCGACATGAAATTTCAAGACCTTTAAAATGAGGTGCTACATGTGTGGGTCTAGAACGGATTTCCCTCTCAAACTAATTTCCCCCTCCCCCCCTTCGCCAAATCTATTTTTCCCCCTTATCCCCCCTTCAAAATCGAAAATTCCAAATTCGCAGAAAGTGATTTATTAGTATTCGACTCTAGTCCCTACATGTACAATTTCTTCACCGTAAAGTAATTTGGAGCTGAGTTAAGCTCGTAAGCGTGTTTTTAACCCCTGCCCCCCCCAGGGGGGGGGGAACCGTTCGACTTCTTTAATTTTTCTCTTTTCATAACATATCTACAGACCGAGACCTTTTTTTAGACACCTCAACCACATTTTTACACCTAGGACCCCTCGGAGGGCACCTTCATGTCGAAACACGTGACTGTCCGAGCTACCGTCTTTGCGCTACGCTGTCCACACACACACAAACATTGCCTTATACATACATAGACCTTATATACTAGACCACGCTACCAATACGGCTGACCATTACAGCGAATGTCTTCAACATGAGGGTGTAATCTGATACCTCCATCCTTTGTTCTGAGTCTCGGAAGTCACGTGATCTTGGCCTAGGGGTGATTCCTCTCTCTCTCTCTCTTTTTTCCCGTATGCAAGCATAATCTCATACTTCTCTGACTGAAGTAAGAATTCAAACGCAATTTTTTCGCTTGCAAAATGATTTATCATAATTTTTTTTTTTATGTAATTAATCTATGAAAGTTTAGCTTTCCATCCATGTGTAAATCTAAATGCTAAAATAAAAAGTGCGTGCACAATAAAAATATTAAAAAACACAAAATTTGTTCCTACAGAAAAATAACATAGTGATCATTCTCCACTCTTCCTCTAGACCAACATCACGTGACAATTTTGCTGGGGAAGCTCGTTCATGATGCAGTCAAATAACGAAGGGGAATGCGTTGTCTAGTATATAAGGTATATGTAGATTTTCTAATTTTTCTAATTTATTTTCCTCGTTTTAAGTAAACGTACTTTTTTTTTTTTTTTATTCTGTCGAAAAAAAAAAATGGCAATAATTAAATTATAGATAAAATTAAAATGGCTAATTTACCAGAAATTAGAAGGTTATTATTTTCACATTTTAATTAATTAAAAGAAAGCTAATCAAAAATTCGAAAATCGGGCTTCGAGGTGCATCAGGAGAGGTCATTACGAACCTCCATGCAAATTTTTGTAGCTCAGCCATCGGCCGTTTTCCTAAAAAGCTCTGCAAATACATACACAATCACACACACACACACAAACATCTTATTTTTTTATATGTATAGATACGGAAGCGAAGTGCGACGTCACTGACCGCCCGTGGATTCAAGAAAAATATTTCCTATACGCAAGCGAAATGATGACGTCACTGACCATCAGTGGATGCAAGAAAAATATTTCCTATGTTAACTGCCCATTGGATTTCTTAAAAAAAATTATTAAAAATCAAGGAAAATTATTTCCCGATTTTAATCCCCATATTTGGATATAGGTATGTATTAGTTATTGTCTGCATGCGGTAGATTAAGTTGTTTTTGCTGTAAAATTGATAAAATTTTAATTTTAAATTTCAAAACTCTAGAAAAAAAAAAAAAAAAATGGCAAACTTCCATATTCGATTGAAAACATAAACATTTCATTTCAGTGGATGATACTTAGACAATAAATATCCAACTAATATACTAACTAGCTGGAACCCGTCGAATTCGACGATCATTTTATTGACCGTAATGTTTCAAAAAACGTCGCATCATTATTTAAATGTATTTCAAGTTAAAACATCTAATATAAATTACGACATTTCACTTAAAAAAAAGAAAGTCAGAAAAATGCTTATAAATAGAAATACTATATATGACATCATTTTCTACAAAGTACAGTCAATGTGACGTCAAACTGACTCCAAATAAACAGTTCTTATCTTTCATTTTCTATTTCGTTTAATACTAAGACTACATGTTAGCTGACCCGTCCGGCGTTTCCCGGGCCCATGGTAATAACCTTAAATGAGCCTTAAATTTGTATGGTTTTACACTTTTAACTCGATTTAGTTTGAATTTCTATTTTTAAATAAAAACATCGTGAAAAAATAATCAGCTGTAACAAAAAAATTACCTCGAACCGAAAGAAACTCTGCCTTGTGACCCTGGTGCCTTCGGCAGCGCATACGTCGGCCGCTAATAACATAAAAATATTCCAAAAAATTAACCTGGAACCGAACGAACCCGCCCGGTGTTGCCCGGGCACAGGATACCTTAAATGAACCTTAAATTTGTATAATTTTATACCTTTGACTCGATTTAGTTTGAATTTCTGTTTTTAAATGAAAGCATCACGAAAAAAATAATCAGCTGTAACAAAAAAAAATTACCTCGAACCGAACGAAACTCTGCCTTGTGACCCCGGTGCCTGCGGCAGCGTATACGTGGGCCGCTAATAATATAAAAAAATTCCAAAAAATTAACCTGGAACCAAACGAACCCGCCCGGCAATGCCGGGGCCCATGATAATAGCCTTAAATGAACCTGAAATTTGTATGGTTTTATATCTTTAACTCGATTTTGTTTGAATTTCTATTTTTATTGAAAGCATCACAAAAAAATAAAATAAAAATAAAAATAAAATAAAATAAAATAAAATAAAAAATAAATAAATAAATAAAACCTCAAACAGAACGGAACTCGGGCTTGTGACCCGGTGCCTGCGGCAGCGTATATACAGGCCGCTAATAACATGAAAAAATTCTCAAAAATGAACCTTGAACAGACCGAACCTCTGACTCGTGTTACCTCTGCCTGTGGCTGCTTAACTGTATAGCATGCATGCATGCTACGCACGCGTTGCAAAATCCACTTTCCTCCACCAGGGGGTGCAGTATGTTGTATACGAACATCACAAATCGCCTTGAATTTCCAAGACTTTTCAAATAAGGTGTCACTGGTGGTGTCATCTGCAAAATCCTTTAGTTGCACTTTCCACCGCCAGGGGCACAGCGTGTTCTATACGAACAACACCAACGGTAAGGAAATACCAAGACCTTTAAAATAAGGTGTAACATGATAGGGTCGACTGCAAAATCACCTAGTTTCTTTTTCAACCACCAGGGGGTGCAGTATATTGTATACGAACATCCCAATCACGATGAAATTTCAAGACCTCCATCACCAATCGCCTTGGATTTCCAAGACCCTTCAAATAAGGTGTCACATGGTGGTGTCAACTGCAAAATCCTTTAGTTGCACTTTCCACCGCCAGGCGGCGCAGTGTGTTCTGTACGAACATCATCAACGGTCAGGAAATACCAAGACCTTTAAAATAAGATATAACATGATAAGGTCTACTACAAAATCACCTAGTTCCATTTTTCACCACCAGGGGGCGCACTATATTGTATGCGAACATCCCCAATCAACATGAAATTTCAAGACCTCTATCATCAATCGCCTTGGATTTCCAAGACCTTTTAAATAAGGTGTCACATGGTGGTGTCAACTGCAAAATCCTTTAGTTGCACTTTCCTCCGCCAGGGGGCGCAGTGTGTTCTGTACGAACATCACCAACGGTCAGGAAATACCAAGACCTATAAAATAAGATTTAACATGATAGGGTCTACAGCAAAATCACCTAGTTCCATTTTTCACCACAAGGGAGCGCACTACATTGTATACAAACATCTGCAATCGACATGAAATTTCAAGACCTTTAAAATGAGGTGCTACATGTGTGGGTCTAGAACGGATTTCCGTCTCAAACTAATTTCCCCCTTCCCCCCCTCTCCAAATCTACTTTCCCCCTTTTTTCCCCCTTTAAAATCGAAAATTCCATATTCGCAGAAAGTAATTTTTTAGTATTCGATTCTAGTCCCCATATGTTCAATTTCTTCACCGTGAAGTAATTTGGAGCTTAGTTAAGCTCGTAAACGTGTTTTTAACACGTTTCTCCCCCGGGGGAGAAACCGTTCGACTTTTTTTTATTCTTCTCTTTTCATAGCACATCTATAGAGCAGGACCTTTTCTTAGACACCTCAACCAAATTTTTACACCAAGTAGTTCTCTCAATATAGTGGAGACAGACAAAAACATGTTTCAAATTAATATATAGATTATTAAAGCAGAGTAAACCTTCACTATAGTTCTAACCTTTTGCCGGTCCTACTTTATTTCACTCCTTGGTCAGTGTTTCCAAATTTAGTGACTTTTTTTGTTGAATATCCACCACTAAATTTGAACTGTAATGGTTGCGTAGTAACTTCGAAGGTTATTCGTCCATTAGGTATATCAAATATCACTCCTCAAAATTCTTGGTAGTAGTTGAATAAAATAGTCCCTAAATTTGGCAACACTATTTAGTGCGCTTTAGGCAAAGGGAGCCGGCAAACAGTTAAATAAAATTTTGTTGTTGGAAATGAAATAAGTATTTCATGAATGATAAAAAAATACCCTGTAAGGAAAAAAGAAAAAGAAAAAAAAAAAAAAAAAAAAAAAAACTACAAGAAGAAAATGCAACACTTTTTTCGGATCAATGTTCTTTGATACTGTTCTTCTAGGGCTCGTTTTATATAGCAAATGAAAAAAAAAAAATCCTCCCTAAAATAACACGGAAAATAAAGATTGAGCTTAAGTGGATTTTACGTCGTACTAGAGCTACACAATGGATGATTAGAGAAGGTCTGGGATTTAACCCTAGGGCTGGTCTAGAGGTATGGCATTGCAATTTTGATCCTACACGGTGGGGATGGCTCCTCTATTTCGGTGACAACCCAAGGTATTATTTAGGAAAAATTGAAAACATTGCGATCACGACAGATTTCCCGTGCATCAGCCGCCATTACATGATAGGATTAAGAAGATATATACTGGCATGAAAAGCTCGAACTGGAGCTATAAGCAGCAGTCAAAGCAATTATTAAAAACAAATCACCATAAGTAATACAACCTTCTTACTTAAAATTATTAAAATCTTGCATAAGATGCAAATGACCTATTTCATATCAATGCACTGAACAGCTGCAATTGCACCTAGATACTAAAATATCTAGATACTAATAATAGTGTTTTATCCTAGAAATGGTTTATTAAAAGGTATACCGCAAAATATCGTTCAAGCGTCTCCTCAAACTTCAAGGAAAATTGAGATACATTTGAGGAGGGTGCAGATAAATGGTAAAAATATGAAAAATATAGAAATTGACATGTGTTTTCCTCCTAATATTAAGTGTCATAAAAATTATTTTAAAACAAAACATGTACTATACTTTTTTAAGTTGCAATGAAAAAGAAAAAAAAAAAAGAATTAAGTTCAGTAAACTTTTGATTAACCGGTATTGAACAAACCGGAAAAAAAAAAAAAAAAAAAATCGGAAAACTCTCTTCCCTCTTTCTAATAAATTGTTTAAAAATATTTATCGTTATTTTAGGAAGCTTATGGTTTCCATTTTTAAATAATCAGTGTCCATTTTAATATAATACAAATCGATGTTTGTATTTACAAAGGCGAATGTTGTAAAAGAAAGAAAAACTTTTAAAAATGTTGTCTTTTTCTATAGAGTCTACCACTGAGCGTAAGAGGGCGTTTATTCGGTATTTTAAGAATAAACGAAATTCATGTAAAAAGCAGGGGAGGGGGGAGGTATTTAACCGAGGAAGGGCGTTTTTGCGGTATTTTTTACGGTATGGAAAAATGAAATATATTTGAATAAAGCTCTTTAAGATAGAAAATGCACTCAGATTTTATAAACGTACATTTTTTATACATATGTGTGCGTGTGTAAGAGATTTAACTGACAGACAAAATAAAACGTACAATTTTTTAATAAAATCACACAATCAACTGTGGAAGAAAATCATATTTTATTGAAATTTTATTTTTCCGACTGAGTGAAAATAACGCCTGGACCGGCAGTCGAACCCCGGATCTTTGACTTACAAGGTCAAGGCTCTACCAATTGAGCTATCCAGGCCGACACACCGGTCGACATTACTCACTCAGACAACCTTTTTGGCAGAAACAATCTGGTCTATCATTTAGATAGCTCAACAGAAATAAGCCGCAGGAATGGAAAACACCATTAAACAATGGGAGAAAGAAATACAATTTTTTAATAAAAGCACACAATCAACTGTGGAAGAAAATCATATTTTATTGAAATTTTATTTTGCCGACTGAGTGAAAATAACGCCTGGACCGGGAGTCGAACCCCGAATCTTTGACTTACAAGGTCAAGGCTCTACCAATTGAGCTATCCAGGCCGACACACCGGTCGACATTACTCACTCAGACAACCTTTTTGGCAGAAACAATCTGGTCTATCATTTAGATAGCTCAACAAAAATAAGCCGCAGGAATGGAAAACACCATTAAACAATGGGAGAAAGAAATACAATTTTTTAATAAAAGCACACAATCAACTGTGGAAGAAAATCATATTTTATTGAAATTTTATTTTTCCGACTGAGTGAAAATAACGCCTGGCCCGGGAGTCGAACCCCGAATCTTTGACTTACAAGGTCAAGGCTCTACCAATTGAGCTATCCAGGCCGACACACCGGTCGACATTACTCACTCAGACAACCTTTTTGGCAGAAACAATCTGGTCTATCATTTAGATAGCTCAACAGAAATAAGCCGCAGGAATGGAAAACACCATTAAACAATGGGAGAAAGAAATACAATTTTTTAATAAAAGCACACAATCAACTGTGGAAGAAAATCATATTTTATTGAAATTTTATTTTGCCGACTGAGTGAAAATAACGCCTGGACCGGGAGTCGAACCCCGAATCTTTGACTTACAAGGTCAAGGCTCTACCAATTGAGCTATCCAGGCCGACACACCGGTCGACATTACTCACTCAGACAACCTTTTTGGCAGAAACAATCTGGTCTATCATTTAGATAGCTCAACAGAAATAAGCCGCAGGAATGGAAAACACCATTAAACAATGGGAGAAAGAAATACAATTTTTTAATAAAAGCACACAATCAACTGTGGAAGAAAATCATATTTTATTGAAATTTTATTTTTCCGACTGAGTGAAAATAACGCCTGGACCGGGAGTCGAACCCCGAATCTTTGACTTACAAGGTCAAGGCTCTACCAATTGAGCTATCCAGGCCGACACACCGGTCGACATTACTCACTCAGACAACCTTTTTGGCAGAAACAATCTGGTCTATCATTTAGATAGCTCAACAGAAATAAGCCGCAGGAATGGAAAACACCATTAAACAATGGGAGAAAGAAATACAATTTTTTAATAAAAGCACACAATCAACTGTGGAAGAAAATCATATTTTATTGAAATTTTATTTTGCCGACTGAGTGAAAATAACGCCTGGACCGGGAGTCGAACCCCGAATCTTTGACTTACAAGGTCAAGGCTCTACCAATTGAGCTATCCAGGCCGACACACCGGTCGACATTACTCACTCAGACAACCTTTTTGGCAGAAACAATCTGGTCTATCATTTAGATAGCTCAACAGAAATAAGCCGCAGGAATGGAAAACACCATTAAACAATGGGAGAAAGAAATACAATTTTTTAATAAAAGCACACAATCAACTGTGGAAGAAAATCATATTTTATTGAAATTTTATTTTTCCGACTGAGTGAAAATAACGCCTGGACCGGGAGTCGAACCCCGAATCTTTGACTTACAAGGTCAAGGCTCTACCAATTGAGCTATCCAGGCCGACACACCGGTCGACATTACTCACTCAGACAACATTTTTGGCAGAAACAATCTGGTCTATCATTTAGATAGCTCAACAGAAATAAGCCGCAGGAATGGAAAACACCATTAAACAATGGGAGAAAGAAATACAATTTTTTAATAAAAGCACACAATCAACTGTGGAAGAAAATCATATTTTATTGAAATTTTATTTTGCCGACTGAGTGAAAATAACGCCTGGACCGGGAGTCGAACCCCGAATCTTTGACTTACAAGGTCAAGGCTCTACCAATTGAGCTATCCAGGCCGACACACCGGTCGACATTACTCACTCAGACAACCTTTTTGGCAGAAACAATCTGGTCTATCATTTAGATAGCTCAACAAAAATAAGCCGCAGGAATGGAAAACACCATTAAACAATGGGAGAAAGAAATACAATTTTTTAATAAAAGCACACAATCAACTGTGGAAGAAAATCATATTTTATTGAAATTTTATTTTTCCGACTGAGTGAAAATAACGCCTGGACCGGGAGTCGAACCCCGGATCTTTGACTTACAAGGTCAAGGCTCTACCAATTCATCTATCCAGGCCGACACACCGGTCGACATTACTCACTCAGACAACCTTTTTGGCAGAAACAATCTGGTCTATCATTTAGATAGCTCAACAGAAATAAGCCGCAGGAATGGAAAACACCATTAAACAATGGGAGAAAGAAATACAATTTTTTAATAAAATCACACAATCAACTGTGGAAGAAAATCATATTTTATTGAAATTTTATTTTTCCGACTGAGTGAAAATAACGCCTGGACCAGCAGTCGAACCCCGGATCTTTGACTTACAAGGTCAAGGCTCTACCAATTGAGCTATCCAGGCCGACACACCGGTCGACATTACTCACTCAGACAACCTTTTTGGCAGAAACAATCTGGTCTATCATTTAGATAGCTCAACAGAAATAAGCCGCAGGAATGGAAAACACCATTAAACAATGGGAGAAAGAAGTACAATTTTTTAATAAAATCACACAATCAACTGTGGAAGAAAATCATATTTTATTGAAATTTTATTTTTCCGACTGAGTGAAAATAACGCCTGGACCGGGAGTCGAACCCCGGATCTTTGACTTACAAGGTCAAGGCTCTACCAATTCATCTATCCAGGCCGACACACCGGTCGACATTACTCACTCAGACAACCTTTTTGGCAGAAACAATCTGGTCTATCATTTAGATAGCTCAACAGAAATAAGCCGCAGGAATGGAAAACACCATTAAACAATGGGAGAAAGAAATACAATTTTTTAATAAAAGCACACAATCAACTGTGGAAGAAAATCATATTTTATTGAAATTTTATTTTGCCGACTGAGTGAAAATAACGCCTGGACCGGGAGTCGAACCCCGAATCTTTGACTTACAAGGTCAAGGCTCTACCAATTGAGCTATCCAGGCCGACACACCGGTCGACATTACTCACTCAGACAACCTTTTTGGCAGAAACAATCTGGTCTATCATTTAGATAGCTCAACAGAAATAAGCCGCAGGAATGGAAAACACCATTAAACAATGGGAGAAAGAAGTACAATTTTTTAATAAAATCACACAATCAACTGTGGAAGAAAATCATATTTTATTGAAATTTTATTTTTCCGACTGAGTGAAAATAACGCCTGGACCGGGAGTCGAACCCCGGATCTTTGACTTACAAGGTCAAGGCTCTACCAATTCATCTATCCAGGCCGACACACCGGTCGACATTACTCACTCAGACAACCTTTTTGGCAGAAACAATCTGGTCTATCATTTAGATAGCTCAACAGAAATAAGCCGCAGGAATGGAAAACACCATTAAACAATGGGAGAAAGAAATACAATTTTTTAATAAAATCACACAATCAACTGTGGAAGAAAATCATATTTTATTGAAATTTTATTTTTCCGACTGAGTGAAAATAACGCCTGGACCAGCAGTCGAACCCCGGATCTTTGACTTACAAGGTCAAGGCTCTACCAATTGAGCTATCCAGGCCGACACACCGGTCGACATTACTCACTCAGACAACCTTTTTGGCAGAAACAATCTGGTCTATCATTTAGATAGCTCAACAGAAATAAGCCGCAGGAATGGAAAACACCATTAAACAATGGGAGAAAGAAGTACAATTTTTTAATAAAATCACACAATCAACTGTGGAAGAAAATCATATTTTATTGAAATTTTATTTTTCCGACTGAGTGAAAATAACGCCTGGACCGGGAGTCGAACCCCGAATCTTTGACTGAAAATAACGCCTGGACCGGGAGTCTAACCCCGGATCTTTGACTTACAAGTCAAAGATTCGGGGTTCGACTCCCGGTCCAGGCGTTATTTTCACTCAGTCGGAAAAATAAAATTTCAAAATAAAACATATTGGAATGTAGTTAAAAATAAAATAAAATCTCTATTTTATTAAGATTATTATTAAATAAATTTTGAATTTACTTCTTATTATTATTCTCGATATTTTGAACTGTATCGAAATTATCCTTGAATATTTGTTTACTTGAATTCTTTTACTTTACTTACTACTATTTCTTAAAAGGCAAATGAATCAAACTTAAAAATTTCCAAAAGGAAATTATAAATATTTTTCTTAAAAAAAAAAAAAAAAAATATATATATATATATATATAAATGTATAAATAACTGGAAGTTTTAAAATATATAATTAATGACTTAAACTATATAGTACTGGGAAAAGTTAAACATAAATATTTTAGAATACTGAGTTTAAGGATTACATAAAAGTAGAATTTAACTGGTTGCCCTTTATTCCACCCCCTATTTTTTACTGTTATCAAACTTGATTCAAAACTTAAATGCAGTAATATAATTTAAGCCTTACTTTACGAAAATATCATCCACAAAAATCAACTATATTTACACGTTCGTTAAAAGTTTCTAATGATTTTAAAAACTAAAATGAAAAATCAGATATCAAGAAGAACATATTTATATTTGACCTTTTATTTACTGAATTATAAAATAAATATTAGAATATTTAAGTATGTTTTTAAAAATCTCATTAATTGAAGAGTTTGAAGTCAGAAGACATTTATTCATGAATTAATCCTAAGAAATTTAATTAAATTGGTTGTACTCCTTTCTAACTCAGATGATAAGGAAATCTTTAACTTAACTACCGGATCTGCAGATCAGGAGCCTGAGAGTTCTATTTGCATCACTTATTCCAGATACGTTTCTGAGGGGGTCTACCGCACCCCTTAACCCATCGCCGTATCTATCGGTCTCTATTTATCTCTATATCTGTATATAAATATTCTCTTGTAACTCATAGTCTTGTGTTAACTTCTTGTAACTTATAAATACTTGTACCAAATTTCAAGCCAAATGATTGGATATCGGAATTATTTTATGTAAACTAATTATCAATTCTAAGCTTACCATTTTTGACATGAAGCATTCTTTTAAACATTCGAATAACGCATGTTTATTACATTATGTTAAATAGAGTGTAACCATTTTAAAATACACTTATAAGAAATACCATCTATAGACCATAATTGTAGGAAATTATTTTGTGTGTCTCTGTACACGAGCCACATTTATTATATACAGGTTGATTCAAAATTAGTGTGACCAATTTTAGAGCATCAGAAAGTTTTATTGAATTTAGTTATTTACATGAATTTTTGAATATAGTTTCTTTTAGCATAGTACATTTTACGTAAATTTTTAGGCCAAGCCAAAAGAGCTTTTTCGACCATATTTAGGGGTATTTTCCTGACTTCCTCTTTGATTGCTTTTTAAAGCCCTTGAAGTGTTCTTACTTTACGTCTACTTAATTGTTTTTTTAAGTATCCCCATAAAACATAATCGCAAGGAGCACAGTCAGGGGATGATAGTAGCCATTTCTCAGGAGGAAGAAAATTTATTTTTTTATCTTTTAGATTTTATAGTTGATTTTGCAGAATGACTTAGTGCAGAATCTTGGTGAAAAACAAAGTTTCCTTGTGGATAAAGACGTTTGCTTTCTTTGATCATGTGCTTCAAAACTTTATTCTGATAGTATTTAGCATCAATTTTAGCCTTTGGTTCTACAAAAAAAAAAAAAAAAAAAAAAAATGGTTTTGTTAAGCCTTGGGAGGACATTCCCATCCGTACCATAACACCTGACGTCCAACTTGCCTTTTACAAAACAGTTGCGTCTTTGCAACTCTTTTCGGGTGAAATATATTGTATCTTCGTTTTGCCATTTGTGGATGACAGATAAAACAGTGCTTCATCCGATGCTATCCATGTTTTGTATCTACCTTTGCGTAACATTAAATACAGAGGCCAAGAACGTTTTCTTAGTTTTTCTACGGTATTTGCAGACATTTGATGACAGACTGGTTTATTCACTTTTTTTAATAGCCAATTTTCTTTATCTGACTAGAAATTGTAGATTGCGATACCTGTAGTTTCTTTGCTAAAGTTCTTTGAGGCAGAAGATTTTCTACAGAGATAAGTCTTTTCAGCTTCTTTTTTTCTTTTTCACCAAGGACTTCCTTTCGTCCTCATTTTTTCCCTGGAGCTTTTGATTTCCAGCCAAATTTTATTTATTTTCGAACTTTAGATAGTAATCCATTAGAAAAATGTCTTTTCTGATTTTTTAATGCTTTATTTGCAACAGAATTTGAGCAATCATCCTTCAAAAGCTTTAAAATTTCGTTTTGGGTTTGAGGATCTAATTTTGGAACCATAATTTACTTTTCATAATAAAAATAGCTAGATTGGTATTTTAAACGTCTCACTTTTAAAATAAAACTAGTGGTAAAGCGATTAAAATATATCATAAATAGTTACATTCTTTTAAATTTGGTCACACTAATTTTGAATCAACCTGCACAGCAATAAAAACTATACAATTAATACCTAGAAACTCATTAATATTTGAACCATACTTGACATCATTTGAATGATTACTTATGTCATCGAAATTCCTTTGTGCGTGGTCCTGTAAATAAATTTTTTAGTGTATACATACCTTCTTTTCAAAAACATCATTTTTAGCAATTTAATAATGTATGTTAATTCTATTATGTTGAATGCAGCATAAACGCGTTAAAACGCGTTAAAATGCGCTCACATAAGAATCTGCCCATAGGCTCTAATGTCAGGAAATTATTTTATGTGACCCTGTAAACAAGCCATAAACATTGTATACACCAGTAAAAACTATACAACTTATTCTACGTATCTCATTAATAATATTGTTATAAATTTGACATAATTTGGATGATTAATTGACATTTTCGGAACACTTTTGTAAGATCCCGTACATTAATTACTAAGTCTAAGTACATATTTTCTGCATACTTTTAAGCATCTCAATAATGTATATTATTATTATTATTATTATTATTATTTGTTTTTGTTGAATGCAGTGTAACTACGTTAAAATGCGTTTAAACGAAATTCTACCCTTAGGCCGTAAGAATAAGAAATATTTTGGCGTATCCCTGTACACGAACCATAAACAATATAGACACAAAAAATTATACAGCTTTTCTGTATAACTACTGAGCATGTGTATGAATTTGTAAGTCAACATGGGAATTTTTGCCGTTATTGGGTATATACAAATTCTGTCCATAGACCGGAGTCCCTGTACACGAACTATAAATAGAAAGCACACCCAAAACTATACAGCTAAATCTGTATGGTTCATGAACATGTGTATCAATTTACAAGTAGGTGTTTTTTGCGGCCGCTATCGTGAGACATACACACAAACAGACAGACACACAAACAGACAGAACCGAAAAAGTTTTTGAGTATCCACTGATGTTTCGGCAATTATTTTATTATAACCTTACATACAATAAGTGATTAGGATTTATGTATATGTTTATAGAGTTTAGTAAGCTCTAGCAATACTTTAATTATGCGCGAAAAAAAATAGTTAACTAATAAAAGCCAGTTTCTTTGAAAAAGTAACACAGACCATAGCGCCTGTACTGTACTATAGTAATATACGTTTCTCTCTCAGTAACCTTTCACGAGTTCATGAAAACATAGTATATTTCAAGAAAATATCTCTAAGTTATTTTATAAACGTTAGATTTTAATTTTTAAAATATGTTTCATTTTGTAAAAATATTCTTAAATAATGTTAATTTAATAATTCTTAAACATTTTCTGTAAAATTTTGTTTGTGCCCGGTTAAAAATTTCGTTTGCGCGAATATTTTTAGTAAGATTAATGAAATTTGTTTAATACTAATATTATCCGTATTTATTAATAATGCGGGTGAATTAACTCCGTAACTGCCCCGGGAGTATATATACGTCTTTCCGAAATACGACCTTTTGTATTCTACTGCTACCATTGAAACTACTGATACGGCTTGACAATGCAATAAGATGACCTTGAAAGTGATCTGGACAGTGTTTTCGAAAGATTTACTCATTTCAGAGTTGAAATAGAGGCTGTGGCACTTTTAAACGAATCTCGTAAAATTTCATCGCCAGGTAAGGGGTTAAAAATGCTACCTGAAAACGGATGGAGCGGGCATTTAATGTACTAAATAAAAATTCCTTATTCATAAATAGCTTTTTTAATTTTTCCAAATTTCAAGTCAGAATGTCTTTTATGTCTTTTCCGCAAGTCTTTGGGTCACGCCTTACCAACATAACTTTTATTTAGACACAAATAAAAGAGAAAAAAAAAAAAAAAAAAAAAAAAAAAAAGATAATAAAAAAAAAAAAAAATCTGGAATTATTACACAAAAATACATTGTGGCCGAGCACTTTCGATTAAATTCAGTTCCTCTTAAGGGAAAAAATAGTACAGGGTGCTTTACCAATATTTATTTGCAGTGAAAATAACACTATATCGCTATTGATTTAATTTAAAATAAAAATTTGAATAAAACACCTTGCAATTTTACTTGTTTTTATTACTTTCTTATATATTCAATAGAAGAAAGTACCGGATTTGTAAAAATTTCTGACCTTAGGTTTTCGACGAATTTACATGTTTTGAGAGGTCTAGAACACGAATTGACTTTTTTTAAAAGAAAATCTCTCTCTATCCATCTGTCTTTCTCTCTGCGTATGTGTGTGTGACAAAGTTTTGTGGAAACTGCATCTCAGGAACTATTGCACAGAAATTAATACAATTTAGTATGTAGCTTCACATCGACATGAATTAGTGCCTACCAACTTTTGGTGAAAGGTTGTCAAACAAGTGGCGTTGCCATGCGAAATAGCGGTATAGGACGAAATTTCATATAAATGGGCATAAAGAGAATTATATCTTAATAATCATTATGGAATTAAAAATAATTATTTATAATAGTGATAATCAACTGGAACTTTTTTTTGTATACGTAGGAGCATTGCTTCCCCCCAGGGGAACAAATATTCATCATGGGTATCTTTCAAAAGAACTCATCAATACCTTTAAAATGAGTGGTTGAAGTATTTATCTACGATAATTTAAAGTAAAGTTATCGATATTTTTCCTTTTTAGACACACACACACACACACACACACACACAAAAAAAAGTATTTTTAATTTAATTTTCTTTATATATGTAAGAAAGTACTGGATTCGTGAAAATTTTCGAATTATAGTTTTCGATGGATTTACACGTGCTGAGATGTCCTGAACGCGATTTGACTATTTTTAGAAAATGCCTGTGTGTATGTGTATCACAAATTTTGTGGATGCTGTATCTCATGAACCAATGAACGAAATTTAATCAAAGTTGGACCCAGTCCAAAACTAGTGCTGATTAGATTTCAGGACCAATCGCTCAACAGGTGGCGCTGTGACCCTATTTTTTTTTTTTTTTTTTTTTCTAAATTTTTAACATGGCAGTATAGGACAAAATTTCGTATAAATGTACATAATGAGAGTTATTTTTTAACGTCTGATTGAAAAATTATTATGAATTATTGATCATAATAGTAGTGAATTAAAAAAAAATATCTCATGAAATGTGAACATTTTCATCAAAAACGTGTTTACTGCGCATATACGAAAGATAAAACATTTTTTATTACATAGATTGAAAGCTAGATGTATTGGGCAACTTTTATCAATTGAATAGAATAAAAATTAAGAGAATTGTTCAAAAACGAACGAGCTAGATTTTAGATATTTTCCAACAGTTGAAATTTCTTAAGGGGTTTTTCACATGCCGCGTAATTAATTTGAAGATCCAATTATTTCAACCACACTCCAAATGGACTTTTTTGTGAAAAATCCTTTATAAGCTTCTAACTCTAACATATTTTTGTTTATTTACTATGATTTGTGAGATCATAACGGGTTTCTCTAAGAAACAACCTTTAGAAAGTGATTGAAATAATTGGACCTATTGCAAATTAATTACGCGGCATGTGAAAAACCCCTTAAGAAATTTCAACTCTTGGAAAATATCTAAAATTCAGCTCGTTCTGTTTTGTACAATTCTCTTAATTTTTATTCTATTCAAATGCACTTTTGATAAAAGTTGCCCAATACATCTAGCTTTCAACCAATGTAATAAAAAATGTTTTATCTTTCGTACATGTGCAGTAAACACGTTTTTCATAAAAATGTTCATATTTAATGAGATATTTAAGATACTTGTATTCCGATTGCAGTATATTGTTTTAAAAATGTTTTGTCAACTTATCTGAAAGTGGGAATAATTTTTGTTAAAAACTCTGTATATCTAGAATATTATAAATAAAAAACATGTTGAATTTTTTTGGAGTTTTAAAATAAATGCTTATATCTCCCTTATTTAACACGCTATCGTCACAAAAGTTCATCTACAAATTGAACTGGGTCTATATTAACATTTCCTAAAGTTAGAGTTCATTTCATTTACTTAACGATACAGGGTGATCACAAACATTATTAATTTTGCGCAATTTGTTACCGACCCCATAATTGTTGTCTTAAACCAATCTTCACTGAAAGATATGAAGAAGACCTAATTCTTTAAATACCCAATGTTTGAAAACATTTCATTGAGAGAGAAGTTTTTAATTCGAAAAAAAGTGATCATTTGCAAATCTTGCTAAACTTTCGAACAGGAGTGTACTTTTAGATAAATTCATCTGCATTGATCATGGAAAATAATTTTAATAAATTATAATTTAATAAACAATTTGTACTGCCTGAATTTGTGCAAAATTATATAGAAGATAGTCTTGCGGTGGCCACAACATACTGGTTTATTTATTTATTTCAAAGGTTACACGAGTTTCAAACGCTAAAAAAAAAGGCATTTCTCTCTCTTTCTCTCTTTTTTATGTAATAAATAAATTTTTTAGGAAAAATTTTGAGTATATAAATAATACATTTTATCATTTAGCTATTAATATTTATAACTAAACTTTCACATATTTATAATTTATCATCTAAACAATGCAAGAATGGGTGTTAAAAATTTCGCTTTGAACTTTTTAAAGTACTGAATAAAATATGTCATCATAAAACAAATTAAGTGTTTTAAAACATTCTCATTTAAAAGTTCATTTATCATTTTTCAAGGGAGACACAATGACTATCTAGAGAAAAATGAAAGGTTAGGAAAACAGATATTTCTCCTTGAAGCACTTCTAATCAACTTGTTTAGTCTCTACGATGTATTTTTTTTTTTTTTTTCAGTTTAATTGTATTTTTACGGAAAAGGGACTTGAACTTTGCTGTTTAGAAAAAAAATCAATGATATTTTTAATATTATTTGTAAGTTTAAGTTTTCAATAATGTTGAAAATATACCCCCCAAAATTTTTTTTTTGAAAATGAAATACTTGTCATAAACATCAGTTTAATGATAAGAAAAAGTGAAAAAATTTTATGATAAAAAAAAAAAAAAAAAAAAAAAAAAAAAAATCTAAAAATGTATGTCATTGGTCGTAAATGATGTTTTAGGATATTTAGTGTTAATTTAATGGTGACTCTGAGAGAAATGAATTAATATCTGAATAAAAGTTTAGTATGATTTGTATGAATTTAGTATGTATTTTGTATGTATTTCATACCATTTTATACAATAGGTTATAAGTGAATGATTATACTTATTTATCTTACTTATTTATTGTTTGTTTTCTGTTTGTATGATTTAAATTTCATGTTAGTATAATAAACTTATTCTATCCATTCTTGCTTTGGATTGTATTTATCAAGCTTTCACCGCCTTCTCCTCATTGGTATCATATGGGCTCTTGAATATGTTAGCATTTGCAATAACATTTGATATTTCAAAATATGTTATTGTATTATGTATGTTAGAAATTATAATTTATGCTCAAAATTTATAAATAAAAATAAAAAGTGATGAAAACTCTTAACATTTGAAAAAGTAATGTAATAAAATATAGAAACTGAAAGGATACTGTAAGTGGTGCTAATTTCAATGTGATGCAATACATACATCCTTCATAAAAAGTGAAAGAAGTAAAAAACACAAAATAACTAAGATGTTTAATAATATACTCCGAATTTAGAATTTTTAACCTATTGCTTTGCAAAATATAAAATAGGTCTAAATTTCAAATGAATTTACCATTTCAAATACCTTTTACAACGTTAGAATTGATTTAAAAATATCATTGATCCGCGGGATAAGTGAACGTGTGAATATACCAATCCGCGGTCATTATCATTGGTCTGCTATTGGAAAGTCCCATTTAAACCTTTAAGTTAACATAAAAAACATATTTTTTATTATCACCCACTCTAATGAAAAATATAAAATAGCTATAAATATATATATATATCTTTTGAATGAAAACATATTTAAATATTCCAAATTATTAAAATAGAAGTATGCCTATAAAACATGAACAGTCGTGTCTGGCCTTCGATCGGTTTTTGATGTAGCTTCCTGAAAATGCATTCATGCTGCAGAATAATAGTTAAAATAATTAATATAATAAATATTTGATAATAGTGCGATATATTAAGCCCATTATTCTTATCTTACCTTTAATATATAAAAGTAGAAACAGTTATGATCAAGTTATTTGTATTATTCTAAAAAGTGTTAAAGATTGTAAAAATTACAGCTTTAGATAATAAATCACAGAATTATACTGAAAAAAAAAGAGAGAGAGAGAGAGAATCGGATATATTACGAAATTTTTGGCAGCAAAGTTCCCAGAAATTATGCTTGAATACTATACGAAAAATATGTCTTTTTTTTTTTTTTTTTTTAAACCGAACAATACAGAGAATAATCATACAATTTATTTCTATGGCCCCGCTGTAAAAAATCTCGCATTAAAGAAAAATCTCTAGTTCTGTCAGCCAGGATCGAACTAGAGATCACCGTATTGTAGACGACGACGATGTACCTCTCAGCCACGGAAGCACAATTTAATCTGTTACTTAGCACTTTTCAATCCAGCTTTGATACCAATTCTCCGTATGCAAAATAAGAAAAAAAAATATGTAACCATTAGATTAAATCTTTATAAATGATTACAGATTTCATCTGGTTACAGAAAATTGTTTCTTTCAACAGACTGAGATGCATTTTTAAATAAAATTTCGGTATTTTTAGAAAACAGAAATTTTCTGTTGCAAAATTATAGAAATTTTCTATTTTTTAACAAAAATGTTTTCCAATGTACATGCATTTATAATTTTCAATAGAATTATAAATGCATGTTTAAATAAAATGATAAATAAAAAATGCATATTCAACAAGGGGAATGTAAAATTTGGCTACTGGTGCCACAGATTACGTCTTTCCTTTCTGGTTGATACTTTGGTGGTCTTGGACCAGCGATCCACCAAGGCCTTTTATTTTATGTATTTGGATACACCGGAAAAAAAATTGTTTTGCTGAAACAACAAAATTTTTATTAAGGCTATATCAACATTTGGTTGATTTAATTCTTTATCAACCGACGATATTTTAAAGTACCATTAGTTAAATATATATATATATATATATATATATATATAAAGAATTTATGGAAAAAATTTCAAAGATATTTATGAGAAGAGAACACTTTAATATCACTTTGGCACTTGACACTAAATGAAGCTGTTTTTGTTTTAGAGAAGATTTAATAGAATGCTATCGTTATTTCTGCTTGATATTTTTCAAGATCTTCACGGGTGTTATTATTAATTCCTATATTACTTCAAGAATTCAAGAATCTTCCATCAATCTTAGAAAAAAAGATATATATGAGAAACATGTAAAGTAAATTCATTTTTACATTTTTTTAAGATCCAAAATCTTTTTCGACTTTTATGTACCAGTAGTATACTAAAGTATCACCTCACAAAATTCTCATTAATTTCTATGCTAAGATGATGCTAATAGTTTTTATTGCATGCATCTTTAAAGAATAGGTTTAACTAAAAAATATGTTTCAAATATTTTTTTGTCTGATTCATAATGCAATTGGTAAAAGGTTAACAAATTTTTCTGTTTTGTCAGCAAAATGTTTTGTAGAAAGAACAAAAACCAACCAATTTGTTCTGTTGATCAACGAAACACCAACAAAAATTTTATTGTTTGAACAAAAAATATTTTCTTATTGTGTAAGTTATATTTTTTCGCTCACATAAGTTTCAAATTGATTATGATTATTCATTAATTATTAAATATCAAACAAGTTTTAGAATCAACTTTAAATATGAAAATATTCGTTAATACATAAATTCTTAGAAAATTATCAATAATGCTATATTAATCAAGATAATAATAATAATAAAAAAGAAAGGTATGATTAATCTTTTAATTTCCCTTTTACTGTACATACAAATCGTAATTCTTCAAATAATAATTTTTTTTCTCACTACTCGTGAATAAGTAATTGCAAAATTGATTTCTTAGTGTAAGAAGAACGAAGCAAAAATGTGCTTAAAAACACTTTGTCAAGAATGTTTGCCTTCTTAACTACTCTAGAACATGTATTTTTATCTTATCTTTCCGCTACTTTAGGAGACAAAGATATCTTCACAGGAGATCTGAAGACATCTAGAGCATATAAGCTACATGTTGCGAGTTGGTTTTTGCTCTGTTTGCATATACGTGGGAAGCATACGTTATGTCATATGTTTCTGTGATAGAATGCATTGAGATGGAATTCCTTTTTCTTATATGCTTGCGTACTTCACATTCATCGACGTAATACAGCACGCCTTAAAATGTGGAGAATTCTCATGAATGTAGATTATTCCGGATGTTTTTTAAAATTACTTCTCTGATATCCGTGCATTAACAATGACGTAAAATGTTAAATTATAAGTAAGAATCAGTATTATTTGAGTAAAAAATGCGACAAAGTTCGTTTTCAGAGGAAAAAATTTAATTACACATAAAACTTATACATATATATATATATTTAAACATATTTAAAAAGTATTTAAATTTATGAAAACTGATATTTATATCTGCATTAAAATTTAAGTTATTGTAACATTAAGAAATTACTTATACTGTAGCAGATTTAAATTTATTAAGACACTAGGAAGTTTTCTTTTGATTGAAAGCTTTTTTAACACTATTTATTGAAAATCTTACTTATGAAAAATTTTAGCTGCTTTAGCTTCCTCGTCACTCTCGACACGAATTAAATCTGAGCATATTTCATCAGGGGATTTTTCAGTTAATATCTGAAATGGCCTTTCATTTTGGATTATATGAGTAGCTTCTGGTTGTTCGACACTATTTCTTAGAAAGAAAAAAAAAAAAAAAAAAAAAAAAAAAAAAAAAAAAACTCAATTTTTTTCGAATATCATCAATTTGTTCTCGAATGGTATGTAGCGTAAATTGTATATATCATAAGTGGGACATTTTTGTATGTATCGTAAATTGTATTTTGTGTGCCTGCATACATGTACGTTGCATGTGTTTTAAAATTCATGTAAGTTGTAATTGAAAGTGAAATGTAAGTATGTTTGTGTAAAGGAATAAGTTGAATGTATAAATTTAATTTATGTTTTAGATGGGATTAAAAAAAAATAATAATAATTTTTGGAATTCCTTTGCAATGATAGAATTTTGTCTTGTATTTTGATTTTTAAAAGCTATTTTTCTCTTCTACTTTTACTATTGGTTTTATAACAAAAATAATTCTATTTCGAAAAAAAAAAATAATATTGAATGTAGATATAGGGTAATATACTGCTTTTGAAAAACATACACATTAAACATATAAGGAGAAATAAACATATAAGAGCATATTTTCGGCTGCGATTTTTTAAATTTGTGTAGTCTAATAAAAAGAGATACAAGTTTACAATATTTGTAATTAAAGTATGATCTGTAACATATACAACTACTATATACTTAAAAAGCAATAAACAGTGCAACACAATGTTCACCAAAAAAAAAAAAAAAAAAAAAAAAAAAAAAAGGAATTCGCGCGTATTACATGTATAATAAAGGTAACTTTAATGATGATTTCTCGATTATATTTAAGTCAAAAATTGTAACTTTAAACAATAGTCATCTGTTATATAACAACTTTAAAATACTCTTAGAAAATTTCAATTCTGTACATATGGCTCTATTTACGTCGTTTTGATTCTTAACAACGGCAGTAAATATTTCTTCGGACAATAACACTTTCAAATATAGTATAAGTTGCACTGTAATTGAAAATAACATTTACATTGCAAAGTAACAATTTTCTAGTAATTAATTAATATATACAGTACATTAAAAAAACTTTATGCTATGAATTGCAAAGCAAGAAAAAAGTAAGACTTTAATACAATCAATTAAAAATTTTAAAGAATTCAATTTCAAGAATTAAAAAATTTAGAATTTTACACGGCATCAGTATATCTATCTATCTCTGTATATATCCAGAGCGTACAATGCGTCTAATACCTAAATAAGTTCATGTACAAAATTTATACATTTTTATTATTTAATGTCTACAAGATACAATCAAAGAATATCTACTACGAGTACAAAGAATATCTACTCGTAGTAGATATTCTTTGATACAATGGGGTCGTTTGCTGCTCATCCAGGCCAGCTCTTAACATTGATGACGTCACAAATAATATCCGATATTTGCGTACTTACGAAAGCAACCGATGTCTACGATGCAGAACCAACACAACGCAAAAAGCATTAAATATTAATTAATTAATTTCATTTTCCCAGAGATTTATGAAATTAAATTTCATAAATAACAATATCAAATTTCTAATAAGCAAAATACTACTCCTAAAAAGACGAATTTCAATTACTCTTCTAAAAATATTTTTGCATTAAATGTTAATATACAATATGTAGACATTTTTTAGATTAAAACTCTTAAATAAATGATTAGAAATAAAATTAAAGAATACATTTAAATTTCTAAATAATATATTTAAAAAATCAATAGTTAATGCTTTGAAGAGTAATAATGAATTTTTAATGACACGGTTGTTTCTATGTTAAGTAACTACCAAATAAATTTAATGATAAATGAACATATTGAATATTCACGCTTATAAAAAAAAATTAATATATATATATATATATATATATATATACTTAATGAACATGCTTTAAATTTTGAAAATACTTATGTTTAAACGGGAAAATGATATTTAAAACTATTATCACAAAAGTAGTAAAATTTTTAGAAAAAAAAAATGTTTAGTTATTTTTGATGTAGATATTCGTGAATCGAGTGCCAATTCTCTACATTGTTATTAACGTCTTATTAAACACACAAAAATAACTAACATAATACATAAAAATTGCAACGTATTAGATCGTTATTTGCAGCGTTTAACAGCTGTAGATTTTCTGTTTAATACTTGTTATTTCACAAAATAATTTTCATGTGTAAAATTTAGAGCTAAATAGAAAAAATAAAATAAAATAAAATAAATAAATAAAAGGAAAGAAAGTTTACAAAATTCTTTAAGTTTTGGTGTCCTTTAAATTTTGGAGTCCTTTTTTAATCCTTTAATTAAACCACAAGAAATATAATAACAATAATTTGACACGCACTTTATTAAAGTGGTTGGTCAGGAAATCTTAATACATTTTAAAATAAATTATGTTAAATTAATATGCAAAGCATCGTTACTGAAACACTATACAAAAAATGACATATTATATGCTGAAAAAGAAATTAATACACATATATATGATTTCAAAATTTGTATATGTTTAAGTATAATAAATGTATTTGCTAGATCTGTAAAATTATTTCATGCTAGTATATTAACTGTTTTCTGGAAATTAATTATAAAATATTAGCTTAAAATAAAATAATTTTGTCTGGTAATAATATACTAATTAATATATAAATTTAAATCTATCTCAATCAAAAATATTTTAATATTCCATTGGCAAATTATTATTATTATTATTATTATTTATAATTTAAGTGAAATATACCTTCTTCAGCTTTTAATAATTTTAATAAAATCTGCCTTCCTTCTGCCATTTTTTTGGATGCTTTTTGCTGCCTCTTCTTCCCTGTGTAATATATGTATATTATTGCGAATATGTGAATCTTAGTCTTTTTTTTTTCCTATTTACTTCTTTTCACTAGCAATAAATAAGTTATTTATCTTAATTGCAAGCCCATTTTCTTTTAAAATTTTCAGGAACAACATGTTTTTGTAATTGGACTTTACGGTACTGAATTTTTGTTTATTTATTTACTTTAATGAAATAAAAGTTTTTCTTATCTTTCGGCTATTTTTTTTTTTTTTTTTTTTTTTTTTTGAAATGTTAAAGTTTTCATAGATTATACTGTCAATGCTGTCAATATTTATATCTATGTCTGATACTGTAATATTATACTGCCAATATTTATATCTATGCATTCATTACTAAGTAATTGAAATTCAGAAAGGAAACAGAAAATAGTAGTAACTGCACGAAACCAGAATGGAAGAAACAAGAAACATGAAATTTATGACAGAATTCGTATGGACCTGTCTTTTTTCAAAAACTCTTCCACCAGTATTGGTCAACAATAAATTTCTTTTTAAATTTGTAGTCTTCTTTATAACAAAAATTGCTATACAAAGTTAGTGGTAGAGAATATCAAAGTAATTTAGGCACCACACGAACCCTGTAAAAATAGCCACACTACATGTGTAAATATTCATATTTAATTTTACATATTTTTTTACTGAAATTTTTTTCTTTATTTCTTAAAAACTTGACAGTTAATATTTTTTACCCTGGTAGTATTTTAATTGCAAGATTAAATATTTTAAAAGTTTTCAATAAAGAATAAGGTTAAACAAATAAGTCTGGCAGGTGAAAGTTAATTTTAATCACAACAATATGTAAAGTGAATTCTTCAAAAACGTTTTTACTACACTCCTTCTCATATTTATAAGGACACTTTATATTTTGAAATAACTAATGTAAAAATAATCGTGAACAAGATTATACTAAGTGTACTTAATATATCTAGTATTCTAAAAACCAAAACTGCTATTTATTTAAACTACTAAAAAATAATGCAAAATATTTTTTTCTCCACGTTTTCAGATGTTCATAATTATAGGGACAATCAAGATTTTTTCGTTTTATTTAACTTACTAGCGGATAAATTACAGTTGACATGCGAAATTGTTAACTACTGGGCTAGATTAATTCATATATAAGCCTTCAGTTTTTCTTGGACGGATATTACTGATAATTCTTCAAAGAAAAGAACGTTCATGTAGGGAAGTATGATAAATGTGTTTTTTAAGTGGAAGAATAATTTCAACCCGCCGAATTTCTAATGAAATTCTAAGATCTAAAATTGCTGAAGGAAATGTGATCAAACGTATAACTGCTGGTTCGACAGGCGAGAGATCTGATGCAAAATCAGAGTTGTTTTACAGAGATCGAAGTCTCATAATTCCTGTTACTGTTCTACTTATAATGATTGCTGCTGAATTTACTCGTAATTTTTAATGAAAGGTTGGAGTCCACATTTATGCATGTTTAAAATAATTAATAATATGTTAAAATGAATAAAAAACCTGCAATAATCAATAAGCATTTAATGGGGGAAAGAATGCCTGTGTTAAAGTTGAATAAAGACAATATTAAATGGTAAAATGTTGCATTTTCGGATGAAAAACATTTTATTCTTGATTAACCAAATGGTTTTAACAGTTACTGGCGCGATCTGAAGATAACGAAAGACAGAGCAAATTTTTAAAAACAGATATGAATCCGGCATTTTAAAGGTGTGGTTTCTATGGTGCTCTGGGGAGCTGTTTCTACTGAAGGCAGAATGAATTTAGTATTTTTGTATTATTATGAACATCAAGAGAATATCTGCAAATTTTAAACGTGGAATTCTCAGATTTTTGTTAGATTAATAATATTTTTTTCAACAAGACTTACATTTTTGCTCTACTTCTAGAGCAATAGGAAACATTTTGAAGAAAAAAACTTCTGTATTGTTGCCTTTCCCATGGCCTAAAAGTTGAAAAAACCTTAAGTTATCATATTAGAAAAGTGCATGCAAGTGGAAAGAAATTTCAAATAGTTTAAATGTTTTCAGAAAATCATCTATGCTGTATGAAATGGTATTGAAACTGAACATTAAAGAATATATATATATATATATATATATATATATATACATATATATATATACCAGAGAGAACGTCTGACTGTTTCACCCTAAAAAGAGACCCCCAAAAATATTAATTTAAAGAATAATTAAAAAAAAAGTATACTAAGATTCGAGCTGTTCTTATAATTGTGAACACCTGAAAAATCCCTTTTTTGACCATATCTAAAGTTTTTTAAGATAGAAAAACGATAAAACTTTTTAAATATTGTCTATTAATGAAATTCAAATTAATAAAAAATACATTTGTTTTAATAATAGGGTTCAGTGTTTAGTTACTATAGAAAAACGAGTGTCCTTATAATTATGAGAAAGAGTGTACATGTGAAACAAAATTAAAGAGCAGAGCAGAGCTGCAAAATACAATTATTGATTGTTTGGAAAAAGATAAATGTTATCCCTTATTTTCTGGTTATTGTTTTTGATCATGAAACAAATACACAAGTATTTGCTATTATTTAATAATAATAATAATAATAACTGTCAGGGACAGAGTTTAATTTAGTACGACAGGACTATTTGTTATATTATAGACACGTTATTTACTTTATTTTATATATTTTTATTTTTATATAACTCCTAAATTTTACAGATGTTTCTGAAATATGTTGAAAAGCAAGTGATTCCCTGTAAAATTCCTAAAACATTGTTGAGAAACCCCTTTTGCACACTGTTGAGAAAATACCATCAAAAACTTTTGAGAAGCCATCACTAAGACTTATCGAGAAGCAAGCATTAAAACATATCCAGAAGCCTTTAGCGGCATCTGCTCAAAAACCACGTCTAAAACCTTCCTAGAAACCACCACCAAAATCTGTCTGAAAACTATCACAAACGTCTGTACAAAGCCCACCACCAACACATATACAAAAATTATCATCAACATACAATACATAAACTATCATCAGCACTTATCTATAAACCATCACCAACACCTATTCAGAAGCCATCACTAAGATATATTCAGAAAACCTCCCCAACGCATATCCAGGAGTCACCAACAACGCATATTCAAAAGCTCTCGCCACTCTTTGTACGTGGTTCCATGCAATTTATGAACGGTGATGACCTCAGATACCATGATTGACAATTGGTTTTCATTTACAATCAAGAGTGAATTATCTTTTAACTGTAAGTTTTGGCATACCAAACGTTTTTTATAATCTGGACATATTATTAGAAGATAGGTAAAGAAATAATTTAGTAAAACTGGATATTGGCAGACATCTTGACATTTTCAAAGTGAAACTAAGCAAATGGTGACAATGCGAAGTGTCTGATTGAGAGAAATAGTCCTGTTATATATATATATATATATATATATATATATATAATGTAAGGTTAACCAAATCATATTCTATACAAAACATTATTTTAGCATATTAACAATAAATGTCAATATCTTCATGATTTTTACAGTAGAAAGTTATTTAATTGAGATTTATAAAAATATTTGTTCTAAAACACAATGTATTGGAATTTTTTTGCGTGTCTCTGTACACAAAGCAGAAGTACAGAACTTATTCATGCCATTTTGAATAGGAAATATTCCATAGTGAACTTGAATAACATATATAAATTTTTAAAAATACTTAAAATGTTTAAGGACGCTGGTGGCGAGCAGACGGACAGATAAAATGATGGACAATCGGCCAACTGAAATCATATTCACAGTTAAAAATTGTTATAAAGTCTTAAAAACGCTTAATATAATCAAAAAGGAAATTCCAGCAAATTTCCAATGATAGCCCTTAATATAACTGAATATTTTTGTGTGGACCTGTAAATCTAATGCTAATCATACTTTATTCTATAGAGAGCATTCTTTTGTGCATACGAATAACTTATTTAAATTTTATTAAGATTTGTGCAAAGTAAAGTTATCAAAATTTGGTTTATAGAAATACCTCTCATAGAACGCAATGCTTTGGAATACTTTCGGTGTCCTTGTACACAAAAAAAAGTGATGGTATTTACTCTATTTTCAATGGAAAAAATTCAATAGTGAACTTGAATAACATATTTCATATTGATTAAGATTTGTGCAAAGTAAAGGTATTAAAATATGTTTTATAGAAATACCTTTCATAGAACACAATGCTTTGAAATACTTTCGGGTGTCTCTGTACACAAACCAGTAAAGATATTCAGTCCATTTTCAAAAGAGAACAACCAAGCAATAACACATTTCAATTTCATTAAGATATGTGCAAAGTAAAGGTGTAAAAATAGGGTTCACAGAATTACCTCTCATAGAATACAATACTTTGGAATACTTTCGGTTGTCCCTGTATACATATCAGTGATGGTATTTACTCCATTTTCAATAAGGAACATCCGATAGTGAACTGGAATAAGATATATTAGTTTCAAGAAATTCCATGAATATTTACGGGAGTTAGAGCGCGGACAGACAGACAAATGAAGTCATTAACAGTTTATACCTTGTTGGAAAGAGTTAATAAAAAAGAAATTAAAAGAACATAGCTTTAAAAAATATAAATATAATACTCATGTTATTTAGTATTCTTACATTATAAAAAATATGAAGTAATTTTAACTAAACAAATATACTTAAAAAAAAAATCAAATTTATGTTCTAGTTACACTAGTTCAAAGCATTTAATCCATGATGACTAAAACCATGTTAGCATTTTCTGTATAAAATGTTATAAAAAAAAAATCATAGAAATTCAGTTTTCAAAAATAAATATAATTCTAATAATAAACAACAATTTTCCAGTTTAATTATTTTGATACGTCCTCTATTCAAAATAATCTGGGGTGGCGCTCACACAACTTCCTCTCAAACTGCATTTGACTAATATAAAAACAAATTACAATTTGAGGAATAACATGATACGTACTGTTTTATGAATATGCTTTAAAAAACAATAATAGAAATAATTTTATCTGACATAATTTCAAGCAGCACTTTATCTTCAACCTTCTGTTTGAATATAGTATCTGTATTGACAAAAAAGACTGTTATTAAATTTAAAAGTTTATTCCAAAAATTTCAGACATCTTTTGCACACGCCACTCCTTGAAAGTCACCAATCTTGGTGAGAAACTTCAAATGATGATATTCTCATTTGATTCTTCGAAATACCGAGTTTAACTTTCTTGCAGTTATACGCTTCTAAATTATGTTGATCGGATTCAGTGGATCTCAAAACGTATAAATATATCAAAATCCTAATTTCGAAAATTCCACCAAAAAACAATGCTTTTTCTTATCTGTGATTAAGGGGGAAAAATTATTAATCTTGAAACTAAATGTTACTTTTTAAAGAACTTAATTTATCAAAAATTAAAGAAAAAGAATATTTTTTTGAAAGAGGAAAAAATGAATATTAATCGGTTAAAATGTATTAAAGCGATTACTACATAATATTAGCGATTGCTACATAATATTACGAGAAAGTAATTGCCTAATAACAATGGCATTTTACGTAGTTGATTATAAAACGCTGATATTGATTAAACATTTACATTTATCTAGAAAGAAATAAGATGATAATGTATATTAATATTATCTAATTAATTAGGCTTCGAATTATTTTACTTATTTTTTTCCATGTTAATGAATAATTTTATATGCATTATCATAAAAACATGCAAAGAAAGTATTTGTTTTTCTTTCTTTTTTCTTTTAAATAGAACTCAAGCAATTGTTACGTAGCACGAAATAGTTTTTTACTTTCTGAATATTATTATGGAAGACGATATTGTAATCACAAAAAATCCAAATGTAGCATTTAGTGTATCAATAGGCTTTGAGGCACGCTGAATAAAATTTACAATTTTTGCGGTGATATGTGAGTCTGTATATTCCTATTTATATGCGTATATACACGTACCGGGTGTAAAATTAATGACTGACCTATTTTCAGAGCCTGATTAAGGGGGAAGCACACATTATCTCCGCTCTCACCGGAATATTTTTACAATTATTTTTTACTTCATGTCATAGAAATTCCACGCTTTGACGAGGAAATATTTTTTATAAAAAATGAACGGTGTAAAACAATCCAATTTACTCACCGTTATTAGACACCAGAATTCTTTTAAAATAATTTTTAATGAGAATTTTCTGATTATTATAGGAGGAAAGTATTTGTTAAAAAATAACGGTGTAAGTATAAATAATGTGTGCTTCCCCCTTAATCAGGCTCTGCCTATTTTGAACGTATATACTAATAAAAAACATGGTTTGAGATAAAAATGCGATACTTGCTGCATTATTATTAGAAAAACAAGAAATTTCTAAAAATACATTTTGTTAAAATTAATTATGTATATCGCCACAAAGTGCCGCTGGAAACTAGACGTTATTTTTCCATTATTTCAGCAGATAACCTGCAGCGCTCTCTCCCAGGAAATTTTCTAACTAATTTTAACCTATATATATATTTTTTAAATTTACTGTTTTTTACTTTCTCTTACCGATAAGGTAGAGAAAGTATTGTTTTAGGGTCAAATTTTCGAACGTGAGTTTTTGTTATATTTACACGTTTTGAGGCCCCCTGAATCCGAAAATCCTGTTTTTAGCGGTTGGTCTACGTGTGTTTCTGTATGTGTGTTATCAGCAAGACCAAGAACAAATAGTAGCAGAAAGTCCAAACTTGGTATTCTAAATGTGTATGATATAGGGATGCTATGCATTAAGCTTCTTGTTGAGATGAAGCAAATGATTCGTGTACAGGGGCGCAAAAGAGAATTCAAATACATTACGTCTATGGGGAAAAGAGCTGGTAAGTAGAGTTTAACATCTATATACTGCACTAAACCAAATGAAACAAATATATATATTTTTATATTCGTAAAAACGTGTCTCCCGTAGAAAATGGTAGGGAAATCATTCACTGTTCGTTTACAGGGCTACATAAAAGAACTAGATAAAAGTGCGACAATAGTTGCAAATTGGTGGAAGCGTATTTCAGGCTGGGCCATGCATCATTACTATAGGGTTATATTTAGGTGCACCATGTGGTCTGTATATAATCTTCGAAAGGTATACAGGGCGGCAAATATTTAAGCGATAACATTCTTTTTTGTTTTTAGTGGATGTGCTTTATTACAAATATTTTGCCATTTCCAGGAAAGCCGTTCGGAAATTGAAATGAATTCCCCATAGAGATATGGTAAATAATGTATGTTTTTAAGCTAAATATTCATTGCCTGTTTTTTGTATATTTACACGTTTTGAGGCTTCCTGATTACCGTAGTCAAGTTTTTTAACGTTTGATCTTTGTCTGTGTCTCTTAGAGTGACTTAAAAACGAATAATATTAGGAGATTCACATGTTGTATTTTGAAGTTAATATACGTTTGCTGCTGGAAAAGTTTCATCAAGATTAATAGATTTCGAGGAATGTTGCGTGTGAAAATTGTCTGAATAATTTTAAGTGAACTTTTAATTTTACTAACAGATTTAAATTATATATAAATGTAGCTGCATTAATGAAATGGGGGGTCCCCTCACTCTGATATAATTATCATATAAAACATTTCCGAAGCCTAATTTGAATTGTTTAACACAGGTTTACATAACAGTACTCGTTATCTTACCTCTTAATCTCCAACCTGTATTTATAGTATTAAATTTCAGGGTAAGAGGAAGTCGGGTGAGTGACACACCAGATTATTTACTTTCTCTTACCCATAAGGTAGAGAAAGTATTGTTTTAGGGTCAAATTTTCGAAAGCGAGTTTTTGTTATATTTACACATTTTGAGGTTCCCTGAATCAGAAAATCGTGTTTTAGCGGTTGGTGTGTGTGTGTCTGTATGTCTGTCTGTTATCAGCATATCTCAAGAACAAATGGTAGCAGAAAGCCCAAACTTGATATTCTAAATGTGTATGATATAGGGATGCTACACTAAGCTTTCCGTTGAGATGAAGCAAATGGTTCGTGTACAGGGACACCCAAGAGAATTCAAATACATTGCGTCTATGGGGGAAATTGCAGGTAAGTAAAGTTTGACAGCTGTAGACTGCACTAAAACAAATGAAATGAATATATATTTTCTATATGCATAAAAACATGTCTCATGTAAAATAGGGCTACGCACAATAACTAGATTATAGTGCGACAATTGCTGAAAATTGATGGAAGTGTATTTCATGTTGTGCCGTGTGTTCTTACCATAGCATTATATTTAGGTGCTTTTTTTTTTTTTTTTTTTTTTTTTTTTTTATTTATTGTTAGTGGAAGTGCTTTGCTATAATATTTTATCATGTCCTGGAATGTTACTCAGGAACTAAAATGAATTCCTCATAGACATATGGAAAATAATATATGTTTTAAAGCTAAATATTCATCGCTTGTTTTTTGTATATTTACACGTTTCGAGGCTTCCTGATTACCGAAGTCAAACTTTTAACATTTGATCTTTGTCTGTGTCTCGCAGGGCCTTATTCACCAACTTCTTAACACTCGGATTAAACCTCGGATCAGTGCTGGTAATCGCTCGATCATACAAAAATCGGTATTCTCCAACAAAAATCCGCGGCAGATCTGTAGAACAGAGGTTCACAGGTGTTTGTTTGCATTTTGGCGATATTATCCGTGCGCCAACGAACCAAGGAAATGAATTTATCTTATGGCAACCTTACAAAACGTTTGTTTACGTTCGAAATGAAAGAAATATTAATGCAGACGACTATTTAACGTAATTAAATAAAATTATCGAAGAAATTTCATAAAATGGCGATGGTTAATTAACTTTTTAACTACAATATTTTAATAAATAAGCAAATACTTAACCCCTTAACGCGCGGTGTCCTCGCTGCGAGGACGCAAAATTTAAGATCCAGCTGAAAAAATTCATCCCGGAAATTTTTTAGCAAAAAATTAAGTTTATAACATATCAGAAAAGGCCAGTTTTTTTAACCTTAAAATTTGAAATTTCTTTTAGCTTAATTTAATTCATAAATTCCGGTGGCAGTATAATTTAAATGATCCGATTTGTCTTGCGCCGGAAAGGGACAAAATGCACGTTTTGTCATCGAAGTTTTAAGAGCAAATTAATTTCAACAACACAATAAATGTAATTGAATAAATGAAAATTCAGAATAAAAAGAAAATTCAGAATAATTAGTACTGCCTCTGGAAAATTTAAAAGGTCCATTTCTAAAGTTTGCCCGCTTCCAATAAATGATTAACATTGTTATTAATTATGAATGTTGTAAATTATGTAATATTTTGATTATTTTTTTTTTTTTTTTTTTTTTTTTTTTTTTTTTTTTTTGCATTACTTTTTATTTAACATATGTAATATTTACTGTATAATATTGTGTAATATTAAGTGTATCAGAATTTTTATGTTGAAAAAAAAAATGACTGTTAGATTTATTGAATGTTTAATAAACATTGCAATGGGGGCCGGCTTGCATGCGTTAACACCGCGCCACCTATAATTTGTATTCTTCGTAAAAAACTTTGAAATGAAGCGAAGAGAGTGTCTATTGTGAAGAAAAGTGTGTGTTCGGCGACCGCAGAACGTGGCGTCGAAAAATAAATAAATTATGAGTAATTAAAGTGAATTCGTGTTCTAAATAAGCATTAAGTGCCTTTACATAGGTCGCACAATACACTTAACTTATAAATTATGAAAAAGAAATTTTATTAACGCTTACACATGCGCAATTAAAGATTTTTTAGCAAAAATTCTCATATATATTTCATCATATATTTAACATTTTTATATTCTGATTGCAGTATGTTTTGTCGAATATAGTATGTCATATATTCAAAAAATGGTACTGCATTGATTTGAATATCCAGCATGTAATAATGGAAACATGGGTAATTTTTTTAAAAAATTGTTTTTGAAATTTTTATTTCTTTATGAATAAAATTGAGTACAGATAATTAATTGAAGAATTATAATCACATATTACATCACACACACATATTACATCACATATCACATGTATTTGAAGCTTTACGTTGTACAGGGTGATTCCCAAATATTATTATTATTTTTTAAATTTGTTACTGGTCCCCTTTCTGTCTTCGTAACAAAACGTTTGCTCAAATATATCATGTATAACATGTTCTTGACTCATTCGAAGTTTCAGGATGATTCGTCAGGTACTTTTCTAAATATTTGTCAAAATGTCTAGAATCAAAAGTGTTCGGTGATTTATGGAAAGTTAGTGTATATTATATTTAATAACAGAAAATAAATATTCTATTTGGGTAATACATAATATTTTAAAATGAAAATATTGCAATAATACCATTATATAGTTACATTAATTAATAGAGTTACACTAATTACACCATTTAATAGAAATTTTTTTTTTATAAACATGATTGATTAATAGTAAATAATAAAACAAACTTTTGTGAAGACATGCTTTTCATTCACTCACATATTAAGTTTTTTGCAATTATACACAATAGAAGCTGAGTTACAGTCTTCTCGAAAATGGAAGAATTCTCAGCACAGCAGTGTTACTTATATAAACGATTTACCCAAGTTGATACACCCCAATTTATGCCAAGTTGCAACTAAAAAAATATTTTATGAACTTCTGTGCATTACATCTTGAACTAGAGCTGGTACAAAATTTTGTCGCACACACACACAGACAGCCATTTTTTTAAAGTTTGTTAAATTGTGTTTAGAAATTCTCAAAAGTGGCAAGTGCATTAAAAACCTTTACTCAAAGATATTTACGAATCCTATTCTTTCTTCTACTGACAAAGAAACATTCAAAAGGTGTCGTCTTAAAAAAATATTGAAAAAAATATATGTGATTCTGCTCTTCATAAAACACCAGGAAGTTAAAAAAATTATCGGCTGAAATGAATTACAGTGACCACAAAAAATTATCAAAATTAAGCATATTTGGCGATTTAGCGCTGTTAGGCGTTCAGTTCGCTAGTACCGAGATTGCCGTGTACGAACAAAACCGTGTTTTTTTTTCTCCGCCAAGTACTCAAAATCAATCGCCTAACAATATGAAATCGCCAAATATGCTTAGTTTTGATATTTTTTGTGGTCGCTCTAATTCATTTCAGCCGATAATATTTTCACTTTCTAATGTTTTAGGAAGAGTAAAATCATACATATATATATATTTTCAATATTTTTTGAAGACGACACCTTTTCAATGTTTCTTGTGAGTGAAAAAAAAATCTAATGGATAAACTTAAAGTGTTATCTATAGTCGAATAAGCAGTAGAATTTGTTTGGGAATGTATTTGATGTATAGTTTAATAATTTTTTCTTTTAAATTATCATTTTATCTTTCTTTCTTTCTTTCTTTTTTTTTTTTTTTTTGTGATCCATTTATTGCTATTTAGCGTATTTTTCTGAATATTTAATGATACACTTTTAATTGCTATTTTCATTAACTTTTATCATTTGCAATACTCATTTTTTTAGATGATACTTAGAAAAGCATTCGATTGTAAAAAAGAAATCGTATAAATTTGCATTGTTTTACTATATAATAAAATTTGCTTTCTTTTTTTCTTTTTTAATCCTTTAAACTATGAATTTTTGTTTAAGTAAATTCATATATATATATATATTTAAGAAACATTTAAAAATGAGCTGTTACTAACTCAAGTTTCAACTATTATTCTATTAGAAAATGTGTAAAATTTTTTTTTTTTTTTCTTTTACAAAATTTTACTTTACACATGAAAAATAAATTCCGAACTCAAACTGAATCGGAATAAAGTGTAACAACTTATCTCTTATGATAATAGTGATCTGAAAATTTTAGAGCATTTCATTTCACATTTTTTGAGAAAAATAAAATAGGATAAAATTTCTACTTTCTGAATGTAATCCTTCAATCTTCTATCACGAATATTCTGCGATTTCCCAGGCTAGAAAATAACCGAATCCTTTTACGTAAGTTACCGAATCAATGTTTAATATACATAAGTCCTTTATTTATAGATTAGTGCATTTATGGTCGCCTATTTACAAAGAAACAATTTAAATATCTACTTATTGCAATATTATTTGAGAAAAAGGTTATTAAAAATAAATAAATAAATAAAATAAAAAAAATGCTTAGATTTATTGCAACTTTATGAGTATTATCATGAGTATAATCACGCTACCATCATTCACAAAAATTAAGAGGTTTTTCGAAGTAGAAACTAACCGCTTTCTTAGTCCATCATCTATATTGTAGATTGTGGAATTAATGTTTAACACATATGTCCTCTATTTATAGCTCATTTGTAGTTTCGTTCTCATACTTACAAAGAAAAATATCAAACAGTTTTTGATATAATACTTATTGAGGAGGAAAAACATTTCTCTATGGTCTATCCTCTACCAAGAATATTATAGGATTATCGACACTAGAAATTAACTGAATATCTATTTATAAGTTACGGAATTTACTTTCAGCACGTATGTTTTTTATTTATCACTTAAGTCTACTTCCGATCCTATTTTCACAAAGAAGGAATTCAAATAGCTGTTCATAAAATGTTTATTGAGAAATAAGTTGTTATTTTAACATGAATATTTGTTACTTGAAAAAGTCAAACACGATAACTAAAAAGCTTCATTTCATCAAAAACAGTTGTTAAAAATTTAAATGAGTTTCTTTTTAACTTTATTTTTTTAAATTTTATTAAAAAAACAAACAAAAAACAACAACAATATATTATATATTTATACATCCCCCCCCCCCCCCGAAAAAAAGTAAATAAAGTAAATGAAGTATTTAAAATATATTATATTTAACAAATTAAAATAATAATAATTATTATTATTATTATATCCTTCTTTATAAATATTTTGATTATTACAAATTAAAATTTACTACTTTCTTTTTAAAATAAATTAATGGTCAGCTAAATAAGAAAAGTGCGTGGGCACGTGGGAGTCAATTGACGTTTGATCGCCAGAGGGCTGGACCCCACCTACCTGTAGCATCTTGGCCAATGAGAAAAGCTCGGTTCCGCCACTTTTTTAATGCTAGAACACCTAGATCTTCGCGCGCTTCTCCCAAAGTCTCTCTCAAAGTTTTCCACCAGTTCAGCGCACAGTAAGCTCCCGTTGCATTTATAATAAATTGCTTTTACATTCGAACTCCTTTATAATTTTATTTCGCGATTGAATGAAGACTTCCAAATTTTGTCCCCTTGAAAGTATTTCTGTTCTTCTAATAAAGTGAAATTTTTTTTTTTTTTTTTTTGGACTGAGAAAACTAACAGTTTCATTTTGATAATTGCAATGGAAAATCGCAAATTGAATTCAACATGTATATTTTCTTTGGCTGTTTTGCTGGTAGTTTTAACATCGTATGGAACAGTTGGTGAGTATTACACATTTATTTAGGCTATTTACCCAATATTGATTTTTGAATAAATAAGTTATTAAATGTACTATTATTAGTGATTTTTTTTTTTTTTTTTTTTTTTTTTTGAAGAGTAATTAAATAAAAATGTATTTTTATGGGAAAAAGACATAATATTTAAATAAATAAATATATATCTATATACTTAAAGTAAAACCTTTAAAATCAAAATTATTTCAAATAGCCCACTTATTATATTGTAATATATTATGTATGTTATTTGAATAAAGCAGTTATTGAAAGAATAGAAAAGTCCTTTAATATATTTACAGGGAGAGAGAGAAATAGGATATAAAAGTAAAACCAATAGTTCCAAACAGATAATCAAAAAACTTCATGAAATGTATTTTTAAATTTCACCTGTAATGAAGTAGTCAAATTTGAAAAAAAATAATTAATTTTGTATTTTAATTATAAAAGATAATCTTTAAATGTATATAAATTCAAAATTTTGTATTTTTTATTAATTATCAGTTAAATACTCAATTAAGAATTTCCCATTAGTAACTAAACAAAAAAAATTCCATTAGTATTAGAAAGAGAAAGTTATACTGTAACATATTTTATTGAAAAAAAGGGATAACGTTTGCAACTAATACATTACTTGGGATGATATATACATTTAAATTGCTTATTATGTTATGTTCTTATTTTAGTACAATTATTACAAAATGTTTTCATATAAAAGTAAGTTTTTGTAAAATTTTTCAAAACAGTTTTCTTTTTCTTTTCTTCTTTCTTTCTTTCTTTTATTTTTCTTTCTTTTTTTTCTTTTTATTTTTTTCTTTTTTTTTTTTATGAATTTTATCATTGAAAAGTTCTATCACTTTAATATAATTACAATGGGCAGCAAAGTTGTTGGAGCTTTAGCGACAATTCGTATTTAAAATATGTGCCCCTAATACTGTTTTGTTAAGTAAATATTTGTCAAGTCAGAATCTTAGTCTTAAGCTGTTTATAAACAAGTAAGTTGGTTATTTAAAATTAGCCATCAAACTAAAGAAAAAAAAAATGTGGATGTGCGTTTTAATGATTTTTCTGCCGACTGTATAAATAATTTAAATAAATTATAGAATCTAAAAAGTTACAAATATTTGTTTACTTTACCAAATTCTGAAGTAAGGTGTTTGTTAAAACAATATTCAATGAAATGCTGTTTCACTATGAATACGTCAATAGAATAGGTTTTACACAAATAGGAATACTATTTGTTTTCCTTATTTTTTTTTTATAAATATTTTCTGCAACATGTTTTATTTTTTCCGGGAATCCTTAAATGACTTAGTTGTGTGGGATAATCACTAAGTAAATAAAAAGTACAAAGAAATTTTTTTGATGGCGCAGATATGAAAGTTAAATTAGTATATATATTTATTAACTATTATTTATTACTATCTATTTCATAAATATAAACAGTTTTTGCTTGTGTATAATTTTATTCACGTTTTAAAGTATAATATTAACAAAATTCATTCACATTTTATAATTTACTTATTACATGTCAAATAGATACTTTTATCTTATTTCATAATAAATTAATTATATTAATATCAATGAATATATTAAGATTGAAAATACATTTATAGAAAAAGAAAAATGTTTTACCTTTTCCTCAAATTTAATTTGGTGGCGGGATTGTTAGCGCTCTGGCCTTAATTTGATAGGTTCGAGTGTCAGGTTTCAAGTTCAAGGCTTAGAGATATTCTTAATAGTTCAAAATCCACTTTAAACAGTAGATGTCGGTTTAAAAGCCATTCTGTGAAAAATAATGACCGTAGATCTATAAACAAAACCAAATCTAAAAAAAAAAAAAAAAAAAAAAAAAAAAAATTAGAATGTGATCCCCCCCCCCTCTTTCCATATTGCGTTTTTAAAAGCATTTTTAATGTGTTAAATAAATTTAAAACATATATTATTGGCTATTGTGAGTCAGATTAAATACGCAAAAGGCCATTGAACTCTCCGAAATAATTTTTAGTCACGAACATTAATTTGCCTAAAATTTCAGGTAAAAATGCGCAATTAATCTCGTAAGTGGTATTCTCATACAGTTTCAATAAAATTTTGTCTCACTACTCAAAACACTTTATTTACAATTACCAACTATAACTTTTAACTGCAACGGTTTCTGGCCACCATTTGTTTTGCAATAGACATTTTTCATAATATTCTGTAGGCTGTTAAAAACAAAATAGTATATTTCTGCAGAAAAATTATTCCAATTTAGCTGCAATCAATAGTGCAATGTTTCCCTATTTTAGTGGTGCCATTTCAATAGTAAGCATCACTGAATTGGTGAAACTTAGCAGCAAAATATTGATCGCAGCTAAAAATGTCTGTTTGACACCATTTTTTTTAACATTGAATTATTACTTAACTCTGTAGTAAATTTTTACCATTAAATAAGATTAAATAAGTTTTATCAGTTAAAGTGTATTATGTATTCGTAGTATTTAGCAGCGGTGTAAACACATGCTGGAATAAACGTATATACAGTATATTTCAGATTATCCGCGGGTAATACATATCGCTGATAAATCGCAAGAGGGTTCGAAATGAGATGTAAATAAGATTTTAAAAAATTTCTAGCTCAAATGTACGATTGTATTGTGTGTAAAATATAATGCAGGCAGTGAAAAAATTCAAAAAAGAGTAAAAATATTTGTATTTTTTACACTCTCTTTCTCTCTAAAGGATGTAAATATAATAAACAAAAATGAGTACTTACGATGAAATTAAGGCCAAGGTTATAATCTGTAAGCTTATTTATGTACTGCATTTAACAGTACCGCAGACATGCAGCATTTTAATTTATTCCGGAGCATTCCAAAGATCCGCCTTTAATTCTCACCATTTTATTTGTAGAAAAATTTTCTCCAATATGTAGTTACGATTAAATAAGTAGCTCCGGAATAAATTAAACTGTTGACATATCTGGTACCGTACTGTACAAAACATAAAATAAAATTTTGCACTTTACTGTACAAAATATAAAATACTATTGGCAGCAAAATTATCGAGCCCTAGCAATAATTCCTATATAAAAAATGTAAACACTGTTTTGTTATATAAATCCTTGTCGAATCATGTTCTTAGACTGACTAAGAACAGGACTCGACAAGGATTTATTTAACAAAGCATTATTAAGTGCAACTTCTTTTTTTTTTTTATATAGGTATGATTGCTAACGCTCGAATAATTTTGCTGCCGACTGTAAAAAGAGTAACATAGTTCTTTATATATCTATATCTACCTACGTATATCTATCTACCTATCTGTCTATCTATCTATATATATTTTAAAGCAATCATTTGAATTTGTTTCTTGGTGAAATACCATTTCTGTTGATTCCGGCCTTTCCCTTCTCCCGCGAATTATCCGCAACGCGCCGGGTAATAGGGAGTTTATAATTTAAAGCTATATTTATAATTTAAAGCTATCAGAGAACTTACAAAAAAAAAAAAAAAAAAAAAAAAAAAAAATACTATTTTTAAAATTGTAAAAATTAAGAAGTTTATTTCAACTTATCAATAAAGATGTTTATAAATGAGAAATATAACTAGCTCTAATTGTTACAGTATGTAATTTACATTATTTGTATGATATATGATTCTCTATAAAAAAATAATTATGTAGTATTTTTATAAATTTTTTTATTTTCATTATTGTTCAAAAATGGTAATCTATATACATTTAAATTTTCTAATGGAAAAATAATTTATTGTGATAACATTTCACCAAAAAATGGTTCTCAGATGTTTTATTGTAATTTTTTCAATATATTTACATCATTAAAAAAAAACTTTTCAAGACTGGATGTGATGAAATTGTTAATTAAAATTAATTAATTAACGTCTTTATGAGCAATATTATTTAATATATGAGGATCAAACTAAAATCACATTTTTTCCCCTTTATTATTTCTAAACACCCACAATTGAAATAAGACACACAGCGTAATGTATATATTTTAATAAAATTTGAAACAAAAATTGCGTTAATTATTATTAAAGAATTGTCTGACTATTCTAAGAAATTTGGGAATAAAAAATCTGAGTACTTTTCCTTCCCGTCTTTCTTAAAAACATTTTATTATTTGCCTACAGGAAACTGGATTACTCTTTTCTTTTTGGGGGTATGTCCCATATTCTCTCCGAGGTTGAAGCAAATAGTCGGTTTATATCCAGTATTTAAATATTATAAAAAGTGAATGTACCAGAATTTCGTTACTAAAATTTTCAAATATTTTAAAGGAAATCTTTATATTTAAGAATTAACGGAAAATGTTCTATTTTCAAAACTGCCTATAAAATTTTTACGAGATTCTTTCATACAAAAGTAATCTTGAACAATCAATTGTAGTTATAATAGTTTGAACGTGCTTTTATTTATCAGAATACTTACAATTTGTATTATTGTTTAAAAAAATCTACTTAAATGTGAAAATGTGTAATTACATTTTTCTTGAGATACATGTTTACGAGCATATCATATACCCTAATCTAAATAACTACACATTCTGCAAAATAAATACGTTCTTAAAATAAAAAAGGAAGGAGGGTGTATTTAATTTATTCTATACAAATAATATAGCTCTTAAATTATGTAAAAAATTTGCATGTTTTTGATACATAAAAAGCTGTGATACTCATTAATGAACTAATGGCCGATTCACGGTTGTCATGATTGAATATATGTGCAATTCAACAAATGCAGCTATTTTGTCATGTCTTAAAAAATAACAAGTACATAAATTTATGAAAACTGGAATTCGATGCTCTTAAAAAGTAAAAAACGTGCTCAAAAGTGACTGTATTTTGTTAAACAATATGCTCGATCAAGCCAAAAATAAACCCAGAAGCAATGAACATCCCGGTCCTCTACTTATTATTTTCCCCATAGTTTTCCTTTTAAAAACCTTTTTAAAACTCTGCATTTTGCTTTCAGTAAAATTTTCATGTAGTTTTATTTTCAAGAGCTTTGTTTAAATTAAAATTAAAATGCTTTAGAGTGTAAACGAAATTTTAATGTAATTGAAAATACACAAATAATAATATCATTAAAAATACAAAAAAAAAAAAAAAAGGTTTGGTGTTTTAAAGCATGAACCGCTAAACGTGGAAAAACGCGGAATATACCAAAGGGTGCGAAGTAACCCAAAAGTTCCAAGTTGTCCATTTAAATTAAGTTATTCCAATTAACTAAAAATAAATCAAGATAAAACCTAAAGCATCTGAAAGGTAAGCAACATAGCATTCCGTTTAAATGTCGTCTACAGCAGCCTCAACTGCCTGAAGCAGATGGCCGGCAAAATGCAACAAGTGGCAGCGGAATAATTTAAATTAATCTTGCAATCCAAAATGTTATGTAATCGCCCGAAACGATTTTTTGAGCGATTTCAAAGGACTTAGTTTAAATTAAAAAAAATATGTAAAGTAATATAAAGAAAATTATGTTTTTTTTTTTTTTTTTTTTTAATTTATTGGAATATAGTGATCAGTGTAAAGGGCAAAGCCTGCTAGTATTTTTAGAAATTTGTCAAAAGTGGTTCAACAAACGTGTTTCAATTAAAAATGAACTCTTGAAAATGAAATTTAATATCAACTTAAAAAAAATAATAATAGGAAGAAATTCAAAAAAATTATAAGCAAATGCTGTAAATTACAAAATTTCTAAATAACTATATTGGGTCAAAATAAACAATCCTTTCATTAGGTGAATAAATACGGGCATAATTCCAGTGGGAAAACAAAAACACAACAATCATTTAAACTCGACAAAATTATCGTGTATGATTATGTTATAATAAAACAAATTTGTTTTATTTGTCAATTTATATACATATGTATATATATATATATATATATATAGGAATAAATTAACAAATGAAATAAAATAACCCCCCCCCCCCCCAAAAACACAGAGGTCTTCATCACGGAGGCCCCCTCAGTGTAGGGGTGAAAGAGAAGTTTCTGAAAGGACAGTAGCAATTAGCTAATAACTATCCTTAGCCCCCCTCCCCCCAACCTCTCACCAAGCAGAAAACCACCATTAGCTGAAGAGAAATCAGACATATATACTGTAAAAAATTCTAGAAAAAGGTACAAAAATTCATCAAATTAATTTATATAAAATATACAATAATATAAAGAATTACAGAATGTATACAAAAAGTAAATAAAATAAAATAAATAAAACCCCCCTACCTGATAAACAAACCCTCTACAGCCGATGGGGTACTCGTCGATACTTAAATATCGACCTTGAATGAGGAAATAGAACAAACCGAAACAAAAAAAACACTGGAAACACTCGGTCAAAAGTTGGGACGGGTAACAATTTGCAAGGTTTTTCTTAGATCTTCAAGAGCTATTTAAAATCATTATCATTATTGCATATAGTGCGAATTCTTTTAAACTGTGCGAATATGATATTTTTCAAAATTTTTCTACTTATATTTGAAAAACAATTAGTGAGACTGTTTGCTTTAAAATTAAAAACTTTCCTTTCATCATATAATCCAATAAGCCATTTTACTTTATTTCTCTTTATATTTAGATCTAGGAATGAAATTTTATCTGTATATGTACGGTTTAAAATTAAATCTTTAGGATATATTTTTCTAGAAATATTTTCGAAACTATTACAATTAAAAACAATCATATCATCAATATACCTGAAGAAAGCAATATTTATAATTTTTTTTTTCGAAAAAATATATAAATAAATTTGCTAAAGCACTCGAAAATCTTGTTCCCATTGGAATTTCCCTCTTCTGTAAAAAGTAATCTTTCCCGTTAAATAAATCCTTTTCAAAAATACAGAACACAGTAAGACTAATCCAGTAATTTTTTTCACAAGTAACTGCTAAATTCCTCATAAATGCTTTAAAAAACTTCTATTACTATATTGTGCGAAATGCTGCCAAACAAATTTTCAAAATCAAAGGTACTTACTGAAGTAATGCTTTCTGAGTAAACCTTGAAGTATCCAATAACTTTCAGGTTATTGTTTATAATGTTACAATTACTAATAGAATTAATCGCTTTTAAGACTGAATTTTGATATTTAAACAAGATTTTACCGGCTTTTGCGGATTGGTTTGTAATTCTCAATTTGGTTTTTCGAATCTTTAAACTCTTGTTTTAATCTTATATCATATACCGTAAAATTCCGAAAGTAACCCCCCCCCCCATCGAATATAACCCCCTCCCCCCTTTCTTACTGAAAGTGAAATGTCTCCGTTATCCTGAAAGTACCCCCCCCCCTTTTTTTTTTCTCCATCCAACAAAGCTACATCCAAACTTCGGGCGCACTTTGGGTAGGTCGGCACTGCAAGTTAAGTTTGGCATTGAATTAAGTTTTAATATTTATATATTATTTCTAATTTAACTAATTTTTCATAAAGTGTCGGATGCACGTTATCAATGGAATCATTACGCAGTTTATTTTTACCTTTAATGTAAGAAATGATAGCCTTTAATATTTCCTTTTAAGTAAGTACTGTAAAATCCCGAAAGTACCCCCTCCATCAAATAAACCCTCCCCCCCCCCTTTTCTTCATTTTTTTGATAATTTTTTTAAAAAATCTTGATTATAACCCCCCCCCCCACCACCACCTAAAATTTATCCATTTTACTTTTCAAAAAGGGGGGTTTACTTTCGGGATTTTACGGTATATTATATATATACGTTTCAATAGTTTCCTATATATATATTGGTATTGTTTTGTATCTATTAAATGCTAAATATTAAGGTTAAATTTTATTACAATAGCTATCATTTATATATATATATATATATATATAGATAGATAGATAGATAGATATTATACTATAATATAAGTAAAGGTTCTTTAAAATGTTATAAAGTATTCATTTGTTCCAAAATATCGACTGTTTCTTGATATTTTTATTCTAGAATTGATTTAATGAAAGTAACATTTTATGAAAGTGGTTACTTAAAAATACCACTTAACTTGTTTATCCATATAAAATAATTAGTTGGAACTAAAATACCTTGATTAAATATTCTCTAAATAAGCATTCGTTAAGAGCTAGTAAAACTTATATATTATTACAATTGTTACTTGATTGTAAATTTTAAATTGTGTAAAAATGTAAAAATAAATTGATTAAAATTTTTGAGAAAACAAATTGAAATAGATTTACGCTAAATTTAATTTCCCGTTAATTAGCGAAGTATAATTTTCCGAACAGTTTAGCCCAGTTATTTTGAATTTTTTTAAAACAGCAGATAAAATAATTTTCAAGAGCGAAAGGGAAAGAAGTATTACATCAACAAATGATTTGCAAAATAATTGGTAGAAAAATATATATGCCACTAGATTCTTTTTCATCAACGTTACGACTGTTAAACCCTTACTTTTTATAGAAAATGAGGTGAATCATTTTTATGATTTATTGAAATTTTAAATGAAGTAGAACATGATCTTTTAGTCATTAATTACACTACATTTTCCGATTATTTTCAAAAACTTTTTTAAAACGTGTCATTTTAAAATTATTAACACCGTATTGTTATGAAACTTTTCATTTTCATTTTCATTTTCGTAAATGAAGAATCAGAACAATTTCGATATAAATGCTAAAAACTATTGACTTTTATTCTATATCAAATTAAAGCTCTTCCATTCGAAATGAAAGATACATTTTTACGAATAAAAATTTAAAACATTAAAATTTATTATACTAATTAAAAGTTTAGTTTATTTAATATTTTGAATTTAAACTTGGAGATTGAAGAGTATATGCATGAACTACACAGTAAATTAATTGTATCATTTTGTCAACTGAGTTTTACAATTATAAATTGTCTATAACAAGATAATTAAAGTCGATATATGTTTCGAGCAAATTAGATTAGCGTACGAAGAAATAACATAATAAAAGTATTAGTAAAATTAAATTTATAAATTTTCATTAACTAGTGGATCTGCAGAAAGAATCAGAAGCCTCAACGCAGTGTTGCCAGATCTGGGGACATTTTTATTCAACATCCATCACTAAATTTTTACTTTCCGAACACTATAGTGAGGAAAATATTGTAATCATGTCAAAAATCCGAATTCGAGATTTTGATGTTTCTATACGCTTCGAGGTCCAACGAGTCCGTTTTCACTATTTTTACGATGATATATGTATGTGTGTGTGTATGTATGTGTGTATGTCTGTGAGTGAACACGCTAGCGTCTAACCGCTTTGTTCGAATAAGCTGAAAGTTGGTACGTACATTGTAAGTCACCATAGTACGAACCCTATAGATTTTGGTGAATCTAGCACTTATAGTTTTTTTACAGGGACACAAAGAAAAATTCTTTATCATTATGGCCAAGGGACCAAAATCTTAAAAGTGCGATAGCATCTAAACGCCTTATTAAATTGAGCAAAAACTTTATACACATATTATAGGTCACAGATACTCAATCTGTATAGATTTTGGAGAATCTAGCACTTATAGTTTTTTTACAGGGACACAAAGAAAAATTCTTTGCCAAATTTTTAAAAGTGCGATAGCATCTAAACGCCTTATTCAATTGAGCAAAAACTTTATACACATATTATAGGTCACAGATACTCAATCGGTATAGAGTTTGGTGAATCTAGCTCTTACAGTTTTTTTACAGGGAGACAAAGAAAAATTCTTTATCTTTATGGCCTATGAGACCAGCGATAGCATCTAAACGCCTTATGCAATTGAGCTGAAAATTTGTATGAATATTATAAATCACTGTTGCACTAACTATAAGCATTTTGGTGAATCTAGCATTTATAGATTTTTACAGGGACACAACGAAAAATTCTTTATCCTTATGATCTAAGGGCTCAAAGTTCAGTAGCGTTAAATAAAACCTCATGTGATATATGGAGAAAAATACTCAAACACTCTGTTATGGTTTTCTTTTTTTTTTCTGTTTAGCAACTCCTCTTTCTTTATTTTATCTACAAAACTGTTAGTTACTCAATGTTCGGAAAGTCGAGTGGAGTCACTCCAGATTTTTATTGTAAGAGTTGCTTAAATTAACGACTATTATGTATGTCAAATTCCATTTCTCAAAATTATTGGTGATAGTTGAATAAAAAAGTCCTCAAGTCTGGCAACATTGCCTCAACATCCTGTTTGGCTTACTCATCACTCAGCAAAGCATTCTTATTTAGCGGTAGGGCGCTGCCTTCCGAATCTTCTGGTCCCAGGTTCGAATCCTGGTACGGGCATGGATGTTTGTGTTGTCTTATGTCTTCAAAATATTAGGCGCATTCGAAAGTATTTCCCGGTCACTTCCCGAGTTGGGATATGACGTCACGCGGGAAGTTCGGGAAATTAGAACTACCATATAGGAGCCATGTTTGTTTATATATTTGTTTCCCGGGAAGATGAGATGTGTACGGAAGTAGTTATATCTCGGTCATTTTTCCTAAGGCTCCTCTATGGTAGTTCTAATTTCCCGAACTTCCCGCGTGACGTCATTTCCCAACTCGGGAAGTGACCGGGAAATACTTTCGAATGCGCCCATTGTGTACTTGTTTCTGTGAATTTCTGTAATATGGATCAATCGAGACGAAAGTCATTGTAACTATAGATCTCAATATATGTCAAATAAATGTCAAATGTCATTCTTATTTATTCCATATCATTTAAAATAATTATATATACGTATACATACACACACGCGCGGGCGCACAAATATGTATATTATATAGATTTTGTTACTGGAATTTCTTCTTAATAAATGAATTTGATTATGTGACTCAATACTGTTACTCAATGGCTGTTTCACTAAATTTACTTTTTACAAAGATTCGTACAAATTTTTAAATTTGTTTTTACTCAATAAATAGGAATTTTACTGAAGTAGAATTACTTTTATTTAAAAAATTTCGAATAAAATTTATTGGAAAAAAAAAAAAAAGTATTAGAAAGAAAATGTTAAAACTAAAATTAATAAATAATAATATTTTTACTTTCTCTTCTTCTCGAGAATGTATTGTTTTGGGGTCAAATTTTCGAACGTGAGTTTTTGTTATATTTACATGTTCTGAGGTCCCCTGAATACGAAAATCATGTTTTTAGCGAATAGTCTGTGTGTCTGTCTGTGTGTGTATCTGTTATCAGCATATCTCAAGCACAAATAGTAGCAGAAATTCTAAACTCGGTGTTCTAAATGTGTATCATATAGGGATGGTACAGTAAGCTTTTCGTTGAGATGAAGCGAATGGTTCGTGTACAGGGACACTCAAAAGTATTCAAATACATTACGTCTATGGGGAAAATTGCAGGTAAGTAGAGTTTAACATCTATAGACTGCACTAAACCAAATGAAACAAACATATATTTTTTGGGTTAGAGATAGTCAACTGGGAAAAAAGTTTGTGTGTGTAGGAGCCTCGCCTCCCCCCCTTGAGGGGGGGTGGTGGAAGTCCCCCCTCGAGGGTAGTAAATTTTCATGATGAGTATCTTTCAAAGGAGCTCGCCAGTACCTTTAAAACGAATGGTTGAACCACTGATCTGCGATAATTTAAAATAAATTTATCGATTTCTTTCATTTTTAACAATTTTTTTTTTTTTTTTTTATTTAGTGTTATACTACTTCTCTAATATGGAAATCGTCTGCATTATCATAAAAGATAATTTTTTTAAATAATAAATTTAATAAATTATTTTTTAAAAACAGAATTATTTTTTAATAACCGAATTAATTTCTATATAAATGTAGGTGCATTAATGAAACGGGGGATTGATTGGTGCGGTAGCCCCCCTCTCACAGAACTAATTATCATATAAAACTCTTCCGATGCCTAATTTGAATTTTTTAACACAGGTTTACATAACTGTACTCGTTATGTTACCTCTTAATCTGCAACCTGTATTTATAGTATTAAATTTCTGGGTAAGAGAAAGTCATGTGAGTGACACACCAGATTACTTTTAGTGAAGTAATGAAATTTAATATATTTAATTAATTAAAAATTAAAGTTAATATAAAAAAAAATAAATGTTGAAATATATTCAAAAAGAAACTTACTCTTTAATAAATATCTTTTAGTATACTTTTTAAATATGCATAATATTTTACATGAACATTCTAAAAATATTTTCACAAATACTTTAATAAATGTTTGCCTTTTTCTAAGCGTCCAGTATTTTTTAAAAACTTCTCTTTAATCAGAAATAAAACTAGATTATAATCCTGAAATACAAGTAGGTTGTGAATATGCTTTAGGAATGCTACGAAAAGATAAAATTGATTTTAAATGTTTACTTTCAGCCACTGTTTGCACTTTCCTTTCTTTCTTTCTTTCTTTTTTTTTTTTTTTTAAACATCCTACTAGCCAAAGTGTTGAATAATTAACTAATGAAAGATCATTTGGATTGCAAAAAACATAAATAACTTTCAAATCTAAATCAAAAACATGTAGAAAAAGGATTTTTTTTTCTTATTATGTTCTTTTTTCCTCAGTGTAGTAGACTTTTGTTAATAAATTAAACGCGCATTACTAATTAAAGGGAATCTTTACCTTTATCGCATAATCTCATGTGGAAATCTATCAGGAAATTTGTGATGAAAAATCCTCATTATCTAATTTTTTTTTTTTTTTTTTTAGTCCGGTTTCAGATTTAAAAAAAAATCCTGATCAATATATATATATATATATATATATATATATATATATATATTTCATAAATTGATTGTTTAAATTCTGAATAGTTAATTTTAAAGTTGGAAAAAAAAAAAAAAAAAAAAAAAAAAGCGAAAAATGAACAAAATGCACGTAAATTTTCTGACTGTGAAAACAGAATAATAATAATAATAAATACATAATGTGGTAATGAGTATTTCTATCAAAGTAATTCCTCATAGACTTACACGGGATTTGGTGATCGTAGACGGGAGAGGAGAATTAATATCTGTTTGAAGTACTGACTATTCTAACACAAAAACAGTAAAAGATCAAATAATTATTATAAGCATTTACGTTCCTGTAAGTACTTTTTCCCTTTCCTACTAATTCGAATTAGGATGTTTACTTGCGGATATAGTTTTAAGTGAGCTTTTGTGAAAAATATATTTTTGCCGAGTAAAATTTGTGGAGTTTCTATCCTCATACTATCTATCATAATATACTATCCTAAATATATATATATATATATATATATATATATATATATAACAAATGGATGTATCATGTCTGAAGAAAAAGTTATTTTATAATATCGTTTATCAAATATATAATAATTTTATTGCTCAGAAAAATTTCATTACTTTCGATGGCATTTCTTTTAGTCAAAATAAGAAATGTATATCATGAAATAACTATATTTTCGTCTTCTAAGATAGTTTTACTGATAAAAATTTCTGAACATTTTAATAACAATAAAAATAATAATATGTTAAGGAACATTATTCTTATATACGTAGTAAAACTCCTATTATTATGTATATACAACGTAAATTTTTTAATATACCTGTTTATATGAGTATATACATATATTAGGGTATCCCTTAAATCGGAGAATTTTTTTTTTTTTTCTTTTATTAAAATCCGATACATATACCTTCTTCTTTTTTTTTTTTTTTTTTTTTTTTTTTAAGATTTGACCCTAAACACTTTTTAGCAAAATATCACCTTTCTAGGATAATGTTAACACGGGAAAATCCTAAAAAAGGTATTAAGATTTTCCCGTCAATTCGGCACGGGTTAACATTATCCCAGAAAGCTGATATTTTGCTAAAAAGTATTTAGAGACAAATAGAAAAAAAATTAGAGGGTATACATATCTGATTTCAAAAAATAAATAAATAAATAAATAAATAAAAACCAAGAACAAAAATTTCTTCTCATTTAAGGGGCACCTTAATATATACATACATATATATATATATATATATATATATATATATATATATATATATATATATATATATATATATATATATATATAGTCGAATGCAACATTTACATTGCGGAATAGGTTAGACAAAATTTTAAAATCGAAAATTCTATGTGCAGTAGCTTAATCCAACAAAATAATAATATGCATACTCATTTTTCTAAACTCTTTTCGGTATGAAATTATGTGTGGTGCTTGCCGCCCTATGTCCGACACTCAGGCGGACACATTCCCCGTGGACGTTGCACTGCTTACTTTGCACATGCTTTGCTTTCAGCACTCTTTGTGAAAATAAAGTCTTCTCCTACAAAATCGTTAATAAATTATGAAAAGTTTTACTTATTTTATTTAATTTTATTTTATTGTTAAATAAACAATGGTGTGTTTTGAATATTTTTGGGGAATGTTTTAACAATGGACAAACAAGTTTTCAATTTTATATCATGGTTTAATTAATTGATTTTCTTTATGATTCTTATTTAAGGAGGTTTGTTGTGGGGCTTAAGACCAATTCACTACACTATGGTCTTAGACAAATAGAAAAAACGACCTCTATGGGGTCTTTATAAGGAGTCCTAGCCCTTATTTACGCGAGTATCGGAGAAAACACTAACTGTTTTTTATTTCTCCTTATTTCATTCTATCTCAGTTATATATATATATATATATATACACTTAAAGTGGTACAAATTACATTCATGCATCCGGAGTGACATTGTTTGATTTAAGAAAATATTTTACGTGGCAAAAACTAATGAAGTATTGTTTTAAAAACTACATTTCTACATTTTTTGTGTTATCTGAAACTCGAAATTTAATCAAATATGAATTAATAAATGATTTTGAATTAAAAATACGAAACAGATGAAAACATTTCAAAATATTTTTGATAAAAACCGCGAAAAAAAAAAAAAGAAAAAAAAAAAAAAAAAAACTTTGAATATACGATACGATTAGTTTTTTAGCGCAAAAAACTTAGAAAAAAGTACATGGGGAGAAAACTTTAGCTTACTTCTGATATTTAAATGTAAAAAAAAAAAAAAGAAGAAGTTTTATAAATTTTTTTAATAAAAATGAAGTTTTTTTGGGACTTTTGTCTGGATTTCTATTGAAAATTCAATAACTACTTGAAAGCGTTGAAAAGAACTAAAATGTTTTTGAAAATCGAAATTAAGTGACTGGTTTCGCAGAAACTGACTTGGCCTCATGCGAACTTGCACATTCAATACAAGCTTGTATGCTGCCGTCTTGACATACATGAATACCCACGCTTGGTTATGTCATGGAAATGAAAATTGCATATTAAATGATTTTAGATGTAAAATGAATTGTACGTATTTCTGACGCATGTTTGCTTTTCGTTTATAACGTGAAATTGAAAAATTTTTTATTTAATAAAATGCAATTGTACAAAAAAATGTATTTTTTGCGCAGTTTTTAAAGTTGATTCTTTGTTATAGTAATTTTACTAAAAATTTTAATATACATATAAATCTACAGTTGATATAAATAAATTCATTAGGAGTGTTTCATAATTTGAATACAATTATAATAAAAAAATATTCTAAAATATTTTTTGCCCAAATAAAGTTATAGTGCATATAACTGTGTATGTATTTTTAACTCAATCAAAAACTACGAAAAAAGAGTGATATAGAATAAAAATATTGGTACAGGCAAGAAAATTTTTTCCTGACAAGTTATTAAAAAACTTCAATAATATATAATGCACATTTATATTTAACTGATTATACATTTACACTTTGTTAATCTTTATTATAAACATTTATTTTGTAAATTTAATTTTTATCAATTATTATAAAAATCATTAATTTTTAGTGATTATATACGTATAATTCGTAAATTATATAGTTTGCAAGCTAATGTAAAAGATATGTATTAGAATCAAAATAGAAAATTATTTGAAGTATTTTTTTATAACATATAATAATCTATAATAGCACGTCGGACTTTGTATAGCAAGAATGTTTGTTTGACAAATAGTTTATTTTTAAGTAAAGTATGTTATTTTAAGAATATAAAAAAGCAAACTATTTAAACATCAACGAGCAAAATCTCATCCCTGCAATAGTAATTATCTGGTTTGATTTTTTTTTTTCTTATATATTCAAAATTAGAATTGTTCGATGCGTCATATCTTTTTATGAGTGTTAACCATTTCTTTACTTTATCTGAGCACAATACTGAGATTTCTATGTTTACCACATGTAATTACTAAAGACGCAAAAATTATTTTTATGTGAAAATCATCAATGTTTGCATCAAAAAATAAGATTCTATTACCAATCTGGAATAGTTACAAAGCTTTAGAAGCACTGCAATATATACAGAGATTATTTTTTTTAATTAGATAGATAAGCTGGTTGAAATTAAACAAGCGCGTGCTACATGCATGCAGCCAGGTATTATTTTGATTTTAGATTTTAATTCACGCATGAAACAAAGTTGGAAGATTTACTCTTAAATCTCATCCTTTCGCTTCTCCAGTGAATCGATAAATTCCGTGACAATCCCGATGTTACGGAAGCAACTGGTGTCTCCTATTCTAGAATACTGAAATTGATTGAACTGCACTTATTCTTGCATTAAATAGTAGGAAAATATCGAATATTTTACCAATTTATAACCTGTTACGTTTTTAGAATTTCTAAATTATAAAGTTTACACCAAATTTTGATGAATTTCCCGATTCATTATAGGATATTATCATCATTATATCTTTTCCGTCAATGAGATAATGCATCGCAAGTTTCGTCAACTATTTTCATCTGGGTAATTGGGCTTAAAGTCTAATATAAAATTCATCATTAAAAGAAGTTTATAAATATAACACGGCTGCTTAAAATGCTGCTGAAGATTAAATTTTATTCAGGAAATTGCCAGTGTATATGACTAAAGAAATATCTTAACTACGCAAATAAGCAGTTTGAAAAATAAAAAGTTTGATGACTTTCTTACCGAGTCCACTTCTCTACAAAAAGTTAAGAAAACTGCTTAGGTATATGCATTCGCATATGCGCACATATTCACAAATACGTGCTTATTGAATAGGCATCTATAGATTTTTAATTTGCTGTATTTCTTAACCTGTTTTTTGCACTTTAGGTTATACAAGAGTTTCCTTCAAAGGGAAAATCCTTATGATACACTTATTCAGATTATCTTTTCGTTTTCATATTCAATTTTATTCTTCCTGTAGATATTTTTCGAACTATATCTTTCTAAAACTACTCTGACAAAAACTATAACGCTCAATTTACTCGAAGTTAATTGAGAGACAGAAATTACCAGTGCTAGATGTGGTCAAAATTTTGAAATTTGTAGGAAAAATTGATGTTTTAAAATTTTCCTTTCTCTAATATTAAACTAATGTTAAATATTTTAACAAAACTGATTTAAAACTGACGAATTGCTGATCGGGAGTACATTTCCTCTAAAATGGATTGCTACGTTTGTTCGATGATTTTACATATTTTACAGTCGGCAGCAAAATTATTGAGGCACACATCCATACTTTTCATATATATATATATATTAGTTTGGCCACTAATTTTTGTCATCAGCTTACTTTTTTATAAACAGTGTAAAACTAAGATCATGACTCGACAAATATTTACTAAACAGAACAGTATTATGTGCCCACCTTTTAAGTAGGAAGAAGACTAGTGCTGCAATAATTTTGCTGCCGACTGTATCTTAAAGGAATGTGCACATAATGATTTAATAACTTGATACTCAAGAGGAAATATTTAAAATTTAATACCTTAAAAATTAAAAAGAAAACAAGTAATATAAAAGAAATTTTTTTAAAGTCAATTCCTACTTACAAACACTATCGAAAAACTTTTTATATACCATGTTTTAAAATTTTTGATGAATCATAGAACTCTTATCAATGTGCATAAAATTTGTAAGGTGATAATGACGTCAATTTTTGTGAGATGCATAATTTAACTTTTTATAATTTTTTAATGTCCACATTTAATTAAATGTATTTATTTTTATGTCGAAAGAAAATGAACTCGTAAATTTTTTTGGCAACAATTAAATTATAGCTAATATTTTAATGACTATTTTAACGCTATTTGGTTGTTATTATTTTCATATTTTAATTAATTATAAGAAAACTAATAAAAAATTCGAAAATCGGACTTCGAGGTATTGTGTTGTCACCGTGTTCTGAACAATCCTGAAAGTTTCAAATTTCCAGCTAGTCGGGAAGTTAGTTAAAAATCGATTGCAAGATTTGTACACGATATATATAGGGAGAGTGTGAACTAATAGTAGGAATTGAAAAAAAATCAAACTTACTTCATGAGACAGTACTTCATGAGACAGTTAACTTTAATTATCAAAATAATGCAATTCTTACTATTTATACAGTAGATCACTGTTATATATTGTTGTGTATTAAAATAATTATATATAGCTGTGAGAATTATTTCACTCTTAATGCATGAAGTTTTGTAAAATTAATATATGTTTGTAACATAAAATTAATAAAGTGTGAAAGTATGGTTAATTTATTAAAAAATAAAATTTGATATACAAGACATTTGTAATATTTTCACAAAAATGTTTTGAATAAAGTGTAACTCCTTATATAACAAGTTTTAAAATGTACTGTAACTTTTGGCATTTACAAGGTACCTAACAGCCTAAGGCCTTGATTTATTGCATGGTGTTTTCAAAAATCAGCATAACTTCAATGTGTCTATAATTAGAGAAGTACAATTAGCATGAACTTTAATAGTAAGGTATTATAATTATTTTCTACTGCGAGGTATTTCTTAAATAATTACAGTATTATTGTCTATCTATTATCACATTAATCTGAATAATTATATACTGTAAGGCTCACTAAATAAATTATTAAAATTTTCAAAAGAAATATTCAAAATCTTGCTGAAGTATATATCTCAGTTAGTTTGAGTGACTGTGATAATATTAAATTTATTATAAGACTTTAAATTGTTCATCTGCGGAAAAAAAGTTTTTAAATTTTTAAGAAATTCCAACAGAAAATATATATATATATATATCTATATATATTGGCTAATTACAAAAAACAAAAACAAAAACAAAAAAAAAAAAACATCGATGGTTTTATTATGATTAATACTTTCTCTTACACATAAGGCCGAGAAAGCATTGTTTTAGGGCCAAATTTTCGAACGTAAGTTTTTGTTATATTTACATGTTCTGAGGTAACCTGAATACAAAAATCATGTGTTTAGCGAATGGTCTGTGTGTCTGTCTGTGTGCCTGTTATCAGAATGTCTCAAGAACAAATAGTAGCAGAAATTCCAAACTCGGTATTCTAAATGTCTATCATACAGGGATGCTACAGTAAGCTTTTCGTTGAGATGAATCAAATGGTTCGTGTACAGGGACACTCAAAAGTATTCAAATACATTACGTCTATGGAGGAAATTGTAGGTAAGTAGAGTTTAACATCTATAGACTGCACTAAACCAAATGAAAAGAATGTATATTTTTTATAACAGAGATAGTCAACTGGGAAAAAGTTTTGTGTATGTAGGAGCCTCGCCTTCCCCCTGGGGGGGGGGGAGTAAATTTTCATGATGGGTATCTTTAAAAAGAGCTCGCCAATACCTTTAAAACGAATGGTTGAACCATCGATCTGCGATAATTTAAAATAAAGTTTTCGATTTCTTTTAATGTAATATTGAGAATAAATTCAACTTTTTTTTAATTATTATTTATTTATTTAGTGTTATACTACTTCTCTAATATGGAAATCCGCTGCATTATCATAAAAGATAATTTTTTTAAAATAATAATTTTAATAAATTATTTTTTAAAAACAGAATTATTTTTTAATAACGAATTAAATTCTATATAAGTGTAGGTGCATTAATGAAACGGGTGGTTGAGGGGGGCGGTAGCCCTCTCACACAGAACTAATTATCATATAAAATTCTTCCGAAGCCTAATTTGAATTGTTTAACACAGGTTTACATAATAGTGCTCGTTATCTTACCTCTTAATCTGCAACCTGTATTTATAGTATTAAATTTTATGGTAAGGGAAAGTCATGAGAGTGACACACCGGATTATTACTATTATTATTATTGTCTTATTCTTCTTTAGAAGAAATTTCATATTTATTTTTTTACAAATTATTAAAATGTAGATTTTTATTAAAACATTTAAATTTTAAATGCATCATAATTTTAAAAATGCATAAGAAGAAACGGCAAAACAATGTTTACTGCTTTAATTTCTGAAATTTAAAATGCAGTTTAAATTGAAATATAATATTTAATAACTTAAATTCTGACTATGCATTAAATTTATTTATTTAATCTTAACTATGTCAGATACGATTATATATATATCTACTATAGGATCTCGGTTATCCGAATGGTTTCTAAAAAGGAGTTTAACATGAAAGCTTCTTCTTTTTATATTTTAATAACGGAAATAGTATTTAAGAAATATTGAAGCTGTGGTGAAACTATGATGAAACCTACATGATAAAATACATAATTCTAAATAACGCAAATTTTAAACATATGTAATTCGTCACCAAATTGAAAATTTAATGCAAAATATATCGAAATACGTGACATGGATATAAAAAAAAATGGAAATAATAATAATAATAATTATAATTAAAAAAAAAATCAAGTAAAAATTGCTTACAAAATATTTTGGTTATTTAATGAAACGGACACTCATACAGCACAATTGGTTCCAAGCACATTGCAGACACATCGCACCGTTCCATTCACATATCCCTAACAGCACATATCATTCACAAGACATCCTTAGGATATCCTGTATATGAAAGTGTGTCCAAGGGACATCTTCAGGATGTACTATGGATAAGTGTGCTGTTAGGGATACTGTCACTTTGCGCTGTGAATACTATAATTATAATGGTACCATTATTCATTCTTGTTTGTTGAATAATCTCATCTGGATATTTATTCATATATAGGTATATATATATATCAATTTCTCACCAAGTTAGTATTCAGAATATATTTTTTAATTTCTCATCAAGTGAGTATTGTGGATTTCCCCCCCCCCCTCCCTATTTAACCAAAAAAAATAAAAAATAAAAAATTATTACTGGTAATAAATTTTTCTATCCTGAACTAGTGGATATTTAAAACACTGTTTTCTAGCATTCTACAATATTTGTCACATTATGTATTTACATAAAAATTAAAACTGTTGCATTTTCGCTTATAATTTGAATGCACTTTGGAACATAATTTATTTATTGTTTTTATGCTTCACTTTTTTATTAATGCAAACTTTGTTTTATTATTATAGGGGTATATAATTGTCATGTATCTTTGTTTTTACCACTCTCTGCCATGAAATTTATTATGTATCTTTTTTTTTTTTTTTTTTTTTTTTTTTTTTCAGATGTTTACGAGTTTTTACATTGTGGATCATTTCGTATTATTTTACTTTACTGGTTTATTAATTATTTTTAATCAAATTTATAGTATTTATTTTTGAAAACAGAGTGTTTTTGACGTCACTATTTACACTTGACTTGGTTTCCATTTAACAATATAATAAAATATTTCATACGTATGTACAATTTTATGGTTTCATTATTTATTATTTATTAAATAATCTCATTTGGATAAGCATTCAGATCTATTTTTTATCATGTGAGTATGCAGGAATTGTATTAAGTTTTATATTAAACGAGTATTATAAATTTATACGTATAATCTTTATAGATTAATCGAAAATTGTCTGGAATTTATTTTTATTATCAGTCTTATGATGGCAACATGTTACTCTTTGTGATGTGTGATGGCTTGACATGTGGTTAAATCTTTGATTTTTTTTTCTTTTTTTCTCTCTGGATTCCTTTTAGGTTTGCTTTAATATCTTATTTCATTCCTCTTTCAAAATGGTTTTGGTGCAAGGTAGGAACATGAGCTATATTTTTTCTAGAATTAGCTATATAGTTTTACGAAATCTTGCAGCTTCTTCTGCTTTAAGGAAGTACATGTTTCCCTGATGAGCTAATACTTCTATTTTTAAGCATTTATTAATCCAATTCTTATTTCCTGTGGCCTTTTTTTCATAATTTTTAATTAAATTCTTATTTCCTGATACATGTTAATAAATTTATTGAGAACTTTCATCAAATTTTCTCAGTCAAAGTTTTATGGTCCTTTTTACTCATGTAGCCGTAAGTGAATTAAATTGGTTTTGTCTTTTAATTAGAACTAAAAATGAATCGTAAAATTTCTGTGCTAGCTTTTATACTGTGTTACAATCAGTTTTATTTTTGTGGTGTTGGTATTATCATGTATCTATTAAATGCTAAATTTTATCATATCTTAAATATATATGTGTGTGTGTATGTGCGTGTATATATAAATCTCTCTATCTGAATCCTTGGTAGACATTTGGCATTCGTATGTATATATATATATATATTTATTTATGTTACAGATGGTATGGTAGCTTTATATAAATTCCTATTCAATAAATTCCCATTGCATCTTCAATAAATTTCCATTGCGAAATTTCACTCGAAATATTATGGTGTATCGTCTATATATATATTTATCAAAATAAACTTGGGTCGCTGAACTAAGATTATTGAAAAAAATTGATGGGCTTAGATTGTATTAATATCTAAATACAAGTTAAGAATAGGAAAATTAGATTTTAAGCTTTTCTCATCATCTACGAAAAATGTTTTATAGTATAAGCCGACCTAAAAAAGTAGACAATGTATATAAATCCAGCTTTAATCTGTCACAGCTAACAGGAATTATGATGAGATTGAATGAAAATAGAAACATAATACGATTTCAAAAATTTTTGTATTAATTTCTAGGAAGACGTTGATACCAAAATAGTAATTCTTATATTTACTTTATAACAGTATTCACATAACTAATCCCTTTAATTATTTTGTAAATCTAAAGATTTATCTGAAAATACAGGCTTAGGATTCACATTAGTAATGGAAAATTAGTATCATAAAAAAGATTACCTACACTGTAATTTAGTGTTCCAAAGATGGTGGATAGAAATTTTCTTTTCTTTTTGCATATGTCAATTCTTTTATATGAAAAAAGAAAATAAAGTTTATATTGAAGCTATTTTAATCGTGAAATGCCTATGTGTTTCTGTTTCATTAATGCATTTTCTAAAAAGTTTCTTTTCACTTATTAATTTAAATATATAATATATGTAAAGCAAAGTTTTTAACAACTTGCAGTAAATACACTGAAAACCAGATGTTGAAATATGAAGAAAGTCTGTATTGCAAAAATTTAAATGAATTTTAATGTTTTACAACATTGCATAAAAATAATAATAAAAATTAATTAAATATATAAAAATAAAAAATAAAATAATTTACTTATGACTTCAGTTTTTCTGTCTGTCTGCGTTATCGATTTTATAAACAAATTTAGATTATCATGATATAATTACAGTTTATAGAAGATTTACTATTTTTTAAGGCATATTTTAATATAGTTAAATTAGACCAAATGTAACAAAATGAATATAGATTGTTGATATTCATAGCAACATGAAAATGATTTTTACAGAATTCATCCCTTATAAATAAAAAAACAAATAATTCGTATTAAATATAGTATTTCGAAAAGTGCTTCTTAAAAACAACTTAAAAATTTATAAAGAAAACTATGAGGTTTTTTTTTTTTTTCTTTTTCCTTTAGTAAAAATGTTTCACTGTATTATATAAACGCAAACGGAACCCTGTCTTTGTTTCTTTTAGATTTTAGGATATTTTATAATAATAATAATAATAATAATAATAAGTTTTTCTAAATCTTAATTCTTCATTTATAAGCCTAGTCGAAGAATTCATATACATTGCCTCTTATTAGCTAAATAGCTAAAACTGGGTTCTCAACTGTGTTACATGCTTTTAAAAAGAAAGAAAAAATTATTATAGTATTCTGCTAAGCGTAATATTGTATACAAAACCTTAGAAAGTAATTCAAATGTATCACAATATTCAGGTAATTATAGTAAATTTCTTTTTCTTTTCTTTTCTTTTTTTTTTTTTTTTTTTCTTTTTTTCAGGATGATGCATTTGTTTTAAAAAAATGTTCTGCTTTTGATACGAGTTACTCAAAATTATTTTCTTAAAATTGTTAGGAGATATTTTAAAATTATTATTATGTGGATACGTATTGTAATGATCTTTATACACGTTACAATTTGCAAATTTCAGAATCATTGATCGTTTTAACCACTTGCCTGTTTTGCCCAAACGCCGTTCGGGTACTTGAAATGACATTTTCTTGATTTGCCGTATTTTTTTGATTGTTTAGTGTGTAATGTTTCTAACAGACGACTCTAGTAGTTCCAGCAAAGTTGGAATTGCAAAACAAGTCAAAAGCGGTTTAAAGGTTAGATTTTATTCCATTCTTGTATGCGAGTAAAGTCGCGAATTTTCAATAAGGAAATTTTTATTTTGTTGCTCGAAAAGAAACAATTTTGGAAAACGGATGAGGAAAGAAACGCGATATTTTTGTCCAGATTGTGATGTTGGACTATGTTTAACTCCCTGCTTTAAAATTTACTATACAAAAACTGAATTTTAAAAAGAATAATAATTATCCTTTTAAAATTCAGTTTCTGTAACTGGTGCATAACTTTATTGTAAGTACAATAAAACATTTTCGATTCTAACATCCATTTTTGTAAAGTGTTCTTTCCATTTCGCCTTTTTCTTTTGAGAAAAACCAACTTTAAAGTAAAATGTATTTTTTCCAATGAAAATAAAAATTAGCATAATTCCTTGAATTCAATACTTGTAATAGTTCTGACTGCTAATTTGAGTTTATATAACCGATTTCACCATAAAATTGTATATCAAAAATAAGCTTATTTTATTGACATAATACGACCAAAAAAAAAAAAAAAGAAAGAAAGAAAGAAAGAAAGAAACAGTTAAGTGGTTAAGGACAAAATGTAACACCTTTTTTTTTTGTCATAAAGCCATCTTCCTAAGATCAAGGGAATAATAGGATTACATCCTACATGGCAAATGAAATAGCAAACATTTATATATGGCATTTAAGTTGCTTGTAATTCCGTAAAAGAAAAAAAAAAATAGATATGATAATTTGAATCTATGCGATTCTATAGAACTAGGGGATAATCCATTACAGCTGTCGGATATTCATTCAATAAAATTCACTAAGCAATAATAATATACATCATTTTACTATGATTATATTCTTAAATACTGGAAGATTCTTTATGATCTATGCGTAAAACATGATTTGTTTTTCTTAGTTGAAAAATTACTTATTCGGATAAACATTTTATTTTCATAAGAAGAAAATATTGGATTAATGAAAACTTTCGACTTTAATTTTTCGATGGATTTACACACTTTTAAATGCTCTGAACACGATTTGATCATTTTTTAAAAAAAATGTCTGTTTATGTGAGTGTTACAAAAGATTTGTGGGCGCTATATTTCTAAAGTCAATAGACAGAATTCTGCAAAAATCTATATATTTTTATATCTTAACATCAATTAGTGTTCATTAGATCTTGACACTTACCTCCCATCACGCGGTGCAGCTATACTCCAATTTCCTTGGTTTACGGGAAGGCTAATGTCACCTTCTATTGCAACTGACTGCACAAGATAAAAAGGCCATTATGAAAAACTATAGTGATTCAATTTGTATTCATACGGATCGACAGTTAGTGCAGTTATGCTGCTGATTTCTTCGCGTATAGGAAGGCTATATCTAAAATTCTACGGCGGATAAATTGCTCCAAACTTGATATTTGAGGTGGCTTTAATGAGAACTATGCTTATTTAATTTGGGAGCATATCAGCTCACAGGTGGCGGTGTTATTGCTCATTTTCAGCGATTTTTCAACATGGCTATATCCGAGCGTATATTGGTTAAATTTGCACCAAAATACATGTGCAGAACCACCTGTATTAAAAGAAGTTATGTAGATGAAATTTTTGTTTATGTCAACTGATATGTGTAATTGGTATATAGAATAATATACAAGAAAATTTTGTGATAGTCCAAGCGTACTAGTTTTGGTGTATATGATTTATGATAAACATGATGTAGCGATAAATGAAAACGGTGGTTTGGTGGGGGAAAAAATGATGTACAAGAAAGACAAAATCACGCAAAATTATGAATTATAGTACTTGAATAAAAACACGAATTGTGTTTTGTTTGAATCTGGTGTTCTGAAATTGGCTTTGATGTCAAGCTTAAATTTCCCTACCAGAAAACTTCTAAAGAGAGAAAGAGTATTTCTAAAATATTTTTCGTTTATAAAAATTCATTTTTGAGCTGTATCTACGAGTTTAAAAAAAAAAAAAAAAATCCATGTTCATTTTTATAATTTTGGCTTCATTATTTCAGAAAAATTAGAAAGAAGATGTGTTTTTAGAATGTTTGATTTACACGTCAGTCTTTGTAAATTTTTAATCTCTTAAAACGCTTTTTTAATAGATTTTTTATTTGAAGGGGAGCACCATTTATTACGATTTTCGTATCTATACTGAAGTTGTCGAGATAACATAGTTTATTCATTTATTTATATACTTCGTATTTTTAATTTTTAAATTTTCGATGCGTATGTTAGTACTAAACATATTACTATTTTTCAGATTTTTAGCCTTATTATTGCAAAATTTATAAATATGAAACACGTAACAAGTGTTATTCCCCATCCTCTGTGTCCAACTTGCTTTAGGGACGTTGGATGCGAACAGTATTTTTGCTAATGTAGAAAATTTTAAAACGTACGAATTTTTGTTTCAAAGCTATCAATTCACAAATTTCATAACTAGGTAGCCAGGAATTTTCCAGGTGATGCATAATTAAAAGCTTATTTCGAATGTCTTAAAATTGATTTCTGTGTATTACTGCAAAATTTATAAATATGAAACACGTAGCAAGTGTTATTCCCCATCCTCTGTGTCCAACTTGCTTTAGGGACGTTGGATGCGAACAGTATTTTTGCTAATGTAGAAAATTTTAAAACGTACGAATTTTGGTTTCAAAGCTATCAATTCACAAATTTCATAACTAGGTAGCCAGGAATTTTCCAGGTGATGCATAATTAAAAGCTTATTTCGAATGTCTTAAAATTGATTTCTGTGTATTACTGCAAAATTTATAAATATGAAACACGTAGCAAGTGTTATTCCCCATCCTCTGTGTCCAACTTGCTTTAGGGACGTTGGATGCGAACAGTATTTTTGCTAATGTAGAAAATTTTAAAACGTACGAATTTTGGTTTCAAAGCTATCAATTCACAAATTTCATAACTAGGTAGCCAGGAATTTTCCAGGTGATGCATAATTAAAAGCTTATTTCGAATGTCTTAAAATTGATTTCTGTGTCTTACTGCAAAGAATAATTTTTAATCTGTTATTAATCTTAATTTTAATCTGTAGATAAATTTAAATTCATTTACGACAATTTTAATCTGTTGACAACAGTTTTATTTTATTATTAACAATTTTTAATTTATTGACAGAAATTGATAACAATTTGAAAATCACAAACAGTAAAATCCCCATTGTAAAATTGAAAATCACAAGCAGTTTAAGTTAAGGTAAATAAATATGAGATACCATGTAGTTTATTTATACATTTTTTTTTTTTAACAAAAAGGTTTGATTTATCTAAACAAGAGCTAATAGTGTGTACGCCAGAAAACAAACCAGGATCCTTCGAACTTTTGTTATGGTGTAGTTCACTTTTTCGTACTTAACACTTTCCGATAAGGTTGAAAAGTGTTAATGACTTCGGTTTTTCTGTCTGTCCGTCTGCCTGTCTGTCCACGCTCTAACTACCATAAATATTCATGGAATTTCTCGAAAGCGATATATGTTATTCAAGTTCACTATTGGATGTTCCCTATTGAAAATGGAGTGAATATCTCTACTGGCTTGTGTACAGGGGCACCCGAAAGTATTCCAAAGCATTGTGTTTTGTGAGAGGTATTTTTCTAAATCATATTTTAAAATCTGTACTTTACAAAAATCATAAAGAAATTGCAAAATTTTATTCAAGTTTAGTATCAGATGAAAAAAAAAAAAAAATGAGTAAATGCCACCACAAGGTTTGTGTATAGAGACATCCAAAAGTATTCAAAAGCCGGACGTTCTATGAGAGGTTTTCTGTAAACAAAATTATATTTATTTTACTTTGCACAAATCTTAATAAAATTTTATTTATATGCACAAAAGGATACTTTCTATAGAATATAATATGATTAGAATTAAGATTTACAGAACCACACAAAAATATTTAGTTATATTAAAGCCTGTTATTGGAAATTTGCTGGAATAGTATTTTTGTTTACATTAAACGTTTTTAAGGCTTTCTAACAGTTTTTAAGTGTGGATATGATTTGAATTTGTGTATGTGTCTATCCGACTGTCAATCTGTTATCTGTCCGTCTTCCCGCCTCCAGTGTCAATAAATATTTTGAGAATTAAAATAAAATGGTATACGTTAATCAAGTTCACTACAGTATGTTCCCTATTTAAAATGGAATTAATAGGTCCTGTACAATTGGTTTGTATGCAGGAATTATGCACTGTTATAGGACAGACATTTTATTAAATCCCATTTAGGGGTAGATGGCCTAAAATGATCCTAGCGGGCAAAACCATCCACATATGTTTTCTTCTAGACAGATAACGCTATCTACAGGGTAACACATAAATTAGTTGTATCAAGTCAAGAAGAAGCAATGGCAGTATTCAAGCGATCGCAGTATTACGCGTCTGAATAGAATTCTTTGAGAAAATGGGTTTTATAACATCTATCATAAACTAAGGACTAAATTTCCTGTTTATTTAGATATGAAATCTTTCATGTACAGATTTATGACCTGGTTTACTTATTTTATTTCATTATGTATTGTTATAATTACTTTTGTATCCTTTATTTTGCCGATAAAAAACAATTTACACTTATTACTTTCTTCTATATTCAATAGAAGAAAGTATTGGATTCGTAAAAATTTTCGACCTCGGGTTTTTGATGGATTTACAAGAACACGATTGACCATTTATAGAAAATGTCTGTCTGCCCGTCTGTCTGTGTGTGTGTGCGTGACAAAATTTTGTGGCAACTGTATCTCAGGAACTACTGCACAGAATTTCATACAAATTGGTATGTAACTGCACCTTGACATAAATTAGTGCCTATCAAATTTTGGTAAAAATTGTCTTACAGGTTGCGTTGCCATCCAGCTTTTTCTAAATTTTTAACATGGTGATATAGAACAAAATTTGGTATAAATAGGCATAAAGAGAATTATTTTTTAGTAATCACTATGATATTTACAAGAATTATTTATAATAGAGATAGTCAACTGGGAAAATTTTTTTGTATATGTAGGAACCTCACCAAACCCCCTGGGGGGAATTCCCCTCCTCGAGGGGAGTAAATTTTCAAGATGGGTATCTTTCGAAAGGTCTCGTCAATACCTTTAAAACGAATGGTTGAACTATAAATCTGTGATAATTTAAAACAAATTTATCGATTTTTTTTTTTTTACTTTTAACGAAAAAAAAAAAAAAAAAAAAAAAAAAAAAAAACCGTATTTTTTTTTTCTAACGAAATTTAACCAAACTTGGTATTTAGTTGGCCCCTGACATAAACTGGTGCTGATTAGATTTGGGGATCAATCGCTCAACAGGTGGCGCTGTGATCGTATTTTTTCTAAATTTTTAACATGGCAGTATAGGACAAAATTTCGTATAAATGTACATAATGAGAGTTATTCTTAACCTGTGATTGTAAAATTAATATGAATTATTGATAATAGTAGTCGTTAATTAGGAAAAAAATTTTGTGCATGTGGGGGCATCGCTTGGGGGGGGGGTAAATTTTCAAGATGGGTATCTTTCGAAAGGTCCCATCAATATCTTTAAAACGAATGGTTGAACTATAAATATGTGATAATTTAAACAAAGTTATCATTTTTTTTTTTTTTTTAACTTTTAACAAAAAAAAAAAAAAAAAAAAAAAAAAAAAAACCACGGAAAAAAACACGTTTTTTTTTTTTTTTTAACTACTGTTACTGAGTGAATTTGTATAGGAAAATATAGAAGAAAGTCTTGTGGTAGCCACAACATACTAGTTTTTAAATGAAAGGATCATTTTACTCTTTGGTGATGGTAAAATGATCTTTTGGGCACTTTTTTAAAAATCTTTTTTTTTTTTTTTTTTCATTATTCAATTTGGGTTATTAATATTATTAAAATGTGTTTATAATGCAAAAGTATAGTGTAAAACATATTAGCAAATGGCTAAAATTTTATTTATGCAGATATGTTATTTTACACAAGTTTTCCCCGAGGAGATCCTTTTAGGCCACCTCCCCCTAAATAACTTTCTACTACAAAAGTCATAAAGAAATTGACATTTATTATTAATATCCTAAATTAATGTATTGTATAGAATATTATATGATTAACTTTCTGATTTGCAAGGCTACATTAAAATATTCAGGTACATTAAAGGCTGTAGTTAGAATCTGGGGGTTGCATATTTTTTTCTCATTAAGCATTTTTAACACTTTCCAACAATGTTTAAAAGTTGTTATGAATTCAATTAGTCTGTCTGTATGCCTTTCTATCCTTCTATCAGTGTGCTGTGTGATAATGTAGGCAAAAGGACATTGAATGTTATACAATACAACAAATACTACAGGATTATATGGAAAGTACTACAGGATTTTTCGTTCTTGTTATTGCAATAGATTCGAAAAAAAAAAAAAAAAAGATTATGTTGCTTACATATGGTTGAGGTTGCATTTCTTTATTACCCTTTAATTCGTTAATTTTTGAAAAAATAAATAAATAAATAAATAAAATAAATAAATAAAATAAAATAAAATAAAAAATAATAATATAAAAAGTACTTTCAAGAGACGTTTCTTTTAAAATAAAAGTTTTCTCTAATAAAAATAAATTTATTATATACTTAAAAAAAAAAAAAAAAAAAAAAAAAAAAAAATGCGTTTAATTCAGTAAATTATACAGTTTCCAAAAGTAACCCAGACATTTAATTTTTCAGTAAAATTCACTAAGATTCGTTCATAAAGTTCTGAGAGACAGGAAATTCTGAGACAAAAATGATTACATAAGCTTTTCAGACTCCAGACTATCACTAACTTAGAGAAAATATAACAAACAGAATTTTGCATATTTCTCTTATTTTTATTGTCATCATTATTTAAAAAAGAGTAGGTTTATAGTGATTTTTTCCCCCACAGTCTCCCAATTATTTTACATTTCTATTCTGGCTAGGTTTACCACACTATCTAAACCATAAAAACGTGAGCCATTTCTCAAAATAGAATTGAATAATTTAATAAATTATTTAGTTTATCTCAAAAGATTTCTGTATTTAGATAGATAATATCAAAATTATGATGAAGGAAGAAATATATTTTAATTTGTGTATGTATAAGTAAGTCTAAAAATGTTCACTGATTGAGAATTTCTCAGAATTTTTCACACGTAAAGGTAAATCTCAATAAATAAAACAATAGTTTTATTACAACATTTTATTTATTACATTTTATTATTTATTATTTATTATAGTTTAACAACTTTTATTTCTTATTTCATATCGTGTAGTTTTCCCTTTTTGTATAATTTGTATGCGTAGCTATTCTTATTTCTCTTTAATTATTAGTATATATATGTATATATACAAGGTCATCGGAAAATGTCCGGCCAAAATTCAAAATGGGTTCGAGGGGACGAATGTAAAAGGATTCGTAGTAAATGCGTATCCAGAAACGCCGCGTGAAAATTGTAGAGGCAGGCCAATATGTCTGTCTTGTTTTTAATAATTTTAAATGGTGATTTTATCTTTTATTGTAAATAAATATCTCATTTAAAATGTTGGTTTGATTTTATTCAACACTGAGACGTAATAATGTTTAATTATATTATAGTAAATGATATTTGACAATCTATTACTGTATATAAAATTAGTAAATATCAGTGAAATAAGGCTTTTTACTTTCTATTGCCCTTATATAGGGTATAGAAAGTATTGTTTTGGGGTCATATTTCGCAAATTGAGTTTTTGCTATATTTACATGTTTTGAGATTCCTTAAATCCGAAAATCATGTTTTTAGCGGTTGGTCTGTGTGTGTGTCTCTAAGTGTGTCCGTGTCCGTGGCTATGTGTCTGTCTGTGTGACTGTGTATCTGTCTCTGTGTCTGTTATCAGCATATTTCAAGAATAAATAATGGCAGAAATTCCAAACTCGGTATTCTAAATGTGTATCATATAGAGATGCTACACTAAACTTTTCGTTGAAATCGAGAAAATGGTGTGTGTACAGGGACTTCAAAGTTAATTCAAATATATTATATGTATGCGGAAATTTCTTGTAAGTATAGTGTAAATCTATAGGCTGCCTTAAAAAAAAACGTAATGAACAAAATTTTTTATATGCATAAAAGTTGCGTAGATTGTGATATGGAAATCATTCAGCAGTCGTTTGCTGGGCTACCCAAAGTATTTGGATATGTTGGGACTATACTTGGAAATTGATGGAATTGTGATTCATTTTGTGTTAGATTTTTTTTCATGTAAGATTAAAATTAAGTACACAATATTATAGTGCATATTGTTTATAATCAATATACAGGGCTACCCAAAATTGAGCCGAACGTTCTTTTCTATTGAATGTAATTGATGGAAGTGCTTTGCTACATTTTACTATGTCGGCGAACATTGTTTAAGAAAGAAAATAAATTTTTCCTATTCGCACTATAAACATTTGATGTTTTATTTTTAATTATTATTATTATTGTATAATATCAAGTTCTGAGATACAATGAGTACGAAAGTCCAACTTTTAGCGGCTGATTTGTATGTATATCTGTTATCAGCATAACTAAAACAACAAATAACTGCAAGAAACTCAAATTGTGTATTTTGAAGTTCGTATTAGGTTGCCACTTGAAAAATTTGATCAAGATTGATTTGATCAAGTTTGAAGGCAAATTAATAATAATCTTGAATTAAAATAAATAAATGAATAAATAAATTTTGGTACTATAATTGAACGTGTGGGTTAAAGGGAGGGTTGCCCCTATATAGAGTTATACCTTAAATAAAACTGTTTCTAAACCTATTTTAGATTATTTTAAAAGTAGATTGAACTTTATTATCGTACCTTATTGATTTTATAACTTCATCTGATAAATAACTGCAAGAAGTTCAAATTTGGCATTTTTAAAATTCATATTAGATTGTTAATAGAAAAGTTTTATCAAGACTAGCAAGTTTGAAGGCAAATTAATAACAACTTTGATTTTCTTTCCTATTAAATTCTTTCCTGTTAAATTTCCTATTAAATTAATAACAACTTAAATTTTCTTTCCTATTAAATTAATAACAACTTTGATTTTCTTTCCTATTTAATTATTCCTATTAAATTTCCTATTAAATTCACTATAATTGAACGAGAGGTTGAGGGAGTCGGTAGCCCGCCATACGCAGTCAAAGATTTAGGAAAAGTTTTATATGTGAAATAAAACTGTTCCTTAACACATTCTAGATTATTTTAAAAGTAGATTGAACTTTATTATCTAGCCTTATTGATCTTATGACTTATTCTGCAATCTATAGTTTTGAAATGCCAAGTAAGTGATAGTCGTGTGAGTGACACACCAGATTATTTTAATTCTGAAATATTTTGCATTAAGTGTTCTTTATATGTATCTTTTCAAGGATGAAGTATGCATCAATGATATTTGACTATGCATTAACTCATATTATTATATGCATTTTGTAGTTGCTCATAAAAGTGTAAAAATTGTTTGAAACACAGTGTTCTCTGTATACAAAACTGTTTAAAAAAAAAAAAAAAAAAAAAAAAAAAAAAAGAGTGTGCAATTTTGCATTTTATGCTTTGGAGTTGAACACCTGTTGCGATTACATCAGAGAAGACTCTTCTTTAATCACTTTTAATATCCCGTATTTCATCAAATGTTCATGGATCGTTAGCTATAAATCAAGATGAAACTAATCAATTATATATTTTTGTGTCAAAACTTTTAAAGAATTTTTTTAGGAACATTATGATGTCATATTTGAAGCATTGTATTAGATTATAAATAATAATACCCGAGGAAAAAAATATGAGTATTTCCTTTATTTTTTATTTCGAGGAATTGTACTGAATATAAATAAACTTTAATACTTCAAATTATTGTTTTATAAAATTTGTTTTAAAATTTTAAAGTTTAAACTATTTTTCTTCGTAATCATCATAAGTCTTAGGCTACTTTTGAAAAATGCCACTTTTGGAAAAGTCATTCAAATGACGTTTAAGATTTTCAGTTCTGAAGTAGTATTTGCTTTATTCACAATTGTAATAAATTGGTATAATATTTTTCTTTTGTTATTTATTTTCATTAATTAAAGCAATAAGAAAATTTTAACAAAATAAAATTAATTGTATTTATAAAATATTTTTAGCAGAAATTGATAATCTTACAAGCTTTTGAATATTATATAAAATACTTTATGTAAAAATAAATTAGTTTTACGTAAAATAAAATAAATTACTTAAATTAATTCTTTGTTACTTTTTTTTTTCATACTCCACAGATAATAATATAAAAAAATTTAAAAGTTTTTTTTAAATAATATTAATGAATATAAAAATATAGAACTAAATTATTTTTAATTTATTCATAGAAATTTTATGTGATACTTTAAAAATAATTGCATATATATATATATATATATATATATATATATATATATATATATATATCAGAGACGAGGCGTGGTTCAGAAAACTATGGAAGCATCTAAACGAAGCGCTTCCAAAAGCAGAGGGAGAATCATTTTAGTCCTTCGACGAGGCGACGTTACTTTTTTAAAATTTTAAATAGGGGAAGCGCTGCTTCCATCGCTTCCATAGACGCTTTGCCACTGATATATATTCATCATTAAGTGTATTATACATCGTGCGATAATAATTGAAAATCAAATTTAAAAGAAATAACCCCTGATTTATATTGAGTTATATATATATATATATATATATATAAATAAGTAAATAAAAAAATATACCGAAATGCACCTATACATAAATATATCTATTTTCCTCTTTAACGCTTTTTGTTATTAGAGATTAAATTTACTTATGTAGGTTAACTAAGTTAAATTTACTGAATTTTAAATGAAACAAATACTATATATTCAGTGTTAAAACATATACAGTCAAACCTTGTTAACATGGACACTGTTAACGTGGATTACTTTTAATATGAACTATTTCAACAATCCCCGTCAAAATGAAGATTAGTTTAGTTACTGATGTGATAGCATGAACTACTGATAACATGAACAAATATTTTATCCCCTTTGAGATTCGTATAAACGAGGTTCAACTGTATATTTATAACGAGAGAGGGAGAGAAAGAGATTTTTAGATGCATAGATACATACGGAGAGAAAGAACTAAATTGTTATAAAATACTGAAAAAAAAAAAAAAAAGCTTTGTCGATAGGCTTTGGTTTGTCAATAAAAAATACATTCCTTCATTGTTTTATAGTTTATACTAATTTATGTCTTTGCATGATGCATTTTTATTTTTATGCAATGTTATACCATTTCTTATGTTTTTATTGTATAATTAAATATTACTGTATCCCTTTTTATCGTTATTAAGGTATTACCAGTGAATTTTTTTTAATTCGATTTTCAGGTACAATATAAAGGTTTCTAACTTCTATAAAAATTTCAGGAACAATGTAATTTCAATGACAATAGGAATTTTATGCCTAGTTCCCTCTAAATCAAAAGATAATCTCGAAATATTTTTAAACTGTAATCAGCATTCAAAATAAAACATAGCTTATGGATGCCTCAACTGAAACGCGCGCTAAATGGGCACATATCTCGTTATCTGTAACTCCTAGTATCATTGCAAAAGCTGAAAGGCATTATTTGGTGTTAGATTAAATTTTCCATGTTTTCATTTTGAAAAATATATAACTAAAAAGAAAATTTCATATTGTTATTTATAAGCAGAAACGGAGAACTGTTTCAAAGCTTTATATGTGTTTAAACATTGATGGGAAATCTTCTAATTTTAAATGAGAATCTAATCAGGATAAATTCCTCTGCAACATATGTTATCGTTGCGCTTAAAATTGTGAATGCATTCGCAATTTTTCCCTTCTAATATTCATTACATACTTTGCGTTAATAGAGGTTAAAACATATTAATAATTTACCTAAAAGTAGATATATATGAGTGTTCTTATAGACATGCTTAGATATTTATAGATGTAGGAATACTTAGATACTTTTCGATAGCTAAAACTAATTGAAATGAAATAATGATGCATATACGTTCTTCGTAAGGCTAAATATTTTACATTGAGTACACTGCCCTCATAATTTTGCATAATTAATTTTATTTTAATTAGAAATGTCACAGAAATTCTCCAGCACTTGGTTATAATTTCAAAGGTCATTTTTAAATGTAATTTTTAAAATAAGTTATAATTTTTTTTATTATATATATATATTATAACCCTTGTGAAATAAAACCTATTTTTCTTTTAATTCATATATTTAAAAAAATGAACATTTGTGAATAAAAATGAATTTATACTAAAAATTGGTAGTATCTACATTTCTACTACTGCAGAAAATAAACAGAAGAATATTTAAAATTTTTAGAGAATACTTTTTCTATAAAGTAAGACAATATTAAAACATATTTTTTGAATTATTAAAGTAAATGTATCAGCGGTAGACACTGTACCAGTACACTGAGAAAAAAATATACCGCTTTCATCTAGAACGAATAAGTGGTCAGTTTCTAAATCCCTAAACTAGAAATATAGATTTCTGAGCAATGCGTATAAGACACGCCGATAAGCTAAATAGACGAAATGATCCAGAATTTCTAGTCTATACATTTCTAGATGGTGAAACGATATTCTGAATATATTGTGTCTTTTGTAATGCGAAAAATTCTCGTTTGATTTTCTAGAATTGGGTTATAAACTAAGATTATAGTTGCTAAAACTCGCCTCTTGGGCTCACATTTATTTGCAGTGATTTTCAAATAAGTTTTACCTCGATAATATAGGCAAATACTCTAGAATTTTAATAGGGGTTTGTAGAACTCACTTTCGAAGGGTACTAGAATTTATAAGGATGACATGGAACTATTTTTACTAGAGCCACAATCTAGATTCTAGATGTCAGTTACAGAATTTTTTCTCAGTGTAGTGGACCCATTCAAATTTAAACTTTAAAAGTAAGCTTTCTTAATCGGGAACAGATTTGCCTAGCTTTTGTACTTATTACAACGCTCTACTCTATTTTTTTTTTTTTAACTATGAAGGTTTAAAGCTATCAGTTCTAGAATGCTGTCTAATTTACTCAAACAGGGCAAAACTTTTCAACATTTTCCTCTCATTTATTTCTTGTTGTTCAGTATAATGTCATTCAATTCCTGTTTATTTTGCATCTTCGTATTTCGAGCACATTTCTTGTACCATATTACTAAAATAAATACGCAGATTTCATGTATTGTGTATTCATACATTTTAAAAATTTGTAATAGGATGCAACATTTTTATGAGAGTGTCCACTACTAGTACCACAGTATACCGTCATAGCATATAGTAGAAAGCCGTGTTTTATTTTGTAGAGAAGCCATATCGACTATTGGGTCACTTGAATTTGAAGAGGAAAATCAGGAGTAGTCACAAAACCGTATTACCTCAAATTTCGAATGCGGAGCGAAAAGAAAATTCATTTTACACAAAATCAGCTTAAATATCTAGTTGCATTTATATTACTATTATTATTATTATTTCAACTAAGGGGCTCTGCCCCCTGCTTGCTCCGCTCACCAACCCCCGAAGGAGGCTTCGCCTCCCCCCGACTCACTTTACTTATTAACATATGCAGAGCTCTATCCGCCTACTCACTTCTATCTTTCATTGAAAAGGAATATTAATAGTGATTATTACAAGACAAAAGCAGAAATTTATTATGGAAATCCTTATATTCAATGTCAAATTGAAATATATAGTACTTATATTTTTTTAAATAGAAAGAAATTCATGATATCTAGACCATTTTGCATTACAGCTTTAGTATATGACCCTTTTCATTTCTTTTTTAAAACCTTAGATCCGTACTACGGTACCCCAGTTGGTGAAGCGCCGTGCTCGTAATTGGAAGATTGCGGGTTCGGTTCTCGAGCCAGCCAAAGACCGTCGTGTACATTAATTGTGGCTGGTGCATATAGAATATGTCGTGACCGCAATATCCTCCGTGTTCCCATCAAAATTATACCGCTGGGGGGCTACCGAAGCTGGGAAGCCATCCCCTTCGTGTAGGACCAAAACTGTGGAGGCATGTCTCCGGAACATCCGTAGGGGTGCGTCCCAGACCGTCGCCAATTATTCATAGCGCAGTAATGGTGCGACGTCAAACACAGCCTACCTAATTATCTACCTACCTACAACCAGGGATCATATTTTAATTTTCCCGTGTAAGAAAATTAATTTTTTAAAAGTAGAGAAAAAAAGTTGATATTTATTTTCTTTCTTTTTACATCTATGGTTTCGGACCACGGTACCCTAGTCGGTAAAGTGACAAGCACGAAATTGGCAGATTGCCGATTCGATACTTGAGCCGGCCAGAGACCGTCGTGTACACTAATGGTGGCTGGTGCACACAAAATTTGTCGCGGCCGCAAAGTCCTCCATGTTCCCATCCACACTATACCTCTGGATACCTGCTCTCCAAAGCGGGGGGGGGGGGGACCCCCTTCGTGAAGGATCAAAATTGTGAAGGCATGTCTCCGGAACATCTCTAGGGGTGCGTCCCAGACCGTCGCCAATTACCCATACCTCAGTATTGGTGCGACATTAAATTCAACCTACCTACCCACCTACCTACGTACAACAATGGATCATATTTTAATTTTCCCGTGTAAAATGACTTCATGACAGAAGGACAACGTCACTGGGAGAAACTTTTATCAAAATGGCAAATAGAGTACCTTCATAAACTTGTCGTTTTTAGTTAATAACTTCTTTAATTAAAATGATAGAAAATTCTAAGCAGCTGAAATGTCCTCCTTGGAGTATTCGGAACATATTGATACCTCCCATGATGCGAAGGACCCAGCCCTCCGTTAGAAGATGCTGTCGCAGACAAAAAAAAAATTGACGCCAGAGACAGTAACTTTTTTTTTTAATATATAGAGAAATGTTTGAAAATATTTGTATTTTTTCCAGTTGAAACGCAGAATGCAGGTAAATATCTAAAAACGTGACTGATACTCCGTTAATTTATATTAACACTCAAAAAGGTGTTTAATATGTTATTTACCAATTAAAATTCACATTAAATTAATTCGCAATTTTATCAAAGCACTTGAATTCGAATGAATGAAAGAAACCGTAAACGTTTTCAGAGTAAATTTGTTTTCCATTTATCATACAAGTTCATACTTTTAAAATTCTACTATCGCAATAATGCAACAGAAAATACTTTTTTGTAATTTGAATATATATCTCCAATCAGTTTGCATTTCATCTTGTTTTTTCTGCAGAAACTCAAAGATGTCCTCTATTGAAATTTGGCATGCCCAGTACTGGCGCATTTTAACACGGATAATTTTTCATTTATTTAATTTTCTCTCTCTCTCTCTCCTTTTTTTTTTATTTTTTAACTTTCTCTTACTCATATATTTGGTAAAAAAACATTATTTTTGGGTCGAATTTTTGAAAATGAGTTTTTGTTATATTTGCATGTTTTGGGGCCCTGTGAATCCGAAACACATGTTTTTAGCGGTTGGTGTATGCGTCTGTACGTATGTGTGTCTGCCTGTGTGCGTGTATGCAGACGGACAATAAGACGTACAGATACACTAATTCAAATAATATTCACACTTAAGAATTGTTAGAAAGTGTTAAAAACACTTAAAGTAAAAACAAATACAGTTCCAGAAAAATTCCAATAATACCCTTAATGTAACTGAATATTTTTATGTGGCCTTGTCAGTTTTAAAAATAATTATACGATATTCTATAGAAAGAATTCTTTTGTGCATATAAATAGCATATTTCAGTTTTATTAAGATTTGTGCAAAGTAAAATTATTAAAATATGATTTATAGAAATACTTCTCATGGAATACTTTCGGGTGTCCCTGTACAAGTGGTTTATTTCGTTTTCAGTAGAGAACACCCGATAATGAACTTGAATATCATATTTCAATTTCATTAGGATTTGTGAAAGGTAAAGGTATTAAAATATGGTTCATAGAAATACCTGTCATGAGTTTATATGCACAATAGAAAAAATTCTTTTGTGCATATAAAATAGCATATTTCAGTTTTATTAAGATTTGTGCAAAGTAAAGTTATTAAAATATGATTTATAGAAATACTTCTCATGGAATACTTTCGGGTGTCCCTGTATCAGTGGTTTATTTCGTTTTCAGTAGAGAACATCCGATAATGAACTTGAATATCATATTTCAATTTCATTAGGATTTGTGAAAGGTAAAGGTATTAAAATATGGTTCATAGAAATACCTGTCATACCTAGTAGTACTTTGTAATACTTTCAGGTGTCCCTATGTACACAAGCCAGTAATGGTACTTATTCCATTTTCAATAGAGAAAATTCAATAGTGAACTGGAATAACATATACAAGTTTCAGGAAATTTCATTAATATTTACGGGAGTTAGAGCGCGGACAGACATATAGAGAGACTGACAGCCAAACATATAGATACACTAATTCAAATCATATCCACACTTTAAAATTGTTAGAAAGTTGTTAAAAATGCTTAATGTAAATAAAAATGCAATTGCAACAGCTTTTCAATAATAGCCCTTAATGTAACTGAATATTTTTGTGTGACTCAGTAAAAACCTATTGCTAATCATACTATATTCTATCGATAGAGTTCTTTTGTACCTATAAATACCATATTTGAATTTTCTTAAGATTTGTGCAAAGTAAAGTAATTGAAATAGGATTACCTCTCGTAGAACGCAATGCTTTAGAATACTTTCCGGTGTCCCTGTCTACAAACCAGGAGTAATGTTTTACTCCATTTTCAATAAAGAACATTCGATAGTGAACTTGAATAACATTTATCAGTTTCAAAAAATTTTATGAATATTTACGGGAGTTAGAATGCGGAAAGGCAGGAAGACAGAAAGACAGACTTTTTTACCCATATGTCTAAATCTAATCGAAATTTTGAAATGTTCGATAGACATAATTTTAAGTTTGATATAGATATAAAACCCCACCAATTGCCGTTGAATTCCGCACTGCCGTTCTCACGTGATATCGGGACAAAACAAAATTCGCTTTGCAGACATACTAGACACAGCAACCCACATACACAAACAGAAAAATTTCTGAAGTCATTTTGAGCTTTCACGATGTGTCAAACATGAAGATATCGCAAAATTTATGATTCTGAGAAATTTACAGACAAAAGTCTGATTTTATTAACGTAGATCGTCTAGCAAAGTTTGAATCATAGATTGTTATACATAAAAGAAATTGGTTTTATATCTGAAAATTAGTTTTAATATTTGGGAAGTACAGTGAACTATTAACACTTAATTTTAAATTGTAGATGGTAATTGTTTACTACATTTGCAATATGAGGAATATATGTATATAAAACTTTTTAGCGCACACTTCTATGCATATATACTATTTCGGCACATATCTGGGTGTATTTATCATTGAGTTGCACAGATTTGGATAAGCTATATCAGGAGAGAAAAGCTTGATCTCAAGTCGAAAACAGCAAAATCAAGAACATAAGAATAACTGAATATTCTTAAGCTAACATAAGTCTATTTCTTTTTAAAGTCAGGAGAGTCAAAAACAACATAAAAGTGCATGCGAATTTATTTTTCTACACTTTAATTTTTAAATTTTTAAATTTTTAAATTTTGATAATTTTCAGTATTTTATGGTGCGTAACTTTAAAATTTAATAAACATTATTAAAAATGTTTAGAATGACATCTCATGAAAACTCAATTACATAATGACACTGTAATCAGTTTTCGTATGCAAAAGTTAAACAGTTAAAGATATTAAGTGACCTGTTTAAAATGAAATATAGCTCAGAGCAAAACATAATTCTTGATTAGAAGCCAGCATTTTAGCCAAGAGATAAACATTATGGGTCTTAATGAGAGGTTAAAGTTGTTTGTACTTCAGTAAGTTATAAAAACACTGATTAATTAATTAATTATTTTATTTTGCTATTTAATTATTATTTTATTTTATCTTTATTTTTATTCATTTTTTGTATTTATTTTTTAACAAAAGCATCTTTGCGTGTTTGAACAGTTTACATATACAGGTTTCAGAGATTTTAACCAAATTTTTGTTAAATGCAAGAAAATATTTTCAACATTAAATAAATCAAAACAGGAAAACATGTGTTGCTTTATAACTAAGTTGCTATAAACAAAACTTACTTATTAATATTATATAATTCCACAGATAATTATTTTAGACTAAGTCTGTAAAAATCACATCGGTGATCTCAGAAATATATAAAATTAAATTAAAATTATAGCAACAACTGTGTATTTATTTTTTATGCATAAATAATAATAATAATAATAATATCTATGTGCTTATTGATAATAATTCGGTACTTTTCTCTCTTTGAATAACACAAAACTTAAAATTTTTAATAGATATGGTTAGTGGCACAGTTGTTTGCTTTTTAATGACTAAATGTTCTTATTCATTTATTCCTTGTGGTTTGCGATATATTTTCGATTCTGAAAATTATAATTTTAACAGCTTTAAAATTTGCTGTAATTTGTTTATAAAAAATATTTTTTTATTTTAACCCATTATTTGTTGAAACTTTTAAACATATTTTTCTTTTAATTATTGAAAATTTTCAGTTTCAGTAAAAGATCTTACAGAATCAAAACAATTTGAAGCAATTACATGTATTACTTAAAGAGTTACCGTTTTGGAAACAATGGCGAAATACATTGTCTAAAATATTGAAGAAAAAAAAAATCAATAAAAAATGTAACGTCCCCACCCTCCCCTCTAAGAAAAAGACATTGGCAGATAATGGGTTAAAAGCAAGTGTACTTTGTACTTTCTTCTAGTATTCGTTTCGTAAAAGTTTTCGACTTTTGGTCGTTGGTAGATTTACATGTTTTAAGAGGTCTAGAACTCGGTTTGACCTTTTTTTTTTTTTTTTTTTTTTTTTTTTTTATGTCTGTATTTGTGTGTTTGACGAATTTTTGTGGCAACTGTGGAACAACTGCGCTTAATTTCATACAAATCCATATGTAACTGTACTTTGAAATAAATGACTATCAGCATTACATGAAAATATCCCGACAGGTGGCATTGCCATCACGTTTTTTTTTTTTTTTTTTTTTTTTTTTTCAATTTTTAATATCGAGATATAGGACAAAATTTTGTATACATGCACCACAATGAGAATTACTTTCAACGTATCATTATAAAATTAAAAATAATTATTTAAAATTGTATTAGTCAATTATTAAAAAAAAAGTATATGTAGATTCATCACTTGAACCCCTTGAGAGAACGCACATTTTCAATATGGGTCTTTTTCAAAGAAATAGTCAATACATTTAAAGTGAATGTTTGAACCATTGATCTGTGATAATTTAAAATAAAAGTTATCGATTCTTTTAATTTTTTTCATCACACACACACACAAAGCATTTTTAAAGATATTATTTAGTTGAGCATAAAATTGACTTTCTTTGGATATTTAGCGACATACTTCTCTGGGATGAAAATCGTCTGCAATCATCTTGGAAGGTAATTTTAATAAATAATCTGTTGTAAGTGAATTTGTGTAGCAAAATACAGAAGAAAGTTTTGTGATGGCCACATCATACTAGTTTAATATTATAATTGTGTCCGCATATACTAAATTTACTTCATGCACATTTCTTAAAAAGTGTAAATCAAGCTTCATAACATCAACCGACGCGAAGTGATTATCATCAAATGTAGCTAAGAAGCATCCAGATTAAATTAGCCTTTAAATGAAACGTACCGAATTAACATCTGTTAATTCGGTATGTTTCATAAAATGTCAATCTAAAGAAATAAACATAATATAGGTTGATTATAATTGAAGATGCGATTTCAAAACTTCCGGTCAGAAGGACTTGATGTTTTACCAGAACAATCATAAGGCAATGGCGAATTTTGTTCGATTTAAAAAAAATAGTTACAAAATGATGGCGCTGTCAGTGTTGGTTTGTTGGCGGGTTGATTGGGTTTAACGTCATACTAGTACTGAGCTATGAGTGATTGGTGACGGTCTGGAATTCACCCCCAAGGAGGGTCCGGAGACACGCCATCACAATTTTGATCCTCCACGGAGGAGATTGCACTGTCAGGGTAATGTAAGGATAAAAAAGCCTAAATAGATTCGTGAAACACAGGTTATTAGTCGAAAAGAAACAATAGACTCCAGAGATTTACGATAAATTTATTTGCGAAAAGACCAGCATACGTGTTTACAGCGAAAAGAATGATAGTGACAAGAGAAAAAGAGGAGCTTCATGAAACAAACACCCAACAGATGATTAACACATAAGTTGTTCCGTGTGCCCTACACCGTATGCCGCTACTAGTTTGAAGCGCAAGACGGGGCTACAGGGACTCCAAACCATGCTCGAAGCTAATCCCCTTATCGGGGAGGAATCATGGTCCGGCCATGGCTGTCCACCATCTGTAAAAGGACCCTTCAGAGACTACCAACTTCGGCGGTTTCTTTTGAAATCCCTTTGATGTGGGAATCGAGTTGACGCGAAGCAGGAGAGAGATTTTCTCGGCTGACAAACCTCCTACTACGATCAAAATTGGGTCTATTTTGTAAAAGAGCAATAAAAAGTAATGCCCTTCATTGTAAATGTGTGCAAAATTTCAAGGGTCGCTTTCGGACAATGGATAATTTATGACTTTTGAAGCTGTGCAGAATTGCCAGTCTCTGAAGGGTCCTTAAAGCCAAAGCCCGTGAAATGAACCCACCCAAACCACGTGCGGGAGAGGAAGACCCCTTTTTATTGAAAGTATAGAAGTTACATTTTCTATAATAATATTTACATACGAAAAGTTGAAAGTGAACATTTCTAACTTTTACAAAGGTAGTTTTGTTTCACATGTTTTTACAATATTAGTAGGAATGTTCTTCTTCTAATAAATATAGTACTTTTTATTTAGTAAGATCTTAACGGGATTCATAACTGCCTTTAACACCATTTAACATTTCTTTTTAATTTTATAGTTAATTTTTAATCTGAAGAGGAAAAAAAAAAGACAAAATAAATAATTTATTCGTAATCTGTATTTTGAGCAATCTAGCCTCCGATTTTGGGTTTTAGATTACTATTTGGAACAGATCGGATAGTATCTGTGTTGATGTTATGAATATGAATATGGTGCATTATGCTTCCCTTTAAGTCGGCCTCATTCGCAATCCGCCGCTATAAACAATATTCTACAGATAGTCCCAAAGCTCGGAAGCACATGCGTTTATGTCCCGCCTTGGTAATTTGCATACCCTCATAACAGCAATGTTAACCCTGACAGAGCCATTTATCGGCACATTTTGGATCTAATTTTTTTCTTCACCAAACAAAACTCCATTGCCTGACACTGTTCTCACAGAACATCGTCATTCTGATGGGTAGTTTTACTGTTGGAGCGTTCTTAAATCGCAACTTTAATTATACTTACCCTGTACAGGTACATATGATGTTCTATTGTATACACGTATTGTTCAATTATTTAAATGCTTTAAATCTTCTTGTAAATCAAATTCTTGCGAATAATATTGGTTGCCATCTGTCACGCCAAATTTTTATAGGCACATAAAGCAGCTGAATGGTTAAGGTTCTGGCTTTCACTTACTTCTTGTCAGATTTGAGTCCCAGTTCAGGCATGGATGTTCTTAACGGTCCAGAATCTCCTTTAAGACATAGGTACTGATCTAATGAGGTTTAAAATTCAAAAATTACCATAGAGTGACATATCAAACCCTTTTGGGAACTACGATACCACAGATACTTCAAACTTCATGTGGCTTTGTTTTTATAAATTTGATTTAATTATTAAATAGTTAGTATCTGAACATATTTTCATTAAACATAGGTAAAGATATCATGGTTTAACTGGCATCTTAATGGAAATAATAATAAAACATGAATCGAAATAGGTCCATCCGTTTGGGAGCTTCTTTGCTAAAGAATGATACACAAACACAAACATAAAAAAGATTAAAATTTATTTCACCCTTATTTTTTCGCCGAAGGTTAAAAATATACACCATTTTTGGAATAGTTTAAAAAAAAAAATGTTATTTTAAATTAAATTGAAAATAATACTTTGATAATTAAAAATAATAATTTTAAAATTTTTACTAAAATTACCGATTTCTTTTCCTTTTCCTTTTTTTTCCTCGTTTTAAAAGTCAATTTTTACTTTCTCTTACCAATAAGGTAGAGAAAGTATTGTTTTTGGGTCAAATTTTCGAATGCGAGATTTTGTTATATTTACACGTTTTGAGGTCCCCTGAATACGAAAATCATGTTTTTAGCAAATGGTCTGTGTGCGTGTCTGTGTGTATGTCTGTGTGTCTATGTGTATGTCTGTGTGTCTGTGTGTGTCTGTCTGTTATCAGCATATCTAAAAAACAAATTATGGCAGAAAGTTCAAACTTGGTATTCTAAATCTGTATTATATAGGGATGCTACAGTAAGCTTTTCGTTAAGATCAAGCAAATGGTTCGTGTACAGGGACAATCAAGAGAATTCTAATACATTACGTCTATGGGGGAAATTGCAGGTAAGTAGAGTTTAACGTCTATAGACTGCACTAAACAAAATGAAACGAATACATATATTTTGTAATAGAGATAGTCAACTGGGAATAAATTTTTGTGTATGTAGGAGCCTCGCCTCCCCCCTGGGGGGGAAGAAAATTTTCATGATGAGTACCTTTCAAAACAGCTTGCCAATACCTTTAAAATGAATGGTTGAACCATCGATCTGCGATAATTTAAAACAAAGTTATCGATTTTTTTCACTTTTAACAAAAAAAATAAAAAAATAAAAAATAAAAAAATAGAAAAAAAAATCGTATTTTTTTTTTCTTTTTTTTTTTTTTTAAATATATTGAGAATAAAATGGCCTTTTTTTTTTTGGATATTTAGTGCTATACTACTTCTCTAATATGGAAATCGTCTGCATTATCATAAAAGATTATTTTTTTAAATAATAATTTTAATAAAGTATTTTTAAAAAACAGAATTATTTTTTAATAACCGAATTAAATTTTATATACATCTAGGTGCATTAATGAAACGGGGGGTTGAGGGGGGCGGTAGCCCCCTTCACACAAAATTAATTATCATATAAAACTCTTCCTAAGCTTAATTTGAATTGTTTAACATAGGTTTACATAACATCGTTATCTTACCTCTTAAACTCCAACCTGTATTTACAGTATTAAATTTCAGGGTAAGAGAAAGTCGTGTGAGTGACACACCAGATTATTTCTTTAATAATCCACATATGGTTTTCTACTTGCAATTTGCGGTGTACAATTTTTTCCCTTGTCAATATCTATATAGCAATATCTATAGTAATTAAAAACATCTAATTAAGTCACTAAATGAATGAAAAGTATGTTATTTAAAATCATGATTAATTTACATCATTAATAAATTTACATCACAAATCACTTAAATATGAGATCGATGTAAAATTACATAAAACTAAATTATTTTTCTTGAAACAAAAAGGAAAATTTGAGAGGGTTTTATTTTTACCCGAAAAGCAATTAACATAAAACATATATAACCACGTCAAAAAAAAAGTCTACATGTATGACATGAATTAAATTAAATTTGAAAAATAAATTGCTGTGTACCATTGCGCAAAGTGCTATCTTGTTCTGCTCATCGTATATTTTAATTATGAGATAAAAATAGCAAGGTAAGTCGTTCATTGGCCCCATGCGTCCAATAACGGTAAATGACATTCGTTGTTGTAAAAAAAAAAAAAAAAAAAAAAAAAAAAAAGACAATAAAAATAACGTTTTGTTGGCGAATTCCAATATTTAAACGTAAATTAAAATTAGGAAATTGGAAATATAAAAGCTAAAAGATAGTTGTAGGAATTTATTTTAGTTAAAAGCATTCTTTAATAGCCCACCAGTTTTTATTACATATAAAAATAAAGTAAAAGAACGCGAAAAGGTAATTTTTCATTTACTTTCTGTATAAAAATCATTAAATAAAATCGAAGATAGAAGATAGAAGAATTATTTAGGCATTTTTTAAATAATAATTAATATCTGTCTTCTCTGTAATATATTTTTAATTAGACATGGCCGTAATAAGTTATATAATCTAAATCAACATTGTTGTTTAGCAATACTTGAGTTACAGATAAATATTATTCATCCAAAAAGTTGCGTCATTATTGCAGAACAGATGTATAAAAAAAAAAAAAAAAAAAAAAAAATCAATTGATTCAACCGATGAGATGTGAAAGTGGCTAAGCTCAGCTGGTAGAGTTTTGTTGTACTATGTGAATGGAAATGAGCAAGTTAGAATTCAAGCTTAATTACTTTTTGTTTTTATAGAAATTGATTCACCTTTTCTATATGAAACACTGAAACGGTTTTGTAATTGTAGATCTTCTATCTAGCTGTTATTTCTCTAAGTATTTTCCGGTGTATGTGTACAGGAATTCACAAAAATTTTCAAACATATTACAGTCTGTGAGAAATATTTCTTTAAAACATATTTATTTACCTTTTTTTTTGCATAAAACATAACGAAATTAAAATATATTCGCAAAGCATGTTCATAAATGAATATTAGAATATTAACTGATTTCTTTTAATAAAAGTACTTCATCGCTAACCCTAAATTTTTTTGCTTTCATTCGATTTATTTTACTCAATTCACCTCAACTGAGAATTTTTAGAGTACTATCTTAAAAGTATTATACTCGATAAACCGAAAACTTGTTTAAGGACGGTCACATATTTAAGAAACAAAACTTTATAAAACGAACGTCAACTTAACTATTAAAATAAGGATTTAACCATTATTTTTTATTATTACTAGTGTAGTTATTTACTTGAAATTCCGTAAATGTACTGTACAGTATTTTGCTAGATGTTATATAACACAGACATTTTTGCAGACATCAGTATTTTAAATTTAATATAAAATGCGAATTCTTAATATCGTCGATATCAAATATTCGTTTATAATTTGAAAGTTAATAGTCTAAACTAAGCATGCACCCCTTTTTGGGGTGGATGGGAGAAAAGCAATGATGGAAAAACCCATTTTAACAAAGGGAGATTTATAATCATTATTATTATTTTATTATTTTATTATTTGTTAATTTTTTTTTATTGGTAATTTCTATAAACATTTTAATAGTTGTTTAATTTTTATATTTTTTCTGAATTAATTATTGATTATAACACTTCATGACTTCATGAATACATGAATACATGAATGCTATTTGATTTTTTTTTATAAGCATCATATAAAATAAAACAAATTAAAAGCATACTTTGAGTTATATCTAATTAACAAACTATCCCTCTATTAAGACTATATATTCTTTTAGTACGGAGGACTATTAGTTTCAATCTACAGATAAAACGTTGTCGCCAGTTTTACAATGGTTGGACATTTATCGAAATCGAAAATTTATCGGAAATATAATTGAATAATTTAAAAGCGATGTTATAATTTGAAAAAAAAAAAAAAAAAAACTAATAGATTTCCATACTAAAATAAATTCTGCTTTTGTCAGAATTTCATCAAAATCTTTTTTTTTTTTTTTTGAAAGAAAAAGAAAGGAAAAGAAAATTAATAATAATCAGTATCAAAAAAGACAGTATCGAAAATGTTGAAGAAGCCCTTTTTTTAGACAAAAATACATAATTTATTTTAATTTTTAATTGTTGCCTTTTTGGCAACAATTTTTTTTTTTTTAATGAAAAGAAATTCGCGCGTAAATATTAAAACTTATATAAAACTTTGTGAAAAATTAAACTTGCAGGGTAAAATTGACGTTATTATAGCTCTAAAGGTGTTTTATTATTATTACTTTTATTATTATTGTTATTATTATTAAAATTGATTAATTAATTTTTCAATACTTCCTTGCTATCCTTTGTACATAATGTTTTTCTACACAACATTATAATAGAGAAATAATTTTTCTGTAGATTTTTTGTTAAGCGTTTATTTATTTATTTATTTATCTATTTAAGCACTATAAATGTAGCTGTGTACTTTTCATTAAAATACTCAATCGAAAGACAAAAATGTGCTTATCGGCAATAAATATTGCCGAAAAGAAATATTTAAAAGAAATATTGCCGAAAAAATAATTCTTAGATTTCGTTAATGAAACAAGAAACACTTGTTTTGCCACTTATATTTGTTGCTCATTATTTCTAAGTTTTATGTTACAAATTGATGCAAATAATTTTTTATATTTTACCACGTTTTGCTTCGTTAAATTTATTTTATATTGAGACACAAAAAATACTACATCCAATGCAATTAGTTACTCATACTAGCCGAGCGACTAACTGGGAATTTTTTTTTTTTTTTTTTTTTTTTTTTTTTGCAATATGCAATCAGCGTAACTGCGAACTCTGCAGTATTGTCGGGAGACTTTTCATAGGAAATTTTCTACAGAAACTTTCAATTTATTCAATCGTTGCTTATAAATATGGCATATTTGTATTAAAATATAGCAGTGATAAATCTTATATAAAAATTCTAAATATTGTCAGCTAGGAATTAGAGTGGTACATTTCACAAGTCTGCAAAAAAGTAAGCAGGCTGCATTGAAATTTTGTTGGAATCAAAAATGACATCCATTTTCTTTTCCTTCACACACCGTTTCTCTCTTTTCTTTGTTTTAAATGAAAGATTTACATTAAAATAAAGATAAAATAGCGGTGATAAAATCACTAACTTTATTACACTGTACGAAATACATTATTTCTCATACTTAAACCACTTCTTCTTGATGTACTTGTGGTCAATAATTTCGCCTATGAAACTTATTTTTCTCCTTTTTGACGTTTCTCCGACCCCCCCCCCCCACCTCATTCTTCTCATTTTATATTTGTATTAATTTTTAGATTCACTCTGAATAAATATTATTTTAAAGTAAGAAATAATTATTGAATATTGTTTCTGAATTCAACAACAGAACACCAGATTTCAAATTCCACAGTTATTTTAATACACGATAATATGTGTGTTTGTTATTAAATATCAAATTTTTTTTTCAGTGTAACTATATCGGTGATTCTTTAAGGAAAAAGAGATTGTCAGTGTTGTGAAATTTAGAGACTTTTTTATTCAACTATCACCAATAATTTTGAGAAGTGATATTTGATATACATAGTAGACGATTAATCTTCGAATTGAGTAGGCAACCGTTACAATTAAAATTTAGTGGTAGATATTAAACGAAAACGTCCTTAAATTTAGCATCATTGCAGATTGTATGTCCACACATATATATATATATATATATATATATATTATGAATTAAAACGGTAATTTTATTACACCATGTCAAACTAAAGTTATCTATAGTTTATAATTTTTTCCAAATGTATCAATATACTATGGAATATATTGCATTTAAAAAAATTGTTAAAATGATGTATAACTTCATCATGTTTAACTAAATTATTTATTGAAAAGTTTCATTATGCACGAAATTGTTTGGGACGGTGAAGAAATAAATTTTAAAGTATTTTTCATGTGAAGGTTTTAAACTGAATGAGAAATAACCTTCACAACAATGATAGATAGTTGATTCTAATGAACATTAATTAAAGTATTTGATGCATACTCAGACATTCAAGAAAATCTTTTTATTTGCAATATAGTACGCATGTAGAACCTCGATTACCCGATGTAATTTGGATCGAACCTACAGTCGGTAACAAAAGTCTCCGAACACTAGCGAAAATTCCTATGTAAAAAAAGTACACTTAATACAGTTTTGTTAAATAAATCCTTGTCGAATCCTGTTTTTAGACTGGCTATGAACAGGATTCGACAAGGATTTATTTAACAAAACTGTATTAAGTGTACTTTTTTTATATAGGAATTTTCGCTAGTGTTCGGAGACTTTAGTTACCGACTGTATATGGGATAATCGAAATTTTCGGATAATAGAGAATGTTTCAATGACCATTTAGTTTAATATTTAGTATCGTCATCGAACTGCTAAGACTATTTGAACTGCTAAATAAATTATGCATGAAATTTCCTTTCACTGAAAGCTCAAAAATACACTATCTATCAATAAGTGTTTGGATACTTCCGAATTTAGACGTTTAGATAGAAATTATGAGAGATAGAACTAACAGAATCTCAGTTCTCTCAGAATAAAAGCTAAACTAGAAAGGGTTTTACTCACATTTTTATCTTGATTCAATCAATGCCCAATGGTAATACAGTGTTTCGCTGATTGTAAATAAATATTGATAAAAAACCCTATCACCTGCCCCCCCCCTTTTTTTTTTCTTTTTGAGAAGAACTGAAATTCTGTTCATTCTAAATCTCAAAACTTTTTGAATTTACATATTTGTTTGGGGTTTTCCATATAAGTTGCTCAATACTTTTGACTATTTAAAGCTAGTGCATGCGAGTTAAAAAATATTTAATAAAAATGCTCATATTTCGCAAGATATTTCATATTTTTGCATTCTGGTTGCAGTATGGCGTGTTTAATACAGTATGTCAAATTTCCTAATAATGGCTTTGCTCTAGCTCTAATACCCTATGTGTTATAATCTAAAAAGTGGAAATATTTTTTGCAATTAAAAAAACCCGTTATATCTCCATGAATATATGTGGCAACCTCATAAAAAAGTATACAGATTATACGGAAAATTCTCATAATTACATGCTGCAGCCAAAACGCTTTTAAAGCTTTACTTTTTACTGGGTGATCCACAACATTTTGATTTTTGTTTAATTTTTTAATGGTCCCCTATTCCTCTTCAGGACACAACTTTTGCTGAAATATATGAGCTATAACATGTTCTTTACCCTACCAAAGTTTCAAGATGATGCCTAAAGAACTTTTCTAGATGTGTGACAAAACGTCTAAATACGAAAGTGTCCAAATTCTTATTGGTAGATAGTGCATTTAAAAAAAAAAAAAAAAAAAAAAAAAAAACACTCTATGAAGAGGGAACCAAAATATTTATCTGTAATCGCAGTTTGGAAAGGATGCTTGTATATACAAGGCATGTTAAAGTAAAAAAAGGAAAACCTTAAAAAAAAAAAAAAAAAATGAATTTTGGTTAACAGAAAGTGTTGTTTAAAAGAGTTTTGTATAATAGATGCTGAAAAAAAGTCAGGAAACTGACGTCGGTTACTGGAGAATTTCGGTTACACGAGGGTCGGATAATCAACGTTCCCGTGTATTTTTAAATATAATTGTCATGTATTTTTATTTTGTCTATTATTAAATGCCTTTATCTGTCCATGTTTATGTGAAAACACCAAAAGTTCTCCTAATTATTACAATTTAGATTACGTTTTTTTATAAAAACGTGCATTTTATTTATCGTAATATCAGAATAAATTTCTTTAATCTTTTATCGTTCCCTCCATATTTTCATTTGAGAATTGCTAAACTAACTTCAAAGATGGCTATTAGACACACACAGCTGATGATTATATATATGTAAAAAGGAAAATAACTAAAACTTTTAAATTCTGAGACATTTTTAGTCTAAAACATCTATTTGTTAATTAATTCAGATCAAATAATAAATAATTTCATTAATAAATAACATTGTAAGTAAATACTATAAATTGTAAGAAACTTGCAGGGAATTGTAAGAAACTTGTTTCAAGTCAAAATAATTCTACGGCCCTGCAACAGTTGAAAAAACTGTACACGAGTGTATCATTAAAGAAGCAACTAAGCAATCGCGTTTACTAAGAAACTGAAAGTGACTTCTGCATTTGACTTTTTCAGAGATATCTTTTGTTCAATTTTGGAGTAGTGTTGCTATCTACCGAACAAAAAAGAATCAAAAGTTAAAAAAAAAAAAAAAAAAGTTAAGCGTTTGATTTTATTGCTAAAGATTACTCTCCGGATTTATTTATACCACTATTTCTTGAACACTTTCTTCGTTTTATTTTATAACGGAATTTCTCATGACAAATAAAGAGAATCAAAGAATTTGTTAATCCAACTAAACTCTGCGTTTCCCAAACTACTTTTGAATTTAATAGCAAATTTTATAAACAGTGTGATGGTTTAAGTATGGGTAATCCTTTATCTCCTATTCTTGCCGATATCTATATGCATTATTTTGAGGAAAAATTTTAAAGATGTTAAATTTAAAATGCTGGTTACGTTACGTAGATGACACTTTCATTCTTGTTGAAAATCCGTTTGATGTTTCTGCCATTCTTAACCCCTTCCGCTCCAGGCTAGCTGTAGTGTAAATATGTGAAATACCAGATTATAATTTTGAAATAAAGCAATACATAACGAAGTAACAATGTGCATTTTGTTGTGAAGTCCCTTTTCAGTTCAGGCAGTTGCTCAGGACGTGCATCGGCAAAAGGTTCCGACATAAATTTCCAGTGAACCTGCTGTAAGTGGTTCATCATCACTGTCATCGCTTTCGCCGTCTTCACTTGTTGTAAAGTCATCATTGGAATCTTCAAATTCGTCATAATCGGGGATATAATCACTATCCGAATCACTAGAATCAGACATTATTCACAGTTTCAAACACCGGCAAAATACACAAAATCGAGCAGCGAAAATTACACACAACCGCAGCCGCGAGAAATCACGAATCAACTGGCGTAGCCAAAACTAATAGGTCACCGAGACTACTAATTCCATTTAGTTGTCAGTAATGAAAAAACAATTTCAAAATACCATATGACAAATAAAATAACTCTCTCTGATATCCCTACAACGTTGGGATTATTGTAATACTTTCTTTGGACGTATGCACGTACGTCCATGGTATTAATGGCCGTTAGAACTAGGACGTACGCACGTACGTCCCTGGAGTGGAAGGGGTTAATATTGCTAATGCTATTGATCCCCATATTCAGTTTACCTTCGAGTTAGAAAATTGTAATCAACTTCACTTTCTTGATGTTTTAGTTACTAGGTGCGATTCCTCTTTTAAAACCTCTGTGTACAGGAAACTTTTCTCTGTTTCTAACCCTTCCCATGCTCTCTCTAATCATCCGGCTAAACAAAAAATTGGCACCTTTTACACTTACGTGTATCGTGCTCTTAAAATTTGTTCTGATACTTCTTCTCTTAAAGAAGAACTCAATTATTTAAAGTCTGTTGCTATTAAAAGAGGTTTTAGACCCTCTATAATTGATAAAGCTCTCAAAAAGTTCAGTAGACCAACTTATAATTCTACTCTTTCCATTGATGATAAAATTAAACCTGATAATCTTGTTGTCCTGCCTTTTTATCCCCCCTTATGTTTTTAATTAGCCAAAGTATTGAAGCGTTTCAATTTTCAGGTTATTTTTAAACCTGTCAATAAATTCCAATTCCCTTCAACCAAATCCCCTGTTCCTGAGCTTCTATAATGTCCCTTGTAATAATTGTGATTTATCTTATATTGGTCAAACAAAAAGAAATCTTGAATGCCGTTTACGTGAACATTCCCGGTATGTTGTTAATCAAGAAATTTCTAAATCATCTATTGCGAAGCACAGTTGGGAATATGATCATAGTTTTAATTTTAAGAATTCCAAAATTATCTTTCATGCCAAACGCGTTTCCGAACTAGATTTTTTGGAAAATTTAGCTATTTACCTTAATCGTGGTAAAATTGTCAATGAAAAATCTGATTCCACTTTGCTGTCTACAGCCTGGAAAAATTTGTTTAATTCAATTAAATAATTTACTTGATTATGTTTATAAAATAATACTAGTTATAATAAAGTAATTCTAGTTAAAAGAAAAAAAATAATAATGAATAAATAAATTTTATCAAATTTACTTATTAGTATAATATTAATAAAATAAAATAAATAAAATAAATAAATAAATTTAATTGATTACTCCTTCCCCCCCCCCCCTTGTGTGTGTGTGTGTGTGTGTAGGTGTGTTCCTCTCTGATTGGTCCTGCCCTGCATGATGCTTCCTATTGGTTGTTTGTGTTGCTCCTTCCCCTCTGATTTTTGCCCTGCTTTCAGTCTTGCTTTTGCTTCCAAGGCAGTAGCACGTGTTTGCACCTGATGAAGAAAGGCTACGTCCTTTCGAAACCGGTTGTGCTGACTTAAAATTCATGGTGTGTGAAGAAGTTTTAATATCTTTCTATTGAGTGAACGCCAGTTTTTGAGTTTAGTTTTTGGTAAAGAGAATACTTCTATTAAAAACTATTGGTACGAAATAATCAGAATAGTTGGCACCTCTGAATTTTTATTTTTAAATAGTTCTTTTCTAATAAGTTTTACAAGTTAATTGAATAAAAGTATTTTTGTTTTCTATAATAACAAGACCAATGTAAGATTAAAATACTAAATATTAATTTACAGGTAAGCTAAGAAAAAAAATACCTTCATTCATTGACTATAAATTTTACTTTCTAGATTTAAATTTACACATCAATCGGTTATCCTTCAATTGATAATTTTCTAAAAGCAGCTCACAAATAGTGTTAAAGAAACATGCAGTCGGCAACAAAAGTATCCGAACACTAGCAAAAATTCCTATATAAACAATCTGGTGTGTCACTCACACGACTTTCTCTTACCCTGAAATTTAATACTATAAATACAGGTTGCAGATTAAAAGGTAAGATAACGAGTACTGTTATGTAAACCTGTGTTAAACAATTCATATTAGGCTTCGGAAGAGTTTTATATGATAATTAGTTCTGTGTGAGGGGGGCTACCGCCCCCCTCAACCGCCCGTTTCATTAATGCACCTATATTTATATAGAATTTAATTCGGTTATTAAAAAATAATTCTGTTTTTAAAAAATTATTTATTAAAATTATTATTTAAAAAAAATATCTTTTATGATAATGCAGACGATTTCCATATTAGATAGGTAGTATAATGCCAAATCAGGGTTGCCAAATTTGGCCTTTTTTTATTCAATAGTCACCAATAATTTTTATTTGTAACGTTTGACTAATCACTTCGAAGATTGATAGTGTATTATATATATCAAATGTCACTTCTCTAAATTATTGGTGACTATTGAATAAAAAAAAGGCCAAATTTGGCAACCCTGCGCCAAATATCCAAAAAAAAGTCCATTTTATTCTCAATATTGAAAAAAAAAAAAAAAAAAACGATTTTTATAAGTTTTTTTTCGTTAAAAGTAAAAAAAAATCGATAACTTTGTTTTAAATTATCGCAGATAGATGGTTTAACAATTCGTTTTAAAGGTGTTGGCGAGCTCTTTTGAAAGATACCCATCATAAAAATTTACTCCACTCGAGGGGGGACTTCCCCCCAGGGGGAGGCGAGTTTCCTACATACACAAAAAATTTTTCCCAGTTAAATATCTCTATTACAAGAAACATATATTCGTTTCATTTGGTTTAGTGCAGTCTATAGACGTTAAACTCTATTTACCTGCAATTTCCCCCATAGACGTAATGTATTAGAATTATCTTGATTGTCCCTGTACACGAACCATTTGCTTGAACTTAACGAAAAGCTTACTGAAGCATCCCTATATGATACACATTTAGAATATCAAGTTTGAACATTTTGCCATAATTTGTTTTTGAGATATGCTGATAACAGACAGACACACACACACACACAGACAGACATACACACAGACCATTTGCTAAAAACATGATTTTCGTATTCAGGGGACCTCAAAACGTGTAAGTATAACAAAATCTGGCGTTCGAAAATTTTACCCAAAAACAATACTTTCTCTACCTTATAGGTAAGAGAAAGTAAAAAAGTACACTTAAAACTATTTTGTTGAACAAATCCTTGTCGAATCATTTTCTTAGACTGACTAAGAACATGATTCGACAAGGATTTATTTAACAAAACAGTATTAACTCTACTTTTTTTTCATAGGAATTTTTGCTAGTGTTCGGATACTTTTGTTACCGACTGTACATCAAACTGTCTATAGAATATTTTCTAAAAAATACATTACATATGTTTGATTTTTCTTTTTCTTTTCTTTCTTTTTCTTTTTTTTTTTTTTTTTTTTTTTAAGTAATTAACTTGCTACTATTTTAATAACTTATACATTGATTAAATTATTTATTCATTAAAAATCTCTCTATAATTATCAAAGTTGAATAAAAAGGGGATTCACGTATTTTTATTAACATCAAATATTTATTACAATTGCAATTATTTTTATTTATGTCACATGTTATTGTATTTCGTGAATGCTATTTAACTTGAGAACGTAATTTATTTTGAAAAAGGCTCAATGATTATAATTCGTAAGTAACACATACGAAACCCCAATACGGAAATTATGTTCTGTATTATGAGGGGGAAAAAAATGGATTTTTATATAACGAAATTAGTTCATTTGTGTTTCTTCATTATCTCGCATCACTTATTTATTTAATATCTTACGATGCCGATTGCGTTTTTATAAATACGATGCAAAGAAAAACTTATTAAATTATGTTTATGTTATTATGATTTAATTTTTTTTTCTTACTGATAAAAATTTTCTGTTATAATTGAAGAGCTACCCAAAGATATTTTACCAATTTAATCGTTGCTTCAATGTTTAAAAAATTACTGTTATAGAAAATAAATTCTAGACCATGATGCTTGTTGTAATTAACTGAAATTCAAAGTGACAAAATTCGCTGATCAAATTAAGTTTTATATAAATATTTAAAAACGAATTTTGTGTTCATACAATTAATTTAATGAAATGTAAACCGTCAAATTTATTCACAGCTTCTCTGCCGTTGTATAACAATACGTATTTAATATAAAAATTAATTTTATTTTCAGTAATTTTTGACTGTGGTGAATCCATTTGCTGATGAATTAGTCGAATTTAAAATAAGATAAAGCTAAAAGAGTCTGTGCACAATTCAGTAGAATAAAATAAAAAATCCATTTATTATTATTATTATTACTTATTTTATTTTTATTTATTTATTCTACTTATTTATTTATTTATTTATTTTTTGCTGAACTATCGTTGAATAATTTTGAATTCATAGTTTTATTTATTTATTTATTTTTATGCCTTTCCACTTCTATTTTGTTGTAAAGCTCTAATTTGATGCAAAATCTGTTATAAAACAAAACTATTTTGTTGATTCTCTCTATACAGGGTTGTTGTAATTGCTCACAAGTATAGGAGGGATTATTTTAACTACAATTAAATTACTAACAAAAATAATTACAGTTAAATGACATTGTTGTAAGTTTTTTTTTTTTTTTTTAAGAATTGTTATTATATTCGGAGTGGATATTTCAACCTAATAATTAAAAATTCAGAAAAATTAAAGAAGTTTAAAAAGAATTAAATAATTGTATTTAAAGAAAAAAATATTAAAAAAACAGAAAACAAGCCAAGATAAGGATATAACATTGAGTTACTAAATATCTCGTTAAACTTAAAATTAGTATATTTATTTTTTATTTTGCATGTTTTATAGCTTGACCAAATCTGACCTTCTCTTTGACCAAATCTGTTGTTGTCCATAATCGGAGCACTTACTATTGTAAATGGTGCAGCTTTCATGTAACCATCTGCTACAAGTAACACATTTAAACTAATCAAGTGAATTGTCGAAATTGTCTCCTGGTGCCTAGTTCTCTCCTGGTATTTTCAGTTACTCACTAAACTCATCCGCATTGTCTTGTCATTATCAATAAGCTGAGCGTCTAAAATAGCCACATTTTATTTTAGACGCTCGAAACAATCAGCATGCGCATTCAAATCGACACACCATTATTGCTATTGTACTACAACCTGGAGTCTCAGCACGCACTCTCTACTCCTTCTATCCGAACTTCTATGTGCGTAATCTCTCCTAGCTTTACTTTATTTACATTATTATTTTTAATTTCTGAATGACACTTAAGCAAACTGTGATATGATTTTTTTTTTCTTTCTGTGGGAAATTTTATATTGAGACACTGAAAAATGTTTTATGTTAGATTATTATTATTATCATTATTATTTTGTGCTGTCATATCTCAGAGATAGATTTAAAAATTGAAATTTTCAATGAATCGCTGATAGCAAGTAGACCCTTACAACTTACTCGCTACTTTTATATATATATATATAACTCAGTAATAACCAGTAGCCATTAAACTCTCTTAGCTTAGTAGCAACTTTCCACCATTTTTTCTTTAATTATAATAAAATACATGTATAAGGAATAATACAGAAAAATAAGGATTTAATAAAATATAGCAGTAAGTAAAAAGAAGCTACAGAATTTATTAAGCTTTGCATATGTATACAATAAACTACTGACCACCAAAGTTGATTGTAAGTAGCGGATTTCCAGATTACAGATAATTATTTAAAGATTATTAAACAAAATGAATGCACATGTATTGAATAATAATTATACTTAAAATTTAAAGAAAAACATTTTCTATGTTTCATGATTTTATTTTTTTCCCCCGCTTTCACCTCTTCAAACCTTTCCTTTATATATATATATATATATGAAATTTTGCAGACATGTGATGATTATGATGACTATTTAGCACCCCTTCCTCTTTCTTTAAATAGCCTAAAAGCAATTAGTATTTTTACTTTCTCTTACCCATAAGGTAGAGAAAGTATTGTTTTTGGGTCAAATTTTCGAAAGCAAGATTTTGTTATATTTACATGTTCTGAGGTCCCCTGAATACGAAAATCATGTTTTTAGCAAATGGTCTGAGTGTATGTCTGTGTGTCTGTGTGTGTGTCTGTGTGTCTGTGTGTGTGTCTGTCTGTTATCAGCATATCTAAAAAACAAATTATGGCAGAAAGTTCAAACTTGGTATTCTAAATCTGTATTATATAGGGATGCTACAGTAAACTTTTCGTTAAGATCAAACAAATGGTTCGTGTACAGGGACAATCAAGAGAATTCTATTACATTACGTCTATGGGGGAAATTGCAGGTAAGTAGAGTTTAACGTCTATAGACTGCACTAAACCAAATGAAACGAATATATATTTTTTGTAATAGAGATAGTTAACTGGGAAAAGAAACTGTGTATGTAGGAGCCTCGCCTCCCCCCCCCCCTGGGGAGGGAAGTCCCCCCTCGAAGGGAGTAAATTTTCATGATGGGTATCTTTCAAAAGAGCTCGCCAATACCTTTAAAACGAATGGTTGAACCATCGATCTGCGATAATTTAAAACAAAGTTATCGATTTTTTTTACTTTTAACGAAAAAAAACTTAGATTACTTTCTCTTACCCATAAGGTAGAGAAAGTATTGTTTTTGGGCCAAATTTTCGAACGCGAGATTTTGTTATATTTACACGTTTTGAGGTCCCCTGAATACGAAAATCATGTTTTTAGCAAATGGTCTGTGTGTATGTCTGTGTGTCTGTGTGTCTGTGTGTGTGTCTGCATGTGTGTCTGTCTGTTATCAGCATATCTCAAAAACAAGTTATGGCAGAAAGTTCAAACTTGGTATTCTAAATGTGTATCATATAAGGATGCTACACTAAACTCTTCGTTAAGATCAAGCAAATGGTTTGTGTACAGGGACATTCAAAAGTATTCAAATACATTACGTCTATGGAGGAAATTACAGGTAAGTAGAGTTTAACATCTATAGAGTGCACTAAACCAAATGAAACGAATATACATTTTTTGTAATAGAGATAGTCAACTGGGGAAAAAAATTGTGTATGTAGGAGCCTCGCCTCCCCTCCCCCTGGGGAAGAAGTCCCCCCTCGAAGGGAGTAAATTTTCATGATGGGTATCTTTCAAAAGAGCTCGCCAATACCTTTAAAACAAATGGTTGAACGATCGATCTGCGATAATTTAAAACAAAGTTATCGATTTTTTTTTTTTTTTTTTTTCTTTCTTTTAACGAAAAAAAACCTTAGAATTTTTTTTTTTTTTTGAAATATTGAGAATAAAATGGACTGTTTTTGGACATTTGGTGTTACACTACTTCTCTAATATGGAAATCGTCTGCATTATCATAAAAGATAATTTTTTTAAATAATAATTTTAATAAATTATTTTTTAAAAGCAGAATTATTTTTTAATAACCGAATTAAATTCTATATAAATGTAGGTGCATTAATGAAACGGGGGATTGAGGGGGGTGGCAGCCCCCCTCACACAGAACTAATTATCGTATAAAACTCTTCTGAAGCCTAATTTGAATTGTTTAGCATAGGTTTACATGACACTTCTCGTTATCTTACCTCTTAATCTGCAACCTGTATTTATAGTATTAAATTTCAGGGTAAGAGAATGTCGTGTGAGTAACACATCAGAATATTCTTTTGTGGCAAGTGTCAGCACCCCTCACATCGTAGCGCTCAAAATGGCTAGCACTGAAAAATAAAAAACCTGTTTTGTTTCGTTATTTTATTTTAACTTTATGCCTTGCTGCATTTTTCCCTCCAAAGATAATCAAGTAATAGAATTGGCTGGTTATTAATATATTTTAGTCAATGTATTTTTTCTTCTTTTTTCTTTTTTTTTTTTTTTAGTAACCATGTGAAAATTGGAGAGGGGAATTTTTCAGGTCAACTCAGAGACTTTTATGATACACTGCTTAAATTTTTTTTTTGAGACACATCTCAGTTAGCTGAAACTGGCTTCTATAAAGTCATATAAAATACATATTTTTTTTTTTTTAACTGTGATTAAAAATTAGGTTGAATGAGTTGTACGTCGTCCTAGAGCTGTAAAATGGACAATGTGCAACGGTGTGAAATTCACCACCTTTCGATTTTTCCGCAGGGGGAATGGATTTCCCTTTCTTTGTAATCCCATGATTCTTGAAACTGAATCTTTTGGAGTTTTGGATTAATTTTATTAAAAATTGTGCTTTTTTTTTTTTTTTTTTTTTTCTTATTACTCTTTAGTTTATAGTATTGGTCAAAAATCAATATTTAAGAAATGAATGCCAAGATCAAGATTTGTCTACTACACTATATATATATAATATATATAAATAAACACACACACACACACACATATATATATATATATATATATACATAATGTATGGTTATAACAGTTGCTGTCTTTACTCACCATATAAAATCAGTTTCATTAAAATTCGAAAAGCAATTCGAAAAGCCTTAATAGCGCAGTGCACTTCTATTGATATCACTTTGTACGAAAGAGAAAACATTCATCTTTAGAACAAATATTTGATTATCTCTATTCCAATAAGTATATTTCGTACTTGCTAGAGTACAATTTCCGATCATTGACGTGGTCTTGTTGATTTGTATTACTTCGTTTAATACTCCATTCTTCATTTCTAGCTCTTAAGGTACAAAAGACACTGCTCTAAAGAAGAATTTTATATATAGAAAATTGTTTTTATCAACTTTTATTAACATCTTTTATAATTATTATCATTTATAAAATAGCATTTTTACATTTATATTGTTTCTAAGTATAGTTTTGTTTTCTTAGAACTTCTTAAACTTTAATTTTATAATTATTAACTTTAAAACAAGATTAAGACAATACTCAAATACATTTAATTTATAAGTGAAAATTTAAAATCTACATTTAGAAAAATATGCAACATTTAATGATTAATTTTAACTAAAATGAAACTTTAAATATATGCCGAAAATTTTTACTTTAATGATATTTAAAATGGAAATATATAAAAAATAAATAAACATTTTGATTTATATTGAGAAAATAAATTTGATAAATTAAAATAAAATTTAAAAAATACATTAAATAGTTTTCGTATTATTCTAAAGTTTTTATTTTCAAATTCAAAAGAAAATTGTAAAAAAAAAAAAAAAAAGCAAATGTATGTGAAATAGAAGCACTTCCAGAAAAAACACTACAACTTTGATGCACCAGTATTAGTCGTTGCAGAATGGCAACAAGTTTGGACCGGGAAAAGAGTTCCGACCAGGGTTGCCAGATTAGGGAAATGTTTTGCGATTTTGGGGGAATATTTTGTCCGTGGGGAAATATTGGCGAAAGTGCCAAAGTTGTGGAAATGTTTGGGGATTGGATTGGATTTGGGATTAAGGCCGATTTACTGCTGTAGGTTTTAGGCCTGAGGGGGGTGTACCCTCCGTGGAGGTCTTTCTAAGGGGGCCTAGCACGTATTTACGCAAGTTTCGGAGAAAACCACAGAAAACTCCGAACGGCTAGGCCGACGAGCGCGACATGGGATCGAACCCGGCACCTCACGTCTACCAGCTTTGAGCACAGAACCGCTCGGCCGCTGGTGGGCGAAAATGTTTGGGGAAAAAATAAATTCTTGGGGAAATGTTGGAGACAAAACCCGAAGAATTAACGCCCCCCCCCCCCCCATCAAAAAATTGAATGTACGAAGTAAGTATTTAACGATTGATCATCCAGTCAATTTTACAATTCTGAAGTGTACCACTTTTGTTATAGAAGTTAGATCTTTTACGATTTCCTTCATTGCTTTTGATTATCATCTGAAATGCATTTTAGAAACCGTCTTTATTTTCTCCAGTGTACCAGTTTTATTTTTAATGTTTCACAGCCATTTTTTTTATGTTTCACATTACAAATATCTGCTTTCAGAAATATCTAAGTAAAATACATGATGTTTAATATAATTCTGAAACTTAATCATACATTTTGGTTGAAACGTTACTTAATAAATCAAGCTCCATCAACAACCTGAAAGCTCTGTACCGGAAGTTGGTGAAGGGAGGGATGAGTGATGCCGATTGATGAACGAGTGGCCTTAGCTTCTGAAAATTGACATTTTATATGCGTAATTTGCGGCAATTTTCCTGAATAGATGTTGAGATATAGCCAACTGAAAAATCACAGAAAATAAAGACTTCAATTAATCAATAAACATTTACATATCATGTACCGCGTTTGGTGCTTTTATATAACACTAGCAGGCTTTGCCCGCTCCGCTGGTCATTGTAGTTAAATGACTTCTCAAAATTCAATATCACTCAGTAATATATTAAAAAAAAGTAAAAAAAAAAAAAAAAAAAAAAATTAAATTTTAGCGAAGGTTCACATCAAAACTGTTGATCCCACCTCCAATAGAATCACGATGGTCGTTTTCAATCAGTCAGTCGGTGAGTGGATGTACTCTTTTATAATATTTATAGTTAAAAGCTGAGATACAGTTTTTCCGTTAACGAGAAATATTGCAAAATAGCAGCGCCACTTGTCTTCCAATATACACCCAAACTGAATAAGCACAGTTTACCATAATGTTTATCTAACGTACAAAGTTTGGTATATATTACTTAGCTGTATATTTATACATCATAGAAGCGTAAAAATTGCTTTCCACTAAATGGGATTAAACTGTAGCACAGCTGCGCCACATTTTGGCCTCTATGCGGTGATGTTTAGATATAGCTTTCCCTTAAATTTGGATAATTGCAGCATAGGAGTGCCTACTTTTGGTTGATATATATATTAACACGTTAATCGCCATGTCAGTCATATGTGCCTGACGCATTTTTAACACGCATTTTTAACTAAATTGTCTAATAAAGTTACAATGGCCCATGTGAACATTTTTCTGATACAGGGGTGTTTGTGTTCAGGGTTTATCGCTGATTTCAGGGTTTTTACTCTAACCCATCTGTATTTTCATATTTCCTATAAAGTAATTTTTTGCTTTCATTGGTTGTTCATTTGTTATGCAGGTGATATGTGAATGAAATGTAAAAGGATTGAGGGCTTCTGGCGTAAATAGTTTGAGTATTATTTGATATTTTGGGTTTTTTCTAGTTTGAGGCTCTAATTTTCAGGGTTTTTACCTTTGAGTCACAATCAGCCCTGCTGATATTATCGTGGCGATTAACGTGTTAAAAGCTAATTAACATCAAGTTAAGCCAAGGTCCTATCAAATATCAAGTTTGGTTAAATTAAGTCAATGCGTTAATTGATTCTTGCGATACAGCATCTACAGAGTTTTGCCAACACACACATACACACAGGCGGACGTTTTCTAAAAATGGTCGAATCGCATTCAGGACATCTCAAAACGTTTTAATTCGTTGAAAAGTAAAAGTCGAAAATTTCAGAAATCCTATACTTTTTTCTTAAATGTATAGAAGAGTGTAAAAAAAGCAAATAGTCTATTGTACATATCACCAATTTCCGTATTGTACTTAGTAAATGAGTTCATTTACATCGCATGCGCTAACATTGTTAAATGAAAAAAAAAAGTAAAATCGCATTTGGGGATTTTTTTTTTTTTTTAAACAGTGCTCTTTTGAAGAAAAATTAACTGTGTTCTGAGGAAATTTTGAAAGTCCTATCTGGCAACGTTGGTTCCGAGAGAAATTGCCAGTTCGTCGTTCGATGGAGAGAAGTGGAGTCAGACGGGACTCGATCACATTAGCTATGAGAACAGAAGTGTTCTTTTTTTTTCTTATTTTGAATTAGCACAGACGGTGCTTAATTATTCATAGTTTTATAATCGTCCTAAAACCCTGTAAGTATTTAACTGTAACTAATTTCTCGTATTAAATCTATCAATGTTTAATACTTCAACGTTGTTATTTTGGTCCCTTGGTGAATTGTTCTTAAATTTTGTGAATTGAATTGCAAAACTAATTGAGTTTAGTGATGAGAAATACTGCTTGGGTATTTACTACATGTATTAACTACGTTTACGCTATGTAAGGTTGTTCTTAAATCTTAAATTTTTCTTTTTAATAAAAGAAAAAAAAAACATAGATGTATAATGAATAAGATTGAGCATACATGTTTTTGTTTCGGTTTAAAAAACCCCAGAAATGTTCGACATAGTGTTCTAACAATGCTGTAATATGATTCGTTGGCGATATGTTCGCGAGATTTTTGAATCGCACCGACTCTCTGTCAGCCAATCAACGAGTCAACAGGCACAACAGGCAGCGATAAATGTGACTTTAACCCTACTTCAAGACATCTGGGTACAAAGGGTGTATTCTCTGGCAATTCGGTAGAAGGGGAATTTAAGTCTTTGGCTATTGACATACGCCATCTTCCTTGATTATTAGTCTATGGAAAAAATATAATTTAATTTTGGACGAGAAGCCTACTTTCTCTTTCTTTAACTTGATATTGCAGGATATTCTGATATATTAAACTGGTGCATAAAGGGGGGGGGAGACTTTTTTTTCCCTCTCTGAAAAAATAAAATTACCCTTCTCGTCCCCACCACCCACCTCCCAATAAATAAATAAATAAAATAAAATAAAGTGAGGGAGGAATGCTATTCTAAATTCATCTTTATAAAAATTAAACTTTTTAATTATTTTTAACGAATCTGGAAATGTATAAAATCGATTCAAAAACATTGATTTTTTTTCTCTTATATCTAAAATCTGCGAATCAATTCCAAATACCCGAAAATAGTTTTAACAAATATTCTCTAGAATGTACAAAATTTCATCGAGATTCAAGACTTTTTGCTTTTATATATATATTTTTACAGTTAAAAAACTATCTAGACTTGAAAGCTTTATACCAATAAAAATTTATCAATATTGGATATGAAATTCTAAGAAAGTAGATCAATAAATAAGAAATATGACTGATTTTTCTTTTTCTTTTTTTTTAAAATTCTAACTAGCAGACCCGGCCACGCGTTGCTGCGGCTAAGTAATACGTTGATAATTTGATAAGGGATATAGTATTTCCCCACAACTGGATTTGGCGATTTTTTTTTTTTTTTTTTTTTTTTTTTGCGCCTTTTTGAACGATAACGAAGTCGTTCTGGATTCTTTGCAATAAAATACGGTAACCTGCATGCTTTTATTTTAGATTTATGATTTAGCTTATGATTTTATAATTTATGATTTTTAGATTTATGATTTAGCCATAATCGCCAAATCCAGTTGTGGGGAAATACTATAGTTGTTACCCACAACTATAACTTATAATAAAACTTCAGTAATTATATTCGGATAATTATAACTTCAGTATCAGTATATCCCCACAGTTGAATTTGGCGATTTTTCTTTGGCGCCGTTTTGAACGATAACGATGTCGCTCTGGACTGTTTGTGATATATTATGGCAGCCTTTATGTTGTTTATTTTTGATTTATGATTTAGATTATCATTTATCATTTATAGATTTATGATTTAGCCATAATCGCCAACAAAAAATTGCCAAATATCGTTGTGGGAATATACTGATTAATATATTACTGAAAAGATTAATATATTTTAACGAAGTGGTGAGAAGATTCTGAGTATGTTAAAATTTTAATAGTAAATTCAAGTTAATCAAGAAGGAAAGCATTGAGGATTAAGATAAGAAAATTGCAAGATTTTAAGATCGCATTTTCAGCAATAAATATGAGTCAAAATTTAATGCAAAATACATATATAAATCACAAATTTAATCAGGAACGTTAAATTGGTAAGTTATTAAAGAAAAAGTAAAGAAAAATAAGAGAAATAATTAATTAAAGTTTCGAACATCGATCATATAGATTAGCGTTACAAAACAAATAAACAGACTTAAACTCTTCCAGACTTTTAAATAAGTTTTAAATTAAGTTTTAAAATTTAATGTTAAATAAAACAGACTTTTAAATAAGTTTTAAAATATTGAAATGGTTAATTTTTATTTAGAACGTTATGTATAGATCACAAATTTCTTAAAGAAAACGAAGTGATACAGATTAGAATAATGCAACAAAAATTGAAAAAGCAAGGTTATGTCGTAAATAAATTTTTAACACACGTGTCACGTGAAATAAATTGTAGCATATACATAATGTATCTGATATAAGATATTAACATGTTGCAGCGGAATAAATTTTATATCTATCATCCTTGGCGGAAAAAAAATAATATCGCCAAATTATCTGGCGCACACATTTAATTCCTTTCAAAAATCATGGTTATTTTAACAACTTATATTAAGAGAGTAATGAATAATATGAAACAATATTTCACACAATACATATTACGAAAATATACATCTAGCTTGTATATTTTCGTGTTACGTTTTTGATCGCCAAATACGAAAAACTCCAAGGACGACAGAGCTTTGAAATTTAAAATTGACAATTAAAATTTAAAATTGTCAATTTAACAGCAAAATAACTCAATCTAACGTATGCACATGATAAATAATACATATCTATACAAAAATATGGGGATTAAAATCCGGAAATAATTTTCCTCGTTTTTAATAATTTTTTACAAAAAATACAATTGGCCATTAACATAAGAAATCTTTTTCTTGATTTCACAGACTGTCAGTGACGTCACACTTCGCTTGTGTATAACTACATACTTTATCAATGCGAATAAAATCTTTAAATTGATTATGACGTCAATTTTCGTGAGATGTATAATTTAACTTTTTATAATTTTTTAACGTTCACGTTTGATTAAATGTATTTATTTTTATGTCGAAAGAAAATGAACTCGTATTTTTTTTTTTTTTTTTTTTTTTTTTTGGCAACAATTAAATTAATGGAACTCACAGATATTTTGGAGCAACTTTAATAAAGGTCTATAATTAACAAATAATTGCAATAAAACAATATTGTGACAATAAATTGAGATAAAAACTATCCTATCTCTCAAGTTGGACCAAACTGCACACAGTGTGCAAAATTTCATTAAAATCGGTTCCTTAGTTTAGGAGTTTACCCCGGACAAACATCGTGACACGTAATTTATATATATATACAGATTTAAATATGAACTTAATGTTTGTTTGTTGCAGTAATAATGCAACTGCTTGCGAAGATAGTTTGAATGGCCAATAATTGCTTTAAAGACAGCAAACTTGTCAAAACATCTTTTTTTTTTTTTTTTTTTTTTTTGCCTGAAAATGTGTGATATAGCGAAAACTCCTTTCGAAAAATTGACCCAAAAATAATACTTTATCATGCAGTCAGCAGCAAAAGTAACCGAGCAACAGCTAATAATTCCGATATAAAAAAAATATACTTAATACCGTTTTGTTAAATAAATCATTGTCGAATCATGTTCTTAGACTGACTAAATACATGACTCGACAAGGATTTATTTACAAAGCAGTATTAAGTGTACTTTTTTTAGACAGGGATTATTGCTAGTGCTCGGATACTTTTGCTGCCGACTGTACCTAGTTAAGAGAAAGTAAAAAGACGATCAAAAAACGAATATTTTTAAAAATATAAATTCACCTTTTATTTCTTTTTCAAAACATAAAATTTTGTCTTTTGTTTTGAATATGCGGATATTTCAATACCAACAACTACCTTCTTTATCCTTATTATGAATCTTTTAACGAAAATAAGTATTCCTACCTGTTCATTGTATCTTTTATAACATTTTACCTGACAACTGTTTGGTTTCTCAATATGTAAGATATAAGTTGCTCAATATTTTTGGCTATTAAATTATGCAAATGAATTTCTTTAAAAGCTAGCGCATGCGTAGTTAAAAATTATTTAGTAAAAATACTCATATTTCGTAAGATATTTAACATTTTTGCCTTCTGATTGCAGTATGCTGTGTCTAATGTAGTATGCCAATTTTCTTAAAAATGTCTTTACACTGGGTCTAATACTCTATGTGTTATAACTAAAAAAGTGATTTTTTTTTCAATTAAAATAATAATAATAATAATAATAATAATAATAATAATAAAAGTTATCTCTCTATGAATATATGCGGTAGCTTCATAAGAATTTATAGAGATAATGAGAAAAATCTTCGTAATCATATGCTACAGCCAAAACGCATTTAAAGTATTACCTTTTACAGGGTGATCCAAGACATTTTGTTTTTTGCTTAATTTTTTACTGTTCTCTTTTTCCTCTTCAGAATACAACTTTTGCTCAAATGTATGAGGTATAACATGTTCTTAGCACTACCAAAGTTTCAAGATAATTTCTGAAAACTTTTATAGATATTTAACAAAATGTCTAAATTCGAAAATGTCCAAATACTTATTGGTAAATAGTGTGGTTTTACGAAATCAGTCTGCATCGAAACTCACCAAATAAATATTTTAAAGTTGAAATTTCACAACTTAGTGAATAATTTGTTTGCATGCAAAATAATATTTCACGGGTTTTTGGAACACCCTGTATTAACATCATACTTATGTTTCATTCGGCAACCGTTTTGCTCGAACAGTGTTTTAGAAACAGACAGTTATTGATTAAAAAGTCAATTTAAAAAATCTTTATGAATTGGTTATCTTACACCTTCTATAATTGCATCTATTACATCTTTACATTTAAAATCTTTAAATCTTTCCATCTTTACATTTACACAGAAAGTTCAATAGGTGTGTGAAACTTACGAACTGAGTTATTTTCTCGGTATTACTGACTTCACTTTTGCATCACATCTTTTATATTGTAATGTATATAAATTTCAAAAAATATTATTGGGAAGAACGATATTGTTTAACGTTGAATATTTTCTATAAATCACACACAGTAGATATTCATGCAACAAAATTGAATATGAAAATTTGGATTTAAAAATTATTTAAATTAGGTACAGTCGGTAGCAAAAGTATCCGAACACTAACAAATATTCCTATATAAAAATAAAAGTAGAGTTAATACTGTTTTGTTAAATAAATCCTTGTCGAATCCTGTTCTTAGTCAGTCTAAGAACATGATTCGATTCTACAAGGATTTATTTAACAAAACATTATTAACTCTACTTTCCTTATATAGGAATTTTTTCTAGTGTTCGGATACTTTTGTTAACGACTGTACTTGACCTACATCTTGTATCCAAACATTTTTTTTTTTTTTTTTTATTTTAAATATACATTTTTCGTTAAAACGTGTCACGCTTGAAAATATCAACAAAACTTTAAATTTTAAGCTTGAGTAATTCCATATTTGAAATTGACTTTGTAAGGAAATCTTCTCCACATATTTCGAATTTTTACTTTCCGAACACTACTGTGAGGAAAATATTGTAATCATGTCAAAAATTTGAGTTTGAGATTTTGGTGTTTTTACACGTTTTGAGGTCCCCTGATATTATATTTACTATTTTTACGATGATGTATTGTGTATGTATGTCTGTCTGTACATATATGTGTGTGTATGTATGCGTGTACGTATGTGTGTGTGTGTACCTATGCGAGTGAACACGATAGCGTCTAAACACTTTGTTTGAATGAGCTGAAAGTTAGTATGTATGTTATAGGTCACCATAGCACGTATCCTTTTGATTTTGGTGAATATAGCACTCATAGTTTTTTACAGGGATACAAAGAAAAATTCTTTTTCATTAAGGTGTATGGGACCAAAGCTTTTAAACGCCTTATTCGATTGAGCTGAAAATTCATACACATGTTATAGGTCACCATTGCACAATCTATATAGATTTTGGTAAATCTAGCACGTATAGTTTTTTTTTTTTTTTTTTTTTTTTTTTTTTACAGGGACACAACGAAAATTTCTTCATCAATATGGCCTATGGGTTCAAATTCGTTAAAGTTCGATTGTGTCTAAACGCTATATCTGATTGAGCTGAGAATTTATTTACATGTTATAGATCACTTTCACACGAGCTGTATGAATTTTAGAAAATCTTGCAATTAATTTTTTTTGCAGGGACACATAGAAAAATTCTTTATCATTGTGGCTTATGGGCTGAAATTATTTAAAGTGCGATAGCGGCTAAACGCATCATCCGATTGAGCTGAAAATTTATATAATTGTTATAGGTCACCGTTGTACGAACTGTATACACTGTAAAAAAACTCCTGTTTGCTGCCAGAAACTTTTTGTAAAGACAGAAAATATTCGTAAGCTAGAGAAAAAATACGTTAACAGAAGTTTTCTGTAAGAGAACACTGCAGAAAATATTATTAGATAAGTGTTTTCTTAATGTACTGAGTGACTTGGTGTTACTCATCAAGTTTTTTCTTAATCAAAACAGAAAAAAATAATGTGTGCTCACCAGATAAAATCTGTTTCAGTAGTTCCAGATTATAACTCTGTACAGAAAAATGAGTTTTTTGACATATTGAGAATAATTTCACACTACTTTTCTGTATACAGAAATTTTCGGTAGGAAAATTACAGATATTTTTTGTTTTGCTTGCAGCATTTTTTACAGTGTAGATTTTAATGAGTCTAAATTTATAGTTTTTTTTTTTTTTTTTTTTTTTTACAGGTACACAACGAAAATTTCTCTATCATTATGATCTATGGACTCAAATTATTTGAAAAGTTTATGTAGTTTACATTAGTTTATATAGAGAAAAATTCTCATATACCCTATTGTAATTTTCTCTTTTGTTTATCTAATGACTTCTGTTACTTTAATTTATTTATACAACGGTTAATTACTTAATGTTCGGAAAGTCAAGCGGAGTTACTCCAGATTATTTTTTTTCTTGGAATAACTTTATGTTAGGTTTTGTTGTGGTAGAGTTTTACATTAAAAGATTTGTCTGTATAGAAGTAGATGTGTATAATACAAGCAAACAATTCATATTAATTATATAGATTAAGAATAATTATTGCCAACTAATATTTAAAAAAAAAAAATATTTTAATATACTAAGTGCATGTTAGGGATTTCAGAAAAATAATACTATTAATTTAAATTATAAATTAAAAAGCCTACTTATTCACTCCTTGGTCCATTCAACCAGGTAGTACTCGGTTGAATGGACCAAGGAGTGAATAAGTAGGCTTTTTAATCTACAATTTAAATAAATTTTTTACTCCAATATTGTATATTGAATACTTTTAAATTAGTAAGTTGTGCCCATCATTCTCCTACATCATCATTTCTCCTACATCATTTTATATAACAGCGTCACCTACGATGTTAACATATTCAAATGCTTAATCAACATAGTTTCTCACAATAAAGAATATACATATGCTATTTGGTGCAGTTTTAACCGTTAGATGTTGAGGTACATCCATATGAAATGTAGCAGAAGGTTATCCATAGCAGCGCCACTTGTCGACCGATATACACTCAAATTAACGCAGAACTCCATTCATAACGGTCAGATCACATACCAAATCGGTTGCGTTTATATATAACTTTCCCATAGACAGAGAAAACTGCATCATAGCGGCGCCACCTCTTGGCCGATATGTACCAAAATTAAATCGGCAAATTTTTTCATAACAGTCCTCTTAGTTTTGTGAATTATACGTTATTAAAAGACAGCTACAGCCTTTTCTTAAATGGGATAAATCTCAGCATAGTAGCGCGTGCTTTTGGGACATATACACCAAAAGTTAACAGATACTAATTTATGACAAATTACTACTAAACATAACTTTTTTAGTGATCTAGAGCTAACATAATATTTTGTTTAGACACACACAAAAGCAGAAAGACTTTGTGATGAAAGAGTTAAATCGTGTTAATGACATATCAAAACGAGTCAATCCATCTGAAGACGGGAGTAAATTTTATTTCTTACTAATCAAAAACAATTAAATGAATAGCACTGGTTTACAACTCTCACAGATGTAATCATTTAGAGTGAAGCATAACAATTTATTTATTAGAAAGACAGTATCTGTGTTTCGAATTAGTGAATACTGAAATGCATATTGAAAATTTCATTGAAAGTGAGACATGAGAAATTGTCGTAAGTGAAATGACGCTGTTGGTTTGCATCATCTGTATTATAGACATCTTCACAAATACTTTTATGAATTTTCAAATACTCAACAATTTTCTTCATCATACTCTTTCAATTTTTGAAAAATTGAAAGTCGCTTGATTGAAGGTATTCTGTAGTGTTAAGAAGAAGAAAATAGAGATTCAACGTTGAATTCGAAGTTATGAATCCACACATTTTTACCTTTTGAGCCACTCCATGAAACCAGAACTAAAGAAATATTTTCATCATCTTTTTTATTTATTTATTTATTTATTTATTTATTTTAACAGCTGAAAGTTTTGCATAGTTATTATTATTGTATTTTGTCTGAATTGGAACATCTAATAAGGAAATTAGAGTATGTTATATTCTGAAAATTCTAATTAACTTTGTTGCTGAATATTTCTTTAGTTTCTTGAAATAATAAATTATAGACAAATATCCCGGCTGTGCTAAAAGTTATTTAGGACGTTATATGTATGTGTCATTTAACTTTTCTAATGACAGGTTTGTCAATATTTTTAGATCCTCTAATTTCTAGTGTTTTACTCGGTTCAACTTCATTGATGATTTCATTCTAGTCTGTGTTTTTGATGGTGTAGAATCTACGTCTGCACTGTTCTATCAGTTTGTTTAAATTACAACGGAATTCATCCGTAAGAAGCCAAATAATACATCGAGAAGCAAATATATTACATTTTCACTAAGCGTTGCTTTGTGATTTGTGTTCATTTTTGAAAGTCAAGATAAGCTTTGAGCTTATTTTAAAGTTGTGAAGTTTTAGATCAAACCTTTTTTCCATTTTCCCTGTTTACAGATCCCGATGATGTATACGGCCACTTTTAATTCTGCGCAATGATGCAAAATTTGAAACGACAATTATTATTTGGCATTTTTTATTTTCTTTCTTCTGCCCCACCTTTTACTATGTATTCTTCCTACCATTTAATGATCTAGTTGTAGAATGTTGCCTTCCTGATATAAGGCAGCGTAGCTTTTAATTTATTTTTTTCCTTTTAACTGTAGGCTTTTGCTGCCTTTTTCATTATTTCTATCGTTATTACGTCGGATTTTGTTGGTATTTTTCTCGAGGATTCTTTATATTGCGAATTCTGATCACCATGGAATAGGATCATTCTATATTCTTTTATCATTGATATTGCTCTCAATTACGATATCAAGTCATCCAAAAACTGACACTCAATCAATTCTTAGACAGTCTTGAACAGACGGTAGCTAATGGATTGTTCTTGGAATATTCGATCACTTTCGTCACCAGTTTTCCCGAAATGTTCTCGGAGTTCATCAATGAAAAAAAGCCATTGTGTCGAACTAAGAACTTTAACAGCAGAGTAAACACTTAAATGAACAGATGCTGCTCTCGATTTGATTTTTATTTATGCACGTTTATTGTTGGCGTCTGATGTTTGCAACGTTTCTTTTTCAACATTTTCATTTTGATAAGTACTGTCATTAATTATGAGACGAGAATCTTGCTTCTGAGGTAATTCTTATGCATTTTTTTTTTTTTTATCTACATGGCAAGAGCTATCCAACGATACCATTTTTGTTAAAATCAGCGACTCATAGTTGATGGGTATGTTCAATAGTAAGTAAAAACTGCATCATTTTGATACAATCATTTATCTATTTGATGAATAAATTTGTATTTTAAATATAACATTAATTTCACTGTCATTTTTTAGAGACTGAGACAACATTTAATGCTATGTTAATCATTTGCCCATGAGAATATGAAAGTTAAAATTTGAACACATACTATATGTTCTTTTTACTTCAGGCTTATTTCAATCATACTGAATATATATATATATATATATATATATATCATTTTTTTAACTGCTGGTAGTAAAACATTATTAAAACAGAAGCTTTTATCATTATTTTTGTCAAATTTAAGGATTCATATTTGTACGCGTAGCAGGAATCAATGTGATAGGTTTTCATTGCCAAAAATATTACTTTTTATTGATAACTTGCTCTTTGCAGAGGAAAAAACATTACAGGTACTAAATAGGTTTAAGTGATTTCATTAAAACCAAAAATGATGAAATTTCGGGGATTAGAAAGTCTGACAGATAGTTTAATTTACAGAAAAATTAGTTTTTTTTTTTTTTTTTTTTTTTACTAGTAATTTGTTATTAACCCACGGAGAAAATTTACGGAATGTAAGTGGTCTTGACCTTTTCAACCAAAATCAAAGATTCGAAAGTTTTGTGAATAGAAATCTATTATACCATGGTTACTTACGGAAAAAATTAGTTCTCACTTGTAACCCACTCTATCGAACGTTGCGCTAAAAAAATCGTTTCCAAATAACAGCATATATACTGACAGCAATGTGCTTAGTATATGTTCCATAATTTTAATTTATGGTTACATGCACCGTAAATTATTTTATAGCGCATATACTACAAATGTAACTTCGGGCATTCCAACGTTGCGCTTGTGTAAACGAATTGTGCATTTACTGGGAAACGGTTATTTTACTATATAAATCTCGTTAATGTTTCATGTGGTATATATACGACATTTTAAAGTTTAATGTACTGGATAAATACTGTACTTTTACCTTACAAACAAGATTGTGTGAATATATTTCAATTTAGCGATGTTTTTTCAGTGCTAAAAAAATTACAGAAAGTAAACTACATTGAACATGCCAATAAATTTCTTCAAAACTCCTCTATGAAGAGTCATCAAAAATCGTAATTTAAAAATATTCGAAAAGTCTCAATATGAAGATATGTAGTCCTGTGGTATTAAATTAAAATCCGTTAAACGCATAATATTTTCTTAATTTTGTATTATTTAAATCTTTCTTTTATTACATGTCGCATATTTATGTAAATTGAAACATTATAGATAGATGGGTAACGAAATTTGTAAGTGTATGAATAAACGGACAGTGTATTGAGGACTGAATTTAAAAATTGAGCATTATTAGCATAGCATACTCTTTGGTGCAAAAAAAAAAAAAAGATATTTGACGATAAAATAATTTTATTCAGTTTTATTCATGCATTTCACGTATAAAAAATTCTGCCAGGTTTAAAATCTCAAACTTGTGTTTCATCTATGAATTATTTGCTACCATGTTCAATGAGCAAATTCTGTTTAAATCGTACATTCTATTATTCGCAAAGTTTCAGTGACATTGAAATTTAATTTGAAAAAAAAAAATCTTAAATTAATTTTACAGGAGAATAAAAATTTTTAGCATCAGAACTGTAGAGACATATGACGTGAAATTAAAAGCAGACATGTCACAGAAAAGTGCTGGAGAAATGTTAAGAGTCTCATAAAAACTGAAAACGAAAGTAATTAAATTTTCTAATTTATACAAATGGATTCATACAAATGTCGCTAAAATTCTTACGGATAAATGAAAAATATTAATTACATTAGTCTTTCAAAAAGTACATTTTTTTTTTTTTTTCGACACACAGAATATTGCAAGTTTATTTTATTTTTGGATGCTGAATGAAATCCAGTTTTTCAAATTTTCAGGAGAATTAAAATTAAAAATAAGATCTAAATTTAAATGAAAGAGTAAATTACAAGAAGCGTTTCATAAAAACTTAATATAAAATTAAATACTAAAATAAAGGCACTGAAAAGAGTGACGATTTTTTTCTTTTATGAGATACCTTTCTCCAGGATATATGTAACAGCACATATTTCAACATCTTTAAAAAAAAAAAAAAAATTATATCCTGTAGAAGTTACTTTTTATAGAGAAGATAGTTTATATATCACTTATTACAAGTTGAAATAACGTCAATATCTAAATTTAATTTTCTTTAAGAAAGCTTTAACTTAAAAAACGACTTCCCCTGGAAAGAACGTCCCCCTGAAAAAATAAAAAAATAAAAAAAAATAAAAAAATAAAATAAAATAAATCCCTGAAATAAACCCTGAATTTTTTTTTTTAAATTTTACCTTTATAACTTGCAGGTCAAATTATTTACAAAGTTTATTCATCATTCAAAATTAAAAACGAAATTATATACATAAAAAGATTAGTATGATTTGGACATCATAAAACTTTCTTCTATCTCAACTATTTATGTAAAGCTGAAAGTTTATCGTTGTATCTGTCCGGATTTTTAGTTCACTATACAAAGCCTTTCAACCGATTGCTACGAAAATTAGTACACTTATTAATTAATACAAATTGTATCTAACACCGTATTCTCATGATACGACTTCTGGAAAATTTCTTTATATCTTCACCGATCATGACCCCTAGAACCCAAAACCACCCTCCGTTCAAAAGTTTACATATATATGTATGTATAACGCTTTTTCCCTTGTTAAGTTGTGAACACGATAACTGGAGTAATTTTTATTTAAATTTAACCAGCTCGGGATATGTTGTCAGGACAGTAAAAATCTCGGTCGAGTTCGTAGATGGGGTATCCAGCTCAAAGGGTGCGGAAATTTCCATTTGCCCATAATTTCTTTAATATTAGGAAAAAAACTTCAAATCAGGCGAATTACCGCCGTACCCTAAAGAACAATTTTTGTATTTAAACTTTTTCGATACCCTCAATTGTTTAAGAATTACAAGTTAAAAAGTGACTTTTCGTCGATTGTGATGAAACTGACTTTTTCTATAGCTTTAATTGCTTAAATTTATAATCTGATGCTTACGTCACGTGCAAACGATAATAAAAAAGATCACTGAAAAAATAAAAAACATAGTAACTGCTTTAATTAATCCTTTAAAAATATATAATTAAATAATACGTTAGTTCTTAATAAAAAATATCGTTTGTGGTGAATAGTTTAGAACGCCGGTTTAGTCAAAAATTTAAAATTTACGATTGAAATTGAAAGTAATATGTTATAGCTTTCTTTGACTTTTTATCTTGTGGAAACAAGAAATTGGTCTGTGAAGAGATAAGAGGTTTTCGCGTGGAAGAAAATATAATGACGCCAAAGCTGCCATTCTCCATCACCAAGCTCGCCAAATTTTGTCGTCAAATAACGAATTTTGTCGCTAAGTCAAGAATTTCGTCGTCAGCTATCAAATCTTGCCGCCAAATCACAAATTTCTTTGCTAAGTCGCAAATTTTGTCACCAAAATATCGCCAAATCATACAATTTACTAAATTCGTAACAATTAACATTGAAATTTAGTGATGCCCAAATGGCCCAATGTTAACTAATGTTAATGTTAATGTTAATATTATAATTGCAAGTTGAAATTGTAATTCCATACAACGTAAATGAATCTACCTGTGCCTTTAAGCTTGGCGAAAAGGGATTTTTTTTTTTACTTTAATCGAAAAATTGGTTCAGTACAGTCGGTAACAAAAGTGTCCGAACACTAGCAAAAATTCCTATGTAAAAAAAGTACACTTCATACGGTTTTGTTAAATAAATCCTTATCGAATTATGTTCTTACACTGACTAAGAACAGGATTCGACAAGGAATTATTTAACAAAACCGTATGAAGTGTACTTTTTTTACATAGGAATTTTTGCTAGTGTTCGGACACTTTTGTTACCGACTGTACATAGTAAATAAAAACCTCATTTTAACTATAAAATTATTAAAAATAAAAAACAAATTGATGCCGAAAATAAGTAAATAAATAAATAAATTGCACATTCCTTTTTTTTTTTTTTTTTTCAGACATAAAAGAATATATATTTATTTACACTTAAAAAAAAAAAGTTATTTTCAGTTTTATTATTTACTTGTTAGTAAATGTATTTCTTTTTATATCGAAAAAAAATATATATACCTATATATTTATTTGTAGTTTTATTCATTTAAATTCTTGCAATGAGTTCAAAATGTTATAATTAGGATTTTATTCAAATTGTATACATGTATTGATTCCTTTCTATCCTTTTAAATTTTTCTCTCAATTTTAACTTTTAAATAATTCTGATACTAAAACTCAACGGTCATGTAAATAAAAAAACTTCCGTTTATTTCTATGTTCAGCAACTATTCATGAATAAAAAATTTAATGCTTCCAAACATGCGTCCTCAATAGTCGCAGAGTCCCGAAAACAAAAAGGAACGAAAGAGAAACGTCATTTTCGAAATCAAGCTGATGTTAGACGCCATACTGAAAATTTTCTCTCGTGGCCAATTATAGGTAGCATACTGCCGTATAGGAACTTCTAAAAATTTTTATGTACATACTCCTTCATGAAAAAATAAGATTATTGTGTACACAGAAGTTCTATAGATCCGTCACTATGTTTTATCGACCTTTAGAGTTGGATTTGGAATCCATTCATTCAAAACGTTTAGTCGCAATATCATAAAGATATAAGATTTTTATTTTAATTTAATTTTAATACCATGTCATAGTTCCTTTATTTTATTTATTTATTTTTTTTTTTCAGTTCAAAAATTTTATAAGCACTACATCAACTCGAGCAGTGTTGGGTAGATCTTCTAGTTTTATATAATAGCAGTTAACATGCAAAAACATAGGCGCCGAATTTTGAAATTTTCATGGAAGGCACAACTGGTCGTCCGTTTCTTCTGAAAGGCAATGCTTTGCTCCACTTCCACCCTCTCTTTTGCTTTACAATCAAATTTTTCGTAATTCGAATTTAATGTTTTATGTATATACATACATATATATATATAAATATATCAGAGATAAGGAGTAAATTTTGCAGATCGAGACACTCTGCTGTACAGTCGGTAACAAAAGTGTCCGAACACTAGCGAAAATTCCTATGTTAAAAAAGTACACTTCATACGGTTTTGTTAAATAAAACCTTATCGAATCATGTTCTCACACTGACTAAGAACAGGATTCGACAAGGATTTATTTAACAAAACCGTATGAAGTGTACATTTTTTACATAGGAATTTTTGCTAGTGTTCGGACAATTTTGTTACCGACTGTATTCTTTATGTGAATGTAAAGCAAAATATTGTTTTTGTTACGACTTAAAAGAAAATGGCTTTATTGGATAATATTTCAAAACAATAATTGTATTTTGCGTCCCAAAAGGTAAGATGGAATAGTAATAATGCAATGCAGAATACAAGGAATCCCAAATTTAAAGTTTAGTACCTAAATTTGCATACGATTTACTAGCTCTAGCTTTAATTTGTAAAATCTACTTACAACAATTTAATACTCAGCTCATGATTATCGAATCATTCACTTTCTTTCAGAAGAAAAAGAAAGTGAATAGTATGCATTTTTTTATGTATTTATAAAATTTAAAATCCAAAACAACATTTACAAAACTTGAAAATAAAACAAAACAACAACAAAAAAGAAAGTAGTTTATATTATGCTAGAATTCCTCTTTATGATTCTGTTAAACATATAAATAATAATGGGTATATTTTTTTCCACACATATTATATTGTAGTAAGTTTCAATTACATGTATTAATTTCTTTCTATTCGTAACACTTTCAGTTTATTAAAGTACTACTGAAAGTGTTACTGTAGTACGTTTTGTAAATCAAATTATTTTATGTGATACGACAGATTTGTAAATTGTACATATACTATTATTTAATTGAAAAAGTGGCGGCGCTAACACTTTGTGGATTCCCCTAAAAAAAATTGATCGAACCCCCTGCTCAAAAAAATAATACAATGCGTTTTTCAACAATTCACTTTCAGTTAGCACCTTATTTAATCACAGAAAACCGCTACAAAACTTTTAAACAAATAAATAACTAAATAAATAAAAAATACTGATATCCAAAATATCGTAACACTTGGCAGTTATGATTGAGTAAAAGCAATTAAAAAATTATTGTATCATTGCGCAAAACTTTTAAATCAGAATTTTCAAAGCATTAAAGTATGTCCTTGTGCGTTGCAATTTTCAAGCTGCATTCATGTCCACTTTTTATCACCCGATGAATGATCGTACTTAATTATTTCGACTCGAAAATAATATATATATATATGTTTTTGCATTTTTTGATGTGTGCTGCTTAAAGTTCTATTATTCTATATTAGCATTTCTTAAGACAAAGGCAAACATACATATCATTAGTCTGGCCCTTTTCAAAGATGTTTATTTAACAAGAGTTAAGGTGCGATAGCAGGTCGCGCACGTCGGTCTAGCCATTCAAAGTTTTCCGTGGTTTCTTTCGAAACTTGCGTAAATATGGGATAGGACCCCTTAGAAAACCCGCATGGAGGGCACTCCCCCTCAGACCTAGGACTCTAGTACAACCAATCGGACTTAAATCCAACAACTCTTATAAGAGTTAAATACCTTGTTTATTTATATGATAAAAAAAATAAGAACTTGTTTATAATAATTATACTTTTTTAATATAAAGTTTAATATAATCATATATATATATATATATATGCATGGCAAATAATTGTATACCGCATGCCACTTTGGTCGATGTATTAATAAATTTTAATAATCAAGATTAGCACCATTTGATCCCGAGTCTTACCCACATTGACATCACATTTCTAATTTATATTTTGCGTGTTCTGAGAACGAGTTATTTCCATATGCGAAGGCGTGGTTAACTGGAAATGTAGGTACCACTATTTATAAACAATAATTTTTATTTATAAAAGTTCAAACAAATATTAAAAAAGTTGAATAAATTAAAATAGTAGTGCCAAAACTGCGCCAAAGAGCCAACCTGATCTTTATGGTATAAAGTTATACAGAGTGTCCACGTTTAACTTGAACGACTTTTATTTCCGCAAACATAAGTTCTAGATGCATACTTTAAATTACGAAAATGGTAAAAATTAGAAGCAGAGTAAAGATAGTAAAAACTTGAAGGAAAAAAAATAGAAAACCTAAATTTGTATACAGCCCCTGGTCCCTAAATTCATATTTAGGGAAATTTTGTCCATACAAAAACATTTGAAACACAAAAAGTTTGATATTTGTATGACCAATATTTACGGAAAAATTATAGTTCAACGTTTTAACGCATAGTGAGGGGAACCGTACACAAATGGAGATGTTCGAATAAAAGTTGAGAAACATTATCTGAAAAGGAAAACAGTTTCGCTGATGACATTGATTTCAAAAGTTTCGAACGCAACATTCGGTGCCCCCGGGCTTCCTATTTTGTAAAATGAAAAAGGAATAAAACATGTCAATGTCATCAGCGAAATTGCTTTCTTTTTGAGATGACTGGGGGTTTCCAGACTTTTATTCAAACACAACATTTTGTGCCCTACTTTGGGGAAAAAAAAAAAAAAAAAAAAAAAACATGTTTTTAAAACAGATTTTTTCCTTTACACAATTTTAAGATGAAAAATGTGTTTTGCATTTAGAAAAAGTTGATTTTTTGTCATATGGGGTCTCTAGGGGTCCCAAGGGCTTACCTATGATACCAAATCTGATGATTCGAATGATGATTCACCTATGAAACCGAATCTGATAGATTATTTGAATGCACGAAACGTTTGAAGTCAATGTTATCAGTGAAATTGATTTCCTTTTAAGATAATTCGTGGTTCCCAAACTTTTAATTGAACATTTGAAGCGTGAAAAAAAAAAAAAAAAAAAAAAAAAAAAAAAATCATATTTTAAAACAGATTTTTTTCGCCTAACACGATTCTGAGAAGAAAAAGTGTGGTTTCTATTTGAAAAAACTGAATTTGTATTAATTATGTGGGGCCGCCAGGAGTCTTGAGGCCCAACGATAATATCTCATCTGATACATTATTTTAAGGCACGAAACTTTTGAAATCAATGATTCAGCAAAATTGCTTTCTTTTCGAAATATTTTGTTGTATACAGACTTTTAAAACACCCCAAAAAAAGCTAAACCCTTCTTTTGCTTGTCTTTTGATAATTATATTGTATTTATTATATCTTTCACTCTTCACGTGTTTAAATTTGCAGGTGGCCTACTAAGAGATTAAACTATTAATTTTTTTAATAATACAGCATAACATCAATTTGTACTAGAATTTAAAAACTGTTGATTTCGTGTATTTGAATGATTTTAATTGATATTTTAAAACAAATTGATCTTTATTTATTTTTTTGTCATCTCATGGATAACCCCCTAAAATAATGATATTTGAATCGAAAAATGGATTACAGAATTGCAGGTAAAGTGGTGTAAGTCAGCATTTTTAAATTTAAATAACTCGAATAATATTTTACTAAGAGATATAGGAGTTTCTTTTGTTTTACTTTTTAAATCTAGGACATTTTTCTAAATGTGACTCATAGGAAAAGAGGCATCGTATAAAAATTAAATTTCGTATTTCAATATGTATACCGTCTTTTGCTCAAAAAATGTCATATCTGAAATCTAATCTTCATTTGAACCAGTTTTGTAATTTGAAGTATGCATCTAGGACTGCGAAAATAAAGGTCGTTCAGGTTAAACGTGGACACACTGTATAAACTTATAACAAAGTTTTACAGTCATAAATTTATAGTAAAAATATTCCTATGCGAAAATGTTAATTACAGGTTTATAAATTTTTTTTTTAACTCTATCTATGTGAAATATGTAACATATATCATTTGATAACGTTACTTTTTACAATATAAAATGACATTAAAACGCAAATCTCTTTTGCTTATTATTAGCTCTAAATTGTGTTTAAAATTTTATTGTATGATTTTCAAACCTATCATTTGAATTCATAAAATTACATTTATACAAATAGATGCCAGATAAGTCAAAAATGTTATACATAAGTTCATTTACATATATATTCAAATCTTTTTATACAGAAATATTGTACATACTTGCATTAGAAATATTAAAACGAGATCGTAATTTATTTGGGCTGTTACAGATTACTGAAAATACAATAACTCATTTCCCCAGAATAACTCAAATTAACTTTGGTTCGCCATCTTTCTTTACTTCATTCATATTGAAAGTACTGATCATACATTTTGTTCAAAAGCGCATTAGAATAATGGGAAGAAATAAAACAGTTCTGTTCCAGTAATATAATTTGGGGTTTTTTAGTGTACAATCAATGTTTTAAATACTCTGTTAAAGCAATTGACTAGTTACATAATTTTTTTTATCAGTCAATCTTATTTTTATTTCTGTTATGTCATAAATAAAAATGGAAAGAAAAATTTATAAATAAAAAATAAACTTCGAAAAATTTAATTGGAATAAGTTAAACAAGTTTTCGAGGATTATTCTTCGAAAACAAAATTCCATATATATATATATATATATATATTCTGGGTTAAAATATCACATTTTAATAAAAATAATGATCAATTATATTAATATTTCCTCAAATGCCATGTTAAAGTAAAAATATGGGAACAAAAGAATAATTTCAGGAGAAAAGTATAAGTTTTTAATTGTTTTGAAACTTTAAACTTTTTTCCAGAAATATTGAGTTAAATCCAAAAAAATAAAAAATAAATAAATAAATAAATAAATAAAAATATTCAACAAACATCAATTATATTTTAGATATTTTTTATATATTCTTTTTTAAAAAATAAAAATCAGAAACCTTTTTTAAAAAATTACTTAAGAAGTTTATATTTTATGGCTTTTGAATTGTTTTATGCTTGAAATGACAGAAAGTTATATAATAATTTTTTGAAGGCCATTTAGCCATTAAACAGAACTTTACAAAATTCAAATGCAAAAATATATTCATGAATACTCTGTTTGAAATAGGTATAAAAAAATCGATAAAATTTCATGCAAAAAACTAAACAATTATTTTATTTTATAAGACATTCATTTTTATTTAATGCTAAATGAAAATTAATTTCAGATTGTAAATTTTTCCATAGCAACGGAATAAGGTAATTTGGTAAGAGAGATTTTATCTTAATCGTAAGAAGAAGTAATGGTATAATATTTTTGTGTGACTGATTTCTGTTTTTCACAATGGTCATATGATATAATTTTATGTTGTTTGTTAAACTTTCATGTAATAAAAATTTTCCTTTATTTAGCATTATTTATCTTGTATTTTTTTTTTTTTTAATAAGTATTCATTACGTATAAAAAAAATATATTATAAAAGGAATTTAAATTGCCTCGATTAAATGAATATTAAAAAGAAACTTATATAATGATTTCTGGTATTTCATTAAATGAAGGAATATGATAAGGTACAAATTCTATCACTTTTTTTTTCTCTCTCTCTCTCTTTTTATTTATTTATTTATTTTTATTTTTTTATTACTTTCTCTTATCCATATATGACAGAGAAAGAATTGCTTTGGGGTCAAATTTAGAAGCTGAATTTTGCTAAATTTAAAATTTTGAAGTCCCCTGTATTCGAAAACAAAATTTTAACACTATGTTTGTGTGTGTCCGTAAGTGTATGCCTGTGAGTACGTTATCAACAGAACTCAAAAACAAATACTAGCAAGTCAAAACTATGTATTCTAAATCTATATGATATATCAGATACATCATCATTCAAAATTTTTATTGAAATTTCGTGAAATGGAATGTTAAAAAATATACACATTGTCAGTGTATAAATATTCTTGTCAGTATATATAAACATCTTTAGTCTACGTTAAATAAAATGAAATTAACACATATATATATATTTTTTATTTACTAGGCGGTTTTCGCCGCCTTAGCGGTCGATATTCCCAGATGAGTCTATTTTCAAATTTGTCATATTCATCAAATCAAAAACAATGCCTAAATGCCTTGATAAATAGCGAATAACAGGAAAAAAAAGAGAGAGAGAGAGAGAGAGAGAAAAGAAAAGAAAGAAAGAAAGAAAAACAATTATTTAAAGTTTAACTGTTTTTTAATCAAAATTATGGAATTTGAGTAATAAAATGTAATTTAAAAACTATTTACGAAAATTAATTTCAGCGTAAATTTATTATGATTGTCACTAATTTATTTGTCAAAAGTACAATATCTAAATACCCAAAATTTATTATTATTATTTTTTTTTACTTTAACTGAATCCGATCCTAATAACAAAACTGGTAATATATAGTATATATGTATATTTAATGAAAGTATATAATAACGTACAAATTCTAGCGTTATCTCCGTGAAATTTGGGCTTTTATTATAAAAAAGGGTTTCATTAATAATGCATAAAAGCATATTTCACTTAAAATATGTTATAAAAGCATTGACATTCCGTTTTCAGGTCTACACAAAAGTCTGCCTCCCTCGGAGGTTGGTGGTCGGAACGAGCAGGGGGCAGAGCCCCCTATTTACATATATTAAAATGATGAGGTTTATTGAAAAAATTTAAAAAGGTCTTTTATTAAGTAATTCTTATAAAAAAGAAGATGTATTATTTCTTAGAGCCAACCAAGATATTTATTTTTAAATTCATTTATTTATAATTCAAGAAATCTTAGTTAAATTTAGAAAATAAATGAAATTTTTATGAAAATATATTGCAAATATACAGACATTTACACTTAATCGTGAGTGTAATAGACGTCAAACATGTTCAGCTTTAGTAGAAGAGTAAAATCAAAAAGGCGCATACTAATATCACTGGTCTATAGTGGTTCGGTAACAACGGTCAAATTATTATTTTTATTATTAATTCCAATTTTTATTTAAATATCTGCAAGTAAAAATGTCCCACCACGTCTTATTTTTAACACGCTTTTATTAGCTTCACCTGTATGTATGTTTGTATGTATGTTTGTAACCGCTCTGGGAGCGAACAAAAAATCTATATTGTAAAAAAAGACTTTCCCTACGTGAACGCTGTGGCTCTGAGGTAAAGCGCCGCGCTACGAACCTAAAGGTCTAGCGTTCGAGCCCAGTCAGGGGAGATTTTTTAAAAATGGTTTTTGTTTAATTCTAAATTATTTTAATTAAAGATTTAAATGTATGTAAATATTATGGAGTGTCACTCACACGATTTTCTCTTACCCTGCATTTTAATACTAAGATAGATATTTTGTGATTTTTAGTTCACATTTCTATAAAAGCGTGTTCTTTATTTTTTTTAAACTATAATATTATTCTGTTATAGTATCAGAAAATGGCAATTTTTACGATTTTGTATCATATTCACAGTATCACAGGTGGTAACCCGTCCTGCTGGCAACCCAGAGTCCTGGCAACTCAAGAGTCCCGGCAACCATGTTCGTTCCATTTTTTTTGTTAAATTATCATAAAATGGCAAATTTCACCATTTTTTTTTTTTTTTTTATGATTTTTACAATACAGTCGACAGCAAAAGTATCCGAGCACTAGCCAATAATTCCGATGTCAAAAAAGTACATTTAATACTATTTTGTTAAATAAATCCTTGTCGAATCATGTTTTTAGACTGACTAAGAATATGACTGGACAAGTATTTATTTAACAAAGCAGTATTAAGTGTACTTTTTTTAGACAGGGATTATTGCTAGTGCTCAGATACTTTTGCTGCCGACTGTATCACACATGGTAATCTTTCGTGCTATCAACCCTGCCTCCTGGCCATCTTCTCTGCTGGCAACCCTGTTTGGCAACCCTGTATTCTTACCTTATCTGTTTTTTTTTTCCTGGTATTCTAGTTAACAGATATTCTTTGTTAAGTATGATTATGCTATTTTATAGTTAAAGTTTTATGTTCAAAATAGCAAGTTTTCGGTGTAGAACTTGTAAAACCGTACCCGATAAGTTTTGCTGTATTTGTGACCCATTCATATTAAAATCACAAGGTAGACATTTAACATAAGACGTAAAAAAGCCTATATTTTGTATTTTGGTTTTAAAATAACAAATAATAACAATTCAGTCATTTAGTGTATTTTCCATGTTTTTATGTTCTACTTAGTCTACAATATGTATATTATCTCCATATTAAAAGTATTCCATGCTAAATTAATAATATTAATAGTAATAATGCATGCCTTCTAAAGACTTTTGTATATTGGTTCCAGTACAGATTAAATAATCATAACAAAAAAAACTGTACGTGTTACAGATTTTTCACTATTATTTTTTAATTCTGCACGACAGAATTAGTTGAAAATAGCTAATATCATTTCTGTTACCCCCAAAAAATGTTTTTTTTTTGTCGACTAGTGTATTTAGTCTCGCTTTAGTCTTGATATTGCATTAAATATTCGGAATTGAATTTGATTAAATTGAAATTGAATAAGATTTAATTTAACTTTCCCTTCCGGAGAACTATATATATATATATATGTATATATGTTTTCGTTAATAGATATTAATGAAATAGACACTAACAAATAATCTTTAAATTATCATTAATTATTATTCATTGCGCTTAGTTTTTCAATACAATTATAAAGACTTCTGAGAAAGTAGTATGATTCTATAATTTACCGTTACAAAAAAAGAAAAAAAAAAAAAAAACTAAGAAGAAATTAATTTCTGCTTCTAACATTCTTATACACGATGAAAAATGTTCAATACGTGCCATACATATTACATTTCACTATCATCAACGGAATTAGTTTATTCAATCTGTAAGAGACTTAAACTTGAATGATTTCAAAGTCTTAATCCTTTTATAACACATATTTTGAAATCCTTTAAATCTAGGAAAATGACATTATCGCTAAGGTACTTCTTGACAGCTTTATTTCAATGATCTTTAAGCAATGAGTATACATGATAAACGCTTTTAAAGATCTAGTGTCATTATTAAGTGTTCATTTAAGTTCAAAGGGAAATTAATATAATTTTTAACATTTTCAGTAAAGAACTTCATTTTAAAGGCTTTCTAAATCGCAGATTTAAAACTTGATCCATTTACTTTGGAATACAATAACCGCGAACATTTCCTGCTAATTTGAAAAACATCTTAATTAATTTTTAAACGTGCATTATGCAAATAATAATAATAATAATAATAATAAAAATCAACACAATTAAAACAATAACTTTAATAATTGAAGACTGCCTTGAATTGCTTATCCTTACATGTGTGCTTTTTGGGATTATTGCTTGTGATTGAGTCTTTTTAACCTTTAAACTTGAAATTTAAGATTAATTATTTTAGGTTTTACATTATTAAGGTCAACTAATTTAGTTTAATTATTTTAGGTTTAACATTATCAAGATCTACTAATTAAATAACAAATCAATTAAATGGTGCCATATATTCTCTTAATTCATGAACTTAAAACTTCTTAAAAATATACACCTTAAAGCAATGGTTTGTTTTAACCTCCAATAATTTAATTGATTTATTGTTTATCTAGCTAAACGCTAGATGGCGCTTGCTCACTGCTGTCTTAAATATGTTTTTCTATCATTAATTTCCTTCCTATGAAAGTTTTAATGTTCATTGATTTATGTACAATTTAAGTTTTAATTTAACTAACTCTAAAAATAATTATTCTGTGAATTTTATCGTTAATGAAAATGCTCAGACGTTAATTCTTTATCGATTAATCGTTGTTTGCAATGCTTTTATTTCATTAACTTGTTGGCATCTTCCTATTCTCCAGTTTGTGTAAAAGTTTTACATGTGGCTACTCTGCTTTTTTTCTAATTTTCTCTCTGGTTTCCTTGATGATTTGATTTAATAAATTATTTAATTTCTCATTCAAAATGGTTTTGCTGCCTCGATCGGGGCTGAAACAATATAAATTGCTACAATTAGCTATATTGTTTTACGAAATCGGTGCAGCTCTCTCAGCTTTATGAAGTACATGCCCCCTGAAGAGTTTATACTTCAATTTTTAAGCATTTTATCCAATTATTATTTCTATGGTCCTTTATTTACTTTCTCCGTCATTACGTTTAATGGTCCTTTTTTATTATTATTATTCATGTCGGCGTAAGTTAAGTAATTTAAATTGTTTTTGTCTCTTATTGGTTCTTAATCTGTATCGCAACATTTTTGTGTCAGTCTTACCTATAAGTTACAATCAGTTCTATTTTTATTGTGTTGGTATTGTTTTGTATCTACTAATTGCTAAATATTAAGATTAAATTTTATTACGATAGCTATCTTATATATATATATATATATATATATATATATATATATATATATATATATATATATATATATATATATATATATATATATTCAAATTTATTGCATCGCATATTGTGACCAATCTGAAAAATTATTTAATTAACTTTTAACTTTTAAATCGAACAAATGAAATAATGCGTTATAAATAAGCAGAGAAAAATTAATCAAAATCAAACCTTTCATTCAAAAACGACAGTTATTTGAATTAAAAGGTTTTCATACTTTAAAATGTTGTAGCTGAGGTCAAGGGAAATTTTTAATACTATTAACCCTTTGCACTCGGGAGGTGACCTTATGTTAACACTTATTTTGATGTAGTAACTCGAGAGGTAAATCTTGGTCACGCCATCCTTTGATGCGATAATTTAAGCGGTGAGTTTCAAATTGTCGTTTTCATGTAATCCAATGATATTTAACCTAAAAAAAAAATCGTAATACCCTTAGGGGTGTGTCCCAGATCGTCGCCAATTGCCCATAGCGTAGCATTAGTACGACGTTCACTGACTCACTCACCCTACGCAACAATCTTCAAAATGCGAATTTATGAGAAATATTGCCCCATTCTGCCATACGAAAATCTTTAATTTCGAATAACATACGAAGTTTTTAAAATAGAATTTTTATATTCAAAAATATTCATGTCACTATAATAAATTATATTTTTAAAATGAATCCAACTTCTTTGCGATAAAAATAATTTGAAATTCTGCTTTATTTTGTCACGTCAAGACAATCTTAAATGTCAGATAACATACATAGTTTTTAAAGTTGAAAGTTAATATACGGTAATGTAAATGCCAATATCATAAATGAAAGTTATTAGCTTGCCTAACCCGACGATGGAAACAACCTTCATAATGCACGTTTATTCGAAGTTTCGAACACGTTAAGAAAATCTTAAATTTCGAATAACTTACAAACTTTTTAAGTAGAATGTTCAAATTCAATGGGTCCCAGTCAGTATCACAAATGATATTTTAAAACTAGTCTAATTGCCCTACAGTCATTCGTTTTTTAGATATAGTTTACGCTATATCTTTAAATTATAGTTGAATGTATGCGTTCTATTCGCTCATAAAATACTATTCGCTCAAAGTGAGCAATTTTTATGATGAGGAACCAATTCACGAACAGATGAACCTGTCACTTCACCCTATTTAAAAGAAAGTCTATATTTTCGTTAAATATTTTAGTATATATATAATCTAAGTTACAATTATAACGACCCAGATACATTTATTCTGAATTATCGGTAAAGAAATTTTAATTTATGTTTTAGCACATATCATCATGATGTGGACATAAAACTAAAAAAGTGTTTTATAATTAAATTTACTTTTCTTCTTCTTCTTTTAATGTTAGGGAAGGAATTTTGCAAAAAGATATTACTCATAAATTACAAAATGCAATATTACATTAATAATAATAATAATAATAATAATATAATAATAATAATAAAGCAATCCAACATAGCCTGGACATCATAATTTTCAAGATTACTTTTGTTAAATGAAGGGTTCGTAGATTTCGTCACTTTCATAATTTGTATTAAAATAAGTAACTATCATATTTTCTATTTTCACGTAAACTTGATTATTATTATTATTATTATTATTATAACTTCATGTGAAATTTAGTATTATAATTTATTAAATGTGAATTTCATTTTTGATTTTTTTTTTTTTTTTTTGTAAGCATTATTATTTATTATCACTTGGAAATAATTTTTGAATACTTGAAACAAAATGTAAAAAATTTTTCTTGGTAAATTTTTAAACTAGCTAACTATATATATATATATATATTAAGGATTTATATATACATATATATATATATATTAATTTATATATCAAACATATTAATTTGATTTAATTTGTAAAAGCTCTAGACCAAGTAGTTTAATCTCTCTCTCTCTCTCTCTCTCTCTCTCTCTCTATATATATATATATATATATATATATATATATATTTTTTTTTTGAGAAGGAGAGGTGTTTTAATTAGAATGCACTACTCATTACACTACAAACAAATATGCTAATAAAAAGTAAAAGATTTTTTTTTAATTTTTTTAAATATTTGAACATTTTCTATATGTGTATATATATTGCGCTTGCGTCACTTGAGACTCTGCCGAGTCTCTTGATATGTATATATAAAATCGTCATAAAACCATTCAGTAGATATTTAACAGTACTGACGAAAGAACACAAACGTTTACAAAAGCAATGGGTATCAAATGTCTGGGGAGAAAAATAAGATATCAAACTCATTAATGGACAGTATTTATCCCATTATTTACAGGAAAAATAGACCCTGCTAGATTATTTGAAATAAAGACATTGATAGCAATATTGCGTAATAAATTTTGATTAATTTTATTTAACTTATACGGAAGTCTCCTTTTTCCTCCGTTGGAGTATTCTGTTACAGGTTACAGCATTTCCATTCTAAAAGCGAAGTTTCCTCAAAATATTTAATAACTTCAAATTTTATTTTTGTTGTGTTTTCTCTCTCCCACTTTGCTGATTTGCTGATTTATATAACTTGATTGTCTTAGATATGAACGTGAAATATCTGTATAAAAAAAACTGTACGGTTTTACAACCATCAATAAATCATAAATTTATTTATTTATTTATTTGGAAAGGGAGTTAAAGTAAGCCTTTTTTAAATATTATTTCGTTTATTTATTTCGTTTTTTTTTTTTTTTTTTAACTTTATTTTTCTATTTAAAGAAAAAGGTTTACTTATTTTATTTTTCTTATCTAATATGAGTTGGCTCTAAAAAAAAAAAAAAAAAAAAAAAAAAGGCTTTAGATAATTATTTTTAAAGTTCGATGTGCAAGATTTACAAATTTGTGAATCTGAAAGCATATATTAAATTTAAAATCCTGAACAAAATCTGTTTAATTTGATAAATAATTTTTTGAACCTACTGTGTTTCCATAAGATAAATATACAATTGTTATAACCCACATTTAAAAATGAAATTAATTTAAAATTCAGGAAAATAACCAAATAAATAGACGAGGATTATCTTTATCGTTCTTTAAATTTCATAGTGAAAATGCCATTTAGGAAATACCTAACAATAAAAGCGAAAGCTACATGGTATAAATTGCAAAATTAGAATTTCTAACAAAAGATATCTGCATCTTAATCATGTCTTTTAAATGTTTCTTAGACTAAAATTAATATTTTGTCATCACATTAAAAGGAATATTTCCTAGTTCAAAGAACTCGATTGCAGAACTAAGAATAGATTTAATTATGATGCAAAACAGTATGATGTTTTAATTCTGTCGTATCATTAACGCAACGGGATGTTACGTGCAAAACTATGTTTATATCATGGTTGATAAAATGAAATTTATTTAAGAACTTTCTCAAATAGCCAATTATTATTCCTGCTTTCTATTTACATGTTTCTTTTCTTTCTTTTTCTTTCTCTTTTCCGATCATACTATGTAAGAAAAGTATTGTAATCACCATTTGTTAAATGGATTTTGTATCCCGTATAACTCAAAAGCAAAGGGTTTTAGAATGTTGCAAATTTATATATGTGACTGTCATGACGTCTAGCTATATATCTTTAGGATTTCCCTTTTTAGAGACATCTACGAAAAACTCGATTAAAAACTCTAGTAAAAACTCGATTTTTCGTCATGTATGTATGTGTGTATGTATGTTAGTGAGCACAATAGCGTCTCAACGCTTTGTTCGAGTGTGCTGAAAGTTGGTATGTATGTTAAAATAATTTTTTTTTTTATAATTATGATCTATGGGTTCAAATTATTTAAAATGCGATAGCGTCTAAACGCCTTATTCAAATGAGCTGAAACTTTATATGTATGTTAAAGGTCACCTTCACATTGTACTGTCTTTGTTGAATCTAGCACTTCCAGTTTTTTTTTTTTTTTTTTTATAGAGATACAACAATAATAATAATAATAATAATAATAATAATAATCATTTTGGCCTATGGGTTGAAATTATATAAAGTGCGCTAAATGTCGCATTCTTTTGTGTTGAAAGTTTATATACATGTTATAGATCATCATCGCATGAATTGTGTGACATTTGATGAATCTAGTACTTATAGATTTTTATAGGACACAACGAAAAATTCTTTATCCTTATGACTTATGGGGTCAAATTATTTGAAGTGCAATAGCGTTAAACGCCTTATTCCATTGAGCTGATTGATATCAGACTCCTCTAACTTATTTAAACAACTATTAATTACTTAATGTCCAGAAAGTAGAGTAAAGTCACTCCAGATTCGAGTAGAGTCACTCCAGATTTTTTTTCACATTCATTCTAGTTGTTATTCTATCCAAACAAATAAGGCCTTTCTTGACTTGACTTTCAAGATTTTCTTTTATCTTGCTTTATTATGTATTGTACAAGATCAAATGACGGATTATTATTTAAAAAGCACTATATAGATTTCAACTGATTTCGCATTTTAATTTAGTTTAAAAATGATAAATACTCTATTTGTGTAATTTTTTATGCTGCCTTTAACTTCTTGTAGGACATTACCATTTACTTAAAGATAAAGCGAGCTGTTTTTCGTTCCTTCATTTACGTAATAATTTATTTGACAATCGATTCTTATAATACTATGGCAGCACTTGTCAGGTTGGTTGGTATACTATGGAATTATAAAGGACTTAAAGTGAAAAGATCAAATTACAAGGCGTTATTAAATAAAGCAAAATAAATCTCAATCAGTGTTGTGTTTTAATTTAGTTAAAAAAAAAAAAAAACACTGAATGCATTTATGTAATTTTAATACTGTGAGTTGTAAAAATTTTTACAGAGATAAAATTGATAGATATCATAAGTATGATATTTTAAGCAACGTACTAAAATTTGCCAACAATCCGAGTTGTACTCTGACCATCATCTTGGAAAATTAATAAAATAATATTAATTACGCATTATCTAATAATAATAATAATATATTATTTTATTTATAAATATATGTTAATAAAATAAAAATAATTTTATTAATAAATATTTTTTTATTAATTACGCAGTTAATAAAATAATTGCTTTAAATGTCAGGAAACAATGGGAAAAGTTTTTATAGACATAAAAAGGGGTAGCTATCATTAGTATCTTATACTATTAAGTGAGCAATATTTGTATATATATATATGTGTATTTCACTGTTCTGGAAAACGGTAGCTAGGACAGTCACGTGATTTAACACAAAGGTGCCCTGCGAAAAGTCATTGTGCACATCCAAGTCAGATTTTCAAATTTTTTATTAGTTTTCTTTTAATAAATAAAAATATGAAAATAAAACTTCCCATTTCTATAATGACGCAGAATGGAGAATCTTAGTAGAGATTTGATTGGTTTATTTGATTTTCATTTATTTGATGTGTATTTTACATTGAACTACAGCTACGTTATGAGGAGTTACAAGAGAATTGATTGGTTTATTTGAATTTCATTGATTTGAGTGTATTTACATTGAACAACAGCTATGTTATGAGGAGTTACAAGAGAATTGATTGGTTTATTTGAATTTCATTGATTTGAGTGTATTTACATTGAACTACAGCTATGTTATGAGGAATTACAAGAGATTTTACAGTGATTGGTTAATTTGATTTTCATTGATCTGAGTGTATTTTACGTTGAACTAGAGCTACCTTATGAGAAATTACAAAAGATGTGATTGGTTTATTTGATTTTCATTGATTTGAGTGTATTTTACGTTAAACTAGAGCTACGTTATGAGGAATTACGAGAGATTTGATAGGTTGATTTGATTTTCATTGATTTGAGTGTATTTTACGTTGAACTAGATCTACGTTATGAGAAATTACGAGAGATTTGGTTGGTTTATTTGATTTTCATTAATTTGAGTGTATTTTACGTTGAACTAGAGCTACGTTTTGAGGAATTACGAGAGATTTGATTGGTTTATTTGATTTTCATCGAGTTGAGTGTATTTTACGTTGAACTAGAGCTACGTTATGAGGAATTACGAGAGATTTGATTGATTTATTTGATTTTTATTGATTTGAGTGTATTTTACGTTCAACTAGAGCTACGTTATGAAGAGTTAAGAGATATTTGATTGGTTTATTTAATTTTCATTAATTTGAGTATATTTTACGTTGAATTAGAACTCATTTTTATGAATTTCTTTCTGTTGTTTATTGAAATATTCACAGTATGTTTTTCCTCTATTATAGTTATTGTATTGATTTGTTTTACTTAGAATTTTCACGATGAAATGAATCTAAATTGGAACCACATATTCCTTCTCTTGAAAGCAAACACAGAGTTTTTAAACGTAAAATCTCTGATATCTATATGAGACATGCGTGATATACAGGGTGATCAATTTAAAAGAGTATCCATTGGTTTATCTTATATGATACTATTAAGTAAGCAATATTTGTATATATATATGTATATTTCACTGTTCTCGAAAACGGTAGCTCAGACAGTCACGTGATTAAACACAACGGTGCCCTCTGTAGGGTCATTGTGCACATCGAAGTCAGATTTTCGAATTTTTGATTAGTTTTCTTTTAATTAATAAAAATAGGAAAATAAAACTTCCCATTTCTATAATGACGCAGAATCGAGAATCTTAAGAGAGATTTGATTGGTTTATTTAATTTTCATTGATTTGAGTGTATTTTACATTGAGCTAGAATTACATTATAAGAAATTACAAGAGATTTTACAGTGATTGGTTTATTTGATTTTCATTGATTTGAATGTATTTTACGTTGAACTAGAGCTACGTTATGAGGAATTACGAGAGATGTGATTGGTTTATTCGATTTTCATTGGTTTGAGCGTATTTTACGTTGAACTAGAGCTACGTTATGAGGAATTACGAGAGATTTGATTGGTTTATTTGATTTTCACCGATTTGAGTGTATTTTACGTTCAACTAGAGCTACGTTATGAGGAGTTAAGAGAGATTTGATTGGTTTATTTAATTTTCATTAATTTGAGTGTATTTTACGTTGAACTAGAGCTACGTTATGAGGAATTACGAGAGATTTGATAGGTTGATTTGATTTTCATTGGTTTGAGGGTATTTTACATTGAACTAGAGTTACGTTATGAGGAATTACGAGAGATATGATAGGTTTATTTGATTTTCATTGATTTGAGTATATTTTACATTGAACTAGAGCTACGTTATGAGGAATTACGAGAGATTTGATTGGTTTATTTGATTTTTAATGATTTGAGTGTATTTTACGTTGAACTAGAGCTACGTTATGAGGAATTACGAGAGATTTGATTGGTTTATTTGATTTTCATTAATTTGAGTGTATTTTACGTTTCACTAGAGCTACGTTTTGAGGAATTACGAGAGGTTTGATTGGTTTATTTGGTTTTCATTGATTTGAGTGTATTTTACGTTGAACTAGAGCTACGTTACAAGGAATTACGAGAGATTTGATTGGTTTATTTGAGGAAGGGGTGTCCAGTGATTTTTTTTTTTCTTTTTTTTTTGGTTTTAACATGCATGACAGTGATTGCTGCGAGAATGACTTTCGTGTGATTTCAGATTCATGCACAGCAAGGCAGAGTTGTCCAGTGATGTTTTTTTAGTTTTAACATGAGTGATAGTGATTGCCGCGGAACCGAGTTACGTGCGTTTTCAGATTCATGCACAGCAAGTTAGGGGTGTACAGTGATGTTTTTTTATTTTGTTTGTTTGTTTGTTTTAACATGAGTGATAGTGATTTCGCGTAACCGAGTTTCGAGCGTTTTCAGATTCATGCACAGCGTGGTAGGGGTGTCCAGTGATTTTTTTTTTTTTTTTTTTTTTTTTTTTTTTTTAACATGCGTATAGTGATTGCCGTGGAACCGAGTTTCGTGCGTTTTCAGATTCATGCGCAGCGAGGTATGGGCGTCCAGTGATGTTTTTTGGTTTTAACATGCGTGATAGTGATTGCCGAAGAACCGAGTCTCGTGCGTTCTGAGATTCATGCACAGCGAACAGCGAGGTAGGGGTGTCCAGTGACGTTTTTTGGTCTTAACATACATGATAATGATTGCCGCGGAACCAAGTTTCGTGTGTTCTGAGATTCATCCACAGCGATGTAGGGCTTTCCAGTGATTTTTTTGTTTTGTTTGTTTGTTTGTTTTCATGTGCAGTTCTCTGATTCGACCATTCATCGAATAGTGAGTTTTACTGTACGACTAACAGCTTCAACTGTTTCCAGAATATTCGAAGAATTAACATTTCTAATTGACTGTTTTCGAGAATATTCGTTTTAATAATAGTTTTGTTGCACAGGATTCGAGAAGTTCAAAAAATGTTTGATATTGTCAAGGAGATCCCATACTAAAAGTGTGAAGAAAATAGTCGCCAATCGAAATATATTTATTTAAACGTTTCAATTATTCAATTAAAAAGAAATCCTTTAAATATAGTGCCCAGCAAAGCGGGCGAAGCCTGCTAGTGTTATTTGAAACAACATATTAAAGATGACAAAACCGTTTCTTGACTCCTATGACAGCTAATTTAGCCACATCTTTAATGAAACTAGTTTAATTCAATCGCTAGAAGTAATGTGAAAAGTTGTGTCGATGTCGTTGTTCGATAACTGGATTAAAGTGTTTTCAATTTTGTTATGTATATTGCGATGGCAAGTGGTCCAACTATGAGATATACAGTCACGTAGAAATTGAGGGCAAACACAAATATAGAGTAGGCAGGTGCATATTTCCATGCTGTAAACAGTAGAATTGTATAAAAATTTCATCTCACAGATGACAACAAATGTTGTTAGAAAAGAACTTGATTCACAAGAAGATTAAAATCATAAAAAGACTGTCATATTTCAGTATTACTCACCTTTTATATTACGTACTAGCTCTTGTACCCATTCATCGCACGGGAATTTAATTATTATTCACAGTATATTATTAAAAAAATTAATTATCTTTGTTGCAACTTTCTATGCTGATAAAGATACAGAATGGATTATTATCCATATTAATAAAATCAGACTTTTGTCTGTAAATTTGTCAGAATCAAAACATTTTTGAAATATCTTCACGATTCACACACCATGAAAGCCGAAAATGACTTCAAAAAATTTTGTCTGTTTGTGTGTGTGTCTCCCATCGTGTCTGTATGTCTCTAACGCAATTTTTTCCGAGTATCACGTGAGAACGGCTAAACGGAATTCAACAGCGCTTGGCAGGAATTTAGGTCTTTACCCAACTTAAAATTATATCTCTAAACTTTTTCAAAATTCTCCCCCGTTAAGGCAATCCAAATTACTTCAGAGTAAAGAAATTGCACATGGGGAGAATAGATATGAGTACAAGTAAAACACTATTTGCAATTTAGGAATTTTCGATTTTTAAGGGGAGGGAGAGGGAAAATGAATTTTTGGCGAGAAATTTCGCAAATTCCGGATTTTTGAGTAGAACTCTACCAAAAATGGAACAAAGGTGTTGAGAAAAGCTATGCGAATTCTTTAGGATATTTCCAAAAACAGATTTTTTGTCTTTTGTAATTTGTAATTTGCGAATTTTTTCTTTTTTTTTTTTTTGTGTGTGTGTGTGTGGGGGGGGGGGGGGGGGGGGTTACGAGGAGGCAAAATCGATACACCTCTTTTAGAGCTAAATTTGTTTTGGGAAATTTATGAGAGCTGCGGTCACAAAGTTTGGTGCTTGCATTTTTTATGTATCCGACCCCTACAGTAACGGGATTTATCGAAATTTCCCCCATTTCCCACTAGGGGCAAGATGCAAAAAGTACGTTTGTAAGCATAACTTGGACCCAAATTACTTCACAGAGACGAAATTGAACATTGCAGTGAGGAATTGCACGTGTCTCCAAAACGGAAAGGTACAAAGACCAAAGAGGGAGGTGCACAACTGGAAACTATAACGTACCTACATATGAATTTACAATGTTCTAAGTTCAATTTTTTTTTTTTTTTTTTTTTAGTTATGCGAGGTACACAAATGCATACACACATTCAGACGACACGAAAAGTTGTGTGAAATCGTAAATATCTCTAAAGTGAGAACTCGTACAAAGACTAAAATTGCAGGTATATGCGATTAGACGTCATGACAGTTGCAAATAAAAATTTACTAAAAAATATTCGTTTTTGAGCTATGCGAAATCAAAATCTATTTCATAAATCAATTTCACAATACTTTCTTATACTTTGTGTAAGGAAGTAAATAGATAATTTTAATTAGACCTACAAGTAGATAGGTAGATAATAATAATGCAGAATTCCATTACAATGTATTTTCGAAAGCATATTGTGAAAATGCTTATAGTTTTCATTGTCGAGAATGCACAACGTTAAAACATTTTAAAAACATGCTAAAAAACATTAATCAGATAACTAAAAACCGTTGTTAAAGAAAAAAAAAAAAAAAAAAAAAAAAAAAAAAAAAGATAAGAAAATGATTAAAAAAAAAAGCTGAGGGACATATCTCGCACTTTCTTTCATTTTGACAACTAGAGGCTGAAAAATTGTGCGAATTATTTTTATTTCTTTCGTAGAAATATAATGAGATTGTTCTGTACTCATTGTTCATTACCCATTAAGGAAAAATTAAAATTTACGTAATTGGATTAAATCTGAAGTATAAATAATTTTCGAATGCATTAAAAGGAATTAATAAATCGGAAATATGAAACATCGAACATTCTTTTCTAAAAAAATTTACCTGATTAAGAAAAAGAACTAATAATCTGGAGTGACTCACTGCATTTTTCAAACATTTAATAATTAACGGTTGTTGAAATAAATTTAAATAAAAGAAGTCTTTAAAATCACAATAGAGTGTTTGAATATTTTTTCCCTGTCGTTCAATAGATCGTAATGTATCCAAATTCTTTTGTGCGTCCCTGTAAAAGAGCTATAAATAGTAAGCTCACAATATCAAATATTTTTTAAGTTTTTTTTATAGTTTCAAACGATTTAACATTACTAAAGTAATCTTTGAATAATATGAACCCCCATAGACCTAAATATTCTACCCTTTTTACCAGTTAAAAAAAATTATAAACCCTACACTCATGGGAATCTGTTCGGTTCTTGCGATAATAACCTAAAACATGGCTATCAATATCTTAATCGAATCTAGAGTTTAATCGTTAGCGCACTTCAAATAATTTAGATCCATTGGCCATAATGATGAAGAATTTTTCTTCGTGTCCATGTAAAAAAACTATATGTTCAACACTCACCTGAACCTGCATAATTCGTACGATTGTGACCTATAACATACCTACAGTGTATTTCAAAATTATATGAACAAGCGATTTTTTGTAATAATAGTTCAAAAAAAAAAAAAAAAAAAAATGCATATGGAATCATAACACAAGTTTATTACAATACAGAAATATCATGCTGATATCACATTGGAAATGAAATATTTCGCTTTTATAACCACCGTATCAAAAAGAAAAATGTGTGTTCTGCATTCTGTACATGTGACGTAACCACTTCAAAATATAAAATCCCTGCTCATTCTTCAATTTTCGAATAGTTTGAAAAAGCCTCGCAATGCTGAATTCTCTGCAGTTGATAAAGCTACACTTTTGCTATTTAAAGGCTCAAAATGTGAAAAATTCTGATATTGCTAAATAAATGAATCAAATCAGATCTGCAATTTATTAACTTCCACCGAAAGGTGACACAATACAATTGCTAAAAAAAAAAAAAAAAAAAAAAAAAAAAAAAAAACGTTCAGGTCGTGCAAGAAAGACATCCAAGCAATAAGGCAGAGGAAAGATATTGCGAGCAGTTTCAACTCAAAAAAAGTCTACTCTTAAAATTGCTTGGATTTTAGATTTTCCTATTTCGGGATCTACTGTTCACCGTTACTGTTCACCAAGCAAATTTCATAAATATCGCAGAATGTATCGAATGATTATGCTGAAATTACACCACAGAAAGGCACGCGTTTTTGGTGATAAAAACCACATTCATTTGACGGATGAATGGTTATTTTTTTTTTTTTTTTTTCAGTGAAAAAAAAAAAAAATCAGTTTGGTTGATGTTAATGGTTGGGCATGCTATTTTTATGATCTACGACGTGAACCTCATGAGTTCTTTAGTCAACAAAAAGGAGAGGTTCTCTCGAGGTGTGAGTCGCATTCGTTTCAATGGAACAACGGACATTGCTTTTTTTTAATGGTCAACAATGCTCTTGGGATTCTTAAAATGCCTTTAAAAGCAACCTACTTCCGATTAGAAACATCCTAGGAGGAGGAGACTGGAAATTCCCTCAGGATGATGTGTTCAATTCATTCCTCCTACTCAATAAAAGCTTGGTTTATCCAGATTCAAGTGACTCTTATACACTGGCAAGCCATCAATCCAATAGAAAGTTTTTTGGGAGAAACTGGAAATTGGGAGAAAGGGGTTTTGCAATTTGTGACTGGCAGGAGAGGTGAATACATTTGGTCTTCAGTTTTCGACTATTCAGGAATTACACTGAGAAAAAAATCTGTAACTGACATCTAGAAAAAATAGTTACATGTCATCCTTAGAAATTCTAGTCCCCTTTAAAAGCGAGTTCTAGTAACCCCTATTAGAATTCTAGAGCGTTTGCCTATATTCTCGAGGGCAAAGTTATTTAAAAACCTCTGCAAATAAATGCGAATACAAGAGGCGGGTGCAAAAAATAATTTCAGGACATTAAAGCCTATGCACCATTTTTATTTAAGCGCATCTTAATACGTTTATGCTGCATTCAAGGTAATGAATTTAACATCTATAATATTAAAACACAAAGCCTTTTCGGTAAGACCAAAATCGTACTATCTGGGCATGCGCGAGAAAATTTTGAACCAATTGGAACGGGAATATTCCTTTCTCTTTATGCAGTGCAATACGAATACCGATGATACAGTTTGAGCAGACGACTAATACGTAACGATTTTGGTCTTACAGAAAAGGCTTTGTGTTTTAATATTATAGATTTCATATGTCTATGGCAAACGCTAATTAAAACTCAATCATAAAAATAATTCACACGATTAATTCATTGATTCATATTTCTCAAGAAAGTATATTAAAAACAAAGCAATTCGCGAATACTTATCGGTTGCATTTATCTATGATCGGTTATCATCGTATGCTTTTTCGACGAAAATTTCTTTACACAGGATGTGTCGCCCTCTGTATTTTTTTTCCATTTCTTAAAAGAAGAAAAAAAAATCTTTTAAAATTAACAAATTGTCAGAGTTTATTCTTTAAAAGTTAACTTTTATCAGTTGAAAACTTTGTTTAGAAAAGATGGAGATAGATATTTAAAATCAAAGGAGGTTTTATTTTTTTTTTTATTTATGTACATTTTTTTTTTTTTTTACTCTAATTATTATAATCTCTGATACTTCATTTCGATACTATATTACACTAAAAATAATTTAAAAAGAATAACATTAAAATATCGATAATTTATACGAGTAAAAATTTACATTGTGTAGTTTATTATTAAAAATTTAATGAGCAAATTAATTTGCTAAAGTATTAAATTCATTCTTATTTATTTATTTATTTATTTTTAACAGTATACATTTATGGAAATATACTATTTTGACAGAATAAAGTGTTATAATACTATTCCAGTAAAAACAAACTTTAACTGCATTCCGATTTGCAGTTTATTTTTAGAATACAATAAATTAATATTTTTGATTATATCCAAGTGGTTTTATCAATATAGGAAGGAAAAATCAGAATCGAAACTATTATTTTACACTTAAAATGCACTTATTGTCTTGGCAAATTAGAATTAATGATATAGTATTTTACAAGTGAATGAAATCTTTGTCTTTCATTTATGCCTTTTATTAAAAAACTGTGACCTGTTATCGTTGAGAGTAAGTTAATATAATTATAATTTTGTAGTAAGTCTTTGTATTTGTTCATTTTGCGTGAAAAACAACGAATAAATTTCACAGTAAACATAAAACGAGTGCAGTTCTATAGATTATTAATCGATTTGGTGTGACAGGGAGGAATTCTATTATGGGATTAATTTACATGCTTGATGCTTTGATACGTATTATCACAAATATTGATACTATGTCATTGAGAAATATTTATTCTTTCGATAATTTATATAAATTCTGCTTTTCTTTTAATTACTCCTAACATTCTTTTGGTCATATTTAGAGTAAAAATAGGAAAACCTAGGGATTTTATTTTTAATATATGGAGTAAGCTTAAATTTTGTATATTGAAATTTCATGAAATTTATCCCTCCTCCCTCCAACCAAAAGATAATTGATTAAAGCAGGGGTTTTAAACCAGTTAAGAGCAATACGAAATATTAAAGCAAGGGTGTTTTTAACTTTATGCCGTGAAAGATTTTAGTTGCACATCATCCGTCAAATTTTCACGGGAATTAACTAGTACATATTAAAATACTTAAAAGCATGTTTTGTCGAGAGAAATGGTATGTATGGACTAAATAATATATTTACCTGGCATCATAAAAGATGACGTTCTGTAATTATCCAAATTATCTCAAATTTGGGTAAAAAATTAAGGAGCTATAAGAAATTAGTTGTATTGTTTTACTGGTATATATTATAAATATTGCTTGTGTGTCCACTGTGTACTGTACAGGTGCACGCAAAGGAATTTTGTATCATTATGGTCTATAGATGATACCTCTTATAAATGCATTTTAATATGGTTACACTCCATTAAACATAATGAAATAAACGTATGTTATTAAAATGTTTAAAAGCATGATTTCTGTGGAAAATGGTACTCGTAGAATTGGTAATTAGTTTACAAGGCTACACAAAATAATTTCGATATGTTACGCAACAATTTGTCATGAAATTTGGGACAAGCATTTAAAAGTTAACACAAGACTATGAATTACAAGGATATATATATATATATATATATATATATATATATATTTCTACAGTAAGTTGAAAAATTCTCCACATGTTGACACATTTTTTGTTTAGTTGTTCACGCATAAAATACATTTACCACTCATTAATGCACTTTTCTTCTTCTTCTACTTTTTTTTTTTTTTTTTTTTGTGTGTGTGTGGGAGGGTTGGGGAGCATAAAAAATCTCTTACTTTTCACATATAATACATTATCCTGCAGCTGATAAGTTTTATAAATGTTTAATAATTTTCAAGTTGGTTAAATTAAAGAAAATTATTCATTAATGTATGTTCGCTCTGTCACTCATATTCTGCATAGACAATATATTATTTCTTCTTAACAGAAAATTGCGAAATAATTAACTTCTAAATATCAGTTTACTGTAGTCATCATTACAGGACTTTATAATTTTCCCTTAAAATATTCCAATTTAGAAGTTTAAAAAATGTTTTATCCGAATATTAAACTAGGTGACAAAGTGAACTTATGGCAACAGAGTAGACACGGAGCAACAAAGTAAGAAAACATTTTTCACTTTGGTTTACTCATTATATTTATTCTATTCAAGTTTAACACATTTAGTTTATTAACTGTGCTATAAGATAAAAATCCATAATTAATTTTAATCATAAGTACTTAATAATTTACCACAAATAAAGTAATATGTTGGACATTGAATGAATACTATATGAACCTTAATATTTCGATTGATATGTTTTTTTCCACAAATAGAATTATCCAAATAACGTTGACAATTACGGAAGGAACTAATTATGTAGAAAAGTATCACCATCCGTTTGCAACTTTTGCTGCTATAAAAATTTTGAAAACATAATATATATATATATATATGTATATATAACAATTTTTCTGGACAGAATATATTAAAATATAGCAAAAAATAAGCAATAATAATAATAAATATCATTTAAGGTGTAACACAGAGCTAAGAAAGTAAGTTTTCATAAAATGTAAATTTATTAATATATATCCATACATATATATATATGTATATATATATATATATATATATATATATATATATATATATATATATATATATATATATATATATATATATATATATATTAATAATTTATTCATTGCTTGCTTTTTATATTTCTATCGAGAAATATCAAAACTTGAGAAAGTTTTAATGATTATTTAATTAAAGTTGCTTTACTGTTATTCTCATTTTTTAATTTATGAAACTATATCCTGAAAACTTGTTAGTTTTCAAAAAATAAATGTAAATATTGTAACATTAATACAAAGAAATATAAATGTTATTGAATGGAAAGAATAGCAATTGTATCATTTTTTGAGAATGATACATTGTAATCAATTATAAAAATAAAAAAGTAATTAACCTAAACCTATTTTTCTTATTTTTATGTAATAGGTATGAAAACTGATGCAAAACAGAATTAAATTTAGTACGACAGGACATTTTTTAGTTTTTTTTTCCGTATACAGGCAAAGAGTATTGCATTCCTTAGCAACGATTACTATATTCATTTCTTGGAATTTATTTTGCAAGTTTTATCTCAGTTTTAATTTATTATTATTTTTTAACTCGTTTACAAAGGGAAAAACATCCTGACATATCCAATGTGAAATACAGCAAATGATAACGATGCGAAATGTGTGATCTTGTCGTACTAATTAACATTCTCAAATCTGAATACTATTTATCTTATGAGCAATTAAAATTCGTGAGCGGATTTTTTTTTTAATTATTTGTTAGCAGGGATAACATAACGTGAAAGAATTTTTCTGAAGTCTCACTTCTAAATAATAGTTTAGAAATAAAATTGACGTGTTACAAACTATATAACTATACATTACGTAGGCATTATTATAATTCTTAAAAAAAAAAAAAAAAAAAAAAAAAAAACCCTCTAAATTAAAAGATAAAAGAATAAAAATATTTAGTAAATAAATAAATAAATTTTTACAAACCTTAATATGTGCATAAAGATATATTTATCTTATTATCAGTTAAAAGTGTAAAATTTCTTTAACTGTTTGTGAATAAGGATAACAAAATGGAAAAGTATTATTTATTTATTTATTAAAAATACACAAATCTTAATACATTTTTAATGGCATATTTATTTTATTATCAGTTAAAAGGGCAAAATTTCTTTAATTGTTTTTGTATAAGGATAACAAAATATGAAAGGTATTAATTATTTATTTATTTGAAGTTTAAATTCTAAATAATAATTTAGAATAATTTAGAATTGTCCGGTTCCAAATTATACGCTATATATTACTCAGACATTCTCATTTCCTTTAAAAGAAGAAAACCAAGTCCAAAAATAAGAAGAGTAAGAATATTTCGTTCGTTTTCTTTGTTTGAGACCTTCGGTAGTATTCTGGAAAAGTGTCACATAAAATTGTTCACTCTCTGTCTACTCCATAAAATATGAACATATTTTTCCTCCTGCTTGTTGAGTGGAAAGCTTTTGTAGAATCAGTTAAATTACTTATGGGAAAAGTCATTTGAAAACATTCAAAACATCTTGGAAGTAAATTTAAAATAAGATAAGCAGAAAGAGAAAAATATGCGCATGTTAATTAGGAATGTCATTAAAATTGTTAGAGACATTTTTAGAAACATTCTATATTTGTCGATTCTTCTTTAACTAAACATTGTGATTAATTTATATTTTTTTATATCTTTCTTTGGTTTGTAACTTAATCTTAAGAGTTATGTTTTCAAAATTGATAATGTTTTTAAAAAGGTTGTAAGCTAGGTCATCATCCCCAAAAAGTAATCTAAAGTTTAAAATTTGCTTTATTTTTATTTATGTATAAAATTGCTTTTCAGTATAATTTACTTAATCGTACTTTTAATAATGAAGACACATTCTTTATATATATATAGAGAGAGTTGAATTTTCTTCTATCTTTATTTCAAATTATAGAGAGGAAAATTTATAGGGGAGATCGCAGCTAGTTTTGGCATAGATTTTGGTTTTTCTATTTTTTGTGCACTGTAAAAAATAGGTTCTTAAAAATAAGTATATATTGTCTCAAAATAGCTCCGAAACAATATATACTTAAATTTGAAAACCCATGTACTCATTTTTGAGTACATTGACATGTCTAACATGAGGATATTGGGATTCTTATTGGTCAACCCCATGTTTGACATGTTAGTGTACTCAAAAATGAGTACATGGGTTTTCAAATTTAAGTATATATTGTTTCGGGGCTATTTTGAGGCAATATATACTTATTTTTAAGAACCTATTTTTTACAGTGTGCAATATTTAGAGAAAATTTGATGACTCCATCAGAAACTTAACTCTTTGGCGAGCGTTTACTCTAATCAGTAACAAAAACTCGCATGCACTATGTATAAAGGAGAATAATTTAACGTATTAGCTCGTATTCTGTAATATTTTAAAATTTATTTTTACTTGTATTTATTTATTTATTTAATGGATGTACTGTGAATTTTGCAATGCCAGCAGTCCTGCAGCGGACTAGATTATTAAGCTCGGTTCCTTTTAGAGCACTGAAAGTTAAGTAGAACTGACTGTGATAAAGGTTTAGGAGTGTTATACCTATCGCGTTGGGTGCTTGAAACGATCGTAAATCTTAAAATGCCTTGTCCTTGTTAATATGATCTTGATCGTCTATTGCCCGACTCCACGCGCAGATCATCGTGTACTAAAGCGAGGAAGCCAACTGAATGGACAAGTAGATCAATATTTATTCACTTAGAATTTAGTCAAAGTTTTTTTTTAACATTTCTAATTTATTGCATTTTTTCCCTTTAATATACACGTTTCAGTTAAATCCTTCTACATGTCTTCTTCGGTTTCAGTTTATGCCTACAATGAAAAAAATAAAATGACCATACAGCGATAAAAACATATTACACCTCTTTGAATTCGAATTTTACCTCCTGAATGAAATTATATGTTAGTCAAAAACGCATCGAAAAATACTTCTACTATGATTTTGAGGGTAAAGTCAGGATTTAAGTCTTCATTCTGCCAAAACAGTTTACGATTACATGATTTCCTACTTACGAGAGCTAGACGTATAAATGCAACTTAGAACAAAATTATATATATCACAGCATCAATTTGATTACCGTCTATGCTAGAATCTATTCAAGAAAAAAAAAATTGTTAAAAAGAGAAGTTTTTTTTTTTTTTTTTTTATAAACAATTACTGATTACCGTACTTTTAAATAAAAATACAGTTACGTCATTTAGCATTAGGGGAAAAAAAGTTATTTTTTACATATAATTCAATTTTTGTTTTCTTAGGAAAACATAAAGTTTAGTTTCAATTTTAAGTTTTAGATAGCTTAGTTCATCTGCTTACTATAACCATTAATGTAAATTTTAATGGGTAAATTAAAGTAAATTTCACTTATTTTGAATGGTTTATTGCTGATCATTTTCAAAATTTGAGTTATTTTCAATGAAATATACCAATAACTATAGTGAGTATTAAGAGTAATAATAAATAAAAACAGATGCATTATCATGCTCTCTGGGCATTTTGACAGCAAAAATAACTTCAAAACTCTTCAACTACGTACTACTTTCATATTCATTTTATTTCAAAAACCTCTTTTAAATCGAATCGGATAAAACCGAAAAATTCTTGCCAGTGTATTTGTCAATGATTCTTGGTATGTTTGGAGAAAGAGGAAGACATAAAATTGCTCTTTCAATTCTGATATACGAAATATGCTATTTTATTTTTCCGCATTTGGATAAAACGATTTTGTTGAATCAAATGTTTTACCTCACAGAAAAGTCGTCGAAGTTACTTAAAAGTCTTAGAAATGAAACTGAAATAAAAAACTGGAAAAAGAAAGTTCATGGAAATTGCATTAAAGTTTTGAGTTTAAATTTTAAAAGCCTGTTGCACATGTTTTACTTCATTTTAAATATGCATTAGAATTTATCTATTTAGAAGGCATTTAAAAGAGCGTAATATATATATATAGGTATATATATATATATATATATATATAGGTATATATATATATATATATATATATATATATATATATATATATATATATATATATATATATATATATATATATATATAGAGTTCAATTTTATATTACTAAATATGTAAATCAATACAAGGATTTTTTTTTTTTCTTTCTTTCTTTCTTTTCTTTTCTTTTCTTTTTTTTTTATTATCGCATTTTCATTGCTAATTCAAAATCACATCTTTTACTTTAAAAATTTTGTTTTTCAAATTAAATTTTCAACCTACAATTAACAAATTTTAAAATCAAACTTCAAGCTTATCTGAATCTTTACAACTCGATATTAGTACTGAGAAATAATTTTAACTGCAATAAAATACGTAATATATCATAAGTAATTTGTGTGAGTGACACACCATATTATTTTCCTTCTGATCACAGACAATATTACTGTAACCACTTACGCCACTATAAATCATAAACATCGCTTAAATGATTCTCTGAGAAGTTAAAACCGTATTTGTAGTACATTTAAAATAAAAATAATAAAAAGAAAAATATAAGAAAAATCTTTTTTTTTTTTTTTTTTTTTTTTTTGCATAGGCATATAATTTTTAATTTTTTTCTCAAAATCTAATTAATAAATTTCAAAATCCATCCCTAATTCTTTTAAGTAGTTCTATTAAACATTCATAAAAAATATTAAATCTTTTCTTAAATATCTGTGGAAGTTTTAGCATTTTGAAGATATGAATTCCTGAAAAAAAGGAAACTGAAGAAACTGAGGAAACCCAATTTAAAGATTTCAAATCTGTAAACAATATATGAAAAAACCATAAAAATTGTTGCCTGAATGCATATGTTATTGGAAACAATTAATGTAGTTCAAGTTATAAATATTAAAGGGAAATACGAGCTTTTATATGAATCCTTTATTTATGCCAAGTCGAAGGTGCAAAGTCCCTTTAAAGTAAAAATTTGTAACCAGAATTCTGACTAAAAAGCTTTTACGAAACATGTATAACCTCGGAAATATTTTTTAAGCCTTTTTTTTTTTTTTTTTTTTTTTTTTTTTAAGCTAATAAATTTTGGCTATTTAATGCATGTTGTCAGTTCCATATTATATGCAACACGAAAGAATCATATTCGAATTATTTTAACAATAGTTCTTTTCATGTTATTTTGAACAAGATTTTTTAATCCGGATATTAAAGTTCTTACGAACTATTCATTCTGCCCACACATTCTGTCCACAATGTCTTTAACGGATATAATTTTTTCTGTCGTTTAGAGAAGTGTAATATAATACGAACAAATGTGAATGATATTAGAATATTTGCGTTACATCTTTATATTTTTAAGCATTCTTTAATTAAGTTTTAAATAGCTTAGGAAAATTGCAAAGATATCATAAATAGCTGAGAAAATTCATGCCATTCAGTTTATAAAGGTCACCGAAAACTAGTTTAAAAATAATAATAATAATAATGTGGTATGAAATACATAATTAAATTAAAAATTAAGAGTTTAGTATAGCTTCTATAGTTTAGTTAAATAACTAAATGATTTTTTTTTTTTTTTTTTTAAGAAAACATGAAAGTTAATATAAATATTCCTTTATTAAACGATCCTCTGTTTTTTCATGGACTTTATGTATAGTCGGCAGCAAAATTATTCGAGCGCGTTTTTGCAAGCTGAAAGAAAAATATGGACTATAACCAACATTTGTTGACTGAAAATTATTCTTTATACTTTCTGCTAATTAGCTCGATCGTTCATTTCCTGATTTTATTACATATGACTGTTCCAGATGCAAAAATGTAAGTGGATGTCATGGATATCTAACCCACACGATCGTACGGCCTGGGTTGGAAAGGGTTATCTGTATTCACTTTTATAAAAATAGAACATACAGTCGGTAACAAAAGTATCTGAACACTAGCAAAAATTCCTATATAAAAAAAGTAGAGTTAATACTGTTTTGTTAAATAAATCCTTGACAAATTCTGTTCTTAGTCAGTTTAAGAACATGATTCGACAAGGATTTATTTAACAAAACAGTATTAACTCTACTTTTTTTACATAGGAATTTTTGCTAGTGTTCGGATACTTTTGTTACCGACGGTATACAGGGAAACAAAACGGTTTTTTAATAACGTTCAATATGTTTCGTATCATTTTAGTTTATAACAAAAATGTGTTGTTTATAAGAGTACTTTCACAAACCAACTCAGAAATAAGTTCGTAATATATTAGACAAAATATAGCGCAATCAGATATGAGAATATAAAAAATATTTAATCAGTGATGAAATAAGAGAATTTCTACTAAATAATTTTTAGTTGTCCATTCGCAAGCGCCTACAAAATATTATTTACGTAATTTATTAGCCAAATATGTAGAGTTTCTAAATTAAAATAAAAACAATCAAATAACATTAAAATTCGGAAAGATATATGCAATACAATAAATTGAACTTTAGTTGCTCTTATAAAATAAGCAAATTTTTAAAGGATGTTATAAAAATTTGTATTTTGAATTAATTAATGGTTCGATATCTAAATTAAATTTTGCTTATGCATAACTGTTCTGCGAAAAGTGCTAATCAGAGTAATTTTATAATAAAAAAATTATTATTTTTCGAAAAACGTAATATGAGCCACTAGTGAGCAGAAACATATCTCTTTTTGAGAAGGGGACACTTTCAATATTTGAACGAAAACCCGAAATAAAACTCCAACTGATAGGGTTTGGGTTTTTGAGAATATGACCGATTGATTGCTCTAGGGTCATAGGCCTGAGGGGGAGTACCCTCCGGCCTAGGGTGGGCGTGAGGGTCTTTCTAAAGGGTCCTAGCCCGTATTTAAGCAAATTTCGAAGACCACCACGGAAAATACTGAACGGCCAGGTCGGCGAGTGTAACCTGGGATCGAACTGGCACCTCACGTCTACCAGATTTGAGCGCACAACAGCTCGGCCGCTGGTGGGCCCCAACTGATTGGGAATATTTTTTAAACATACAAAAGAAATTTTTCTCTAAATTAATGTGTTAACAGAATGAAAGAAAAAATGTAGGGGAAGGTGAGAAATATGAAATAGTCTGATAAAATAGAATACATAATATCTCATCTGTACAGTGCTACAACCTATCGAAAGCACGTCAGACATCTTCACTGGGCCTCAAACATGAACAGTAGTTCACCTTTTGAAGGGCAGATTTTCCGTCATACAACTTCTTTGGTTTATTAAGATTCAGACTTTTTTGAAGGTGAGTAGTACGAATTGTATAATTTGTTTACGAAGCAGTAAAATGAGTGAAAACTTAGTGTCTTTTCCGGCAGGAAAATGGAGTAAGTTAGTAGTCTGATTAAACATGAATTTATTTCTACCTACAGGTGGTTGAGGTTCATTTATTCTTCAAGATAGTGATTCGGGTAATATGGAATACGTACTATTCCACACCATTTGCGATTTTTGTAAAACTTGATTGTTGATATTTTTTTCAATACTGTTTATGTTTAATAATGATTTTAGAATAAAATGTTTATATTGCAATTATTTGTGATTTTCTATAAAAAAAATATTGAAATGAGCATTCCATATTTCCCTTTATAACTATTTCATATTACTCGCTTGGTCCATATTACCCGAAAATAACTTTTTAACTTTTTTTATTTCTTTAAAATAAAACCTTTTGCATATAAACTTTATTTTTTGCAACACAAAACCATCAAAACACATTAATACCATATAAAAATTCGCAATAGTTGAATCCATATTAATCCAAAATATTTCAATTTATTATGGTGAGTTTGAAAATGTATTCCATGTTTACCTACTTTCCTCTATATATTAACTTACGTCATAAACTGGAAACAAATTAGTTTCGATGGCCCACTCTAATCGCACTGCTTCTATTATTATTATTATTATTTTAATTGCGTCTTAGTTTGTAAATAACATTTTAATCATTTCTTTATTAATACCCAGACTATCCAGTCTCGTGTTCCGATATTTGAAGGATTTTGTGTGTCATTTGATTAAAAAATGCAAATCTCCTCACAGAATTTCAAAAAAAAAAAAAAAAAAAAAAAAAAAAAAAAAAAACCTTCATATGAATATATCGAGATATTGCAATGTGATTTTAGATGAAAAGAATTTATATTCCGTTCCACATTTCGAATCTGGAATATACGACGCTGTGTCCTCTACTAGTTCTCTTTAAAATCAAATGATTCAGTAGTGGACAACATCGTTTAGCAATAATGACATGTTACGGTAACAGTAGTGGACACCTGTGATATGCTATTATTTAAAAATGAATAAGTAATGAATTCGACATAGAAGAGGAAAGTAGGTAAATATGGAATACCATTTCTGTTTGAACTCACCATAATAATCTGTATTTTGGATCATTGTGGATTTGGCTATTGCAAGCTTTCAAGTGCTGTTAATGTGTATTGATGGTTTTATATTACATCAAAATAAAGTTTACATGCAAAATTTTTAGTTAAAGGTTTAATATATATATATATATGAATATTCGGGTAATATGGACCAAGCTGTAATATGGTAATATGGAATAGTTATGAAGGAAAATAAGGAACACCCATTTCTTTAAAGGATAAGAATAAGAGTATTTTTACAGAAAATCATAAATAATTGCAATATAACCACTTTATTTTGAAATTATTATTAAAAATAAACAGTACAGAAAAAAATATCAACATTCAGTTTTTACCAAAATCGCAAATAATATGGAATAGTTGATATTTCATATAACCCGAATCGCCATATTGAAAAAAAAAAAAAAAAAAAACCTCAATCACCTGTTGGTTGAAATAAATTCATGGGAATCAGACTACTATTTAACTCAACTTCCCTACCGAGAAAGACACTATGTTTTCAACCATTTCACTCCTTCGTAAATAAATTACAGTATTCGTAATTCTCACCTCCAAAAAGTCTGAATCTTGATAAACCAAAGATGTTGTATGACACAAAAACTACTCTTCTCACTGACACAGGGTGAACTACTGTTCATATTTGAGGCCCAATGAAAACATTTGACATACTTTCGATAGGTTGCGCTACTGTGACATATAACGGTATTCCATTTTACCCGACTCTTCCATATACCCCACCGTTCCCCTACTTATTTTACTCAAACGAAAGCTTTAAAATAAATGGAAATCAAACAAACTGTGGTTTAACCTTATTCAAAAAGCAAGAAATAAAGATAAGATAACCAAAAGTTCATACTGTTACAGCTAAACTGATAACTGGAAATCTTTGTAGTTCAAGATATTAATAGTAGATGGTATAACACGAATGTGGAACCGGATGAAATAAGGAACGATTTAGAGAGCTTATTTTTAGAATTTAAACTAAAAAGTGCCCACTATTGCTAACGTTCTGCTACTGTCATAGCGTGTATTACTGGTACATTTACTTTGTATAAATTTATACAATATATTTAATTTTCTAGAAAATATTTTATCATTAAGTTTTTTCTTCTAATTAATAAAATTCTCAAAGCTCAACTACGTTTTCTAAATTTTTAAAAAATGTATTATTAGAATGAAGAAAAAGTAGTTTTTTTTTTTTTTTTCATTTTAAACAATATTTGTTGCTGTGGATGCATAAAATCCTAATACGCTCCGAACGAATTTCTAGCATTATTACTTTCTTCTATATGCAAAAGAATGTACTGAGTTCGTGAAATTTTTTGATTTCCGGTTTTTGATACATTTACACGTTTTAAAATGTACTGAATTGTACTTTTGATTATTTTTAGAAAATGTTTGTCTGTGTGTATCAAAAGTCTATGAATGGAACTCAACCAAATTTGGTATTTAATTGGATTTTGGTCTAAACTGGTGTTTATTAGATTTGGGGATCAATAAGCTCAATAGGTTATGTTGTTCTCCCATTTTTTCTGAAATTATAACATTGAAGTAAATGACAAAATTTCGTATGAATGTACATAATGAAAATTATTTTTATCGAATGATCGTGAAATTAATAAAAATAGTTCATAATTGTAAAAGTAAACTAGAAGAAAAAAAAAGTGTATGTAGAAAAATCGCACACACATTCTCCCAGAGGAAGAAATTCTCCCCCCCCCCCCCCCCACACACACATACCGAAAGCTGTAAATTTCTATTATGGGTCTCCTTCAAAAGAATTCGTCAATCTTTATAAACGAATGGTTGAACCATAGATCTGTTATAATATAAGATATACTTATTGAATTTTATTTCATTTTTTAAGCATTTGAAAGCATTATTACAGATGTCGGCACAAAACTGACTTTCATTGGGCATTTAGTGTTATACTTCTCTGAGATGAACATCGTCTGTATTCATTATGAAAAATAACTTTCATGAATTATTATTTAAATAAATAATTTGTACTGGGTGAATTTTCAAAGAAAAATATAGAAGAAAATCTTGTAATGGCCACAACATACTGGTTTTTTCAAAGTACTCATATCGGCATAAATAGATTCTTGAAATGTTTATAATATTTTTCAGTTATATATTTATTTTAGAGCGTTTTAATAAGGATTTTCCTCATAAGATATCTCTTGATGCTTTTGGTGTTTGCTGTCGATAATTTCGCATTATTTCTCGATACGATTTTTCCATTGTAAAACAGATATGATACTATTATGTTCTGTTGTTACAATTACCTGTGTACAATTTATTAAAGTATTGTGTATAATAATATTTGATCTAAAATAACGATAAATTAAATGTCTTAACGTCAAATTAAATCTCTTTTCATAGTTATTGAATTATACAAAAAAAAAAAAAAAAAAAAAACTATCTCACATTTAAAATAATGATGCTCTATTTTAGTTTAAAAAATTAAAAGACACCGTAAATTTAGACAGTATAAACAGAACTCTGATCGCTCTCACTTTATTTTTTTTTCTCGTAAAATTTTATTTAAAAAATAATGATAATAATAAATAGTATATTTTGTAATTTATTGTAGTAAAAATAACAATTAAGGTTTTTATTATAATTATTATTGTTATTTTAAAACATAATCATACATAATGAAGAAATTGTTCTTTCTAACTTTTAATTTTTCTCGTAGGGAAGTGCAAAGTCTGCTTTTAAAATTAAATAATTCCTTTATTTATTGACGTTTACAATATAAATAATCACTTCCACACTAAGCAAAGTAGACCAACCCTTTTTAACCAATACTTTCTATTAATTTAAGTTTTCAATCGATTTCTACGTCACGGTTGATACGTATGTCATAATGAATGGCAAGAATTTCAGGAGTAAATAGAACTGATTGAATTTTGGTAAAGGCCATTGAAACTAAATAGACGTCTAAATAAACTAGTAGGGCTTGAGCTTCAGTTAAACTTATCAATTTGCCTATGAATATTTCGGTAATATATTAACACATATGACTTTATACATTCAGATAGTCTCTGACTATAGCTTAGAAGGATAGTTATAGGAACAAGTAATTTAATCCTTCATAAAATTCTCGGTGGTTATATAAAAAATCTGGAGTAACACCACTCGACTTTTCGAACATTGAGTAATTAACAGTTTTGTAGATAAAATAAACAAAGAGGAGTTGTTAAACAAAAAAAAAAAAAAAAAAAAAAAAAAAAAGAGAAGGCCATAATAGAAATTTTGAGTATTTTTCTCCATATATTATACGATGTTTTATTTAACGCTACTAAACTTTGAGCCAATATATCATAATGATAAAGAATTTTCGTTGTGTCCCTGTAAAAACCTATAAATGCTAGATTCACCAAAATGCTTATAGTTAGTGCAACAGTGATTTATAATATTCATATAAATTTTCAGCTCAATTGAATTCGGCGTTTAGATGGTATCGCACTTTTAAAAATTTGGTCCCATAGGCCATAATGAGAAAGAAAGTTTCTTTGTGTCCCTGTAAAAAAACTGTAAGTGCTAAATTCGCCAAAATCTATACAGTTGGTGCAACTGTGACCTATAACATGTGTAAAAAAATTTTGTTCAGATTAATAAGGCGTTTAGACGCTATCACACTTTTAAAAATTTAACAACATAGGCCATAATGATAAAGAATTTTCCTTTGTGTCCCTGCAAAAAAACTATAAGAGCTAGATACTCCAAAATCTATAAAAATTGAGCATCTGTGACCTATAATATGTGTATAAATTTTTTGCTCAATTGAATAAGGCGTTGAGATGCTATCGCACTTTTAGGATTTTGATCCCATAGGCCATAATGATAAAGAATTTTTTTTGTGTCCCTGTAAAAAAACTATAAGTGCTAGATTCAGCAAAATCTATAGGATTCGTACTATGGTGACTTACAATATACATACCAACTTTCAGCTTATTCGAACAAAGCGTTTAGACGCTAGCGTGTTCACTCACAGACATACACACACACATACATACAAACACACATACATACACACACATACATACACACACACATACATACATCATATAGATTTTAAAATTTCTTAATACACCATAAATTTTAAGACCGCACAACCGGCTTCGAAAGGACGTAGCCTTTCTTCATCAGGTGCAAAAAAACCACGTGCTACTGCCTTGGAGGCAAAAGCAAGACTGACTTAGTTTTGGTGACATACATACATCATCGTAAAAATAGTGAAAACGGACTCAAGGGACCTCGAAACGTATAGAAACATCAAAATCTCAAATTCGAATTTTTAACATGATTACAATACTTTCTCACTATAGTGTTCTTAAAGTAAAAATTAGTAATCAAAATTAAAAATTAGTGTTAAAATGCGATACTAGTCGTTAGCATTGAAACAAATTAAAATAATAATAATTTAGTAAATTTTGAAACAGACTATTTAGATTGAAAAATAAAATTTTATGTTGTGTTAGTCTATCCTTTCAGCTTACTCGCTACCTTTTCGAAAATGTTTGTAATAAGTACCGATTTACAATTAATAGACAAAATATGCGCTTTTTTTTTTTTTTTTTTTTCTTTACAGCTGACTCCAAAAAAACGCGTGATTATTTCATCGAGAATTAAAAAATTCTTTTTTTTGTTTGCGGCTAATTTCCAAAATATGTCATCTTTTTCTGACCGATTTTCCAAATGTGGGATCACTTCGCCACTATTTGACTTTTCGTTAATTCATTTTAATTACTTAAATATGTAATTTCCACTATATTGATTATTGAAATTTATGATTATGGAGATTCCCCCCCCCCTCCCCACCACCACCACCTAAAAAAGAAAGGAGGCGAGTTACTTAATTATTTAAAGTCGCCGCATTATTTTTTTTTTTAATCCTCCTGTGCTGAGTTGTGTTTGGATATTTCCATGTCTAAGATATTTTTAATTCTATATTATGCATTTTTAAATTTTTGTAAATTTTGTAAATTTAATAATTTAAAATACATTTTTAAATTATTTAATATATATATAAATAAAATATTTAAGATGAATAAGGACTTAACAGATAAGACTTAGAGCCTTTCAATTATTGAAGATTGAGATGCTAAGAATAACTCTCACACTATACAAAGCCAATCAACTTTTCTTAAATCAATTCTTTTGATTAATTTAATTGTAAATTTTCGATCGATTTCTGTTGCACGGTTGAGATTTATGCTGTGACGAATGACAGAGTTTCAGGAGCAAATTGAGCTAATTGAATTTTGGTAAAGTCTATTGAAACTAAGTAGGGGATAAATAAACTGGTGAATTTGCGCTTCAGTTAAAATTATCAGTTCGCCTGTGGACATTTGTATAGCATAATAACGCATATGTTGATCATATATATTCAGATGGACTATGATTATATCATATAAGGGTAAATATAATATGTATAATTTCTATTGTGAAAATTTTTGGTCATTTGACAGGTTTGTGACTTATAGTTACAACGATTTTCGTCTCGATTGATCCATATTACAGAATTGTACAGAAACAAGCGCACAGTATTTTTTGTAGACATAAGACATCACAAACATCCATGCCCGCACCAGGATTCGAACCTGGGACCTGAAGGTTCAGAAGGCAGCACCCTACTGACTGAATCACCAAGCCGGCGAAAATTTTTGGTTTGATTCTATTTTTAATCTATTGAATGTATTAGTGGGACCAAAAAGTAATGTCTCTCTTATTTTTACAATAAATTCAAACAGACGAATTTTTAACAAGTTTTTATTTTTAATGAATGATGTAATAGCCCTCATTATCAACATCCTTTTGCTATCTGGCATGCAAGTTTTCAATACTGGATCGATTAAAAGCAAGTGGTCTCTGAGGAAAATATCTGGAGGTCCCATTTTGAACATCATAAAATTTTCAAATTTTTTGACATTTATAAAATGTTGTAGGGATCGAAATAAATGGAAATTCGTTGGTGCAATATTGGGCGACTATGAAGGGGGAGACAATATCTTCCACCCTAATTCTTTTTTTTTTTTTTTTTTTTTTCCGGGGTTTGTCTTGCGCCGTGCGGTCTCGCATTATTATGTTGCAGAATAACACGTTTTCTGTTCACATTCGCTGGGCACTTTTCAATTAAAGATTGATTTATCCGTTCCAATTGTTCACATTAAAGGTCTGCATTCACAATTTGTCCCGGTTTCAGTAATTCAAAATTAACAGCTCTTCAAATATTCCAAACACACAAAAGCGTATTTTTTGGAATGCAAGCCTGACTTACTGTGCTTTGTAGCGATTCATTCGGAGCGAGACACTGCATTTTAGTTTTTGGTTTCTCATAAAGGACCCATTTTTCATCTCCAGTGATCAAGCGACTAAAAAAGCTTCTGTATTGGGCCGTTGAATCAATAAGTTGCATGTGATCGATCGATTACCTTTGTTTTCTTTGGACAGATTATGCAAGACCCAAACACTTGCCCTATAGGAATTATGCTGGTGTGTTTGCAATAATTGTGTAAATCCTACAAGAGATATCAATGGCGTGACCTTTTACATTGCGTATCGCAATAACCCTAAATCAATCCTCCTTCCAGTTACAAATGTAGATTTTTCTTACAATAACAATAATAATAAAGAAATGGTTTTATTTCAAATTACCAACACTCTGATTGCAGCTTATAAATATCTATGTGAAGTCACTCTTCCTTTCACTTGGAATATTATCATATTATATGATGATAGCGGCGGCCAATGAGTTAAGGCTCGAATTATACGTTATATCTTCTCTAATAATCATCATTGACAAATAAAATAAATAACATGAATAAAGTAGCCAGAGTTAATGAAATTAATTCTATTTATTGATTGTATTAGGCTATCAATCAAAAATACAAAATAAAATCCTCTCATCTAAAAAAGAATAATAGTACAAGAGCTAGCAACGTCGAAAACACAAGAATTTTAAGAAAGCTGGTTTTTTAATATATCTTTACCTATGCTCTCTCGAACAGCGTGCGGGCTGTCTGGCTGCCAGTAAACGTTGTGCTTATTAGTGCGCATCACACCTTTACAGGTAAAAATATTGATTTTTAAATCATTTTAAGAAGAATGTTTTCTTTTTCACTAACTTCTAAACACTATTATAAACATGAATTTATTATTGCCAGACATTTTTGTTGTTGACAATAATGTGCCAGATGCCATTTTTTATAAACAAAAAATAATAAATTTCAAACCATTTTAGTATGTCTGTCATTTTAATATTATTTTCTTTATATATAAATAAGTACAAAATTAATTTGCCAGACATTAATTCGGTTGTTTACTCAAACGGCAGACCGATTAATTGCTGTAAAACAAGTATGTATGTAGAAGAGTTTAGCTATTAGTAGTTGATTGCTGTCTGTGTGAGAAAGATAGCAACAATGCGCAAGCGAAGTGATGACGTCACTGGCCGTTCGTGGATGCAAGAAAACTATTTCATATGTTAATCGCCCATTGAATTTTTGTAAAAAAATATGAAAAATCGAAAGAAATTATTTCCCGATTTCAATCTTCATATTTAGGTATAGATATGTATTAGTTATCGTCTGCATGCGTTAGACTAAGTAGTTTTTTCTGTAAAATGGATAAAATTTGAATTTTAAATTTCAAAACTTTAGAAAAAAAAGTGTCAAACTTCTATATTCGATTGAAAACATAAGCATTTCATTTCAAAGGATGATATTTACACAAAAAGTATCCAACTAATATACTAATTAAAAGGAAAATGATAAATATTCTATTATAATTTGAAGTCAAATTTGTTTTCAAATGTCTAAATAAAGTATCTGATATAAGATACTAATATGTTGCAGCGGAATAGATTTGGTATCGGTCATCCTTGGCAGAAAAAAAATATCGCCAAATTATCTGGCGAAAACAATTTGATTACAATTTGATTTTTATGATTTAAAAGTTATCCATAAACAATCAAATTTTGATAATTAAAAAACGTAATTTTTCTCTGTCTTTTAAAAATAATTTGTTTAGCTATTTTTTATTATTTTGATAAGAATTTTAATAATAATGTTTTATTATTATCATAATCGAAGAATTGAAAAAAAAAATTACTTAGGATACTTTAAATAGTGTAATCTATTCCTGTTTCTCTTCCGCCTATCTACTTTGCTGTTATCTCTCTCTAACAACTGGCACAATGGCGCGGTACTGTACAGCAATTAATCGGTCTACCGTTTGAGTAAACAACCGAATTAATGTCTGGCAAATTAATTTTGTACTTATTTATATATAAAGAAAATAATATTAAAATGACAGACATACTAAAATGGTTTGAAATTTATTATTTTTTGTTTATAAAAAATGGCATCTGGCACATTATTGTCAACAACAAAAACGTCTGGCAATAATAAACTCATGTTTCTAATAGTGTTTAGAAGTTAGTGAAAAAGAAAACATTCTTCTTAAAATGATTTAAAAATCAATATTTTTACCTGTAAAGGTGTGATGCGCACTAATAAACGCAACGTTTACTGGCAGCCAGACAGCCCGCACGCTGTTCGAGAGAGCATAGGGAAAGATATATTAAAGAACCAGCTTTCTTAAAATTCTCTCTTGAAAACGTTGCTGGCTCTTAGACTATAACTATTCATTTGTTTCTTTTTATTTTAAATGCTAAAGGCTCCTTTTTTTAATGACTCATTTTTTTTTTTTTTTTTTACTTCATTTTTGTACTGGCAAACAAAAAAAAAAGGGGGGGGGGGAATGGCCACTTAAAAAAACACAATGTTATGTTCTCACCTGAAATTAGAATTTAAATTGAGATTTCTTGCTGGTTCAGTAGACATCTTTGAGAGGACTCTTTTGGACAGGATCCAGGAATTGTGCTCCGGGCAGCTGCGGCCTCATCTCAGCATCCTTCGACTCTTCTATTTTCTCTTTGCACCGTCCCCGTCAGTCCGTCAAAGTTAGTTGAGGTCCGAATAATCATCTCGCATCCTTTCTCCGTTCACCTCCCGTTTTTCTTTTCTTTTTTCTTTTTTATTTTGCAGGGGCGTTGATTTTTTTTTATTGGTGAATGCCTATTAGGCTCAGAGCCTGATTAAGGCAGGGGCATACGGGGCAGTCGCCCCGGGCCCCCACATCAGAGGGGGGCCCCAAATCGAACAGAAAGTTTATTTTACGTTTCCTTCTTTAATGAACTTTTTTTTTAAACAAAATATCAATACAATGTAAAATCCGGCTTAATTGAGCCATAGTAATTTAGGCTGACCAGATCAAAGTACCTTTATAATAGAGAAGCATTAAAAATTGCTACAATTATCAAATTATGGATGTATTTTTTCTTTCCTAATAAATAAGGACTGTGTTATTGATTGTAATAAAGTGTTATTGATTAATAATTTAGTTTCAACATTTTTTTAAAATTTAGGAAAATGTCTTCAAAAAAAAAAAAAAAAAAAAGGCGTCCCCTTTTGTCCCCAGAAAATGGGGACGTTTGGTCAGTATATCGTGATTGCGAAAATTTAGCTGAATTCCGCCCTAATGTCAGCAAGGATATAAATTTTTCGCAGCTAGATGACAAAGTTAACAATCAGAAATAAAATGGAGAGAACGATATTTCGTCTGACCGTTGGAGAGGGGGGAACTTTATCGCTATTTTAGGTTATAGTAAATTTTCTTGTTATATATCTGTAATGAGGTGAAAATTTTAAATACCTCCATAAAGTTCGGTTCTTCACTACTGAAGTAGTGAAGCAAAGAAGTTTTTACCTTTAAACAATACTATTCCATGAAGTGACATAATTTAATAGTTACTTAAAAAATACAACCTTTTAATTTCTTCATGTTCATTCTTGGTAGACTAGTTTCGTCTGGGGCGCCCCAGCTTGGTCACTACCTTCTTGGTGTTCGAAACTGAAGTTTTCACGCCTTCTTCCTCTTTTAAATACTCTGCGCCATTGTCGATTGAGTAGAGCACCATCGTTGCCATTACAATTGTTGGAATTTGTTAAGATTTCAACTGACTCCCTGATTGCAGCGTAACTGTGGCTGTGATAGTTGGCCAACTTTTTTACTTGTCCGAATTTTATGTTGATTTCTTCATTTTTGTTTACTTGGGTTAAAGCCGTTGTTATTTTACATACATGAATAATATTGCTAAATTAATAAATGAAAAAATAAATGAACATTATACAAACCCATCAATAGCCCAAACTTTAAATATTGCCACTAATTTTTTGTTGAATGAAAATTATTTTACTTTTAATGGGAAATATTATAAACAAATTAAAAGGGTCCCAATGGGGTCTCCTATTTCAGGTTTTTTAGCAGAATATAAATTACGTAAAATTGAAAATAATTTTAATGAAAAACTTAAAAGTAAAATTTTATATTGGTTTCGATATGCAGATGATGTTTTTGCAATAATAGATAAAAAAACAGACTCCACAGAAATTTTAAACACCTTAAACAAAATAGACCCAGACATTAAATTCACCCTTGAAAAAGAGAATAATAAACAATTAAACTTCCTAGACGTCACCATCAATCGCCATACCGATAAAATAACCACCCAAGTTTATAGAAAACCTAATAGCAGCAATGAAATAATCCACAAAAATAGTAAAACCCCTTTTAAATACAAAATTAATGCCATCCAAGCCCATATTAACAGAGCAATAACAATTTGTAAAGATAATAAAATTTAAAAAAACGAAATAAAATATATTAAACAATTTACACAAAAAGCAAGATACTCAAACAAGTTAATAGATAAATTATTTAAAAAACGATTAAAATGTCTAAATAAAATTAATTATTTTCAAAAACCAAAGCTTAAATATACTACTTCTATACCTTATGACCGCGGAATATCAAATAAAATTAAGAAAATTGCAGCAAAACATAACATAAACGTACCAATAAAACCGAACCCTAACATTTTTCAATTAATTAGAAGTGACAAAGATAAAATAAATCCATTAGAGACTGCAGGAATATATAAAATACCATATACTAACAAACAAGAAAAAGAAAAATGTTATATAGGAAAAACAAAAAGAAAAATAAAGACGCGAATTAAAGAACATAATCACGACATAAAAACAGGTAAAATAACAACGCCTTTAACCCAAGTAAACAAAAATGAAGAAATCAACATAAAATTCGGACAAGTAAAAAAGTTGGCCAACTATCACAGACACAGTTACGCTGCAATCAGGGAGTCAGTTGAAATCTTAACAAATTCCAACAATTGTAATGGCAACGATGGTGCTCTACTCAATCGACAATGGCGCAGAATATTTAAAAGAGGAAGAAGGCGTGAAAACTTCAGTTTCGAACACCAAGAAGGTAGTGACCAAGCTGGGGCGCCCCAGACGAAACTAGTCTACCAAGAATGAACATGAAGAAATTAAAAGGTTGTATTTTTTAAGTAACTATTAAAGAAGTTTTTGTCCAAATAGTGAAGCAGAGGGGGCCCAAAAGAAGTTTTTACCCCGGGCTCCACTTAGGCTAAGTCGGGCCCTGATTAGGCTGCTTATTTATGCCCGTCTTTTGATTGGGCAGCAAAGATTGAAGGCTTGTAAAAATGTAAAAATTTACATGTCAACACTGACCCCTATCTTTTTTTTGGGGTCTGTTGTGGGGTGAGATTTATTTATTTATTTATTTATTTTTTAGAAGTAGCCATTCGGTTTCTTTACTTAAGAGCCATCTTTTCTTTTATGTTTTAAAGTATTGTATGGGATTGTTACAGGGGGCTTAAATTATTATCTACCATTTTCTGTTGAGAGGATATTATTGGAAAACAAAATAAAGTTGATAAAAAAAAACATTTATAAAGATAAAATAATATTCACTGTAAACATTTAAAATAATATTAACTGGAAACATTTAAAATAATATTATAGGGGCTTTGGAATCATTAAAAATAGTATCGTAGGGCTTCTGATATTCTCTCTTATGCATTTAATTTGTACACATTTGCGAACATAATAATTTTGTGGTATCTATTTATCAGAGAGTTTATATTTAATTTGAGATAGGTGAAAAGAAAACATTTATGAACAAACACTGTATATTGTTTAGGAACTTGAAGGGAGGTTATTGATTCTCAACCGTTTAATCATTCATTTATTATTATATGCATGTATATACACATATATACGTATGTATATGTATATATATATATATATATATATATATTATTATTATTATTATTATTTTACGGCACCACATATAGGAATTATGCTGGTGTGTTTGCAATAGTTGTGTAAATCCTACAAGAGATATCAATGGCGTGACCTTTTACATTGCGTATCACAATAACCCTAAATCAATCCTCCTTCCAGTTACTAATGTAGATTTTTCTTACAATAACAGTAATAATAAAGAAATGGTTTTATTTCAAATTACCAACACTCTGATTGCAGCTTATAAATATCTATGTGAAGTCACTCTTCCTTTCACTTGGAATATTATCATATTATATGATGATACCGGAGGCCAATGAGTTAAGGCTCGAATTATACGTTATATATTCTCAAATAATCATCATTGACAAATAAAATAAATAACATGAATAAAGTAGCCAGAGTTAATGAAATTAATTCTATTTATTGATTGTATTAGGCTATCAATCAAAAATACAAAATAAAATCCTCTCATCTAAAAAAAGAGTAACTATTAATTTTTTTTCTTTTTATTTTAAATGCTAAAGGCTCTTTTTTTTAATGACTCATTTTTTTTTTACTTCATTTTTGTACTGGTAAACAAAAAAAAGGGGGGGGGGATGGCCACTTAAAAAAACACAATGTTATGTTCTCACCTGAAATTAGAATTTAAATTGAGATTTCTTGCTGGTTACGTAGACATCTTTGGAGGACTCTTTTGGACAGGATCCAGGAGTTGTGCTCCGGGCAGCTGCGGCCTCATCTCAGCATCCTTCGACTCTTCTATTTTCTCTTTGCACCGTCCCCGTCTGTCCGTCAAAGTCAGTTGAGGTCCGAATAATCATCTCGCATCCTTTCTCCGTTCACCTCCCGTTTTTCTTTTCTTTTTTCTTTTTTATTTTGCAGGCGTTGATTTTTTTTTTTTATTGGTGAATGCCTATTAGGCTGCTTATTTATGCCCGTCTTTTGATTGGGCAGCAAAGATTGAAGGCTTGTAAAAATGTAAAAATTTGCATGTGAACCCTGACTTCTATCTTTTTTTTGGGGTCTGTTGTGGGGTGAGATTTTTATTTATTTATTTTTTATTATTATTATTATTATTTTTTTTTTTTTGAGAAGTAGCCATTCGGTTTCTTTACTTAAGATCCATCTTTTCTTTTATATTTTAAAGTATTGTATGGGATTGTTACAGGGGGCTTAAATTATTATCTACCATTTTCTGTTGAGAGGATATTATTGGAAAACAAAATAAAGTTGATAAAAAAAAACATTTATAAAGATAAAATAGTATTCACTGTAAACATTTAAAATAATATTAACTGGAAACATTTAAAATAATATTATAGGGGCTTTGGAAACATTTAAAATAGTATTGTAGGGCTTCTCGTCCCTACATGCCCCCTTATTTTTACAATCTGCTACAAATGTTCTTGGGTTCTTAACCAAGGTTGGTTAAGAGTGTTTAACCGTTTGTCTGACACGGATTTGATTCCACTTCCACCTTAAAAGTGTCACTATCTAAAGTTGTTGGTCTTTTTGATCAATACTAGTCGGAAAGCTCAAAATTAACGGATTTGAACTTAGAACACCGTTGACATTTACGAATGTTTAATACACTTGCATAAACATCGCGAATGTTTTTGACGGCAATTATTGCGTTTGTACCCCTTCGAAACTCAAAAAGCCTGCAATGCCGGATATGTACCTCTTCTGGTATTTGGCTGTTCATTTCACTACAAATTGTAAAAGAAAGTTAAGCTTTAATTATTTACGAGCAAACAGGTCACTCGAACCTACAAATGTCTTTGGAACCAGTTTAAGAACACAATAAGCTAATAAAAGACTATCGAATATCGACATGCGCAGAAACGACATTATTTTCCGGTCCCCCTAATATTTCAAAAGTTCATTATATAGACGACTTAAACTGGATAAGATTGTTTTATTATACATTATCCATATATAACAGAAAAAGTATTGTTATAGGATCCAGATTTCGAAATTGAGTTATTGCTGTAATTATGTATTTTGAAGCCTCCTGGACCCAAAATCAGATTTTTTAGGGATTAGTCAATGTGACCGGGTGTTTTTCTGTGTAAGTATTAACTCAAAAAGCAGGTAGTAGAAAAGAATCTAAATTCAGTATTCTATATCTGTAACATGAGGGGATATTACTTGAAATTTTTTATTGAGATCGCACAAATAATTAGGCTATATAGAAATACGCATAAAACAATAAAAACATACAAACAATTTCAAATTCGTCATTTTAATACCTTTGGACTATACTAAAAAAAATGAAATTAACGTGTGTGTTTCTATATATATATATATAAATAATTTCATATTTCTTATAGAATACTGTGTGAAAAACCTTTATAATTCGTTTTTATGGTTACGCAAAAAATTCATGTATATATTAGGGAAAATGGTTGTAAATTTCTTGCATTACATTTAAAGTTGTTTTCTGAACTTTTTTACGGGTATAAGTTAAATGAAAATTTAGTGCGTTTGCAAATGATAGAAAATATACAGGCCTACTTAACTTAGATGAATAAATTTCAAAGAGTGGTATAAACAAAAGTTTTTCAAGTAATTTGAAATAAAATTTTAGATTAAATGACAGTCTTGAACCTATTTGGGAACGCTGGTTATAAAGTTATTAATGTTTTATTATAATAAATTATTATATGTATAATAAATAAGCTGAAATAAGTTCTTTTAGGGGCTTTATACATGAAAATTACTAAAATTTTGCAATTTAAGGTGATTTAATTACTTAATTATTAATAATAATAATTATTATTATTATTATTATTATTATTATTATTATTTTGTCCTCGAAATTCCAGGACACTGCCATATTTGTCCTCAAATTCAATAAAATAAAGATATGGTCACTCTAGCGTACAATGCATTTCTGAACAAAAAAAAGACGGGTGAACACTGTGTATGCGCAATGATACATGAACAGTATGAAGCAAAAACCAATTTCGTATTCTGGGGATGGTCTAAAAAAAAAAAAAATATATTAAGAAAGAAAAAATGCTAAAAAAAAAAAAAAATGCCAACTCGAATGGTTTATAATTAGTACATTTCCTTTTCAATTTGAATGTTTTCTTGTTTGCTGATCTAATTTGGCGTTGTTCACAATCGCTGCACGTGTTGTTGTAAGTTAGTAGTAAAAGCTCAAATCCTCCCATTCCGGTAGGAGAGATTGTGCAGCATTTTACTCAGTAACTATTGTCTCTTATAGAGAACCGATTGTGTTCGTAATGCTAGTCTAGATTACTAGCTTCTGAAAAATATTTTGTGGTACTGCCATTCTGTACAAATTCCTAGAAAAAGTTGTAAAAATTCAAGCATTTTCTTTTGAAAATAAGACAAAATAACCACATTTTATCTTAGATGCTCGAAACAATCAACATGCACATTGATATCGGCATCCACTGCTCCTGTTGTACAATTACCTGGAGTCGCACCGCTCCCACTCTACTCCTTCTTCCGATTTTCTGTGGGCGCAGTGTTTCCTACCGTACCAACTCCCCTAGCTTTACCTTATGTATTTTCCTATATAAATTCACGTAAACAAAATAATTTATTGAAACTATTATTAATCAAAGTTGTTTTCTATAGTGTGTGCAGATAATTTTCGTTTCAGAAAAGTATACCTCTAAATGTAAAAAAAATATATATACTTTCTTGCTCTAAAAATGGCATCTTAGAAAATTAATTCTTTTTTTCAGGTTTTCTTTTGTTAAATAATTTTTTTAAAAATTGATAAGTTTCAAATCATCTATTCTTCAATCAGTCGTTTTAAAGGTATTGACAAGCTCTTTTAAAAAACTTTCCTATTCAAAATTTATACTTGCGCAGGTATTCTCTCGAGGAGAAAGAGCAGCGATAATCCTATTCAGACAAAAAGTTTATCGTGGTTGACTATTATATATGCGTATATATACAGTAGAACCTCGCTTTTCCGAGGTAATATGTAGCGAGGGTGCCTTGGATAAACGAAAACTCGGATAACACGGGCTCTGTCGTAAAGCGAGGAAAATACGTATGGCAAAGTTTACAATGGATGAAAACATAGTCAGTGAAGTAAAATAATACATATATTACATATTTAAATTTAGTCAGTTAAAAATTCAATTCAATCATGCATATGTAAATTATAAAATACAGTACTGTATAGTAAAATTTGTCAAAGTTACCTACGCCATTTGTCGAAAGCTACGCCTCCCCGGGGCGCTTTTTCGGGATTACATCGGTTATCTCGGAACTCTGTTAATCGGGGCTGGAATAACTGCGGCTTTACTGTATATATATATATATTACAATTATGAGTTAAAAATCATCCTCATTGTTTACACTTACACAAAATTTTGTCCTGTACTGCCATATTAAAAATAATGAAAAATGGTACAACATTGCCACCTATTGAGCGGCGTGCACAAAAAGTTCCTAGAACCAATTTATGTCAACGTGCAACTAAATACAAATTTTAATGAAATTCTGTGAATTAGTTCATGATTTACAAATGCACAAAAAAATTATCACATATTTTCTAAAAATGGTCAAATCGTATTCTAAAATCTTAAAACGTACAAATCGATCACAAAACGGAAGTCGAAAATTTTTATGAATTAAAAACTTTCTTATAAATCAGTTTTCTATTTATATTTAAATTATTAAAATTATTCAGCATATATCATTTACTATTCATTCAAAAGTGACGAAATATTGTACTTCCACAAACTGAAAAAAAAAACTAATCTACATACTAAACTTTTTCTTTATTAAATAATAATAATAATGAAATGTTCAATTTTAACTTCGGAAAACAACCTTGTTATGTATAGAATGATAAGAAAGAAAGTTTTAGGATAACCATAATCAACCATACTAGTTTATTTCTTGTGAGTGCACAGATTCTATATACATCACTTATTAAATGTTAAAATTCAGAACATATTAGGAATTTCATATATAAAAATTACATACATAAAATGTTATTAATTATGAATTTATCTTTACTTTTTCTTTGTAACTCTTGATTTAACTTTAATACAAATACGCGCGGGAAAAATGAAAAATCTCATTCATGTTTAATCATCTTTATTCTAGAAACAAATTACTTTTAAATGTGTTACTGTATCTTAAGCTTAAAATGTCTCAATCTTTTTGTTAGTTCTCTACCTTCTCGTTTAGTCTTTTTTTTTTTTTTTTTTTTTCGCTAGTATTTCTCTGAAATAAGAATACTTTTAACAAAAAATATCAACAGGAAATATAATCGAATTCACTTACTTCAAAAAGAACTGCCTGATTTCGTCAAGTTAAAAGTATATAAAAATTAATCGATAAACTTAAAAGTCACGTTAAGAGCTAGACTTCAAAAATGATAATAATTTTGAAACGTGAAGAAATTTATCGTCTTTTTAAAGTTTTCATTTTACTTCTCTGTCTTAGATGGAATTTAGAAATAAAGGTTATTGTTGTCTATTGTTATTGTTTATATGTGCTTCTTTTCCTTTATTAACAAAAACTGTTTTCTTCATAGGTAGTCAGTTAAATTTAGATATCTTCTGAGACTTTTTTTTTTTTTCAATAAAAGAACTTATATTTTAAATTTGATGTGCATTTGGTGAGTGTAAAGTTGTTGTAAACATAGTTTCAAGAACTATAACATTAAAAAAAAAAAAATACTGTAAAATTTACAGACAAATGATAATAGACATTTTTTGAATTTCTCAAATTATGAAAATATTTACCATCTTTTAAGATTTTTTTCCTTTATTTATTATTAATATTATTTCAATTTTGTTTTGTGCAAATGATTTTATTATGTATTACTCAAAATCATCATGTTTTAGCCTTAAACATTTTGTATATATATATATATATATATATATATATATACTAGCTGACCCTACAAACGTTGTTTTGTCATATAAATTATTTCTAGAGAATATTTTGCTAGAAAAAAATAACTAACTTATTTTAAGTGTGTAAGGATGTGGTATATAAGTGAAACAGGTATGGAGCGCTCTGAACGGTGACTGTGAATTCCGATTATAACGTAAAAGACATAATTACCGAAATTTTCGCTACTTGCTTCTTGCTACTTGCTTCTTGGTACTTTCTACTTTCTACTTGTTATTTAAAACCTCCGCTGAATGTCGAACAGCACAAAATTTTATTTCATACGGCAAATATTTCAATTTATGAGAGAATCTCTGATAGCAACGAATTTCACATGAAAATTCCGTCTTTTTTGAATAAGCTGTAACAATCTGGACCGATTTGATAAAAATTTTTATCAAAAAGTTATTACAATATCTAACATCATTACATGTACATGTATCACAATTCAATCAATCGATGCATGTGAGTATGTGTATAGTATGAGCGAAGTGAAATGTAGAGTTCGTATTAAATAAAAACTTAAACTAGTTTAATTAAAGGTGAAAAAGTTGAAACTCAATTTATTTTATAACAGGTATATTTTTTTAATCTACAAAATTTTAATTTATCGTAATGCCATTGGATGTACAATATTTTTGGTTAATCCTTGAGGAGTATACACAAACAAATTCGAAGGTTTTCCAACCCTGGAACACGCAACATAAAATTGGCCGTGAGAAAAGCACGGATTTTCTATATCTAAGCCACAAATTGGGACCCCTTTGGTGACTTTAAATATTTTAAGTCATTTTTGCAATGAATTGAAATGGCTATCTCAATTGTGGAACTAAAAATCTTGGCGAGAAGCGTCCGAGCTACTTCGGTGCCAAATTTCAAATTTTGCCAAAGGGATCCGATACTAAAGGTGTTCCATACAATAAATAAATAAATAAAATATCAGTGACATACACACGCACAAAAGTATGAGACCCCATTGGTGACTTTAAATATTTTAAGCCATATTTGCGATGAATTGAAATGGCTATCTCAATTGTGGAACTAAAGATCTTGGCGTGATGCGTCCGAGCTACCTCGGTGCCAAATTTTCCATACAAAAAATAAATAAATAAAATATCAGTGACATACGCACGCACAAAAGTATTGGACCCCTTTGGTGACTTTAAATATTTTAAGCCATTTTTGCGATGAATTGAAATGGCTATCTCAATTGTGGAACTAAAGATCTTGGCGAGAAGCGTCCGAGCTACTTCGGTGCCAAATTTCAAATTTTGCCAAAGGGATCCGATACTAAAAGTATTCCATACAAAAAATAAATAAATAAAGTATAATAAATTAATTACACAAATAAATTTGTAGGTTAGGGTGGTTGTTAATCAACGCGCGTGTAAATTTGATTGAAAATTATATAAAATACTCACTCCAATTCTGCACTAAATTTGCAAAATGTATAGTTTTTTATGCACACTTCAAAACTCTTCAAACACTAATTACATCTTGATGTAATATTTCAATTAGGACACAATTTTTTGTAGAACAATAATAACACGAAGTTACAAAATATTTTCCTGAATTTGATCGCAGCACCAACTGTCGGGACAAACTGGAATTACAATAGAATATACGCAAGCGAAGTGTGACGTCACTGACCGTCAGTAGATGCAAGAAAAAGATTTCCTATGCTAATCTCCCATTGGATTTTTTTATAAAAAATTATTAAAAATCGAGGAAAATTATTTCTCGATTTTAATCCCCGTATTTGGGTATAGATATGTATTAGTTATCGTATGCAAGTGTTAGATTGAGTTATTTTGCTCTCAAATTGACAAAATTTTAATTTTATATTTCAAAACTCTGTCTTCCTTGGCGTTTTTTGTATTTGGCGATCAAAATCGTAATACGAAAATATACATGCCAGATGTATATTTTCGTAATATGTATTGTACGAAATTGTTTCATATTATTCATTACTCTCTTAATATAAGTTGTTGAAATAACCATTATTTTTGAAAGAAATTAAATATGTTCGCCAGATGATATGGCGATATTTTTTTTTTTTTCCCGCCAAGGATGACAGAGTTTTGAGATTAAAAATTCAAATTTTATCAATTTTGCAGCAAAAACAACTCAATCTAACGCATGCACATGATAACTAATACATATCTATACCCAAATATGGGGATTAAAATCGGGAAATAATTTTCCTCGATATTCAGTAATTTTTTACAAAAAATCCAATGGGCGATTAACATAGGAAATAATTTTCTTGCATCCACGGACGGCCAGCGACGTCATCACTTCGCTTGCGTATTATTGAATATTCGATACTACGATCGTAGCGCAGTCTGCTGGATCCAGTGTGAAACATTCCAAAATCAACAACAATTTATAAGTGATAAATTAATTAAATAAACAATTTAAATTGGACTGAATTGTAAATCTAAACCATTCTCGAATCCACCTGAAGACACACAAAAAATTTCATTAAACTCGGTCCAGCCGTTTAGGAAAAGTTCAGTGACATACACACGCACAAAAGAAATATATATATATATAAAGATAAATACAAAGCCACAGCTTTAGTACAGACCTCCCCCCCCCCCTTGTCGACTTTAAATATTTTTGGCCATTTTTGCGATGAATTAACATGGCTATCTCAATTGCGTAACTGACGATCTTGGTGAGAAACGTCCGTACTACTTCGGTGCCAAATTTCAAATTTTTCCAAACTAAAGCTGTTCCATACAAAAAAAAAAAAAAAAAAAAAAAATACGTGTGGCACTCGGGGACTGCCGCGGTAAAGCTATTGCATAGCATTTTTTATCAACTTATGCAATTATAATTATTTATTTATTTTATTTATGCAGTATTTTTTTTCTTTGATATTAATTCAAGTTCTGTGGGGGGGGGACTCATGTCAAAGTTGTACCTTAGGGGGACTCATGTCAAAGTTGTGCCTTGGGGGACTCATGTCAAAGTTGTGCCTTCGGGGGAACTCATGTCAAAGTTGTGCCTTGGGGAGGACTCATGTCAAAGTTGTGCCTTAGGGGGGACTCATGTCAAAGTTGTACCTTGGGGGAACTCATGTCAAAGTTGTACCTTGGGGAGGGACTCATGTCAAAGTTGTGCCTTGGGGGGACTCATGTCAAAGTTGTGCCTTGGGGGACTCATGTCAAAGTTGTGCCTTCGGGGGAACTCATGTCAAAGTTGTGCCTTGGGGAGGACTCATGTCAAAGTTGTGCCTTTTGGGGGACTCGTGTGCCTTGGGGGGACTCATGTCAAAGTTGTGCCTTGGGGGGGACTCATGTCAAAGTTGTGCCTTGGGGAGGGGACTCATGTCAAAGTTGTGCCTTGGGGGGGACTCATGTCAAAGTTGTGCCTTGGGGGGACTCATGTCAAAGTTGTGCCTTGGGGGGACTCATGTCAAAGTTGTGCCTTGGGGAGGGGATTCATGTCAAAGTTGTGCCTGGGGGGGCTCATGTCAAAGTTGTGCCTTGGTGGGGACTCATGTCAAAGTTGTGCCTTGGGGGGGGACTCATGTCAAAGTTGTGCCTTGGGGAGGACTCATGTCAAAGTTGTGCCTTGGGGGGATTTTAATAAATGCACTTTGTTTATTCATATTTAAAACACTTTATACACAAATTTTACGCGTACAGCTATTCACTGTTGTACATAGATGATAGATACCTATACACCTATATACTTTCTCACAAACAGCTGCTTACGTATTTGTCCGATTTCGGAGCAGCTCGTCTCGATCCGTGCGAGCTTCGTACAGCCGAAGTCTGCCGAACTGACTGTCTGCCGAAGTCTTGCCGAACTGTGTTAGGTTTATTTCATAGAATAATAATAAAGGAAGAAGGAGCACGCCAATACTCTTAATGCTTACAAACCCCTTCTAGTGAAATTCCAGCGAAAGCTACTTTTGCTCCTCTCAACCTTGAAGTAGGGCACCCATCCTGAGCGCTATTATCGCTGTTTGTTGTGGCAACACAACAGTTTATGTAGAAACACTTATGCTCCTTCTTCCTTTATTATTATTCTATGGTTTATTTTCGTTACGGAATTTCTTGATTCGGTCGCCGCGCTCAAAGCTCGCTATAAAAGCTATGCAATAGCTTAAAAAAGGAGAAAAACTGTTTTATGATATATACAAAATAAAAATAAAAACTTCTAATAAATTCGAAATTATTACAATTTACAATTAAGGGGAAAACATAAAAGAACTTTTATAAGTTACATATAAAGTATCAATTAAAACGAAAAATTTTGTTTTACTGTAGAAAAGAAAAGTACTACTAAATTAAATAAAAATTTTAAGCTAAAACCAAGTATCTCTATGAAAATCAGCGATTGTAATGAAATGCTCGCCCTCTGGTGGGCTAAGGTGAAATTATCATACCACTGCATATCATCATATTATGCAATCGATTTTCCATGATGTAATGGCGGAGAAAGAACAATAATAAAAACACGTGGCTATTATATTTACTAACAACTGCAGTTCAGAAAGCGCCATCTATCGATCATTACAAACGCGGATAATTATTTACACGCGAATATTTTCATAGTATATTAATTTTTTTTTCTAATTTTTATTGTTTATCACGCGAAATTAAAAATATTTTATTTCCGGAAAAAAATAAATAAACGTGAATTTTGTTTATTTTGGCATCAAATATATTTTTCTTTTTTATCATGTTAAAGTTAAAATGGAGTTTTTATTTAATATCTTTTGATCCAATTATCCGATTGAACTGAATTGTAAATCTAAACCATTCTCGAATCCACCTGAAGACACACAAAAAATTTCATTAAACTCGGTCCAGCCGTTTAGGAGGAGTTCAGTGACATACACACGCACAAAAGAAATATATATATAAAGATATATATATGTTTTGGTATTTTATGTTATTTGAGATACCTTTGTAGATATATTAGTTGGCTTTACAAGCTTCGCTGATCATTATATTTATACCAATCATTTTTATAATAATAAGTCTGTAATTTTTAATTCCTATATTTCTTAAAAGCCTCGAAAATATTAATAGTTATCGTTTGCTACAAATGAGTTATTTTTGAAATATTTCATTTGTAAAACATAGCCCTGAAATGAAAACACTCTTTTAAAAAAATGTCTTTCTAAGAAAAGATCTTGTTTTTGTTATGTAGACGAATAAAATATTTATCCGTAACATGGAAAAGCCTTCTTATATTTAATTATAATTTAAAATTGAAATTATTACTTTTACTAGGCATTCTATCACTAGTAAATATAAAAAAAAACCACACAATCATAATACGCAAGCGAAGTGATGACGTCACTGATCATCTGTGGATGCAAGAAAAAGATTTCCTATGTTAATCGCCCATTGGATTTTTTGTAAAAAATTATTAAAAATCAAGTAAAATTATTTCCCGATTTTAATCCCCATATTTGTGTATAGATATGTATTAGTTATCATGTGCGTGTGTTAGATTGAGTTATTTTGCTGTCAAATTGACAAAATTTTAATTTTAAATTTCAAGACTGTCGTCCTTAGCGTTTTTTGCATTTGGCGATCAAAAACGTAATATGAAAATGTGCATGCCAGATGTATATTTTCGTAATATGTATTGTACGAAATATTGTTTCATATTATTCATTACTCTCTTAATATAAGTTGTTAAAATAACCATGATTTTTGAAAGGAATTAAATATGTTCGCCAAATAATTTGGCGATATGTTTTTTTTTCTACCAGGGATGACAGATATGACACCTATTCCGCTGCAACATATTAGTACCTTATATCAGATACTTTATTTAGACATTTGAAACAAATTTGGCTTCAAATTATGATAGAATATTTATCATTTTCCTTTTAATTAGTATATTAGTTGGATATTTATTGTGTAAATATCATCCTTTGGAAGGAAATGTTTATGTTTTCAATCGAATATGGAAGTTTGCCATTTTTTTCCCTAGAGTTTTGAAATTTAAAATTCAAATTTTATCAATTTTACAGCAAAAACAACTTAATTGAACGCATGCACACGATAACTAATACATATCTATACCTAAATATGGGGATTGAAATCGGGAAATAATTTCCCTCGATTTTTAATAATTTTTTACAAAAAATCCAATGGACGTTTAACATAGGAAATATTTTTCTTGCATCCACGGACGGTCAGTGACGTCACACTTTGCTTGCGTATAAAGTGGAACAGTTTTTTTCTATGTAAATGAACGTTTACCATCGAATGACTTCTAAGAAATGACGTCATTTTCAAAGACAATAGTTCTTCATTTGCGAAATTTTCTGAAAGCAACATCATTCCAACATGTTATAGAAATTATTTTTATTTTAATTATCTTTATAATAAAATTATTACAAAATATTTACCATTTGTTTTCTTTTTTAACAAGACATATATCTTTTAAAACGTCTGTTATCTTAAAAAGATGAAAAGTTTTACTACGAAAGTCTTTGCTCAAAGAATAAGTTCTTTTTTTCGTGAGAAGACACTTAATTATATTATTATAAAAGACAAATATAAAGGCTAGATAAAGTTGCATTTCACAATATTCCCTTTTTATCCATCTATTTCTCCCACGATGTTTTATTTTTGTCACGCATGTTTTGTTTATAAAAAGAATAGATGCATTCATAGGGTTAATGTTTAAGTCATATTTAAGGGAAAAGTTGAAACTTCATTTAAAAGATTCAAAATCATAATTAAATTTTGTTTCCCTTGCTATTTGAAATTCAATACTAAAACACTAAAACTATTTAAATTCTTTGAATAAATCATGCAGTAAGAAGAATTGAAAGTTTCTTGTAAATTAACTTTTATTTATTTTACAAATTAGTGATTTTAAAATTTCAGTAAAATATCCAATACAATTTTAAAACATTGTAAATTTAATTTAATTTAATTATTATTATTTTTGTTTTACTTTTTAGCATTTGAATGTATTTAGCAGACAATTTTTACAATTCTGATTCAGAATCAAAACTATACTAATACTTAAAAAATAACATTTTTTTAAAGAACACAAACTTTAACATATATTTCACTATAAGGTAATTCCGGGACAGATGCCCCACTTAAGGAAAGGGAGCTATAAAATAAATTGGGTATTAACAATGACAACGAAAATTTGTGAGAATTACATAATATATATTGTTTATTAATATTAAGTAGTTTTTTTGTACCGTATTGTAAATTTTCCAAAGGAAAAAGTAAAATTGTCGCACTACTATATTTGACCATCTTTCCCGAAGTTGCGGGTGAGATGCCCCACTCACGTGGGAGAGATGCCCTACCTGTAAAACACATAATAAAATGTTTTAACAGTGGTCAATAGTTTATAACAATCTTTCAGTAGCTTATAACATATGAAACGTAAGCTATTAAATATATATATATATATATATATATATATATTACCTTATCATTAATTTATAAAATATTAAAATATTTAGCTACCATAGACAAGATGTAAAAATTTGAATAAAACACATAAAGTATTGAAAAATATTTCAAATATTTTTTTTTCTTTAATATATGGGAAAATTTCATATTTACAGCTTAGAAAGTATAATAAAAAAATATTACGAAATATGTCGAATTTATTCAAATAATATTTTTCTTTTCTCTTCTCTAATTTTCGCTTTTCCGCAAACATTGCACAGATCTCCGTACATTGTGCAGGATTAATGCAATCATTTATGGCACTTTATGCAATTTATCCAATGTACTGTTTCTTTTGTAAAATAATAGTTCTCCTCATATTCGAGGCAGTTGTTTGTAAGATCACTTTCGTCATTTTCAATTGGCATGTCCATCACCAGCTGTTTTGACGCTTTGCTAAATTTAACAGCGGATTTTAGCTTTTTTTCTCGGATGTGCTCTTAGGATGTAATGACCTTAGCTGACTGTATCTTTCTTTTTCGGCATCTTTCCTTTAACCTAGGTACAAGGGGAATCTGTTGCAATATTTTTGTTGGGGAGGATGTTTGTTCAGTTGATTCAGAAATTTGGGACTGTTCACACGTCTGTTTCAATTCTTCACTTACGGAAAAGAAGTGGTTTGGAATTGCTGCTTGGTTTAGATGAAAAATTTCCGTCTCCCGAAAACCATTAATAGCAGTGTCAACAGAAGCTGCCCTTTTCCAGGCTATACCAATCAGTTCTGCAGCTTGTATTCTCATAATGGTCCTTCCTGGATGATTAACAATCCATTTTCTTGTTTCCTCTTTAAAGTAGTGTTTTAGTGGCTTAAAAAAGACCGGTCAAGAGGCTGAAGAGCTTGTGTCGTATGCCTGAGCAGGCATACAATTATAATGTCATTCTTGTCCGCAAATTCCAGCAAAATTCCAGTGAAATATTGTCCTTCTGCATTGCAACAGGCAATGACTGTAACATTTTCTGCTCTCTCTGTAGACGTCAAAACATGAATACCTTTTGCCCCGTTGGTAGCCACGAACTTTCCTGGAACTTCATTTAACTGACAGCCGGTTTCGTCCATATTATAAATACTCCCCTGTCTGGAAATGAATTGATTTTCTTGAAACACTCTTGAAAGAATTTTTTTTAAATGATCAACACCTTCTCTGTTCATGCCTTCCCCCCTTGCTAAAGAGAGCCCCCGGACTGGTCTAATACTTAGTTCTGGGTTTCTCTTAAAAAATTATGACAGCCAGGCTTACCCAGCCATTCTTGCTTCTAAATTAAATCGATTCATGAGACCTAGTTTTTCAGCAAAATGAAATGCAACTGTCCTAATTGTCTCTATGTCAGGTGGAAATCCACATTTTTCTAATCGTTGGATGTGCCTGACGAGATGTTTTTCGTTTTCAACTCCAAACACCCCTTGTGGCTCCAAAGAACTTGTTTTCGTATTATTACCTGTTTTTCTTCGACGATGACGAAGTGTCCGAGAAGGAATTCCATAGTACCTAGCAGCTTCATTGACACCAATTTCTCCTACTTCTAGTCTCCTGAGAGCCTCTTTTAAATCGTCTTCTGTCCAGGTCTCACGAACTGCTCCAGTAGTTTTTCTTTTGTACACTGTAGGCATCTTTCCTGAAACAAACAAGAAGCACTGAACAACTGCATGAACAAATACAATAATATACACTCACCGGCACAATTAACCGCCCACCTGCAGTTTCGTTAGCGCCCAAGTTTTATTTATGTTATATTTTAAATGTCAATATTCAGTTTAAATGTCAAAGGTCAGTCTGACAAACCTGTGCGTTTTCTGCTTTCTTATCTGGGTTTAATCTGTATTTTTGTGATTTCGTTTTGAGTTGCCACTTCTAGTGATCACGCGAATTTGAATTTTATTTGAAGAATTTTAATCTAAATTTATACTTGAAAAAAATATTTTTAAGTTGAAAATTTTTCCATTTACAAATATTAAGCATTTTATAAAAACAATATGATTTAAAAAATATTAGTTTAAAATTTAAACAATTAAAAGACTTTTCTCCCTGAAAATATATGTGGGGCATCTCACCCGAATATTATCTGGGGCGTCTATCCTTTTAGTATGGGAGAGATGTCCCGGAAACTTTCCAAAGTACAAGACAGCAAAAATGGTCACACAATGCCCGAAGTCCACTGATCAACTTCTTACTACATGTTTTTAAGCTTATATAAAAAAAAATCCCTATTTATTAAGTAGTGCCTGCCTTACAATGCAACATCACTCTTATAACAGAGTAGAAAAAACATGGTACTTACTTGAAATATTGTTGTCGTAGCAGAAAACAAAGAAATGACTTCACGTAACGTCCAAAGCACACTATTCAACATCTATCTGAAATAATAATCGGACTCGCAGAGCCATCTAGCGTTACGTCTCGAAATTACATAAAGTGGGGCATCTCTACCGGTGGGGCAACTCACCCGGAATTACCTTATCCAAACTCCACCTTCCACTAGCGGCCAAGTGGTTCTGCGCTCAAAGTTGGTTGATGGAAAAGGCCAGGTTCTATCTCAGGTCGATCAGAGCGACCTGGGATCGGAGTTTTTCTTGGTTCTCTTCATAACTTGCATAAATACGTTCCAAAAACCCTTCTCTACAGAGTGCATTCCACCTATAAGTCTAGGACCCAAGAATAGTCAATTGGCCTTAAGGCTGTACATCAGTCAGATAGCTCCCTCTCTCCCTTTCCATGCTATCCAATAGGATTTTCCTTGCTCCATTTTTATAACAATATCTCATTCAAAAATTAAGTGTTTCGAATTCTGTTTTCTGAATATTACTCTTTGAACAGGTTGTCTTTTAGCTTAGGGAGCAATTTTTCAAAAAAATAAATTTAAATATTTCATTTAGAGATCCAAACTTAGAGTCCTAAATTTACTTATTGAAATAAAATATTTAAATTGATTTTTTTTTTTTCAAAAAATTGCTCACTAAGCTAAAAGGTGACCTATTTAAAGAGTAATATTCAAAAAACAGAATTCGAAACACTTCATTTTTGAATGAGATATTTTTATAAAATGAAGCAACGAAAATCCTATTGTATAACATGGGAAGGGAGAAAGGGCTATATATTTATAAAGAGGGCTATATATAATATAAAGAGGGGATATATATAATTATAAAGAGGGCTATATATTTATGAGATATTTTTATAAAATGAAGCAACGAAAATCCTATTGTATAACATGGGAAGGGAGAAAGGGCTATCTGACTGATGTACAACCTTAAGCCACACAACATATCTGAAATAAATAAAACAAATTAAGGCAATATTTTAATAGATAAAACTCCTCAACAATTATTAACAAAATTATGTTTTAAAATAATAAATTTTACATGATTTTAAATAAAATAGTAAATAATATTAATAAACAAACAATATAATAACTAACTTTTTAAATTAAACTAACTTTTTAAAAATTCTAACTTCAAATACACAATATGATTTCACTATCACATATTGTTTAAGAATGACATAAAACTATCCAAATTTAATCTGGATGTAAATATTTGTACTTTACTAAACTTATACTTGAAAAAGTTATTTTTTAATCTTAAACTAGTGTGCTGAAATTAAAATGTACATTACTACCATTTTATTTGTATTTAGCTATCAACTATTAAGAACTTTTATTTTCCAGATACAACACTGATAAAAATGGTTTCTCAAAAATGAGGAAAATTGTCTCAAAATAGCTCCGAAACAATATATACTTAAATTTGAAAATTCCATGTACTCATTATTAAGTATATTAATATGCTCATAAATGGGGTTGACCGCTAAGAATCCCAATATCCCCTGTTTTTGGCGTGTCAATATACTCAAAAATGAGTACATGGGTTTTCAAATTTAAGTATATATTGCTTCGGAGCTATTTTTAGACAGTTTTGCTCATTTTTTAGAAATGATTTTTAACAGTGAACAGTTTAAAATTCATTTTAATATTTCTGGTTTAAATACTTTGTTTTTAAATTTTCTGTTTTTTTTTTTCTCCCATGAATTAAACATAAATACACTTTTATAAACTCATATTTTATCAGGAAACTCAAAGTTTTTCTAAAACACAAGCATTAATTATGAATTAAAAATTTTTAGGCTAACACCATAAATTATAAAAAAAAAAAAAAAAAAAAAAAAATGTTAATTTACGAAGTTCCCATTCATGTTCATTCAACATCAGTATTTAGGCGCAATTTTCTACAAGTATTATTTATTCTTTCTTTAGTTATTCAGAATTACCTTGCTACTGAAATGATTAACATGATCTGTTTTGCTACTTTGCTTACTCATTGTCTTTTTCGTGAAATTTTATGAAATTCAAAATGAATTTTTGCTTTGTTAATGTGCTTTATATTGTAAAGCTCTTTATATAAATATTTGAAAGAAACTTTAACTTTTTAAAACTGTGTAAGCGATAGAGGTTTATGGATGTAACGCTTCGACCAAGGAAATTTTATCCGCTGTATTAAAAAAAAAATAGCTACCAATGTGTAAATTTGAACGACTTTTTAATTCGTTACAATAAGTAAAACATTTATAAACATATTTAATTTAACAGGCAAATTTTTTATATTAGATAAAGCATTTCTTTCAGAATTATTTAAATTAACTTTATTACTACTAATATAGACTTCCTTCAAATTGAAATCTTCGCAAAAAACTAATCAAAAGATTACACTGCTCGGCAGGAAAATTGTCTCTGGCACCATTTCAGCATATTCTTATGTAAAATGACCTCTCGAATCCGAATAGGACGCCCATTTTGCCCTATCAACCACTGTTTTTTAGGAATGGCCCACTATTTTTATCATTTTTCGGGGATTTTATGGCTATAAATTTGATTTTTAGGAGGGGGAGGATTATTTTAACCGTTAAATATCTTCGGAGGGGCTACAGAGTTGGAAAATTCTAAAATATGGACATCTGCGACAAGGGGAAAATGTTGGGGGGATTTGCCACTGAAATTGTGCATTACATATCTTATATTCTTCTTAAATCTGTTATTAATGTTATTTTTTAAACTTTATATTCTTTTGTTTTTAGGTGTTAAATAAATTCTTTTTCATTCTTCAAATCAAATTCATGGTCATAAAATTATCGAACAGGGAAAGAAATTGAGGGAGGGGGTGGTGTATCTAGAAAACGGTAGGTGACTGGGCAAAATGGGAGTTATTTTCGGATTCAGGAGGTCATTTTACTTAAGAATCAGCAAGATTGGTATCAGATCTCGATTTTTTTTTTTTTTTTTTTTTTTTGCAAAGCAGTGTTATTAGGCATACGAATAAATTTAAGCCGACTTCAAGAAAAATGATACATTCATGTAAAATAAATGAAAAGTTTATGCATTTAATTATTAAAATAAGTGCTTTAGGCTGGTGAGACTTTTGCTATTATTAGTGTACCTACTTGATGTTAGAAGCAAAGAAGAATTAGTCACAACAAGTAACAAATTTTCAACGTATTTTTCAAATATCCGGTTGTGAATAACATGTATAATTTTTTGCTTTCACAGAAGAGGAAGTTTTATTCTGTCCAAAAGATCTCTTTTAAAATTATATGCTGAGTATGCTTAAACCAAATGCTCAAACTTAAAACGTCTGTAAAATACTCTAAACAAGTTTTGCCATACAGGATCATACGTTGTCATAGAAAACAATTTCATTAGAACAATTTCTTTTTGGGGCGTTAAAAATAATTGTTCAAAGGTTCACTAAAGAAATAGTGCAAGCAGTGAGGGCCCGGACTGATTATTCCCCCGATGGGAGGGTTTTTTTTTTTTCTTTTAATGTTTTTCCCTTATGATAATATAGTGATTCATTAAGAGCGTCGAACATAAATGTGCGCGCAGCGCACAATGGCCTGCGCTGCCGAAGGCAGTGGGGACCCGGCGCGACATTTTTTCCAATGAGAATTTCTTTTTCTCTTTTTCTTTTCTTTTCTTTTCTTCTTTTTTTTTTTTTTTTTTCATGATAAAAATTAATGCAATTTTGAGAATTCACTAACTTTAGTGATTCATTTACAAATAGTGACCAGCGAAACGGGCATAGCCTGCTAGTTTTTAATATTTTTTTATACACATTTGAACCTGTTTTGGTTATGTTAAAAATATGCACGAAAAATATTCTTATACAAAGTGTTGGTCTGACAGACACACATTAAACTTTTTATAACTTATTTATAAGCCCGATAAATACTTTAATTTTTCTTGTAATACCTTAAAAATTCTTATATAATACTATTTGAAAAAATATATATATTCTAAATCAATTTAATATACAATTTCAAAATTAAAGTTTTTAGAGAAAAAAAAGTTTAAAGAATAAGCAAAAACATTAATAAACTAATTTTCTGTATTATATTTATATATGACTCTGCACAAAGTTATGAATTTATTTCAATATTTTTCTTTCATATATTTTGCATTATTTCATTGGATTTAACTTTTAAAGTAAACAATCAAAATTTTAATATACAATTCATTATTTTTAAAATCTAATAAATAAATGAAAATCTCCAGTAAGTTCATGTTGTTATTTCCTCTTAACAATATCTCAAACATGTCAAGAAAAGTATTTTTGCAAAACATGCCAAATTTTTGAATAATTCGGTTAAAACAAATTTACAAAGATATGAACTTAAAACTATTGCAATAAATGAAATTATCCCGTCAGAAGCTCTTTTTCTTCCGGCAATCACTTTGACAAAATTTTTATTACAAAAGAACTCGAAAAGTTTATTCATAAAATAAAAAAAAAAGAGCTATTTAGAGACATATTATTTCGGTTAATCAAATAAGGTCTGAATTTTTTGTTCTTCTGAAAAGCTTCTACATAGTAAAATCAAAATATTCATTCACAATTTTTGATCTACTTAACTTTTACTCTTTAAAGAAGCACGAAATAGAAAACAAAGTAAAAGTTACTTTAATGACATAAAAATTATCTAGAGAGACTAAAATCACAAGAATAATTATCTTTCATTATTAATCTATAAATAATTAAATATATATATATATATTAATAGCATTTAAATGTTGAGCAAAAAAATGAACTTTTTAAAAACAATATCAAACAGTTATGTTAATGCAGAACAAATATATAATAAATCCTTTTATATTTAGTTTTGCAAATAACTTACCGGTCAAGTTCTTAAAAAAACAGCTTTAGTTAATGAAAAAGAAGTTTAAAAATACATTTTTTTTAAATTATCGTTTATTTTCTCATAATATATATTTTACAAATCAATGTTGAAAGAAAAAGGGAGTCCTTTACACATAACGCGAGTAATTTATTGTATTGCTTGCAATTCATAACTTTTTACTTTCTCTTACCCATATGTATGGTATAGAAAGGATGTTTGGACCAAATTTTATAAACTGCGTTCTTGTTATATTTACATGCCTTGAGATCCCCTGAATGAGAAAAACAGACTTTTAGCGGTTTTTCTGTGTGTGTGTTTATCTCTGTGTATGTGCTTCTTATCAGCATATCTCAAGAATAAATAGTAGCAAGAAGACCAAACTCAGTATTCTAAATGTGTATCATATAGGGATGCTACATTAAACTTTCCTTAACTTAAATCAAGAAAACAGTTCGTATACAGGGACATCGAAGAGAGTTAAAATACATTATGTCTATAGGCTAAATTTAAAGTAAGGTTTAACGTCTAAAGGCTGCATTCTAAAGGTAAGTGAACCTATATTTTTATAGGCATAAAAGTATATTTCGTATAGGTTGTGGTATCAAAATTATTCATCATTCGTTTACAGGGCTATCCAAAAAAATTAGGATATAATATAGCAATACTATATAGTAATTTCCACAATTTTAAGGAAGGCTATATCTAGATAATTACAGAATAAATTTGAATATAAATTTATATGTAGATGAACCTTGACCTGCGTAAGTGCGTATTACGTTTTGATATTGATTTCTCAACAGGTGACGCTGCTATACAGCGATTTCTACAATTTAAGGGAAGACTATACATCAGGACATACTGCACAAAATTACATATAAATTTATATGTAGATGCAGCTTGACATAAATTAGCACCTGTAAACATTTTTTGTTAATCTCTCAACAGGTGGCGCTGCTACACAGCGATTTCCGCAATTTAAGGAAAGCTATATCTCAGATTCTACTGGGTATGATCAAACAAAACTTAATATGTTAGAAGACCATTATGAGACATTATGCTAATTTAATTTTTATGCATATCGACCTATAAGTGGCGCTGCTATACAGAAATATTTTCCGAGAGCGGGAAGATAATATTTCAACTTCTATGGCGTATTACTGTACGAAACTTGAAATGGAGATAACCATTATCAAAACGCATTTTTTAAGATATTAATTATAGAGAACAAAACTGTCTTTCTTTGGATATTCAGTGTTAGCTCTCTCTAAGGTGGAAATCATCTGCATTCATCATTGTAGATAATTGTAACAAATTATTTGTACTGAGTGAATTTGTATAGGAAAATATAGAAAAAAGTATTATGGCGGCCATAACATGCTAGTTTAAGTTAAATGTTCAGCGTCTCCCCCCCCCCCCCACACCACCACCACCAACTAAAATTACGTTTTTTTTTAGGTTCTCAAAATACTAAAGTCAAATTTTTAACGGTTATTCTTTGTGTATGCCTCTTATCAGAGTGAGTAACTTAAATAATTGCAGATAATTCAAACGTTGTATTTTGAAGTTTGTATTAGGTTAATACTTGAACAGTTTGATCGAGATTGATAAGTTTCAAGTTGGTTTTTTACCCAATTCTAGAAAATAAAGCGAGAATTTCTCGCAATACAAAAGATTCAGAATATTCAGAATATTGTTTCACCATCTAGAAATGTGCAGACTAGAAATTCTCGATCATTTCGTCTATTGCTTATGCGCATAGCTCGGAAATCCATATTTCTAGTTAAGGGATTTAGAAAATGATCATTTATTCATTCTAGATGAAGGCGGTATATTTTTTTTTCTTAGTGAAATTGATAATTTTCAAGGTGTAGTGCGGAGGAAAGTTGTCTGAATAATTTGGAAAAAACTTTAAAATTTAATAACAGCTTTGTATTCTATATAAATATAGATAATATATACAAACAGAGGACTGGTTGGAAGATAGCCCCCTCACTCAAAATTATTTGTGAAATACGGCTGTTCCTAAACCTAGTTTGAATTCTTAACTTCGATTTATAGAACAATACTTTTAGCTTACCTCTCAATCTACAATCACCAAATGTTTTCATATACGTATTTTAGTACATTAAATTATAGAACCAAAAAGTAATTATTGAATTATAATGAACATGTATTTATATTAAAAAACATATTTGTGTAAAGCATAAAACATTTAACATACTGATGGAATTATCAACACACTAGCAATAAGTAACAAAAAGTTAATAGCTTTCATTGTAAATTTAGCCTATCATTTATTTATTATTATTTTTTTTATATATATTATTTAATTTGATTTTTATTTATTTAACTACTTTTATTATTAATATTATTTTACTTTCTCTTCGAAAATATCTGTACCATAATAAATAAATATATATGTATATCACAAAAATGTCAATCACACGACTTTTTCATACCCTGCATTTCAATTCTAAAAAGACAGATTGCATATTAAGTCTTAAGAACAACAGCGTAAGATATTAAATTTCAATGTACTTTTACAATAATCTAAAATAGATTTAGGTACAGTTTAATTTGACATGTAATTCTGTGTGAGGGGGCTACTGCCCCCCTCAACCCACTTTCAATTATAATGCATAAAATACTTTACAATATAATACAATATAATACCTTAAAAAAAATATCAAAACTGTTATTTATTTGCTTTCAAACTTAATACAAACTCAACACCTAATACGGACGTCAAAATACCAAATTTGAATTTCCTGCAGCTATTTGTTTTTAAGTTATGCTGATATCAGATATACATACAGGTCAAGTGCTGATGGACTTTTTTAATCAGGAGACCTCAAAATGTGATTTTATACAAAAAACCAAATTTGAAAATTTAAAAAATACTTTGTTTACAGTATGGGTATCAAAAATTAATTTTCCTTACTGTGCAATGTTTGTCGACATAGTAAAATGTAGCAAAGCTCTTCGATCAATTACATTCAGTCGAAAAAAATGATTGGCTCAATTTTGGGTAGCCCTGTATATTGCCTGTAAACAATACGCACTTTAAAAATTATCGTGTACTTAAATTTAGTCTTACAGGGAAAATATCTAACACACAGTGAATTACAATTCCAGCAATTTCCAAGTATAACCCCGAATATATCTAAATACTTTGGATAGCCCTGTAAATGAATGATGAATGGTTTCTATATCCCAATCTACACAAAACATGCTTTTATGCATAAAAAAAAATGTTAATTGCGTTTTATTTTTAAGGCAGCCTATAGATATTAAAATGTATTTACCTGCAAATTCCCACATATACGTAATGTATTTGAATTCTCCTGGATGGCACACGAATCATTTGCTTGATCTCAACGAAAAGTTTAGTGTAGTATCCCTGTATGATACACATTTAGAATACTAAGTTTCGACTTTCTGCTATAATTTGTTCTTGAAATATGCTGATAACAGACAGACACACATACACAGACCAACCGCTAAAAACATGATTTTCGGATTCAGGGCACCTAAAAACGTGTAAATGTAAAAACTCACTTTCAAAAACTCACTTTCACCAAAAACTCACTTTCAAAAATTTGATCCAAATACAATACTTCTTCTACCATGTATATGAGCAAGAGAAAGTAATAAATTTAGGTTACCTCAAAACGTACAGATACACCAAAACCTCAAAGTCGAGTTTTTTGTCATGTTTACAATACTTTCCTCACATATGTGTGTTCAGAAAATAAAAATAGAATTGTTCAGAACGATGTTACTGCATCAAACTGTCCTTAATAGCATCGCAGCATAATGTTAATTATTTTAATAATTATCATGAATAATCTACTGTCTATCATGCTAATTAACTTGGTTGGAATAATGCTTTGTTAATACAATAACTTAATTTGGCGGTCTGTGCTCTAAATTTTATCGGAATAAGCAAAATACAATAGATTTTCAAATCAATTTTTGATCAACCGGCAATTTACAAAGAATACTTAACACATTATTTCGTAATTGGTAAAACGATAAAATTTTGTCTGGGAAGCAAATTTGAAATTATGTATGAAATACATAAGTTAAAATGAAGAAGGCATGCAATTTTTATATTCCGAACATACATATCTAAGGAAAGTATTGTAATCATAGCAAAAAATCGAATTTGAGATTTTGTTGTATATATACGTTTTGAGGTCTACTGAGTTCATTTCTGTTATTTTTACGGCGATCTATATGTATGTGTATGTGTGTGTGTGTGTATGTGTATGTCTGTGTAGGTTCGTATATATGTGAGTGAACACGATAGAGTCTAAACACTTTGGTCTAATGAGCTGAAAGTTGGTGATTATGTTGTTACCGAAGCACGAACCTTTTTGATTCTGGTAAATTTAGCACTTACAAGTTTTTTTTTACATGAACACGGAGAAAAATTCTTTATAATTATGGCCTATGGGCTCAAAATCGTTAAAGTGCGATAGCGTCTAAATGCCCTATTCGGTTGAGCTAAAAATTTATATAAATGTCATAGATCAACGTTGAAAGAACTGTATAGATTTTAGTGAATCTAGCAATTATAGTTTTTTTTTTTTTTTTTTTTTTTTACAGGAGAACAAAGAAAATTTCTTTATCATTATGGCCTATGGGCTCAAATTATTTAAAGTGTGATAGCGTCTAAAGGCCTTATTTGAATGAACTAGAAATATATACATATGTGTTAGATTACTATCACAAGAATGGTATAGAATTTGGTGAATCTAGCACTTATAGTTTTTTTTATAGGAACACAAAGAAAAATTCTATATCATTAGGGCATATGGACTCAAAATCTTTAAACTTTGATAACACCTAAATGCTTATTTGATTAAACTCTAAATTTATATACATGATATAGATCACAGTCGCACGGACAGTATAGATTTTGGTGAATCTACCATTTATAGATTTTTACAGGGACCCAGTGAAGGGTTTTTGATCATTATGACCTATGGTCTCAAACTATCTGAAGTCTAACAGAGTTAAATCTATCAATATACTATATGGGGGAAAATACTCTAATTCCCTGCTATAATTTTCCCTTTGGTTTATTTAACGACTTCTCTTACTTTATTTTTTTTAACAACTGTTAATTACTTAATGCTTGGAAAGTCGAGTGGAGTCACTCCAGACTTTTTTAATCACGCTTCTTTCCTAAAAGAAAAATATTGTTTTACATTATTAAACAATTTCGTTTAAATTATGCATTTTAATTAATTCCTTGACAAAACTCACTTTATAAATAATTCACAATTAATGGGCAAACTCTTGAACTTTATTCTATTCTTTTAACATCACAAGTTTTCTTTTGCCTATTTTTAACATTTTCGATTATATTTATTATGAAAAGAAAAAAAACTGTCTGATTTAAATAAAAAATGTTGAAGCTCACAAAAAATGGTATTTTTACTAAAAAAAAAAAAAAAAAAGAAGTACCAATATGAAATATTAAGGACACCTATAAAAAGTACAAAAGGGAAAGACACACATGCACACACATATATATATATATTCAGATATTTGCAGTTACCCGACTACCGTAGATAATGGAAGAATTATATGCAGTCAAAAATTTCGATACATTTTCTTCACCTGATTTGCATATTTTAAAGTCACCTGAATCCAAAAATATTGCAAAGTCCATTGTGACAGCAATTGGTCAGTTTGTGTGATTGTGCATGTATATGTGTATATATGTGTTCGGGAATTTTCGTACTAACATATCTCAAGAATAAATAAAAATAGAACGATGAGACTTCTGAGTTTAAATATACCCGATATACGGATGATTTTGCCAACTTTTTGTAAAAATTAGAAAACCAGAAATGCGACATTTAAAACTGCAAGTGGGTTCGTAAATCCACTTCTCATAAACGGTTCTATTGATTTTATTCAAATTTGTTTTGTAAACTCTTTTTTTTTTTTTGTATATGTTCTTTCTTCGGGAAACTGATATGCATCCTAAATAACTTGGTCTATTTTAGGTCTTCCAAGTAAGTTTCCTAATAAACGGCTCTGCGGATTTACATAAAACTCACCATGTCAACTCCTTTTTAGATGTCCCTTTATATGTAATTGTTGGTTTCCGGTGAACTTATGAGTTTGCTAAATTTTGGTGAAAAACAAAAGTGTGACCGAAATGCAGTAACTCAAAAACGGCTCTATCGATTTTCTGCAAATTTGATGCACAAACCCCATTTTACATGTCCTTTGGTATGATTTATTTGTTTACTACAGAAAAATTAGTAGACGTCCTGATTAGGAAGGACAGTTGTAAATTTAGGAAATTAGTATTTAAAAAGCTGTTTTAACGATCTTCTTTAAACTTGGTCTATAAATCTATTTATCTTTACGACGTATTTGTTGGTTTGCTTCTGGGGAAAAATTGTTAGACATTTGTTTGGTTAGCTTAAGTTTAGGTCCTCTGACCCCACGTTCTTCAAAAAGAGTTTATAATGTGTATAGTATTGTGGTTGTTGCACACTTTAATTTTTATTTATTTGAGAAAATTACAATATAGGCATTATCTTTAGGATTTTTTTTTTTAGTTTTTCTTAATAGTGCTTTAACAATATAGAAGCAAGTAGAAAACTGTTAATTTGTATTGATGTTCCCTTTAAGGCCATGCAAAAATGACTACTTACTTTTTGTTTTTATTATTCATTAAATTTTTTATTACACTGCACTGACCTTGTGCTATTCTGAAATATATAAAAGTTCATTGTTTTTTTAAGTGGTAGGGAAATAATTGCATTTAATAAAAGAAGGCCAATAGAAGTTTAAGAAGTTTTAAATGTACGAGTTTTTTTTATATATATATATTTTGATTTAACTCCTTATACTAATGTAACAAAATGCATACATGCACGGAATAAAATTTGTATGCATGTATTAAATAAATTTTGTGACTAGCTTTTGTGTATCCGAATCTTCAATATAGATCTATACTGAAATCATGTAAGCTGACTTCATAGAGTATTAACGGCCCTCTTCACTTACCGTCGCCGGAAGACCGAGGCAAAGTTATTCTATGGGGAAATTTTCTTTACAAATAACTTATTAACTAATGCATATTTCTAAATTCTGCTTTCACACTCAGAAAATTCCCAACTGTTAAATTGACGGATCTTTTTTAAAAACGTATTTTTTTATTTTTTAATATTTTATCTTGAAATTGCAAAATGAAAAAATTTCACATATTGAAAATTCGTATTTTGCAGCTTCAAAATAAAATATAAAAAATTTAAAAAATCATTTTTTAAAAAAGGTCCGTGAATTCAACAGCTGGGAATTTTCAGAATGTGAAAACAGAATTTAAAAATATGTATTAGTTAATAAGTTATTTGTAAGGAAAAATTTCCCATAGAATAACATTAGCTTCGGCTTCCGGTGGCGGTGAGTGAAGCGGGCCCTTAATTATAGGGATAACGAATGATTAAACGAATTAAATAAAAAAAAAAATTATCCCAAAATATTTGTTAGGAAATATCAGATTCAGTGTTTATAATTAAAGCAAAAAACATTAGCATAAACATTATTTTTAATATATTAACAAAACTATTTTGATTGATTTAAAATTAAAAACATTAAAATTCTCAAGTTTTGGATAAAATAGCAGACTTAAATGTAGAGAAAACTGCACAAAATTGGCTTTCGTAGAAACTTTTCTTATTATTAGTATTCTTCGGTAATAAAGTTAATCATATTAATCATAGTTTCAACACACTTTAAACAATTTTTAGAATTTACATTAAAATTAATTTTAATTTTCCATTATGCATAAAAGTTTTCTCCCGTTTCCTACAATGTTGTGGTAAAATAATATTTATTGGAATAAAGGTTTGATATTTAATTATGTTTAATGTTTAAAATAAATCGATATAAAATAGTCATTAACTAAAACAAATCTCGTGTGTAACAACCAAACGACTTCCATTACTCATTATTACACATATTATATGCCCTTTTTACTTTCTCTTACCCATAAGGTAGAGAAAGTATTGTTTTTGGGTCAAATTTTCGAACGCGAGATTTTGTTACACTTACACGTTTTGAGGTCCGCTGAATACGAAAATCATGTTTTTTGCAAATGGTCTGTGTGTGTGTGTGTGTGTGTGTGTGTGTGTCTGTGTGTGTGTCTGTGTGTCTGTCTGTTATAAGCATATCTCAAAAACAAATTATGGCAGAAAGTTCAAACTTGGTATTCTAAATGTGTATCATATAGGAATGCTACAGTAAGCGTTTCGTTAAGATCAAACAAATGGTTCGTGTACAGGGACAATCAAGAGAATTCTAATACATTACGTCTATGGGGCAAATTGCAGGTAAGTAGAGTTTAACGTCTATAGACTGCACTAAACCAAATGAAACAAATATATATTTTTTGTAATAGAGATAGTTAACTGGGAAAAAAATTGTGTATGTAGGAGCCTCGCCTCCCCCCCTGGGGGGGAAGTCCCCCCTCGAGGGGAGTAAATTTTCATGATGGGTATCTTTCAAAAGAGCTCGCCAATACCTTTAAAACGAATGGTTGACCATCGATCTGCGATAATTTAAAGCAAAGTTATCGATTTTTTTTTACTTTTAACAAAAAAAAAAAAAAAAAAAAAACTTAGAAAAAAAATTGCATTTTTTTTTTTTTTAATATTGAGAATAAAGTGGACTTTTTTTGGATATTTGGTGTTATACTACTTCTCTAATATGGAAATCGTCTGCGTTATCATAAAAGATAATTTTTTTTAAATAATAATTTTAATAAATTATTTTTAAAAACAGAATTCTTTTTTAATAACCGAATTAAATTCTATATAAATATAGGTGCAATTATGAAACGGGGGGTTGAGGGAGGCGGTAGCCCCCCTCACACAGAACTAATTATCATATAAAACTCTTCAGAAGCCTAATATGAATTGTTTAATACAGGTTTACATAACAGTACTCGTTATCTTACCTTTTAATATGCAACCTGTATTTATAGTATTAAATTTCAGGGTAAGAGAAAGTCGTGTGAGTGACACACCAGATTATTTTAAATAATGTGATTAGAAGATATAAAATTGATCTAACAAAGTAGATGCCTAACAATTTTTCAGAAAGAAAATAACTGATACATGTGTAAGACATATAAAACAAAGTTTATATAGCGAGTAAAAAAAAAAAAAAAAAAAAAAAAAAAAAAAAACGGTAGAGCCGTTCTTTTGAAACAGTCCTTTCTGAGATCTATAACTGATTACCCAGTCAAAATAACTGTATTTTTTCTGTAATATCACGTAATACATGCGGAATATGTAAAAGGGGTTATGATGATAAAATCGGTAGACCCGTTCTTGAATTACTGACTTCCACTAAATCATAGCCATCTGAACTGTTGACCGGTAAACAACAATTACATACGAAAGCCTGCCTAAAAGGCAGTGCCGTTTTTGATGGAATGGATTTGCGAAACCTCAAATAAGCCTACTTATAGAGAATGCCTACCAATTTTTCTGAACAAACCAACTGATACATACGAAAGGACATCTAATAAGGTGTTTATATAATAACTTTGAAGAAAATCATTAAAGCTATTTTTGAGATACGGACTTACAGTCCCACATACGGTTTTGAATGTCCCGTTTCCTGTTTTCCAATTTTCACCAAAAGTTGAAAAATTCATCTGTACACCAGATCTGTCTCAATTTTGACGTTTCGTCATTCTATCTTTATTAGTTTCGGAGCTAAGATATTCAGAAGATTTCACACACACACACCCATACTCATATACACACTGAGCACTGACCACTGATAAACTACCGAAAGCCATTTTTTTTTTTTTTTTTTTTTTTTTTGTATTCAGAAGACCTTAAAACATCAGGTGAAAACTCGATATCGAATATTTTGACCAACTGCAATACTTTCACTCTATCTTCGGTAGTCGGGTAATGAAAGTAATAATTTAAATAGTAATATAAAATACAATTGTTAGTCAAGAAATACAAAAGAATTATTTATCGAGAAAATTTTATATTAGTACCAGATACTAACGTATATATTTCTTTGATTATTTTTATTTATTTATTTATTTTGTAAGCTTTAACCCGAGTTCATAACATATTTTCTTTTGAAAATTGCTAAATTCATTTAAAAAATGGCTATTAGACATATAATAAAAAAATTATTACAGTCGAACCACGTTACCGTTAACACGCTTAACGTGAATTACTTTTAATATAAACTGTTTCTTCATTCCCCAGCAAAAAGAATATGAATTCTAATGTTTTTTCACTTTTTCATTTGAATTTGTTTAACATGAAATTTCGCTTAAGGTGAACTTTTTCAGCTGTCCCCTAGAAAATTTCTGACGGTTAACATGAACGAAATTTTTTATAAAAGGGTAAAATGTTTCTTTTTACTTAAAAACAATGAAATATTTTTTTACAGCACAGAAATCATAATAAGACATGACCAGTATTACTATTTTTTGACAATTTAAAAATTGTCAAAAGCTTAGCAATGTTTCAAATAATAAATTTCTCAAACAATTTCTTTTATCTTAATAGAAGTAGGTTGTTATTTCATGACTTCCAAGGGATTTTTCTTTTTTTAAGTAAGATTATTTTTTAAGTAAGATTTCATATAAATATAATTATAATTATAAATGAATTCTAAGAAAAAAAATGCAAATAAAATAAAAATAAAATAAAATAAAAGCTTAGTTTACAGATATATTCTGTTCCAGTGTTCAGAAGTAATTCTCACGAATGAAATTATCTCCATAAGCTGACACCTTGATAGCTCTTATATACATTTCACTTCCCATTCACCCCTGTAAATATTTCTAGAGATACATAATATCGTTAAAATTGAATGCCAAATTTCAGCAATCTTTGATTTCGCAAAAAAGGTTCAGTACATTAAATGATGCGAATTCGGAAAAATTGAAAAAGAGGGAAATTACTTCAAAATATACGATTGACAAGAGTACTGCATCAATGATTTTTAAAAATGGAGATTACTTGTATTCTAAATAAATTTTAGGCGCATCGAAACAAAATGAGAATTTCTACTAACAATGAAATAGAAACAACATTAATTAGGTATATGAATTAACCACTAAGTCAGAATTTTCTCATTTTCGAAGCAATTTTAGAGTAGAAAATGCATGACTTTTCTTTGATGCTTTGAGCGTAAAAGAATTTTTGTAATTATTAGAACGGTTTTAGAGATTTTAATATTTTTATTTTATTTATTTATTTATTTATTTATTTTGTATGAAAACTTGAGATGAAAGGGCTGCACTAAATATTGAGAAAACAACAAAAAGTTTTACATCAAACAAGTTGAAATTCAATTTAAAAAAATATGTTCCAGCAGATATCGTCAATGCTGATAAAAGTGCTTTATTCTGGAAGGCACGTGTTATACTTTGAGAACTACAAACATAAAAGGCACCAAGTTTTCGACGAAATGTATAGCAAAAAAACCTGAACCCAAGGTTGCTATGAATATGATCTGGACAGCCAAAATTGACTTAGTCATCGGTAAAACTGCCAATATCTGCTATTTCAACGTATTTATAATAAATTTCACAAAAAAGAAATCGTGTATTAGCACAGATTTCTTCAGTAAGTGGCTCAAGCAAATAAACATCAAACTTGAAAGGGAAGAACAAATTATTACTTTGATCATAGACAACTTTTGTGCTTATTTTGGTAATTAAGACGGTAAAGCAATTCTGTTAAAATTTTTACGAAAAATGATGATTGCAAAATTTCAAAAAGCTTACTACAGAAATGAAAACATCTTTTTCGAACAATTTCTTGCTTTGATAAAGATGTGCCATTTATATTGATTTGTTGGATATCTTAAACATACTCCAACCTATAAAGAATTTTTTTTTTTTGTTTCAATATTATTGAAAATAGTTTCTGAAAAGCTGGATTTTTATCCGTGGAATTTTATTCATAAGTTTAAACTGATCAGCCAATAACATTCAGTTATTCAGAAGAGCGAGCATGTAGGGAAGCGTGGGGCAGGTTGTAACAGTTTTTGGAAAATTAAGTATATTTTGTAATGTATTTACGTTTTCCTGTTTATAATTGCTGTTTTTCATAGCATGCATATTCATCTATCATATTCATAAAAAAAAGAAACTTTCGTTAATTTTGTTAATTTTATCACAAAAAATATTTTTTCAAAATTATTTGACTGTTACAAATTGTAACACACGTGGAGCAAATTGTAACGAATACAAAGCGAACCTTAACAATAAAAACGACAATATTTCAAAATGTTTTTTGTCAACAATCATTTATTAATTTAATAAAAAAGGCAATTAATAACTAATATTAAATTATAACTTTCTTGGTATAGTAACAGTGAATTATATCAAATGGATTATAGTAAAATAAAGATAAAATTAAAGATAAAATCAAAATAGAAGTCAATCTTAGTCAAAGTTTAAATTAATTCAAACAAATTATATTTTGTTCCCTCGCATGCATTTAATGTGTGCACACATTTTGCAAATTAAGCTTTATACCCATTCTTATGCCATAGAGAGCGTTTAGCAGAGCTGGAATTCTCCGCCCTTTTTTTTCAGGACACTCTCATTCATGAGAAGTTTCTGCATTTTTCTACCACTATTTTTATGCAATATTCGCGATTAAATCGTGATTTTAATTCGTAGTTAAATAATCACGGTACTATAATATAAAAACACAGAAAATGTTTCTGTATAAATATAGTATTGGCAAAGAAGCCAAAAAATTTTCATTTCTGAAAGCTTCCTGAAAGTGGCGGAGACTTCGAGCTCTGGTTGTACACATCTCCACAAGGCACAACCTCTAACATGTTACAACTTGCCCCAAAATTTTTTTTCAACTTGTTCCATCGTATGATTTTGGACATTTTGTTTATTAATAAAAAATATATAACGATTTATACAAAAAAATAAACATTCATTTTATAACTCAACATACAGACTAAACAAATAGCTATAAATATTTCGTTAAAGTATAAATTAACATACCTTTAATAAAAATTTACGAAATGTTTTTTTCCCCACTATCTAAAATGAAGCACGTGTACAGAACCTCTCATTAACCATTTTTGTGGAGCACCGATTGTGCTTAGATTATAAAGCGCGTCATAAGAATTATGTTTATTAAAATATTTATTAACAAATGTTACAAACTATTTTGCAAATGGCGTGTTGCTTCTTACCCCTGTGACAACTAGTCACACGGTCCCCTACATCTCCAAAATGTGTTATTTTTAAGGAATGTGTTTCAATAAGTGACAAAAAAATGTAATTTTTTCTTATGGATTATGAAATGGTTAATGAAATTAAATATAAAGAACGCACTTATTCGGTAAATTATTTGTATTATTCATCAGAAACAATCGGAGAGAAGAACAGGACATTTCTTTAAAATGAAATAAAATTGATGAATTTGCTATGTATGTATTTTTTTCGGTATTTCTAACAGATTAGATTCTGAGTTACTGATTATATGAACTACTAATAACATGAACAAAATATTGATTCCCCTGGAGATTCCTGTAAACGAGGTTCGACTATATTAATTTCTTCTATGTTTTTCACAACAGCCGTTTCTCAATTTCCTATTGGCCAATCACCCCTCCCCCTATATTCCGCGTAATTCAGTTGGTTGACCAGAATCTTATTCCTTTCCTATATATATAGGAGCACATTTCTGTCATTTCTTTATGCACTGAGGACGGTACACTAAATGCTACCGAAACAGCTTTCTGCTATTCAGTTTTTCTTTCTGGAGTTCAAGACATTGACGACATTTTCTTGTGTTTAGGTTCCTGAGTATTAGACATATAGTTTGTCATAAATATAGGGGAAAAATTTTTGACAAATTTTTTATTTGAAATATCTACATGTTTCTGATTTAATTCAAATAATAATTAAATAATTAACTTAGTAAGTAAACACTATCAATTGCAAAAACTCACAACACTAGTTTCTAGTCAAAATAATATAATAGCTCGGCCCTTTACCGGGTGAGAAAACTAAGCACGAATGCATGATCAAAGAACCAAAAGGTTCACTTGCGTTTACCAAGAAATTTAATGTGATTTCTGCATATAGTTTCCTCTGAAACACCGTTTGTTAAATTTTGGAGTAGAGCGAGTGTCTAACGAACAGAAAGGGAAAAAAATTAAAAATCAGTTAAAACGAGGGGAAAATATTGAAAAATTGTTGCATAAAAAATGTTAAATGTTTGTTTTTATTGCGAAAATTAATAGAAGTTAAAGGATTAGTATGCAAATGATGGCATTTCACAGTTTTTGCTGCAAAGAAATTAATTTTATTATGCATGTTTAAGCAATAAAATGTCATGTCAACAGTCACAAAAGTGCAAGATGTTTGTCAAGTATACAATTTACGTACCTAACCACTGAAAGTGTGAAAACAGAAGTCACTAATGTGGAAGTTGGTATTTTCTCCTCTTCTGCGAATACAGACGCAGTCTTGTAGAGGAAAAGTCATCTGATATACATATATATATTTTTTTCTCTTAGAGAAATTAATTCGGGTATTTTTTACCGAAAATCTGCAGTATGGTTAAAGTTACTATCCTAACCTTTTTTTTTTTTTTTTTTTTTTTTTTCGTCTTTATAAAACTTTATTATTTGGGGGCAAAATCTATTTTATTGTTATATTGTATACCAAAGTTTAATTTCTGAAAATTTATTTATTTATTTATTTATTTATTTATTATTATTATTATTATTTGTTAAATGAAAATTATTATTATTTATTGTTAAAGCTTTTTTATTATCATTTTTATTATTATTATTTACATAAAAAAAAATATTTTCAAAAAATATTTTATAAACGATAAACAAAAATGGTAAATAAAATTGTTTCATAAGATTATGAAAATCTCTTTATTATTTAAAACAGATCAGTCTCTTTAAAACACATTAATGTTTTGTTATAATCCTAAGTTTAGTTTTAAAAAATAATGTTGGCTTTATTTTAACATTAATAGTAAAATAATAAATATTATCATAACAAACACAAAATAGCATACATTAAAATATAATATGTAAAAATAAGCATTTTTATTTGTTTCATTTAATAAATTCCAAAACTTTTCTGTCAATAACCTAACAACTTTCGTTATTCTTTATGCATTAAATAGCTCTGTAATATTTCTAATCTTTATCTTTTTAAGATATTCCTCTCAAAATATCTCTTAAACTTTAACTGTTACATAATTAAATACAAATTTGTTTCACGGAAATAAAAGCAGAATATTTATTATTAGGTACAAGAATCAAAGTTTCTCAAACGTCAGAAAAAAAAAAAAATACATTGAGAGCACTGAACTTTAATCTTATATCTTACAAAATAGATATATAAATGCTTAATACTTAATATAGATCTAAATATGAGCGTCTATTTTAAGAAAGATTAGAGTTATAACTAAATGAATACTTTCTTAAAAAATACTTGCATAGAAAATTGGAGATTCGTGAGAAAACTGAGCTTTTTTTTTTTTTCTTTTTTTTTTTTCTTTTTTCTTTTCTTTTTTTTTTTTTTTTAAATAAAATAGTAGTTTAAAAATTTTAGTTTAAAAATAAAATACAAATACAAATACAAATAAATAATTGGTTTTTGGAATTTGCATTTCAAAATTGACCACATATATTAATTTAGTATTTGGTTATAGCAAAATTTTCATTCATTTTTTTTTTCTTTTAAGAATAAAAATAACATAGTCTTCTTAATTACCGTATATATTTGGGTATAAGCCGAACCCCTAGTTTGCGAGAAAACATTTTTGCACCAGTATTTTAAACTTATTTTCTTCATTTTGTATAATTACAAAATTAATTGTTATAAAATAAGGGAGAGAAAACTGTTCTAAAATACTGGTATTACCCATGTTTTTTTCTTCGAATTTACGGGTCGACTTATACGCAAATATATAAAGTAATTATCTTGAGCAGTTTCACTCCGTTATAATCAGGATACATGCCGCTACTTTTCTTTTCAGCTATTGTAAATGCAGCTGCATTGTCAAATAAGGTTAAACTGACCAAATTTCTTAAATATAAATTAGCCAAAATTTTTAAATTTTAAAATGCTGATGAAATTATCGAATTGAACAGAATTCTTATACCAGTGAATTTTTTCACTGTGAATTTTTTACCTTACTTTACCTTACCTGTGAATTTTTTACCTCACCAGTGAATTTTTTACCTTACTGAATGGTATTTGTAAATGTATAATGTGCATATCACAATTTCTCTATCAAGTTGTTAAAGTTTTGCTAAATTTTCAAAATTTAAATGTTTCAATATTTAAATGTTTTAATTTAACGTTATATAACACATTTCAGATTTAGTGTCGTATACAAATATATATATATATATATATATATATATATAAATTGTTAATGGAAATAATTCATAATTTTTCTATTTTAAAGAAAGTGTTGAAGCTAAAATTATTTTATGTATGTTCATATATAAAATATCAAATATCAAATCAATTATTGAAATAAAGATAGCCGTGATTTAATCTAAAATACAGTACACTTTCCTTAGCAAAATTCGTTAGCAAAATAAGTTAATTAAAAAATGAATGAGAAAGAGATCGAAATAGATATATACAGGGGGTTTCATATAGGATGGGCAAAGTTTTAAGAGGTAATAGTACACATCCAAACAAACAACTTTCATCGAAGAATGCATGGCCCGATTTAAAATGCAAAGGTGCTGAGTCATTTAGAAACTTTGTCCATGCAAACGTAAAGATTCCATCCCTATTGCGAGTTACTGAGAAAAGAACGACTATAATAGCATGCATAAATGCTGTGGGGGAAAAGAAGAACTCATATGCAAATTTTTCATGAGAAATTACTTACGGAAGGTGCGAAAGTATCTGGACATAACATTTCCGAACCAGTGGATTGGGCAAGGTGGTTGACCAATGCTCGCCTAATCTTGGGGGGCAGATAAAGGTTTTCATGTATGATACCTCGGTTCTATCTTAAGAAGAACCTGTCACCAAAACTTTCAGTCTCTGCAGGAAAAATGCGCAGTATGCCTGACATTTTTAGGACGTTCGCCAATCCTTTCTTCGCCGCTGTGCTGCGTGCATAACTTATGCCGGTCACTATCTTGAACACCTGTTCTAATCGTATGTTATTAAACTTATTTTTGTAACTCAAACCTTATTTATGTGTCTTTTTCTCGTATAACATTATCACCTTCGGCAGCGTCTAGCGCCTTTGCGTTTTAGTTACGCCATGCAGTCTTTGATCAAAGTGGTTTATTTCGATATATGTATTATCACCTCTTAAAGTTCTTCTCATTTTATATAATACAAGAGAGATTCCAGGGGTGGATGCAAAAATAGGGTGTCAAGAGTAATGAAAAAATATTTATTAACAATAGACAAAAAATCCAAAAAGGTTATTAAGAAGTATATTTCACGATTGCTTTTCCAAATAATCAACAAACCTATTTTGACATATATCTGAACGCAAAATCATTTTATTTAACCTAGCTTGGCCATATCCTTACAGATTAATCCAGTTTTTGGCAGCTGTTTTCATATCACTGTCGTAAGGCAACCTTGTGTTAGATAAGTGTCCTACAATTTCAGAAAAAGAAAATAGTGAATGGATGCCAAATCTTGACAATATGAGAAGTGACTCAAGACATCCCATTTGAATTTTTTTAACATTTCTTGAATTTGGCTTACAGTATGCGACTTGACATTGTCATTCAGGAGGATGATATACCATCACTCAACATGAGGATAAATTCTATGACATTAAAGTGATCTTCCTCTGTGGTCGTCCGAGTTGCTGCTGAAGATATCCTCATGTAATATCAGTTCTAGATTCCAAACGTCCTGAAGTTGCAGATTACTCAGAAACTTCACCAGTACCCCGCTAACCATCCTAACGTCACCAGCAGTCAATCAAGGACCGACTTGAGCCTCAACGTGAATCTATCTACTTACAGATTCTTCCCATGATGGTCAGCAATTAATGCTGATTAAATCCATGCATACGCATGAACTGTTTCTACTAAAGGAACTGCCATTCTCAACCTCAGAATCTGCGTCATCAATTATCAACTGGTTTCGACTCTACAATATCAACTATCGTCAGCATGCCATTTGTCGCGTGGGGCCGGCTGGGCCCGGCATGCCGACCAAATACTTTATGTACATAAATATCTGTAAATACTCATCGCCCTCTGTCGCTGGTTGGCTAAGCCAGGCGATGCATGATGTAATTTTTTTTTCTCAATAAATGTCGGAGCAGCTCACGTGGATTATCCTAGAAGCGCGCAACACCGCTCCTCGAGCGGTGAGCGGGGGCTGCTCCCTGTTAAAAAATAGCATCTCGCGCGTCCAAGTGAGACCACTTTTCTAAGTGTTTTGCCATTTCTATCAATCTGATGCATTTACTTCCTACCACACAACTGCTGTAAAACAACCAGCGTCCTTTATCTCCGTTATGAAAAAAATATTTCCTCCGCAATTATTACTTTTTAAATTTTTATGATTTTAACTTTTTTTTTTTTTTTCTTCTTTGATCCTTTTTCATATAGAGAAAAATGTAAGATGAGTTATATAGAAAATTTCTTGAATATTAAAAGACATTAGAAGCGTATGAAATTTTCATTGACTGTGATTGACTTTTTTGTTATAATGGAACAATACTTATGTATCTGCATAAGTTAGAATTAATTTCAATAACCTTACAATGGCACACCACTGTAATCAGGGTACGTATTGCCATTTGTTTTTCCAACTTTTGGTAAAGCAATTAATTTGTTAAACAAACCAAATTTCTCAATTGTTAAATGAGCCAAACTTTAAATCTGAAATGTTGAAGAAAATATCGAATAGAATTTTTTTTTTATAAACATCTGGGAATCGTTTGCCGTACTAGATGTTAGCTGTCAATGAATAATATCTATCTCATAATTTGATCTTCCTGTATGTTTAAGTTTAACTAACTGTTCAAACATTTGAATCCCTTTTCATTTTTAATTTAACATTATATATTACATTTAATATTTAGAATAAAATGCGAAAAACCTCAAAAGGATTTTATAAACCGTTAATGTATAATAATTCATGGTATTTCTATTTTATAGACAAGGTTGAAGTTAAAATTATTTCATATGTGTACACTATCCTTTTATATAAAAAGAGGATGTATCACTGAAATTGATGAACAAAATAAATAGCTAATTCAAAAAAGAAAGTGAAAAAAAAAAAAAAAATGCATGGGGGAAAATATAAGATGTATAATGCATATATATATATTTTTTTCTTAAGAAATAAATGAAACGATAAATCTACTAAATTTTAATTGATTATGGTTGACTTTTTTGTAATGAAACAACACATACGTATCTGCGCAAGTTAAAATTGAATTGAATAATTCAGATGAAGTATTTTCTTATGCACACTAATTTGAATTATTATTTTTTTTTCTGGAGCGGGGGGGGGGGGGGGGGAGATGGTGTAAATGTGTGTAAAAATATTGTATTTATTCACATGAATTTACATTTATATGTTTCATTATTGTTGTTTCATTGAAAATATTCTTTCATTTAGAATGCTTGCAACTACACCATGACACAGAAGCAGCAATGGAAGAAATGTCGAACGTATTTCGATCTATATTTCCACTTTTGCCGGAGCAAACTCATTATTTCTGGAAGACTAATCACCTCGGCAGTGCGACTGTTCAAAAGACAAGTGAGTATATAGAATAACTCATTAAACTTATGATAAATTAACATTTTCTGAAATTACATGCTCTTGAATGTTAACTTGTTCAATATGCTCAATGAACATACAACTCTGTATATCAGATTTTTAAGCATACGTTGGCGAAATTGTGACGTCATCAATATTGTGCTGGGTACAAATAAACCAGACAAAAAGCGACTGCAACACATTTTACACATTTAAAAATAAGAGCCATCATATATGTATCATATATAATTTATAATATAATAATTTAAGCAATTTTGATTTAGAAATGAAGATTTTAAATTAAAATTTTTCACATTGTGAGCGAGCTTCATTCAAAAGTAGTGTGACTATAATTAGCAAGAGACATACTCTGACATGAGTTTTACCGCCCCCTTGAGATGTCAGGCTTCACCGACTTCACCCTAAATGAGGCCAGGGAAAAACCTATAAAATAATATTCTATATAAGCTTAACTCATAACTCTACCTTTGGTTTAATATACATGCAAACAACTTAAACGTGAAAACAATCAAAAAATAATATTTAACCCAAAAAATATTGAGGTCATCGTCAGTCCCTTAATACAAGGTGGTTTCTTTTCATCCTGCATTGGAGTGATTCCCTGACGATGGATGTTTTTTAGGGGTTAATTAGATTTAGATAAATCAGGAAATATGTATATGAATATATATCATACTAATTTAATGTTTCCTCCACAAAAAGTTTTATTATGCATGAGCTTCAAAATAATATAATTGAAAAATAATTAAAATAGAAAAATTGTATTTAAAAAATAAATAAATAAAAAAAATAAAAAAAGATTTTATTCCGCAAATAGAAAATAAATAATTATTAAGGCATTTTAAAACTAACAAAAACAAATATTTATTATTTTGAAACATTTTAAAGAAACCTTTTTCTCTTAACGCCTAGATTATATATTCGGTTCTATTTATTGTACCTTATTATCAGTGGACAATATCTAATCTCGTCGACAGCCGTGGCCCATGTTTTCTATGGAAATTTTTTTTTTCCATAATTACTGATTACTTACTGTAGTTTTTTTTTTTTTTTTTTTTTTTTTTTTTTTTAAGTTGCGTTTTCATATTTAGAAAATTAACAATCGTTAAATTAATACTCGCTTTCCAAAAATGGATTGTTTTAATTTTAATATTTCATTTTGCGGCAAAAGAATGGAGAAAATTCACAGTGAAAATTCACGTTTTTGAATTTAAAATTAAAATATATAAAAAAAAAAATTCAAAATCGTACTAAATTAACGGTTATGTATTTTCTGAATGTGAAAAAGGAATTTCAAAATATACATAGGGTAATGACTACAGTCGGCAGCAAAAGTATCCGAGCACTAGCAAAAATTCCTACATAAAAAAGTATACTTAATCCAGTTTTTTTAAATGAATCCTTGTAGAATCCTGTGCTTAGTAAGTCTAAGAACATGATTCGAAAAGGATTTATTTAACAAAACAGTATTAAGTGCACTTTCTTTATACAGGAAATTTTGCTAGTGCTCGAATACTTTTGCTGAAGACTGTAATTGCGGAAAAAACAAACATTTCCATCGATAACATGAACCTTAGCTGTCGGAGAGAGTATGTACTGTGTCCTCTTAAAGAAAGAAATCAATAAAAGAATATTTTTGAAAGTTATAAATTAAAGTCTCACCATGAACTTATTATTAGCGTTCTCAAATTTTGACCACTTATAAATCCACAGAGATTTAAATTTAAGTATGCAATTTATATAATTTTATACAGGCTGTCGAGGCTGCAGAATCGTAAGTATAATGTCAAAAAACGTGTTACTATTTAAACAAATTGGTACAGGTAGATTCTGCTCAATTTTCCTTATATATGTGTTCCTATAAATTTCTTTTACTTAACACACTACATTCATATTAAGAGAAATGAATATGGCACGTCACTTAACATAGTTCCAGTGTGAAATGTTCCTCTAGAAGGCTACCCTCTATCAGAATAAATACATTTGTCTTATCCTAATTTGCAGACTAATTTTGCTAGTATTACTTTCGTATATAATAAAATAAGGTATAAAATCCCCTTTAAAACACGTATATAAACATTTTGTATTACAATCAAACACAAAGCTTATCGCTATTATTAAAATAGCATCTTCAAGTGTTGTTGTCAGGTGAAGCAAATGGTTCGTGTACAGGGACACTCAAAAGTATTCAAATGCATTACGTCTATGGGGGAAATTGCAGGTAAGTAGAGTTTAACATCTATAGACTGCACTAAACAAAATGAAACGAATATATATTTTTTGTAATAGCGATCTGGGAAAAAAAAAATGTGTATGTAGGAGCCTCGCCTTTCTCCCCTCGAGGGGAGTAAATTTTCATGATGGGTATCTTTCAAAAGAGCTCGCTAATACCTTTAAAACGAATGGTTGAATCATCGATCTGCAATAATCTATAATAATAAAAGTTTAAAATAAAGTTATCGATTTTTTTCATTTTTAACAAATAAATAAATAAATAAATAAATAAATAATAAAATAAAATAAATAAATAATATATATATATATATATATATATATATATATATTAAATGTAATATTGAAAATAAATTCAACTTTTTTTTTTTTATTTAGTGTTATACTACTTCTCTAATATGGAAATCGTCTGCATTATCGTAAAAGATAATTTTTTTAGATAATAATTTTAATAAATTGTTTTTTAAAAACAGATTTATTTTTTAATAACCGAATTAAATTGTATATAAATGTAGGTGCATTAATGAAACATGGGATTGAGGGAGCGGTAGCCCCCTTCACACAGAACAAATTATCATATAAAACTCTTTCGAAGCCTAATTTGAATTGTTTAACACAGGTTTATATAACAGTACTCGTTATCTTACCTTTTAATCTGCAACCTGAATTTATAGTCTTAAATTTCAGGGTAAGAGAAAGTCGTGTTAGTGACACACCAGATTATTTTCAATGGTAATACCCTATTTTAATTTTATATTTGAACTCCTGAAGTCGAGGCAATCCGCAAAAGTATATTGGTTGTATATTTTATTTATTTTTTTAATAGAGTTATATGCGTTCAAAGTTTGAATAAACTAATATTAAATTCCTATCGCAAACTTTTATTTATACATAAAAATGGATTAAATATAATTATATATATATATATATATTTTACAAGATACAGTGAAGAAACACAAACATAATCATAATAATTTTTTATTCAGAAAAAAAAATTAAATTATGAAATACTACATTAATGAATTCATATTAAAAATATTTTATTATTCTTTTTCTTGGTCAGTACAGTTTATCTCCAGCTACTATGATATAATCCCCTTTAGAATTGCTGTATTCTTGCATTTGGAGGATCGTAGAAATAATTTTCATGAAGAAATCAGTTACAAAATTACTGATATCGAAATAAAAAAAAATTTCTGAACCTAAAATATATTTGATGAGGAAGAGGGAAAAAAAAAGTATTTATCTGTTTTTAGCGGAAGTAATCTTAATTAATAATGTGAAATATATATATATATATATATATATTATGAAAAACAGTATATTTAATTTCCCATTTATTTTTTTCTTCTCCGCAGCTTCTTTAAAGACGTCTAATATGAACGATATATCTGCAGAAGAAAGAGGTTACGCTTCGAGTGTTTTCCCTTGGTGGAAACTGCAGCTGAATTTCCGAAAGAGGGGCCCCGATTGCATGGGGAAGTGCATTAATCAAGGTGTTCTCCACCCTGTACAATGTCATTCTCTGTGTTGAAACGAGGCTCCAATGTGTAAGGAAAGAACTCTGCAGGAATAGATATGTAAGTAGATGGGCTTACAGTTTTATACTTTAAAATCGTATCATACTTCGTAAGAAATTATTAACCTTGTAAAAAAAATTACACTAAAATACATTAAAACTGGTTTGTAAATTACGTGAGCTTCAGTAGACTGTACTCGAACTTGTTTCTTCATAGAGAATTTACCACGAGGTGGACTTTTAGTATACTTTCTTAGAGAACTTTTACCATGAGGATAAAGAAAAGTTCAGTAATGTTTATTATGTGTCCACGCGTTCACAAGATATGAGAGCTTTTTTTTTTTTTTTTTTACAATTTTTTTTATATGCAGGATAGACACAAATGAGTACCATATCTTAAAACGTTCTTACTCTTCAGTGATAGCACTGATTTTGATTTTCATTTGCAGATAGTTTGGGCCAATTATAAAGTTTTCCAGGTATCAGAAATTAAAATGCAGGTACATCACTAATCTTCTGAAGCCATGAAAAAAAAAAAAAGCAAAACTGTATTTTTATTTATTTATTTAGGGTAAGTGCACCAGTGATTGACACTTTTAGAGCAATCTCTGATGTTTTTAATGTTCTAGTCATCAGAAAATATTTTAAGAAATCGTAAGTTAGTACATATGGCATGAAAGACATTCCGAACCACATATATGTTAAAATATATACATTTGATAACAATTATTTTTTTTATATAATTTTTTATTTGACACCCACTCAATGTTCCAGTAATTGACACTGCCAGTTTTTCATTTTATCAGTAATTGGCCCCCTATGTTCCAGTGTTTGACACTGCTAGTTATTCATTTTACCAGTTATTAGCACCCTATGCTTCAGTGTTTGACATAAAATGTTAAAATTCTTATATGTAACATATATGATTTTATTATTTTTCTTATTTATTATTTCGGGATAGATGTCAATTACTGGAGCCTGTCATGCCAATCACTGGAGCACCTACCCTATTTATTTATTTATTCATTTTCAATGTAAGGGTTTTTTGCAAAATATGCGAAAACGGTACAAAGGAAGTTTCGAATTCACTATAGCAAAAAAACACCAGATGTGTAAAGTTATAAAATTTTTGAATCTGCATATTTGAAGTTCTACAATTTTTGTATTTTGGTAATTATTTGTTATAGCGAGTTTGAAACTCCCAAAAGTAGCTGTAAAATACTGAATGGAGACTAATTTTGCACTTTGTGAATAAAATATTATTCAGATGCTTCTTCATGGGTTATTTTTATAATTACTTTATTTGTAATCTGAACTTTAAATACATTGCATAAACCAATTTTTGCGAATGTTTTTCAGTTCTGCATCAAAGTTATTTTCAGAACAAACTACAAAAGCACGTTTTAAGAAGAACATCTACACCGAGATTTTATTAGAGAAAGGAGAACTCGTTCTGAAGTAATTGTAGCCTCATTAGCTATAAGTTTATGATAAACTGGCTTATCGATGGTTTGACTGTTACTAATTTATAGGATATCTGGATTCATGATTTTCAACTACTCGTGAAAGAGAGCTGCTTACATATGCATAGTCTGGCTAACTATGCATATGTAAACAATTTAAAATTTTTAACTTTTGTATTGCACCTTTAGCAAGTAAACAGTATATTAAAAAATTAGGTGCTTCAATTTATATAAAAAACTTCTATACACTTTTTTTTTTTTGTAGATTTAGCCAATTAGAAAGCTCTAGTTTTCTTCTATTGTCGAAACTTAAGAAAACTTATACAGGCGGTAACAAAAGTCTCCGAACCCTAGCAAAAATTCTTATGTAAAAAAAGTACACTAAATACATTTTTGTTAAATAAATCCTTGTCGAATCCTGTTTTTAGAGACTAAGAACAGGAATCGACAAGGATTTATTTAATAAAACTGTATTAAGTGTACTTTTTTTTACATAGGAATTTTTGCTAGTGTTCGGAGACTTTTGTTACCGACTTACATCTTAACTTAGCACAAAAAAAAATATTCTAATGTAATGTAATATTTTATTTATAGTAGTGTTGACTTCTGTTTTTTGGATGTAACTAATATTTCGTTGTCTTTTAGTAGGTTTCCGATCTACAACTGCTACAACTGGCTCATCAACATTTTTTTCCGACATAAGGGATAGACCAGACTCTGATGATGTCAATTAGATGATGGTTTTTCGTCTCTCTGACGTCATTCGACCTTTAAATAAATACTTATTCCACCATTAATGTTCTCATTATTTTTTGTGCGTGCGTGAATTTGGAAGTATAATTTGGGTTCATTTCCACAAGTTAACGTGATGAATAGTAAATGGTTATTTCAAGAAATAAAATATTTACCAATTATTGTGTTTGAGAAGTTGTGAACCTTGAAATATTAGGTGAACTAAAATATTTAGATATCTTTTACTCACACAAGTTTTTATTGTTTGTCCTAAATTTATTGCTGTTGTTATACCTGTATAAAGTTTATTGTAAATTTAATTGTAACAATAAAGTGTTCAGTTACTGTTGTACTTTTAAATAAATTATCTTTTCTCCACTAAGTTTACCGAAAAGTAGTGATAAGAAGATGCCATTTTGTTATTTCAATCATATTATAAACTATAAAAATGGCAGCGTTTTATGTTATTGAAAATAATTCAAAAGAAGACCGAAAAAATCATACGGTCTGCATAGATTATTAACACATTTCAACTGTACGTATTCGTTGAATCGTTTAACATTCAATGTGCTTTGCCTATGCAATTACACAACGGACAAGCCTAATAACAGGAAGACAGATAAATAGTCTAATTATATTCGTAATCATTCGTAAGTATTGTCGGAAATAGTAAATTAAAAACGTTTAACACAAACGGAGATGCAATTCGAGCAATTTCCAATTGTAGCTCTTAATATATCTGAATATTTTAGTGTATCCCTGTAAATCTTAATGATTGACATATAGTCTGAGATCCGGCTGCAAAATTGCTACATTCATCGAGTATGTAATCAAAATCAGATTTTTATATTCAATTATCAGGGATTAATCCAGCTTTCTAAAAATGGTACCCCATTTGTGAATTTATAAAATAATTTGTGAAAACATCAAGTAAGTTTGTGAAAATTAATGGTACTTCAGAACAATTAACTAAAATACGTAAAGCAGTTTTTTTTTTTTAAATACATTTAAAAAATAAAATGAAACAGTTGTAAAAATAAATATATATATGGGTGAGTTAAGTTGTTTCTTATAAGTAGGTGTTTACTTAGATATTTATCATTGTCTCCAGTAAATATTCAAATTCAAGGTATTTTTCTGTGTTCGATGCAGTGAAACTTATAAAATATTTTAGTGTGCAGTTATATTGCTGAGAATTGACTTTGTGAAAGTACCTCTTTGCTGAAAGTTGACTTTGTGAAAGTGCCTCAGTGCGGCACTAAATTTGTTCTGGATTAACCTCTGATTATAAAAGGAACAATATGTTTTGACCGGGTTGCCTAATAAAATGTGCCCGCTAGTATTTTTAATTAAATTAATATTAATTGACTTTTTGGGGAGAAATTTCATTCATTTGTTATTGAAATAAACTATACTCCACTTCACAGACATGTACATAGTGAAATTGAAAAGTAGTGGTTGCCGTTGCGCGTTTGGCCGCTACCTCTTCGCAGCCAGGTGCAAACAGGTAGTATTTTGTTGCATTTATACGTTCATGGCGTATATTCATCATTTATATATCAAATTAAAGCTAATTGTTTTCTGCACGTGGTAAACTTCGTCTACCAATGTAAAAGTGGCCGCAAATAGGGGTTGCCAGCTGTTAAAGATTACTTAGAATGAAAATTAGCGTGCTACATCGTTCGTCAGACAAGGATGCGATAGCCAATTGTACGCGTTTTTGAAGCTATTGCGCATGCGTCGATTGCTAGTGTTCTCAACTATTGAGCTGCATTTTCATCAGTGTTGCCAGACTTGGGGATTTTTCCCCATTTCGGGGATTTCTGAAGCTTCGGGGAAAATGTTGGGGGGCAGAGATTTCGTGGGGCGTAGTTTGGGGAAATGATTTTTTTTTTTTTTTTTTTGGGTGGGGGTGGGGGGTTCTTTTTATGGGGTTTTCTTTAAAATTGGCAATTACTTTTCTTAAAATCCGCACCGAAAAAAAAAATCAAGTGTATCAGATGATAATGCATTGATTCTGGATTCTATTTCTGAAATAGGAAGGCAACATTTACATCCTTTTAATTAAACCTGTTCTGATTTTTGCCTTTTGTATTCCATGATTTCAGGAATCATTTGGTTCACGTGTGCTGTAAAGCATTCGTGAATGTTTGATATGTATTGATTGCTACTTAAATAATCAAACTTAAAGTAAGCTGAACCAGTTTAAACTAAGATGCTTGATCTTTGAATTAAATTTGCATGCATGAAATATTTATTTTGATGCAAACTGTTGGATTTCTTACTTTTCATGCATTACGAAACTTTTTTTTTATATACGCATACCGGATAAGTATAAATGATTAGAGAGGAGGAAACTACATTCAGAAAGTTACACAGATTTAAAATTTTCGTAAAAATATGGTGTTAAACGCTTTTTTTTTTTTTTTTTTTTTTTTTTTTTTTTTTTTTTAATAGCTTTTTTTGGGGAAAAATGTGAGCTTAAATTTATTAAATGTTTTTTAATTTCTTTCTTTTTTTTTAATTTACATTTTTAGTAAAAACTAAGTTGGGGATTTTTTTGGGGAAAAAAAAAATAATAATAATAATAAAAAAAAAAAAAAAAAAAAAACTTGATTTTTCGGGAAATTTGAATTCGTTTTGTTGACAGCATGAGGACTAAAATCTTATCAGTAGTAAAAGCAGAAATCGGGTTATCACAGGCTGATGATACATCACAGTCCCTACAAAGGAGTCGAATTGAAAAAGATAACAAAACTTTGGACAGCATTATTGAAACCATAAAGAAAACAATGAATCCTTTTTCTGAAAACCTGGACAAAAATATTTTGTTCAATCTGTCAACTGGTAAAGCGGCATCTTTAGATGTTGCAAATTGTTTACTGAACATCAAGTCATTGGGTCAAGAACAAAAGTTGAAATTCTTTTCAGAATGTTTTGAAGATTCTACAAGATTTGTGAAATCACTTAAAAGTAATAAAATACATAATTTTGCATCTGATTGTGTTAAAAAAAAAGGATCAAGAGTAACACCGGAGACAACAAAGCTTTAATTAAAATGGAACGAGACATTTTCGGACGGCTGTTGGCAATAGGTATAGATAACAAGATTGACAATGAGTACTGTTTGTCATATCCTCTTGCACCAATACCGCCTGCACTATTCCATTGTTCAGGCTACATGCTCAAAACGGACAAGTCTGCTTTAAGTAAACAATTAACATCACAGATTGTATCAGCCAATCCCGGACAAATTGATATAGAAATTATTGATGGTTTCTACTATTTGCATCAGATTGGCTCTACTTTGCCGCAAACATTTGGAAAGTTAGCTGAATCGATATTGGTGAATCTTTGTTCAAAAATCGCTCGCAAAGTACATATCATATTTGATAGATATATAACGCCTTCAATCAAAGATTGTGAAAGACAAGATCGACAGGAAATTAATATTCCATATACAATTAATGGTCTGTTGCAAATGAGACCCAGTGATTTTACAAAAAGCTTAAAGAATTTTCGTTTTAAAGAAGCTCTAGTTAAATTTTTAGCTTCTCACTGGGATCGCAACTCTTTTGTTTCAGTATTAGGAAACAAAAAAAATTTTGTTACTGTTGGAGAACAATGTTTTTCATATTGCTCTTCTGGAAATTGCGTTGTGAAACAAGAGGAAACTGAATTAGAAAGTCAACATGAGGAAGCAAATACGAGATTAGTATTTCATATAAGCAAAGTAGATAAAGAGTCTAAAATATTGGTGAAAGCAAGTGACACTGATATTTTAATAATTCTAGTAGGTAATCTGCACAAATTTCCTCATTTACAAATTTGGTTGGCAAATAGTACATCCAAAAAAAAAAAAAAAAAAAAAAAAAGAATAGTAAGGACGAAATGTGTATAAATTGTACGGAATTTCCAAAAAAAAAAAAAAAAAATTGAGCCCAACTTTGTGTATTGCGTTGCCAGCGTTTCACGCATTCTCAGGTTGTGACTATACGACTGCATTCTTCAATAAAGGGAAAGTAAGGCCCTATAACATTTTTGTTAAACACCCGAGTATTCAACAAGTTTTCGCATCTTTGACTGACTCTAATGACATTTTTGACGAAAGTAAAACTGCTGTAGTCCAAGAGTTTACATGCCTTATGTATGGTATCGTTGATTGCCAAAATGTTAATAGTAGAAGATTCATTTTGTTCAATAAGACGTATGCTACAAAAAAAGAAAAAAAAAAAAATGAAAAGTTTTTGAAAAAACTTAAAGGCTTCAACTCAAGTCATATTCTACCTTGCTGGAAATCTTTAAAGCAAAAATTGTTGCGGACGATCTTTGTTAATTTGATGTGGCTAAATGCTACTGAGCGGAATTGTATTAAGTTTAACGCGGAATATAATGGGTGGATCCTAGATGGTTTTCTCAAACCAACATGGTTCTTACAAGTAAACCTTCTCTCCTTTGATACCGGTTTCCCGGAAACCTATATATTTTCTGAAAGCTTATGTCATAAGTAGAAAAACTGTAAAATCTTAGGGGCAGAGGGATAAGTGTTTAGGAGCTATAGGACCCACAAAGTATCAGTAAAGTGTTGGAAACATGACACCAAAACTCGCTAAAATGCTCGTTTCACGTATTTATATGAACTAATAATATGATAAGAAGGTGGAGATCTCAAAATAAAGGAAGGAACAACTCGTTGAAATGAAAAAATATACGTTGGGATGTTGAAAATGTGACTTGTGTTATTGACTTCAAACAAAATCTATTACAAGAGACAGCAGTGTGCAATTCATCAAATAAATACTGAAACGGGCAGAAAGACAGTTCACAATGGGCACATTTTACAAAAGCGATAGCCGCACACTTTGTACACTCATCATTCGTCAATGAATCGAAGCAGTAATCCATTGGCGTAATCCACATTCCAGATTCGTCGTCAAAGTATCCGCACTTATAAATAGCATACTTAATCAAGTTCTTGAAACGAGAAGCATTGAACTGATATAGGGAAAATGATTGCAGGGCCGGAAAACTATCGCGATGCCAGATATGCTCCTGTGTCTCGATAATGATTGTGTCCGTTATGTAATGAACAAAAGATTTGTAGTGTCTGAAAATATGAATATCCAGAGGCTGGTTCTTTCCCGTACATCCTTAGGTACCAGTTCTCTTTGTAGGACTTTACTGTCAGGTATTTCAAAAGCAAACAATGCATGATCTTTGTTAGAACACCATGAATCCCCTAAAAGCAGAATTTTCTTCCTGTCATCAGGCATACTTGGCCAAAATACGTCACGATAGAAGTGGAGGAGGACGACTGTTGCGACGAGCATTTCTGTTCCTTATCGACACCGTCATCTCTGAAGTCCATTTCCTCGTCCCATTTTTCCACATTGCCTCCAGCAAATCCTAATGTCTGGATCTCTTCCACAATTTCAATATCATTTTCCAGAAGGGTAGTTATGTGTTTTATTATCTCCGATTCCTGGATGTTCGGAGACCGATTGCTTGTTCTGAATCGGGAGACCAAGGCAGCCACAACGACTTTAGGATCCATCTACAATGCAAGAAGAAGACTACAGTACATTAGTACTTCACAGCAACAAACGGGAACATACAAGAAATAGAGACGTCATTACGAGAATATGTCCATCTATACACACTTTACTGATACTTTGTGGGTCCTGTAGCTCCTAAACGCTTGTTCCTCTGCCCCTAAAATTTCACAGTTTTTCTACTTGTGACATAAGCTTTCACAAAATATATGGGTTTCCGGTAAACCGGCATCAAAGGAGAGAAGGTTTACTTGTTAGGAGATTCAGCACCAACGCAAGTTGAAAGCACGCTATATAATTCTATTATCATTCGCACTGATAATGAAGATGATCCTGATATTTGTGACGATGAAAGTGATGGCTGCAATGAAAGTGAGAATAGCGATGATTCAGATTTTGAATAAATTACATAAAAATGTAATATACGTTTCAATAAATATTTAATCATTTTTTCAATGTTCCGTTTAATTTGTATACCTCAAGTAATCTGTCCTATTTACTTAATATTTAATTAATATGTAATCTATAATAAAAAAAAATAAATAAAATCAAATATTTCCTGAAACATTACCTGTATAATATAATCTTCGTCTACATGAATAACCAGGGTTATTATTTTTCACAAATATTTATTATATGTTCTAATTATATAGAGAAAAGACAAATTGACTATTTATTGAGAAATAAATGTTTTATATTTATAGGGAATTTTAAATGTAACCACACAAAAATTTATGAACTATATTTCTTTTAGAGTTTTTGAAATTCATTTCTATAACTGTTTGTGCCGTTGGTTGAGAACACTATCAATCGACGCATGCGCAATAGCTTCAAAAACGCGTACAGTTGGCTATCGCCATCCTTGTTTGACGAACGACGTAGCGCGCTATTTTCATTCTAAGCAATCTTTAACAGCTGGCAACCCCTATTTGCGGCCACTTTTACACAGGCAGACGAAGTGCAGATAAAAATTAGCTTTAATTTGATATATAAATGATGAATATACGCCATGAACGTATAAATGCAACAAAATACTACCTGTTTGCACCTGGCTACGAAGAGGTAGCGGCCAAACGCCCAACGGCAACCATTACTTTTCAAGTTCACTATGTATATGTCTGTGAAGTGGAGTATACTTTATTTCAATAACAAATGAATGGAATTTCTCCCCAAAAAGTCAATTAATATTAATTTAATTAAAAATACTAGCGGGCACATTTTATTAGGCAACACGGCCAAAACATATTGTCCCTTTTATAATTGAATATAAAAATCTGATTTTGATTACATACTCGATGAATGTAGCAATTTTGCAGCCGGATCTTAGACTAATACCATATTCTATAGAAAACAAATTTATGTTTTTTTTTTTTTTTTTTATTATTATTCATCAATTTTATTAAAATTTGTACATTATTTAAATAGGATTTATTAAAATGACTCTCACATAACGCAGAGCATTGACATTTTCTTGGTGTTCCTGTACACAAATAAGATGGGTTATTTATACATTTATAACATGTAAAAGTGAACTTCATCAGTATATATCATTTTGAACAAATTCTGAAAATATTTATGAACGCTGGAAGTGGGCAGACGGGCAGAAAGACAAACAGGTAGATTGATACAAATCATAATCATTCTTAAACGTTGTTAGAGAGTGATGCTTTAAAAAAAAAAAAAAAAAAAAAAAAAATTCAAATTACCAACTTTCCAAATTGTAGCTCTTAATATATCTGAATATGTTTGTGCGGCCTGGTAAATCTTAATGTTAATCATACTATATTTTTTTTACACACGTTTTTTTTTTTTTTTTTTTTTTTTTTTTTTTCTTGCACATGTGAATAATAAATGTCAGTTTCATTATGATTTATTCAAAATAAAGGTAATAAATATGATTTATATATATACATATAAAACCTTTAATAGAATGCAATGCTTTGGATTTCTTTCGGGTGTCCCTGTACGCAAGTCAGTGGTAGTATCTATTCCATTTTCAATAGGGAACATTCAGTAGTAAACTTGAAATATATATATATGTTTCAAGAAATTCTATGGATATTTAGAGCGTGGACAATCAGACAGACGGACAGACAGACAAACCAAAGTCAAAAACTTTTTTCAATTTTGTTAGGAGGATTTTTTCAAAAGAAGATTTAAAGTATTTAATTCTAATTCCAGTCTGTTACTTTACTGATTTTAATTTTATTTCAATTATTTAACATTTATAGTAATTATTGAGAAATATTTTTCAATTTAGACAATTTTTCAAAAAAGTTTATAGGAACAGTTTTTTATTTTTTTTTATTTTTTATGTTTTTACGATAATTTTTTTCCCAAGTCATACATCGCAAAGCCCATTATTTAAAAAAAAAAAAAAAAAAAAAAAAAAAAAACTTTTATTTTTATTTATTAAAATTATAAAATGCATATAAAAAAAAAAGACGAAAAAGAAGAAATAAATCATTATACAAAAAGGAAAAACCAGAAAGCCATACGTACTCCATGGCAACGTATGTATTACATTGACTGATTTAGTTAGTATGCCTTGAAAAATCTTTTATACCTTTAAAACATTATCCAGTACAAAAGCTGATAAACCTCTCAATTAGATATGTAGTTCTAATTAATATGTGTCTATTATATAATATATTAGGAATCGAAGTGTATATTAGGAATCGAAGAATGTGATTATTAGGACTGAAGACTATTAGTTTCAATCTACGGATTTTTACGATACCCGTTTTACGATAGTTGAACATTTATCGAAATCGAAAATTTAATTGAATAATTTGAAAGCGATGTCATAATTTGATAAAAAGGAGAAAAAAAAAAACTAATAGTCCTCCGTACTAAACTAAATTCTGCTTTTGCCAGAATTTCATCAAAATTTTTCTTTTTTGAAAGAAAAAGAAAATTAACAATAATCAGTTTTGAAACGTGCAGTATCGAAAAAGCTTCTTCTTTTTTTTTTTTTTTTTTTTTTTTTTTTTTTAAATAATTTTGAATAGGGAAATAAGAAGCATGCGTACAAAATGAAATAAAAAATAAAACAAGTTAATTAAGTTTGAATTTGAGTTGGTAATTTCTCTTTTCTTTCTGTTCTATTTTTCAATATTTTACTTATTTATTTTTTTAATGTATAACTTTACATGATTTGGATTAATTGTAGCTATTTCTTGGACAACATTTCCGCATTTATAAATACGTCTTCTTTTTTACTTCCTTATACAAAGTATAAGGAAGTATAGTAATCCCGATTTGCGAAATGGATTTTGAATTTCACATTGCTCCAAAACGAATGATCGCTGGATGTTGCTAATTTATACGTGTGAATGTCATGATGTCTAGTTGTACACCTGCAAGTGTCGTCTTAACACGAGCTCTCGTTTTAGAGATATAAGCGACTTTACACAATTTTTCGAGACGTCTGTATGTGTGTGTGTGTGTGTGTGTGTCGCATAGCTCAAAAACGGTTGGATGTAGAAAGTTGCGAATTGGTACATAGGTTTGTTATAACATCTAGTTGTGCACCTCCGTTTTTGGACTTTGTATGATTTTTCGTTTTGGAGATATTTAGGAAAATTAGGTTCATAATGATAAAAAATACAAAGGTTTTGGCCATAATGTATCAAAAAACGATAATAACTCAAAAACTGTTTGGACAAATCTTGCAATCGATTTTTAACTAACTTCTCGACTAGCTAGACATTTGAAACTTTCAGAAAAGCTCAGAACACGTTGACAATGTATTTTTTAATATTTTTAGCTAACTGTTTCGGATACCTGCTGCCTTCAGCAGCGATTATATGATTCAACAGAAAAAATATTTAACTAACTTCCCGACTAGCTAGACATTTGAAACTTTCAGAATAGTTCAGAACACGGGTGAAAATACATTTTTTTTTACACTTTTAGCCAACTCTTTCGGGTCCCTGCTTCCTTCGACAGCGTTACCAATAAAAATCTTGCAATCAATTTTTAACTGACTTCCCTACTAGCTAAACATTTGAAATTTTCAGAAAAGGTCAGAACACGTTGACAATGCTTTTTTTATTATTATTATTATTATTATTATTATTTTTAGCCAACTGTTTCGGATACCTGCTGCCTTCAGCAGCGTTTATATGATTCAACAGAAAATTTATTTAACTAACTTTCCGATCAGCTAGACATTTCAAACTTTCAGAATAGTTCGGAACACTGTGAAAATGCATTTTTTAAATACATTTAGAGAACTGTTTCGGGTCCCTGCTGCCTTCGGCAGCGTTACAAGTACAAATATTGCAATCGATTTTTAACTGACTTCCCAACTAGCTAGACATTTGAAACTTTCAGAAAAGCTCAGAACACGTTGACAATGCATTTTTTTAAATATTTTTAGCCAACTGTTTTGGATACCTGCTGCCTTAAACAGCGTTTATATGATTCAACAGAAAATTTATTTAACTGACTTCCCGACTAGCTAGACATTTGAAACTTTCAGAAAAGCTCAAAACACGGTGATAATGCACTTTTTAAGTATTTTTAGCTAACTGTCTCGGATCCAATGACAATGCTTTTTAACATTAGGTATATACATTTCTAAAGGTGTATAAGGAAGTCTTGTGGTGACCACATCAGATTTTTTCTTATTGTCATAAATTTAAATCCATGAACTGAAAGCGGGAGAAATTTGTAAAATATATTAAGTGCAGTAAACTCAATGGGATGAAGAAAAAACTCTACTTATAAAATAACCATCTATTTTACTTCTTTTTTCTCCGAAAACTAATGTTTTATTTATTTATTTAATTTTTTGCTCGGTGGTTTTTCTTGATGTACGTTCGACAGAATATTTTGTTGAATTTTAATTTATATTTATATGCACATTTAATAATATTTCTAGTACCAATATTTTCAGGCTTTAATAATACAGAAAGTTGCAACATTCGGTAATAAAGTTCTAACAAGGAAACTCTTTCAAGCGCTAATCACCGATTTTCTTAAAAAAATTACTGGCATAAGATTTAATGCTAAATAGTATTTTCCTAAAATATTAGCTGCTGAGTCGCTACAAAAAGGCTATAAAAGATTACTAAAAATCTGGTGTGAAACAACCACACGACTTCCATTACCCACTATTACGCGTATTATAGGCATTTTTGAGAGATAATGTGATCAGAAAACATAAAAGTGACTTAAAGAGAAAATCGTTAGAGCCGTTTTTGAGAAACCAATTTTTACAAAAAATCAATTATTGACCAGAAAACAATAATTACATACAAAATGATATTTAAAAGTGAGTTAATAGGGCGAGTTTAAAAAAAAAAATCCGTACAGCCGTTCTTAAAGGAACGCCCTTGGGAGACCTGAAATTGAGCTATTTATACAGGACGCCTATCAATTTTCCTGAACTAACCAACTATATCATTCGAAAAGACATCTAATAGAGTGTTTATATAGCAATTTTGAAGAAAATCGTTAGAGCCGTTTTTGAGATACGGAATTACGGTTCCACTTCCGGTTTCCGATGTCCCACTTCCGGTTAAACTCAATTATTGACAGGAAAACAATAGTTACATACAAAAGCATATTTAAAAGTGAGTTAAAATGGCGAGTTTGAAAAAAATCCGTACAACCGTTTTTAAAGGAACGCCTATTAATGTTTAAACTGAAGAGTGTAAACGAAATTAGAATTTAAAAATAAATAAACAAATAAAAAAAATAAAATTAGAAATTCTAACTTCTAAACTTTTATTAAATAATTTATTTTAATTTATAATTGTTGCCAAAAAAATTTACGAGTTAATTTATTTTTCGACTTTTAATAAAATATATTTTCACGCGAATAATAATATAAAAAGTAAAAAAAAAAAAAAAAAAAAAAAAAAAATCTGTATTTCATTATGCATTTTTTAAAAGAATAATTGAGAAATTTAAATTTATTTGGCGACTACTTTTAGTTACTAACAGTTATCACAAGTAGCTCAATATGCATATCGCATACAGCCATTGCTGAAATGCAAATAGCATTTAATTATTTGAGTTACATTATGTTGATCAGAAACCTATTTAATCTATCTATGCTCTATACTAATATATAAAGAGGAAAGGTTTATATGTATACGTAGATAACGATCGCTAGAACTAAAAAGCCGATTTTTTTTTTTTTTTTTTTTTTAACTAATCAAAAGTTACACTGTCTCTAAGTGCTAGAGGCTATAATAAATTTTGGTAAAATAAAATTTTAATTCAAATTTTCAATATTTTAATTGAAAACAAACATAGATTTGATATCTGTCGTCCTTGGCGATTTTTGTGTTTGGCGATCGAAAGCGCAATACGAAAATCTGTATATTTTCGTATTAAATACGAGATCTATGTTTTTACTTCAATTATCCCACTACCGTAGGTAGTGGAAGTATTGTATTCGGTCCAAAAATTCGATATAGAGTTTCACCTGATTTACACGTTTTAAGGCCTCCTGAGTCCAAAAAAGTAGTTTTTGGCAATGGGTCAGTGTACGTATGTGTGGAATCTTCTGGCTGTCATATCTCCGAAACTAATAAAGATAGAACTACGAAACTTCACAATTGATTCAGGTCTGGAGTACAGATAAATTTTACAAATTTTCGTAAAAATTGAAAAACCGGAATTGGGTCATCGAAAACCGGAAATGGAACCGTAAGCCCGTATCACAAAAACAGCTCTAACGATTTTCTTCAAAGTTGCTCTATAAACAACCTCATTAGATGCCCTTTTGAATGATATAGTTGGTTAGTTCAGGAAAATTGATAGGCGTCCTCTATGAACAGCTCAATTTCAGATGTCGCAAGTGCGCTCCTTTAAAAACGCCTGTACGGAATTTTTTCAAACTCGCCATGTTAACTTCCTATTAAATATCCTTTTGTATGTAATTTTTGTTTTTAGGTCAATAATTGAGTATGCTAAGTTTTGGTAAAAGTTGGTATCTCAAAAACAGTTCTAACGCTTTCTTGAAAATTGTTTCATTAATCCAAATTAAATAACCTTTCTCAAGTATTACGTGCTTATTACAGGAATGTTAACAGTCATCCTGATTAGGTAGTTCAGTTTTAGATCTCGGAAATTCGTGTTTAAAAAAATAACTATCTATTATTTTTTTTTTCTTTCCCTTATTTTTTAACTTGCTATATAAACTCTGTTGTATGTGTCTTTTATACGTGTATCAAGTTTCTCTCACTGGAAAATCTCAAAAAATGCATATACCCAAGCAGCACCGAAACGTTGTCTGAACGTTCAAAAATTGTTCTACAAACACGTTCTAAGAACGTTCACTTTGAACGTGTTATAGACGTCTATTTGTCCATCTTGAATCAGGACAATAGTACGGTTCAGAGAACGTTCAATGAACGTGTAACTATCACCATCGGTGTTATAGAAACGTTCTGAGAACGTTCTACGTATACGGTCTCAGAACGTTCTAAACGTTTTTAGAACGTTTTCAAAACGTTATACACATTTTCAGAACGTTCTAGAAAACGTACTGTAAACGTTCTAAAATAGTGTAGAAAAAAAAAAACTGTGACGTCATTATAAAAAAAAAAAACACCACAGTACGGGCGTTTAAAAGTAAAAAGTACATATTATTACTTACAAACTTTGAATAAACACCATAAAAGGCAATAAACTCGCAACAATTGTTTCGGGTCGAAAAAACACACGACCCTTCATCAGGCGAATAAAGTAAGCACGAGTGCTGCAGTCAAAGCGGCAACGCACCAATTGCGTTGCCGCTTTGACTGCAACACTCGTGCTTACTTTATTCGCCTGATGAAGGGTCGTGTGTTTTTTCGACCCGAAACAATTGTTGCGAGTTTATAGCATTTTATGGTGTTTATTCAAAGTTTGTAAGTAATAATTTTTACAACGCTAGTTTTGTGGTGTTTTTTTATTAAAAAGTACATAGCTGATGACGAATAATGATGCAACACAGGAACAGGAATATAAACTACTTTTAATTTTTATTATTCAAATAATGTTTGAGAAATTTTAACATACTTACTATTCCTTTATTTTAACGTATATGAATCAAAAATTCTATATTCTATGACAGTTTTCCGAAAAAAGTGCCATTACGTCTCTTTATCCCTTAAAAAATTTCTTAAATTTTTTCATTTTTTTTTTTTTTTTTTTTTCATTTCTTTTTTTACCTTGATCTGAAGATAATGAAGTTATAGTATTAATTACAAAACTTTGAATAAACACCATAAAATGTAAGAACTCGAAACAATTGTTTCGGGTTAAAAGAAGACACAACCCTTCATCAGGCGAACAATGTAAGCGCGAGAGCTGCAAACAAGCACGTTGAGTGTGTTGAATGCGTTGCCGGTTTTTTATTTTTTATTTTTTATTTATTTATTTTATTTTTTTTTTTTTTTTGTAGCAGCTGCGAGTTCTTGCCTTCTATGGTGTTTATTAAAGTTTCGTAATTAATACTATAACGCCATTATCTTCAGATTAGGGGAAAAAAAGAAATTTTTTTTAAATGCAAAAATTTAAGGAACTTTTTAAGGGATATAGAGACGTTATGACAATTTTTGGGAATTACTGTCGTAGAATATGGAGTTTCTCATGCATATACGTTGAAATTAAGTATGTTAAAATTTCACAAACATTATTTGAATTTTAAAAAAAGTAATTCATATCCCTGTTGCTGTGTTGTATCATTCTTTATCTGCTATGTACAACTAAACTCTTGAATTATTTTGCTTGTTTTAATCCTTGGGATTCCGAATGCATCATCCTGTGAGTAATGTTTGTTTTTTATAGTTGTTTTCTGTTTGATTTTCTGATTTCTTGAATTAATAGTTTATTCCAGGGATGCAGAAAATGTTCAAACCTCGGAAATTTCCGCCAAACACAATATAAATTTCCCTCAATAATGCAAAAATCTACTTTGCTATACAAAGTCATTTGTTCTATGTAATAAATCTTTCAGAGAATAAATATACAGTGTAACATAAAAATATCGCTGTTAGTGTATAAGCACTTCAAAGTAGCAAATTGTTATTTTTGATTTACATTTTTATTTTCTCTTAAAAAAAATATTCAAAATTTCCCCCGAACCTCGTTCGGGCATATTCTGCACCCCTGGTTTATTCCACTTTATTCTTCATTTTTAACTTCAATTAATTTCTTCTACGATTTGGTGTCTGCTGGCAATTTGCTATTATAGCTTCTAACGAACGAAATCGTACATTGGTGCTCAATGGTGAAAAAGGTCACCGCTGACGAGTTTTTTTTCTTTTTTTTTTTCTTCTTTTTCACCGTTCTGAGCTTTTCCTTAAAAAAAAAAAAATGCTGTTTTTTTTTTTTTTTTTTTTTTTCTCGTTGCTTGTTTGTATCTTTTGATTTGAGTTTCATGTCGTTTTTACGCACCGGCAAAATTATTAAAATTGCAACGGATAATCTAGGAATAAATGTATGATTAGATTGAAGTTAAATAAAATAAAAATCACTAAACAAAAAATAAATGTTTCAATAAATCACAATCAGTCTCCACAGGTTATTTAAATTTGTTGTAATTTCCTTCTCATTGTTCTATGTGGTTTCAGAGATCTTATATCGGTTGCCTGGTTTTAACTACGATTAAAAATTCATTTATACATATATATATTAATTTTTTTTTAATACAGCGTGCAAAGATAGTCACGAGAATGTCTTTATCTCCGCAACTATTGGTCGCAAACATATAGTTTCAGTTACAAAATGTTTTAAAAAATATGAGCATTTGCGGTATGACATGTTTAAATTTAAAATATCTATTTTTTCAAAATTACAAAAACTAAATTTTTGTACAGTCCCAGTCCCCTATAGTCATATTTAGAAAAATTGACACTCATCCTAACAAGAAGTTTCATTTATATTCTCCCAAAATGGAACAAGATATTTAAAGTTTAGATTTTCTAACATATTTCGGCCTTCAATAAGGGATCGGTTTAAAAATCCTAATTGGACTTTGTTTGCATTTTCCCTGGGTTTATTAAAGAATTTTTCATTGACTTTTTAATAAAGCCCGAGAAAATGCGAAATAATCCTAAATTTTGAAACTAACTATCTTAGACAATTTTGGGTGCACAAAAGTGAAACTTTTTGTGTTATATAGGTTTTTTAGGTTGGAACTCAACTTTCACTATTAGTGTCATGAAAATTGTATAAAAATTATCAGTTTTTGTGATTTTTAATAAATTAATTTTTTTAATTTAAACATGTCATATAATGAATTCTTACATTTTTTTTTAAATACATTTCCTTATTGGAGGACGTCTGAGACCAATTGTTGCGCAAATAAAGGCCTGCTCTCGACTTTGCACCCTGTATATTCTAAACATTTCTGGGTACTACTTTGTAAGTCCATGGATAGTTTATAAATATATTTGAATGCTGAAGTTCATAGAAAGTTTTAATATTCCAACATAAAAAATAATTTCAAAAATGAATGTACCAATACACCGCTAAAATAATATATAATTGAGTTTAGAATATATTGTTAATTTATAATAATAAGAAATTGAAACAAAAAATTAAAAATTAGTTAGAAGGAGGAAATTTTAAAAATTTCCAAATACTTAAATACATATATATATTTTTAATCAAAATATTTTTCTAAAATATTTAACATACTTCATATTTTTAAATTTCAGTGCATGTGTGTATAAATATTTTCAGTTTACAGCAGCAGTTTACAAAAAAGATGTTTGCAGGTATTTAAATTTATTCCACATGGCAATGTAATTGGTATTCTTTAAATGTTTAAATTTCTTTAAATTGAGTCAACGCAATTTTTACCTCATTTGATGTAATTATGCTATCATATGGCATATTAAATAATTGATAAATGTAAATATTATTAGTATTAATAAATAATATAGTAAATCGTCCTTTTTTTTTAAGCAGAATATCTTTTTTTTATAAAGATGTGGAATAAAATTGAATTGAATCTTTGTTTTATTATGCAGTTAAACAATTTCATATATTTTATTTAATAAATAACAGTAAAGAGATATTTAAAATTGTAAGTCGGTGAAACTTAGGATATTATTTTAAAAATGTGCAATTTGCATAACCTAGATTGTATATATATTATCATATAAACATTAAATAAATACTTCAGAATTTAAAAAGAAAAGAAAAAAAGAATTACGAACCTTCTGAATTTTCATAAGAACTTTCTTCAAGAAAACATCCTTCCAACTAGCATTTTAAAATACACAATGACCAGTCGGAAGGGCTTCACTTAAAATTAGCTTTTATCTTGTAAAGTCTTTGTGACTTCTTCATACTTCATTCAGAATTATAATAACCAAAAATAGTTATTTTAACAAATTCCATCTCAGAAGACTAAATTAATAAAATGAATCAATAATTTCTAAGCGGTTGTCTGTAACAGGAGCAGTTTTTTCTGCGATTCAACTTTCAAGTATCAAAAGTTAGGCTTAAGAACATACGCAGATATGAAAATGATTGCTTAATTGATATTAAAATAAGACTTTAATAAATAGAACATAGAGAATATTACAGGTTAAAAATATTACATTTTTACCTTTTCTAAAGCTTATCCTAGTCTTTATAACACTAAAACTGAACAAATCAGATTACATGTTTTAAAATTACCGCCTCACATAACGACACGACTTTCCCAAGACCTGGCGCCGCGCCTGGCGTTTGACTTTGCAGTTGCACGGTCAGCGAAAATTAAATAAATGCAATTCACAGATGTCGATGTTATCATCTGCTCTCCCTTCCTTCTTGCATCCGCAATAATCATGTTTCAAAGTTCAACATTTGAAACAGAAATTTATTAAGCATTTATAGCTGTAGAAAACATATAGTCAATATTTTAAGGAAAAATTTAGTGGAGTTAAACAATTATTTAAATTTTTATAAAGTATTTTAAAAATTTATGAGATCACTTTATTTTTCCATTTTAAAATCTCGAATTAAACGGAAAAGCATATCTTGTTTTAGTGTATATTTCAGTATTGAACAAAATATTCAGTGAAAATAAATAAAATAAAATAAGACCAATCAAACAGAGTAATGATTTAACAACATGATCAATATTGATAATTAAACTTAAATAGAACCATAACTTAAAGAAAAGAAGAAAAAAACTCATTTCTGTAACTTCCCGATGAGTATTAGAGACCGCGAGGTTCTACTCTCGAACCTTACAGACGGGAAGTGTTGGTTTCGATTCCTGGTCACGCTCGTCGACTTAGGTTTTCGGAGTTTTCCCGTGATTTTCTTTGAAACTCGCGTAAAGCACTATATTACTTATTCAATAACATCCGTGATTAGCTTTTTGTATCTAAACTCTGGGTCTGGGGAATGCATAGATTTTCATGACAGAAGACAATCATTTTTATGCTGTATAGAAGATCTTAGAAAATGTATTTTTCTAAGGGTTTATTATTATTATTATTACAAATGAAAAAAAAAAAAAAAAAAAAAAAAAAAAAAAAAACGGTAAATTTGTTTTAAATCATCAGAAAACGATGTTTCAATTATTCGTTTTAAGGGTGATATCGAATTCTTTTGAAAGATAATCATAGTGAAAATTTTTATCCACCCCTCCCCCATCCCCCAGGGATGATGTATACTTATTCCTAGGGGAAAAAACAATGTCCTATGAATAATAATAATAAAAAAAAAACTGTTTGACTATTACTCGTTATACATCCAAATTGAATCAATAATATATATCAAATGTATGTCACGCAGAAGGTTTGGTGAGTATATATATTACAGAAGCTGATAGATAGCCTTTCTGTGAATGGAAAATTTTGGAACGTGGCAGTGCCACCTGTCGTCCGATATGCACCCAAAGGCAATCTGTAGAGTTTTACGTAATATTAATTTCACTTACCAAATTTACAATATTTATAAATCACAGAAGTTGAGATTTTCCGTTTCCGTTATGAGATTAAATTGCAATATAGCCACGCCACCTGTTGGCCGATGTGCATCCAAAATGGACCAGTAGAGCTTTACATAAAATCGATTTCACTTATAACTTCAGTGTATCACAAAATTTATTGTTAAATCACAAGAGTTAAAATATTTCCTTTCCGTTAAAATGATTAAATTGCAGATTAGCAACGCCACCTGTTGGACAATGTATACATCCAAATTGTATTAGCAGAGGTTATGATGATACATGCCAATATATCAAGTTTAATGCATTTGTACACTATAGAAGCTGAGATATAGCCGTCCCATAAATGGAGGGTTTCATTGCATAGCACCGCAATCTATCGGACGATATATCCCAAATGAAATTCAAATAAACTCCAATTTAGGGCAAGATCTAATATTGTAACAAGTTTGGTTGAATTCCATACATTGATTCCTGAAATACAAAATCCACAAAATTTTTCCATGAGTTTAAAATTTTGTAATTTTTTTTCACCTCACCGCTACTGATTATTGAGAAGCATTCTTTACTGACGTGCTAACAAAACGTTAAACTGAAAATGTAAAAAATGCTCTATTCTCTATCTTGCTAAAAATTATAAATTTCGAATAACTTACGAAGTTTTTAAATTAGAATGTTGCAAATCTCTCAATAAGATTCTGATCAATATCATAAGTGATATTTTAAAACTGGTCCGATCTCTCTGCAATCATTTGTTCTTGAGATATCGTGTACATGAACTAACGGGCTATCACACTAATAGGTGCCGAAGCCGATGCACATTAACAGATACCATACCAACCTTTTGACTTCCGGATTCCTCACGCCACAAAACGTGTAAAAAAATCAAAAACTGAAGTCAAAAATTTTCATGATTAACCTATTTTCCCAACCAATAGTACTAAAAAGTCATTTTGTCATATTCGTTATAATTACACTGTTACAGAACGTGTTATGACGGTGTCACACTTGAACGTTCTATATAGAACTAGAATTGTACGTTTTATAGATGGTACAAATCAAACATTTTCAGAACGTTCTAAATAATACTATTTCTGAACGTGTTTTAGAACGTTCTTTTGACACGAAACACGGTGTTTGAACTATTGAAACCGTTATTAGACGTTCACAGAACGTTCCTGTGCTACTTGGGTAACATCTCCAAAAAATTTTATATAATACGTGTAATAGTGGGTAATGGAAGTCGTGTGGTTGTTTCATACCAGATTCTGTAATAGTATATATTGTACGAATATTGTTTCATATTATTGATTTCTCCCTTAATATACATTATTAAAATAACCATGAATTATGGAAAAAGTTAACTATATTTGCGAGATGAACAAATAAATAATAATTAAAGCTATTATGACGTCAATTTTATCAAAAACATTTTCATGTCATAGGTTTATTTTTCAATATTTTTTATTCATGAGAAAAGAAATGTTTCTTTTTATGAAATAAATAAATAACATTAAGTAAAAACTGCCAACATTTAACAATTAATTAAAAAAATAATAATAATTGTAAAATTATATTTTGACTTTTCAGTTAATAATATTGCCTGATTATAACATATAAACTGATATCTTTCTTGATTTTTTTACATGTCAATCCATCTTTAACTACAATTTGTTCATCCGTGCGAAGGCGGACGGGTCAGCTAGTAGCATATATTCATACCACACCTAATTGCCAAAATGTCGCTCAAGCGCAATGTAAAAAAAAAAAAAAAAAAAAAAAAAATCAATCACTCACACAATTTCCCGCATCACATCTAGGGGTGAATCCCAGACCATCGACAATTGCTCTGAGCGTAGCTACAGTGTGACACTAAACTCCCTCATCTCATCTTACGTCGTACTTTTAAGTTCGTTATCATCACTAAACGAGGGTTAATGTAATTTGGGTATGGCTTTTGCATATTTGGCGTTGATAACACAAAATTTAACAATTTTTTGTAGCTTTTCTATAACGATTCCGCAGTTAAAGTTTTTACATGTGAATTAAGTGCAATGTGAACTATCTCTTGTAATTTAAAAAAAAAAAAATCGGCGATTAACACTTGAAAGAGTTTTCTTATAAGAAAGTTTTGTATATATTCTTTCAAGTGACAAGCAAAATATGCAACTCGTGTTACAAAAATATTCATATCAATTGAGCTGCTGATTATAATTTAAATATATATTTACTAACAGGTGTTGCCCGCTTCGCTGGTCTCTATATTTCAGTCAATTCTCAAAATTACACATAACTCATTAATATAAAAATCTCATAAAATAAAAAAAATAAAAAAAAAATTTAATTGAAATCCATCAATAGCCTTTCTGCTCCCCTCCCCCTACGTCAAAGGGGAGTAAATTTGCAAAATTCCCTTATAATGTGTTGGTACACATAACCAAGCCACAAATCAAAAATCTCATTCCTGAGGTAATTTAGAGCAGATTTACTGCGGTAAACGTGTTTTTTGCCCCCCCCCCCCCGCAAAGGGGAGAAGAAGGTTATTTGTTAAAAGCAACTTATAGCATGTGTTGGGTAGACATGGCACACACACATAACAAAAAATTGCTGTTCTGAGATAACGTGTTTCTGCCCCCCCCCCCCAAGGGGAGAAGGGGGAAATTTTATAAAATTCCTTTATAGTGTTTTAGGCATGCATAACCAAACAATACAATGAAAAATCACTTTTCTGAGATAGATTAGAAGAAATATGCTCTTTACCCCCAAACTCCAAGGTGGTGAAGGGGGACACTTTGCAAAATCCCTTTATAATGCGCGTTGGGAACACTTAGAACACACAAATACCAAAAAATTGTCCTGAGATTATTTGGGACACAGCTAAGCCTGAAAAATGTTTTTTTGCCCCAACTACCCCCCCCCCCTCCTCCCAATAGGTGAAAAATGAGGGGATTTTGGAAAATCCCGTCCCATCTAAAACAAATGTATAAGAAGTACGAAAACCGTATGTAGTATATTCACTATATTCAATGAACTAGAAAAAATAATTGCGACATAACTAGTATGGACAATAACTTAAAAAAAAAAATCTGGAGTGACTCCACTCGACTTTCCGAACATTGAGTAATTAACAGTTTTGTAGATAAAGTAAAGAAAGAGTAGTTGTTAAACAAACAAAAGAGAGAAAACCATAATAGAGTGTTTGAGTATTTTTCTCCATCTATTACACGTTGTTTTATTTAACGCTACTGAACTTTGAGCCCATAGATCATAATGATAAAGAAATTTTCGTTGTGTCCCTGTAAAAACCTATAAATGCTAGATTCACCAAAATGCTTATAGTTAGTGCAACAGTGATTTATAATACTCATATAAATTTTCAGCTGAATTCAATAAGGCGTTTAGATGCTATCGTACTTTTAAAAATTTAGTCCCATAGGCCATAATGATAAAGAATTTTTCTTTGTGTCCCTGTAAAAAAACTGTAAGTGCTAGATTCACCAAAATCTATACAGTTAGTTCAACTGTGATCTATAACATGTGTACAAATTTTTTGCTCGGATTAATAAGGCGTTTAGACGCTATCACATTTTTAAAAATTTGGCCCCATAGGCATAATGATAAAGAATTTTTCTTTGTGTCCCTGTAAAAAAACTATAAGTGCTAGATTCTCCAAAATCTATACAGATTGAGTATTTGTGATCTATAATATGTGTATAAAATTTTTGCTCAATTGAATAAGGCGTTTAGATGCTATCGCACTTTTAAGATTTTTCTCCCATAGGCCATAATGATAAAGAATTTTTCTTTGTGTCCCTGTAAAAAAACTATAAGTGCTAGATTCACCAAAATCTATAGGGTTCGTACTATGGTGACTTACAATATGCGTACCAACTTTCAGGTTAATCGAACAAAGCGTTTAGACGCTAGCGTGTTCACTCACAGACATACACACATACACACACACATACATACATCATCGTAAAAATAGTGAAAACGGACTCAGGGGACCTCAAAACGTATAGAAACATCAAAATCTCGAATTCGGATTTTTGACATAATTACAATACTTCCTCACTATAGTGTTCGGAAAGTAAAAAAATTCAAAAAGTTAGTCTTTTCGGATTATTTAAGAATAAAACTCAACAGTTTTGATTAAATTTGAAAAAAAAAAATCATATTCTACATTAGCTAATATTTTATTCAGACTTTTTCATTATTAAATATAATGACAGACAACCAGTTAGAATTCTTACTTATTATGAATCTTAAAACAGACATAATATCTAGAGCGATTTTTAAATGATTTATTTTTAAATTTAAAGCCACTGGATGAAACATGTACATTTTATTACTCTAGTTTTCCTCTTTAACAATTCTCCCAATAACAGGATTAATAATAATGAGTATCGCCAGTTGTCAAAACTTGATCAATTTTTTAAGTAAGAATCTTAAATAATAAATTTAGAATATCAAAGTTTCTGTGAAAGCAATGTTCTTAAACTTTTACCTATAAATAAATAAATAAAATGCATAGCGAATTTGTTGCATATATATATAACATAGAAATATTACAGTTCAATTACATTGTACATTTCAATTATTACTCACAGGGGTGAAACACGGGAGCAAAACTCATACCACTATCAATGTAACAAAATTTTCTACTTCTTAAATCAACGATATTATATGGTGGAGAAATTTCTTAAAGAAATACCGATATGAGTTCTGCGCCCGTGTTCCACTCATTTACTTAAAAATGTAACTACATAAAACATCTCAACAATATTATAATTTAAAATTCTTTATCAAGTATAAAAACTTATTAAATTATTCACATACGCATATGTTAAAGTATTTCCATTAGTCACATTTTATACTAAGCTTCTTACTCTCTATATCATGGAGTCTTCATCTGAGTTTAAAGTATTTCTATTAACCACATTTTACAAGGTCTGTTAAAAAAGTATCCGACCTTTGTCCAGAAAAAAAAAAAAATCTTAGTTACTTTGCGGGATTGGGATCCTAATCCCTTTCAGAATAGACCCCTTGCGCCTCCACACACTTAGCCCAGCTTTCCTTCCACTGCTAAATACACTTCTGGAAGGCTTCGTTTGGAATGGTGTTCAACTCCGCCGTCGCGTTCAGCATTATCTCATCTCCATCCTGAAAACGGGATTCTTTCAGTGGCATTTCAGTGTGAAGAACAGCTAGAAGTCGCAAGGAACCATGTCTGGAGAGTAGGGAGGTTGGCGGACGACTGGAATTTCATGCTTCGCCAAGAATGTCTGAAACAGGTGTGATGAATGCGATGGCACAATGTCATGATGCAACTGTGAGTTTTTATGCCATCCATAGGTCGTGTCTTTTGCACTGAAATGCATCACGGAGTCGACGAAAAACTTCTAGATAGTAGTCTTTTGTCACCGTTTGTCCTTCCGGTACGTTTGTAGCCTCCCACAACGCTGGTCACTCTCTACTCACGTGCGGCCACTTTTGAATCGGTTAAACCACTCCTTACTTTATGTGACCCTCCATATCATCGTCCCCAAACACTTGCTGAATGTTGCGAATTGTTTCACTTTGATAATCACCAAGCTTTTGACAAAATTTGATGCAGTACAGTCGGTAATAAAAGTGTCCGAAAACTAGCAAAATTCCTATCTAAGAAAAGTACACTTCATATGGTTTTGTTAAATAAATCCTTATCGAATCATGTTCTTACACTGCCTAAGAACAGGATTCGACAAGTGTACTTTTTTTACATAGGAATTTTTGCTAGTGTTCGGACATTTTTGTTATCGACTGTACCTATGCTCAAGTCGTTCGGTCATCTTTGGAGAAATAAAGATCCGATGAATAAGGAATAAGAATCCTCTCTATAGCACCCCACTCGACTTTCTGCAGATAACGTAACGACTCGTGTGCTGGAACGCGGGGGAAAAATTCAAGCATGTGCAATAAGCTGTCTCCTCCCACTGTGCACAGTGGCGCCGCTTTATAATTTCTTCTGTGCGCAGGAAAATTCAAGGTCGGGATAGTTTTTGAACAGATCTTGTATACCACGGATTAATAGAAGAATTCACACCATTCTTTCTACTCCGTGTTGTATACTAAGCTTTCGACTCTCTATATCGTGGAGTCTTCATTAAAGTACTCTAACGAAGACTCTGCAAACTAGTATGTTGTGGCCACCACGAGACTTTCTTCTATATTTTCCTATACAAATTCACTCAGTAACAATAATTAAAAAAAAAAAAAAAAAGTGGGACTTTGACAAAATTTTGGGTAAAATGTGAAAATTATTCTAAGTTTGTCAAAACACGTAAACCGTGGGACTGACAAAATTGGCGGAAAAATGCAAAAATTTGTTTAAGTTTGTCGGAACACGGAAACCGTGGGAGTTTGATAGAATTAAGGGGAGAGAAAAAAAAAAAGTGGGACTTTGACAAAATTTTGGGTAAAATGTGAAAAATTGTTAAAGTTTGTCAAAACACGGAAACCGTGGGACTTTAACAAAAGTAGGGGAAAAATGCAAAAATATGTTCAAGTTTGTCAAGACACGGAAACCGTAGGACTTTGACAAAATTAAGGGAGAAAAGCAAAAATTAGTTTAAGTTTGTCAGAACACGGAAACCGTGGGAGTTTGATAAAATTAAGGGGAGAAAAAAAAAAAAAAAAAAAAAAAGATTTTTTTTTCTAAGTTTTTTTTTCATAAAAAGTAAACAAAATCGATAACTTTGTTTTAAATTATCACAGATTTATAGTTCAACCATTCGTTTTAAAGGTACTGACGAGACCTTTCGAAAGATACCCATCTTGAAAATTTTTGCCCTGTATCACCCTGTTAAAAATTTAGAAAAAGCGGGATGGCAACGCAACCTGTAAGACGATTTTTACCAAAAGTTGATAGGCACTAATTTATGTCAAGGTGCAACTACATACCAATTTGTATGAAATTCTGTGCAGTAGTTCCAGAGATACAGTTGCCACAAAATTTTGTCACACACACACAGACAGACAGACAGACAGACAGACAGACAGACATTTTCTAAAAATGGTAAAATCGTGTTCTACAGCTCTCAAAACGTGTAAATTCATCAAAAACCCGAAATCGAAAATTTTTACGAATCCAATACTTTCTTCTATTGAAGATAGAAGAAAGTAAAAAGAGAGACGAAAAAAAAAAAAAAAAGGTACAAATGTGTAGAAATTAATAACACAGTTCTCTAATAAAAAAACTACATAAGACGTTTCAACAGTTTCTTGAAGATTTTAAGTCACTGAAGCCTAAAAACATATACAAAAAATATTCACATACATTAGGAGACATAATTGGAAATTGCTGGAATTGTATTTTGAAATGTGTTATGCGTTTTAAACATTTTCTAACAAAGTTTTAAAATGATAACAAGTTCGACTCGTCTACATGACTGTCTATTTTTCTATCTATCTGCGCCTCTAATTTCCCTAATTATTTTTAAACTGAAATTCAATATCCAAATACCTGTGGTATGTTCTTTATTGAAAATAGTACGAATTGCGCAACTCATTTGTGTCCAAGGGCTCACAAAAGATTTCTGATGCATTAAAGTCCATGAGAGGTACATTTTTTTAAAACTGATTTTAATATTTTTATTCTGCAAACAACATAATGAAATTAATACACATTATTAAGACACACAATTTTTTTTTTTTTTTTTTTTTTTTAGTTCCCCATCATACTATAGGTATGGGGAACTTAGGTAATCGTGAAAATTTTCGACCTCGGTTTTTTTTACTTTTTTACACGTTTTCAGGTGTGAGGAATCCGAAAATGACAAAATTTGTATGGTGTCTGTCTGTAGGGTGTCTGTTAGTGTGTCAGTGTGTCAGTCCGTTAGTGTGTTAGTCCGTTAGTTTGTTAGTCTGTTTACACGATATCTCACGAACAAATGATCGCAGAGAGGTCAGACCAGTTTTAAAATATTATTTATGACACTGAGAAGAACCCTATTTATTTGCAACATTCTAATTAAAAAACTTCAGAAGTTATTCGAAATTTACGATTTTCTTAACATGGGAGAATAGGGAGAAATTTCAATTAAACGTGCATGAAAAGAAATATTTTTATCGTAAAGATGTAATAACAGCTCTTAAATATCAATTTTGATGCCGGGATGAACATCATTAACTATAAACATGCGATTTTGAAAATTTCGCAAGGCAGAAAAATTCGTGTTCGCTGTTAACCCTTTATCGGCCATCTGTATCATATAGCAAAAATTGGGTTTACTCGGAAATGGATATAGCGATTTTCAAAAAAGTTTGTAGTTAAGTGTTTTTCGGGGTGCTTGGATTAACCCTCATCTTCAGAAAAAATTGCGTTCGCTGTTAACCCTTTATCGGCCAATGGCAACATATGGCAGAAATTGAGTTTACTCGGAAATGATTATAAGGATTTTGGTGAAAGTTTGGAATTAAGGGCTTTTAGGGGTGCTTAAACGATTGGAATTGTCCTCGTTGTCAGAAAAATTCGCGTTCACAGTTAACCCTTTAAAGGGCAATTGCAACGTATGGCAGAAATTGGGTTTACACGGAAATGGAGAAGGCGATTTTGATGAAAGTTTGGAGTTAGGTATTTTTGATGAGAAAAAACGATTGGATCTCATCTTCAGATAAATTCGCGTTCACAGTTAACCCTTTATCGGTCAATTGCAAAACACAGCAGAAATCGGGTTTACTCGGAAATGGATATAGCGATTTTGTTGAAAGTTCGGGATTAAGTGTTTTCGGGGAGGTGCTAAAATGATTGGATTTACCCTCATCTTCAGAAAAATTCGCGTTCTCAGTTAACCCTTTATCGGCCAATTTCAACAAATGGCCGAATTTGGGTTTACTCGGAAATCGATATAGAGATTTTGGATGAAAGTTTAGGGGTACATAAATGATTGGAAATATTTTCATCTTTAGGAACTTTCGTGTTTGCTGTTAAACCTTTAAAGGCCAATTGCAACGTATGGCAGAAACATGGTTTACACGAAATTGGACATAGCGATTTTGATGAAAGTTTAGAGTTTCGGATTTTTTGGTGAGAAAAAGCGATTGGAAATATGGCAGATAAAATTCATTTATAAACTTGGTTGAGACCCTTATATGGTCTATGCATACATTGGCACTTGAAAACAAAATTGTGGAGCAACTTGGTTAACGAACTTATCCAAGATATTTATAAGATAAATTCGCTGTGCAAATTTGTTTCGATTTGGAGTATGATTTCGGGAGTTACCATGGGGATAAGATTTCGATTATATATATATATATATATATATATATATAGAGAGAGAGAGAGAGAGAGAGAGAGAGAAAGAGAGAGATAAACGAAGTGATTGGAATATTTCGATTTCCAAAGAAATCAACCTAAAATGGCAAATTTGGGTTTATGTTTTGAAAAATGCATATAAAATGCTCCCAATGAGCGCGGAAAACGTCACATCTATAACTCTCAATTCATCCACCTGAGAGGCATTCATGTTAGTTTTATTATAGCCAAGTTTTTTCTTTATACCATCTAAAAATTGATTCTTCTCAAATATTGCTTTTTAAGTTTTGTCCTTTTTCTTGCCGATATGCGATATGTCAATTTTACTTTGATAGTTTTTAACAATAATTAAAATGTGTGGAAACAAATACGTGATGGGGAACTGCGCGGAGTCCACCTATGCCAACTAGTTTTGTGTAGAATAAGGCATGATTTGTGTATTTTATTGGTTTACAGGGTCTCACAAAATTGTCCATATATATTACAGGATATAAAAGAAATTTTTCATTGTAAATTTCTAGTACTATGAAGAATTTATTTAGTGATGCTGTGAAAATTAATTTTAGACAATATGCAAGATTCGAGAACAGTAAGCTTTTTAATGCTTTGTCTTTAGAAATAAAGGTGTAAAGATTTTTTCTTTTTTTTTCTCTGAGATTCTTTGCTCCATAGATAAAGACAAAATATTGTTTTCCAAATTTGCTCTTTTTTGACGATATACAGAGCTGCGCAAAATCATTATATTGTATGATATCCATTAAAAGTCTGTGTGTGAGTGTATTTATTTGCACACATGCACGCACTTATACATACATGCACAGTTTTTATTGTTCCTTTTAGTTCCCCATCATACTATAGGTATGGGGAACTTAGGTAATCGTGAAAATTTTTGACCTCGGTTTTTGACATGTTTTCAGGTGGGAAGAATCCGAAAATAACAAAATTTGTATGGTGGCTGTCTGTAGGGTGTCTGTTAGTCTGTTAGTGTGTTAGTCTGTTTACACGATATCTCACGAACAAATGATCGCAGAGAGGTCAAACCAGTTTTAAAATATTACTTTCGATACTGCAAGAACCCTATTCATTTGCAACATTCGAAATAAAAAACTTCGTAAGTTATTAGAAATTTACGATTTTCTTAACATGGGAGAATAGGACAAAAATTCTCTTAAACGTGCATTAAATGAAAACTTTTTACTGTAAAAAAGTCAGACCAGTTTTAAAATATCCGTTTTGATGCCGGAATGAACATCAGTAACTATAAATATGCTACTTTGAAAATTTCGCAAGTTATTGGAAATTTACGAATTTTTTAACATGGCAGAATAGAGCTAAATTTTACATAAACGTCAATCTTGAGGGATATTTTCATCGTAAAGATGTCAAACCACTTTCGAAATATTATTTAGGATACTGGCATGAATATTACAGACTATGATTTTTCCAATTTAAAAAATTCGTAAGTTATTTGGAATTTACGATTTACTTAAAATGACAGAATAAGGCAAGATTGAGCATAAACTTCCATTTTGAGGATCATAAATACATTAGACAACTTCAAAATTACATTTATGATATTTGTTTGAACATGATTGAATACAAATATTCTAATAGGAAAATTTCGTAAATTATTCGTAATTTACGATTTTATTAACATAGCGAAATTGTAAATTTTTCATATAAATATGAATTTTGAGGATTATTGCATTGGAAACAGTAGCATGAAAACTAAACAACGGATTTGACCCTGATAAAATAAATTAATAGATTAGAATAAGATAACTATATCGAAGTGAACGGTGGATAGCCTATTAGGCGGGGATTTCATTCTGTCACTGTATCAAGCTTTGGTCAAATTAATTTCTTTTAACATGATTATAATATGTCTCGCGCTAGAAATTTATGAGAACATAAATATGATGGGAAACTCAGCAGAGTCTACCTAAGCCACCTAGTTTGTTAAAGTATGATATGGATGGCCACTCTAAATTATTGTCAAAATGTAATTGCTCATATTTTTAAGCAAGAACATTTTGGTGCGTTATGGATTGACATCTCTATCAGTTTTATATATTTTGGGGTATAATATTCCAGTAAGTATAGCCTTTTTTTTTTTTTTTTTTTTTTTAACTATTACTTTTCACTTTCTCTGCCCATAGGGTCGAGAAAGTATTGTTTTAGGGTCAAATTTTCGAACCTGAGTTTTCGTTATATTTACATGTTCTGAGGTTCCCTGAATACGAAAATCATGTTTTTAGTGAACGGTCTGTGTGTCTGTCAGTGTGTCTCTCTGTCTGTGTGTCTGTTACCAGCATATCTCAAGAACAAATAGTAGTAGAAATTCCAAACTCGGTATTCTAAATGTGTATCATATAGGGATGCTACAGTAAGCTTTTCGTTGAGATGAAACAAATGGTTCGTGCATAGAGACACTCAAAAGTATTCAAATACATTACGTCTATGGGGGAAATTGCAGGAAAGTAGAGTTTAACATCTATAGACTGCACTAAACCAAATGAAACGAATACATATTTTTTGTAAAAGAGATAGTCAACTGGGAAAAATGTTTTTTGTGTATGTAGGAACCTCACCTCTTCCCCTGGGGACGAAGTCCCCCCTCGAGGGGAGTAAATTTTCATGATGGGTATCTTTCAGAAGACCTCTCCAATACCTTTAAAACGAATAGTTGAACCATCGATCTGCGATAATTTAAAATAAAGTTATCGATTTTTTTCATTTTTAACAAAAAAAAAAAAAAGTAATATTGAGAATAAACCACATATATATATATATATATTTAGTGTTACACTACTTCCCTAATATGGAAATCTTCTGCATTATCATAAAAGATAATTTTTTTAAATAATAATTTAAATAAATTATTTTTTAAAAACAGAATTATTTTTTAATAACCGAATTAAATTCTATATAAATGTAGGTGCATTAATGAAACGGGAGGTTGAGGGGGGCGGTAGTCCCCCTCACACAGAACTAATTATCATATAAAACTCTTCCGAAGCCTAATTTGAATTGTTTAACATAGACTTACATAACAGTACTCGTTATCTGACCTTTTAATCTGCAACCTGTATTTATAATACTAAATTTCAGGGTAAGAGAAAGTCGTGTGAGTGACACACCAGATTATTTTTTAATGTGTTTATTAAAATTATTACTGGTCATTTTCATTTTAGTTATCTATTTATTTATTTTTGTTCTTGAGGATTATAGTAGCATTTCGTCATCTGCTTTCTTATATTCTACAACTTTGCTATAATTTACATATATATCACAGTAAAGTATAATAATAAAACATAAACAGTGTTAGTAAAATTGTTAATTTAAGCCAAATATTGAATAAATGCAATTCAACTTCGTTAACAAGAACAGCATTAAAAGAATTTTTTTTTTTTTTTTTTTACTAGTATTTTTACTTGCTGACGAAGTTGTTGCGGCATTTATTAAATTTTTGAATTAAATTATCATTTTTTATGTTCTTTATTAACTCTCGTTTATGTTTAGCCAAAAATTTAATAAATGCCGTATCAATTTCGTCAGCAGGTAAAAGAAAAAAGAAAACTAAAATCTTTCTTTTATATATATATATATATATAATTGCAGTATTTTTACTTGCTGACGAAGTTCATACTGCAGTGTACAATTTTTGTCTTCGTTTTTGATTATTTTGGTATTTATCTGATAGTTTTGAGACCTAGAATTATAACGACTTTTGTCTCGATTGATCCATCTTATAAATAAAGCAAAGAGTTCGTCGGGAACATATCCGGGTGGACCACTGCTATTTTTGATTGGTCTAGACTTAACTACGTTGGTAATAAAAGTTAGCTTTTTTTTTAAATACTGCATAGATGTTATAACTTTTTAAAAGAGCTCTAAAAACTGTTATTTTTTTTTTGTGTGTGGACACTATATACATCAAATTATTAAAGATATTACAAAATTTTCTTTTAATTAATTAAAATATGAAAATAAACATTAGTTATAATTTAATAATTGCCAAAAAAAAAAGTTCATTTTCTTTCGCCATAAAAATAAATACATTTAATTAAACGTGAACGTTAAAAAGTTGAAAAAAATTAAACTATGCATCTCACAAAAATTGACGTTATTATCACTTTAAAATTTTCTATTCATTGATAAAGTGCTAATGTAGTTTTATAGCTATAAGATTCAACAGAAAATTTAAAAACATGGTATATAAAAAGTTTTTTTTTTTTTTTTTTAAATCTTGTAATTATTTATAATTTTGTTGTCATTTCGGCGATGAGTTGATATGGGTATCGCAAATGCGTAAGTAAACATTTTGGCGAGAAACGTCCGCGCTACTACAGTGCCAAATTTCAAATTCTGCCAAGAGGTTCAAGCTGTTTCAATGTTTTTTGCACAATTTTTCTCAATTTTATTTTATATATTTTTGTAATGCAAGTAGAAAAAAAAGGAAAAGCATTTTTTTTTTTTAATTGGTCTACTTATACAAAATACCACCATATTATGCGTTTTGCGTTCTGTTTATTATCAAAATAAAAATAGCTAATGCAGTTTTTCCTGTATTATTGACGTTTCTATAAATTAAATTAAATTATCCAGTACCAAGACGTTGCGGTGAAGAAATCTCTGCCGAAGTCAGTGAGGGTCCGAAGCGAAGTTTATAAGCAATTTCAATGTACTTTCTTTTCAGTTTTAATTTGTAGAACGTTATAAAAAATATTGATTCTTTTTTTAATTCATTTAAATATAGTGACCAGCGAAGCGGGCAAAACCTGCTAGTATTACAATAATTCACAGAAATAAATGCACAATATCTTATTGAGATAGGTCATCAAAAATATCTATGCCCGGACAGGGATTCGAACGCGGGATCTAGGGTTACAGAAGTCAGTGTCCTACCGACCGAACCATCAGGTCGGCAATTTTTGTTTTAAATTAATACTTTTATCTTGTTTATTAATACTGTTTATGTTTTACTATTATATTTTGCTGTTATTATTATTATTATTTTACCTATAAAGGAAGAAATCTTTAAATTTTTTTTTTTTTTTTTTTTTTTTTTTTTTTACTGCAAGAAGCAGCCATAACTAAAAACGAGAATAAAATCAAAGCAGCCACCCATGTGCCTACTATTGAGTTTAGCATAAAATAAACTGAAATAAAAAAGTTGCATATGTTTTTAAGCTTTTTTTTTTTCCGAGTTTAGCACTCATATAAACTTTCATCCAAAGATTAAAAAAAAAAAAAAAGCTACCAATTAAAATATAAAACATTTAATGATCATCTGAGATTTTTTTTTTTTAAATATAAAACTATAACAATAATACCATTAATAGTTACTATAACAAGAGAGAGATGTTAGGATTAGAGACCGAATTAAAGCTATACTTATGTACGGTAATGGCTCACTGAAAATGATAAAATTCATTTAATTAAATTCGACGCCACATCAAGGGGATACATTTTGAAGTGTTTTAAAACTTTCTGAATAATATAAAGAAAAATAACTTTGGAAGTGTCATTTCATTGTAATATTATATTCCAATCATTACAGACATGATTAAAGTTAATATTTGAAAATAATGCGGCACATACGTCATGTCTACAAGCTTTTAATAAATTCACAGTCTGATAAAGAGAATTTTTGAAAGAAAAAAAAGCTGTAAACAGTGTTAATGTTTAAATAAGAAATAAAAGTCATGCGGTTCTCATAAAATACTTCCAACTGTACTTATTCCTTTACAAAGTTTAATAATTAGTATATTTTACCATCGTGATGCCACCATAATATATATTTAGTTTTTAGTAAGCTTCAATAACATGTATCAAATTCAAAGTATTCTAAAAATAACGCGTACAGGTAAATAGACAGACAGAAGTTATAAACCCTTTTCAACTATTAAAAGCGCATAAGTCGAATTTTTTTTTCTTTTTAAATCAATAGTTTCTTATATTGAATATAGAAAAAAGTACTAATGTTTGGAATCACTCTGTAAAAAATAATACTTGAAATGCATTGTACTGTAGCATGCGATTTTACGGCTTCTTGTAATTGTCTACACTCATCTGTATGAGAATAAAACGAATATTAACGGTGATATATAATGGTTTCTCTAAAAACATCGAAATTTTTTCGCACGTTTTTTGTTTATAACTAACAGGCAGCTTTTTTAAACCAATGGAATTTCATTTTTAGGAAAATCGGCATACTACTATAGAGACAACATACTACTTTCAGAATACAAAAATATTAAATATCTGATTATATATAAGCAAATTTATTATACAATGTTTAACTGCGCATACGCAAGCATTAACAAAATTTCTCTTACATAATGTAAAAATTAAATGCATAGAGTTTCTCTTATAGGAACCTAAAAAAATACCGTGAAAATCTAAACAGATATCATTGGTACAATAAATTGAATTTCAAATGCTAACAATAAGGGGTTTTACCAAAATTTTTATTTTGAATCAATTACTGGTAAAATATTGCATGTTGGTTCAAAATGAAAATTTTGATAAATCCCCTGCTTTATGCTCTTTTTTATTAGAGAACTTTGAATACAACTCACCGTATCTATAATAATTTCACAATTTTCAAAGTATTTGATTAAAAATTTTATATAAGTACATTGTTTAAAATAACAGTTCAACGTTTCACCGACATTGGCATTTTTAGCTGAAATTAATATTTTGGTGCTAACTTTCACCATTTCAGTGGTGCTTATTGTTGAAATGGCACCATTAACATGATGAAACATTGCACCAAATTAATGGTTGTAGCTACACTGGAACAAATTTTCTGGTGAAATGCAGGATTTTATTCTTAACAGTGGAGTTTAACACATTTGGTTAATAAATTACTCAAAAGAAATTTTGTTAGCGGTTTCACCATATGCAGTTAAACATTATTTAGCAAAATGTTCATTTTTCGTCAGATGCCTTTTATCCCCTGAGTTTATTTTATTTTATGTATTTATTTATTTTTGAGGAATTTAAAGAATTAAAAGAAGCGCGTCATAATCGTATGCTACAGTTACAAAGCAATTTTCGAGCATTTGTTCTCTTTTATTTATTGGTTTTGGGAGGTAATTAAAAACGTCGAAATTCGAATATGTCTAAAAATTATTTTTACTTTCCGAACACTATAGTGAGGAAAGTATTGTAATCATGTCAAAAATCCGAATTCGAGATTTTGATGTTTCTATACGTTTTGAGGTCCCCTGAGTCCGTTTTCACTATTTTTACGATGATGTATGTATGTGCGTGTGTATGTGTGTATGTGTGTATGTCTGTGGATGAACACGCTAGCGTCTAAACGCTTTGTTCGATTAACCTGAAAGTTGGTACGCATATTGTAAGTCACCATAGTACGAACCCTATAGATTTTGGTGAATCTTGCACTTATAGTTTTTTTACAGGGACACAAAGAAAAATTCTTTATCATTATGGCCTATGGGAGCAAAATCTTAAAAGTGCGATAGCATCTAAACGTCTTATTCAATTGAGCAAAAAAATTATACACATATTATAGGTCACAAATACTCAATCTGTATAGATTTTGGAGAATCTAGCACTTATAGTTTTTTTACAGGGACACAAAGAAAAATTCTTTATCATTATGCCTATGGGGCCAAATTTTTAAAAGTGTGATAGCATCTAAACGCCTTATTAATCTGAGCAAAAAATTTGTACACATGTTATAGATCACAGTTGAACTAACTGTATAGATTTTGGTGAATTTAGCACTTACAGTTTTTTTACAGGGATACAAAGAAAAATTCTTTATCATTATGGCCTATGTGACCAAATTTTTAAAAGTGCGATAGCATCTAAACGCCTTATTCAATTGAGCTGAAAATTTATATGAATATTATAAATCACTGTTGCACTAACTAAAGCATTTTGTGAATCTAGCATTTATAGGTTTTTACAGGGACACAACGAAAAATTCTTTATCATTATGATCTATGGGCTCAAAGTTCAGTAGCGTTAAATAAAACATCGTGTAATAGATGGAGAAAAATACTCAAACACTCTATTATGGTTTTCTCTCTTTTGTTTGTTTAACAACTCCTCTTTCTTTACTTTATCTACAAAACTGTTAATTACTCAATGTTCGGAAAGTCGAGTGGAGTCACTCCAGATTTTTTTTTATATTTTCTTATTTTATATATTCATTCCCAAATGTTTATATATTATCTTTATGTTTTACGTGATTTCTCTCTGCTCAAAATTTTCACTATATAGTTAGTTGCCTTATCAATTTGCACTCCATTTTCGCCCTAATGCTTCAATTGTTTCCTAGCTTTGAATAGGATATCCAGTTTTCCTCTTAAATAAAAAATATGCATGTATCTGTATATATAACGCTTTATTAAATCTCCTAAAAATTACCCTTTTACTTTCCGAACACTATAGTGAGGAAAGTATTGTAATCATGTCAAAAATCCGAATTGGAGATTTCGATGTTTCTATACGTTTCGAGGTGCCCTGAGTCCGTTTTCACTATTTTTACGATAATATATGTATGTGTGTGTGTATGTATGTGTGTATGTCTGTGAGTGAACACGTTAGCGTCTAAATGTTTTGTTCGAATAAGTTGAAAGTTGACACGTATATTGTAAGTCACCATAGTACGAACCCTATTGATTTTGGTGAATCTAGCCCTTATAGATTTTTTACAGGGACACCAGGAAAAATTCTTTATCATTATGGCCTATGGGGCCAAATTTTTAAAAGTGTGATAGCGTCTAAACGCCTTATTAATCTGAGCAAAAAATTTTTACACATATTATAAGTTACAGTTGTACCAACTGTATAGATTTTGGTGAATTTAGCATTTACAGTTTTTTTACAGGGACACAAAGAAAAATTCTTTATCATTATTGCCTATGGGACCAAATTTTTAAAAGTGCGATAGCATCTAAACGCCTTATTCAATTGAGCTGAAAATTTATATGAATATTATAAATCACTTTTGCACTAACTATAAGCATTTTGGTGAATCTAGCATTTATAGGTTTTTACAGGGACACAACGAAAATTCTTTATCATTATGATCTATGGGCTCAAAGTTCAGTAGCGTTAAATAAAACATCGTGTACTATATGGAGAAAGATACTCAAACACTCTATTATGGTTTTCTCTCTTTTGTTTGTTTAACAACTCCTCTTTCTTTACTTTATCTACAAAACTGTTAATTACTCATTGTTCTGAAAGTCGAGTGGAGTCACTCCAAATTTTTTATGTCAATAAAGCAAAAATTACCCTCTATTCATATGACCGTTCAGTTCACAGTTTCTATAAGGAAAATAATTACATTCAAATTAGTATAAATACATCCAGAATTTAAATTTTATACTAACTGAAATTATAATGCCATTGACCAGGACATCTCATTCGACGATCTCTTCATAAATATGTATACATTTCAAGATTAATTACTTAAGCCAGTTAACAATGATTTAAAGGAGGTAAAAGACTTCAGAAATTCGTGACGTCTCACTAGTTTAAAAGCAAATTCATGTAAACTGAACTGAGTATTCTAAGCATATACATTTACTTAAAGGATGCTTTTGATCATTGAAATATTGAATTAAACATGCAACTTCTAATATGTCAGTGAATATTTATTTGCTTATAAATGATAGAGTAAAAAAAAAGAAGCTAAAATTACTTGTGTACAGAGAGGAGACAAAATAATATAATTTACTTTATCACTTATCTGTGGCAAAATAAATTATATCGTTTTATCGCCTAATAATATAAGATCTGTACACTAATACTAAACAAAATAATAATAACCTTTGAATCTAGACAGGTAGACGAATATTTAGTGAAATATTTGCTATTCGAAATACGACAAATACTCTTGAAACTTCATAGGTGTATTAAACATATAATACAATGAGGTAAGATTTTGACTGGAAGGTAAAACGAGGGACCAGAAGATTGTTAAATGTATACAACAATTTTATTTTTCTACATCACCATTTTTATATTAAAACATTCGCCTCAAATAAAATCCAAAAAAATTGTGATTAAGCCAATAGAATGATATTATACAAAACCAGTGGTTTAAAAAAATAAAATAATAGACAACTAGCAACCCTAAATCAGTAACAATTTACCCCCGAATTATCTTATACATATTTACATGTAAATAGCACGTACATTCATGGAGATATAAAGGCTTCTTTAACAAAAAAGTTCGTTCTTTAGTAAAAAAGTTCGTATTTTATCAGCTATTTAATGTTTTCATGTTCAGATTTCAGTATGTTGTATCTACAGCAGTGTTGCCAGATTGAGCGATTTTTTTATTTAATAGTCACCAATAATTTTGAGATGTGATGTTTGACATACATTATAGACGATTAATCGTCGATTATGTACATTCAATATCACTTCTCGAAATTATTGGGCAACACTGCTGTAGATACAATATACTGAAATCTGAACATGAAAACATTAAATAGCTGATAAAATACGAACTTTTTTACTAAATGATTTTAAGACAGCGCAGGCGCAAGCGTTGACAAGAATTTCTTTTGCAGAATTTATTAACCAAATGTATTGAATCAACCTTAAAAAAACATGCAAATATATTGAAAATTCAAAAAGATATCGTCGATAAAATGAATTAAATTTCAATTTCTCACTCTCTCAAAAAGAAAAAAAAAAAAAAAAAAAAAAAAGATAATGCTTTTATAGTGCGACCACGCTTCCTACGACTAGCAGTGAGGCCGAGTCCAAAAGTTTTGAGGGATGCAAAATTGGCCGAGAGATAGTTATTTGGCAAACATCCAGTTATTCTGTGTTCCCTTATCGTTTGTTTTCTCTCAGTCACCCCTATTTTAACACTGGACTTGTTCAATCCGCACTTGCGCAGAGGCTTCCATGGTCGCAGGAAATGTGGTTAAAGAATATCAGTGTTTCTCTTTTGAATCAATTAATGGGAACATAGTGTACGTTGAATCAAAATGAAAATGTTGATAAAACTTAATAAATTTGCTTCCTGTAATGACTAACCAAAATCCAACTCATCTATCAACGATTTTGTTCGGATCTTTCATCATATTCCCCCCCCCCCTTTTTTTTTCCTTTTGTTTAAAAGCAACTGTATACATTTGGCTAATAAATTGCGAAAAAGAAATTTTGTTAACGCTTGTGTATGCACGGTTAAAAAGTATTTAGTAAAATTGTTTATATTTTCCTCAGATATATATTTAATATTTTTATATTCTAATTTCAGTTTGCTGTATCTACAGTAGCATATCAAGTTTTTTTTATAAATGACACTGCATTGGTTAAAAAGAAACCTATTTGTTACAGACAAATATCGTTGGAAAACGTTTTGTTATCATTAACCATTAACCTTTATCCGTTACCTGCTGTTCACATCGAAATGAATACAAATAATTATAAGAGGGAATATAATTACATGCTACAGCGACAATGGATACCAAACATTATTTTTACAGGGTGATGACAAACAGCTGGTTTTTGTATAATTAGTTCTTGTCCGTTTTCTAAATTCGGCACAAAACTTTCGCTGAAATATAAGAGGCATAACACTTTCTTTACACCCCACAGATTTTGAAATTGAAATAATGAAAAGAAAATATATCAGATAAGGAGATATGCAATTTCATCGCCGAGTATCATAATTTGCATAACATTGTATATGAAACAGCATGTTTTTACACCCATGAAATTCTAAGAGATTAAGTATTTCTCAAAATATTCGACAAAAAGTCTAAATTAGAAGTAGTTTACAGTCTTTTGTTATCAATCTGTAAATACTTGTACTATAAGCGAATTATATGGTGTTGAAGAAGATATTACTTATTGACCGTAAAATTGTCATACAATAAATCAAACTAAGAACACCAGTTTCTGAATTAATTACTTTATTTGAATTTCCTAAGTTCAAGATGGTAGAGAGCAATTATTACAATACTCTTGAACGCGATCAATAGGCAATATTAGACGCTAAGAACAACCTATCGCGAGCACTAAGTGAACCGTCTTGCCAAAGTGTGCAGCAACCAAGAGATTGTGTGGCTTAAGATATTTAAATTTAAACTAACGCACAGAGTTCTTGAACTTTAAAAAACAAAACAGAAGACGTAAACTATTGATTTTGGAGTTTAGATTCGGAAGACTGATTTCGACTGAGGCCTATTGATTTTAACCGTAGGAAAGCCAAAGTGCTGAATTCCAATAAATAAATAAATAAATAAATAAAAACACTTGAAATTGATAAGGGTGAATGATAAAAACACTTTTTCATTTTTTATGATTTATCTCTTTTGTAGATGTATGCTCAAATATCTTTACATTTTTATTGGTGGCTCTGTAAACAAAAACTAACACGGTCCATTTTTTTTTTTTTTTTTTTTTTTTAAGATTTTTTCTCTTTTTCACTCTGCAATCTAGGTGCAGGCGCAATCCATTATTAGTTTTTAAAATAGACTAAAAAATGTGAAGCATGTTCTGCGTTGAATATTAATGCTATATGTAACACTGTGGTTATGCTAGGACGTGATATTACTGATTAAGGTTATGAAGAAAATTATACATTTGTTGTATTGGGCACTTGAATTATTTCTCCTTCTTTGTTAGACAAACAGTATATGGTTATTTTAACAGAATCGTACAAGATAATTTACTGAAAATACTGCCCTTATGTAGCTTCAAACGTATCCCACTTTTCGTATAAAAGAATGGGTTTAAAAAAATATATATACATATCAGATTCTTTTGAGGTAATCTTTCAATTATCAATAATAGGCAAAAATTACACATATGTATTTTTCTAGCAAATGGTTTAAAAAAATAATTTTCATACACGATATATATATATATATATATCCATGTTAGGTTGTTATATAAGAAACCAGCCAAAGTGAAAATTGTTCTTTCAACGAGGTTAAGAATAATTATAATAATAAAAAAAAATGTACGCGAAGCACTGACTGAGATTGCACCTGAGAAATTTCAGAGGCTTTGCATTGCCTCCTACAAAGCCAACAAAGAACCGTTACCTTCTGGAGCAAGTGTTAGTTTGCCGCCTCACCGCACAGACAGAAACGTTGTTGAAGAAGCTCAAACTTTTTTTTTCCGAAATTCATGCTTCCTAAGTGTCACAAATCTCACTTATATCATTTATTAGTCTCCAGATTCATTCTATCTAAAACCAAAGAGCTTCTGAACGAGAAAGATGGTCAAATAACATTTATATAAGAGTTGTTATTGCAGCAAGCAGAATAAAAATGATACCAGGCTACCTTTAGAACGTGAGCTCGTCTTTCACCCGCTTGCCATCATATTTGGCCAAAACTTTCAAGTGTACACTTAAAGTCTTTTCTGATGCCACTAAATGAGTTTGCGCAACTTATGATTTTCTAATTTCTCTACCTTTACATTGTCGACACTTAAACTTCGATACCTTAATTTATGCTATTCTGTAGTTCACAAAGGGTCAACTTGACGGCTACAACTATCTAAACATTCTTTCATTCTGTAAAAAACCTTTTTGAACACTTTGTATATTTTATTTAGTACCAAGTAATTTAATTTAATGCGCTGATTGGTTGAGAGTGGTTTCAAGTGAATATCCATATCCATTGTATTTGTCGTGTTCAGAATTGGTTAAAATAACTATCTGTATTAAAATAAACTGTTACATACATTTATGAATATGACATGCCTATTAAAAATTACATAAACATCGAAAAAAACCTAAAAAGACTATAAAAACTTCCGGAAAATCAAAAATAGAGACAAAGCGGAAGTGACAAATAAAGACGTGAGCAATATTTTGAAGAAAACGAAAATGTTCATAATGTATTTCTGCTTTAAAAAATGCGAGCTTTATATAAATGACAACAGTTTATTTTGGTAAAAAAATTACTAAGCTCGAAATATTTACTGTTCAAAACACATTCCATCTCCTGAACCTGTTTAAAGTTTATTTGAAAAGGTATGTATATCAATAAAAATGAATTGTTCGAAAAAAAATAACAAATTTATCGGAAAGGAAATAACATTCCAACATTCGTATAGTGATTAAATAGAAAAAAAGGGGGGAAAAAGTCGCCCTCTCTTTTCCTGTGGTACAATAACGTAACATAGAAAAAGTAAGTTCTAAAATTCATCTGTGTATTATTATATAGTGATAGAAAAAATTAGAAAACTTTTCCAGGATACTGAAATTAATTTTTAGATAAAGATATGGAAGAAAAAAATGTTTTAAAAATGAGTATTTTTCAAAAAATTGATAGAATGTAGCTTAAAAAATAAAATTTTATTCATTAGGATGAAAAAAAATTATTTAGTCAACAAACGGCACATTTTTAGGTTGATTTCTTTAGAAATCGATTTATTGCAATCACCTATTTATTTATTTAACTACATATATATCGTGTTTTCCATGAAATGTCACAGCTGTCATAAAATTAAAAAAATTAATTTTAGAAAAATAAATAATAGATGCATTTACTATTATTGCTTTAGAATATAGCCTTGGAAGCTAAAGTATCTACTAAAGCAATTCTTTTACATAAGTTTCTAAAGTTATTTTTTTAATTTTATGACGGGTGTGAGACATTTAACCCTTTTTTTTACTGCATTATGAAATAGACAAGAAAAGTATTTGAAATTCATTTTTTACTTATTTAACAATTGTTTTTAAAGATATAGGCAATCAAAATTATACATATCACCTCATCATAGTAATAATGAGAATTTAAGGGGGGTGTAACAGTTGTGCACCATTGGTACATAAAGATAGAAACAAAGCTTTAAAAAAAATTAAAAACGGTAAACAATTATGTATTTTTTATATCGTTTTTATTTCTCCTAAAATTGATGGCAGATTCTTGAAGTGATATATAAATTAATTAGGTATAACATTGGTGAAGACCGTGAAAAATACCAATCAAAAACAGCGACAGCACTCTATAAATTCCTTTTTTGGGAAAAAAAAAAAGCAACATGTAACGTCTAATATCATGTCGCGAGAGTAAAGTGGGGTATATACATACGTTCTATCCTCATAAATCCTTAAACATTGCTTATATCAATTCAATTTTAATCTAATGGTACTTTAAAGTACCGTCAGTAGATAAAGGATTAACGTAATATTAATGTATGTAATAAAAAATAATCTGGTGTGTCACTCACACGACTTTCTCTTACCCTGAAATTTAATACTATAAATACAGATTGGAGATTAAGATATAAGATAACGAGTACTGTTATGTAAACCTATCTGAAAACATTTCAAATTATGTTTCGGAACAGCTTTATTTGACAAATAATTCTGTATGAGGGGGGGCTACCGCCCCCCTGAACCCCCCGTTTCATTATTGTACCTACATTTATATAGAATTCAAATCTGTTATTAAATTCAACTGTTCATTTAAAATTATTCAGATAACATTCACACGCAACATTCCTTGAAACGTATCAATCTTGATCAAACTTTTCTAGTAACTAACATATTAATTTCAAAATACAAATTAGGATCGCCTAAAATTATTTGTTTTTAATTTACTCTTTGTGACACAGACAAGAATCAAGCGTTTAAAATTTGACTTCGGTATTCAAGAAGCCTCAAAACCTGCAAATATACAAAAAACCAAGCGACGAATATTTAGCTTAAAAAAATACATTATTAACCATATGTCCATAAGGAATTCATTTCAATTCCTGAGCAACTTTCTTGGTCATGGTGAAATATCATAGTAAATCACTTCCACTAACAATAAAAAAGAATGTTATGGCTTAAATATTGGCCGCCCTGTATATCTTAGGAAGATTATGTACTCACCACATGGTGCATATAAATATAATTCTATATTAATAACACACGGCACAACCTGAAGTACACTTCCATCAATTTTCAAGTATGGTTGCACTCTAGCTCTTTTATGTAGCCCTGTAAACGAACAGTGAATGATTTCCAAACCATATTCTACAAGAAACATGTTTCAACGCATATAAAAAATATATATTCGTTTCATTTGGATTAGTGCAGTCTACAGATATTAAACTCTACTTACCTGCAATTTCCCCCGTAGACGTAAAGTATTTGAATCCTCTTGGGTGTCACTGTACACGAACCATTTACATGATCTCAACAAAAAGTTTAGTGTAGCATCTCTATATGATACACATTTAGAATACCGAGTTTGGACTTTCTGCTAATGCTTGTTCTTGATATATGCTGATACAGACACACACAGACACACAGACCAACCGCTAAAAATACGATTTTTGAATTCAGGTTGCCTCAAAACGTGTAAATATAACAAAAACTCGATTACGAAAATTTGACCCAAAATCAATACTTTCTTTACCATTTACATGAGTAAGAGAAAGTAAAAATAATTATCAGGATAACTTCAGGAATACGGTATCAATTTGTAAGAGTTGATCGTTCTCAATGATTCAATTTTGACTGTTGCTAGAAACGTAAATGAAGAAGTAATAAACTCCCACTTTTATTTGAACTCTTTAAAAAATTAGGGAAGGGAATTCACTGCCCACTAGGATCTATTTAGCTGATACTTATAATGTAAAAGGTGTCTGTCTGATCTGGTGTAAGCAGCGGCGAAGTGTTCATGGACTGCGGCGAAATGTCCTTATTTAAGATTTTAAAAAATAATTTCACCTTTTTATACAGAATTTTTTTTTATTTTTGATTTCTTGTCTAGCAGATCCAACCTCGCGTCTTCTAAAAGTTGAGTTGAGTCTCTCTCTGCACTTGAAAGCGTGTGTCTTCCGCGCTTAGAAGTGTTTTCTCAACCACGATTAGCCCCTGGGTGTAAGTAGTGTCAAGTTAAGTTGATAAACTCACCATACGAAAAAACAACTCTAATTACGTTTGCGTGACTTTCTTTAACTTCCAAGAGAAACATCTACAGTGTGAGTTGGAATCTCTCATAAGTGCATAGAGGCATACTCGATATAATACTCCACATACACTTGAGACACCTGAACTTCGCAACTTCCACAGTTTTCCACTTACTACTTTCAACTATTCGCCGAAACCATTCAATTTAAACAAACCTTTAGGAGACCTCATAAACTTTGACATCGCTGCGCGAATTTAAGAGTGGGAGACCTCCCACCCTCACAAATATATACTGAATCTAGACACATAACTTATCTTAAAAATATCTTAATTAGATCCCTTGTTCAATTCTACCTGCCCTCTTGCCTGAAAATAACGGCCATTTCAAAATATACAAAACATATTTGTGAGCCGATCTGCTTGGCGTTCCTATAACTTGATATGTATGTGGCCCATATTAAGATCTCGACCTAGTTTATCAACTAACTTGATCCGCCATCTTGTTTCAAAATTGTGACCTTTTGAAATTTTCAAACTCATATAAGAAACGTGTTCATGCATCCATTTGCTTGAAACTCGGGTATGTACATAGTCAATATCAAAATTTCAACCAAATTTATTCATCAATTTGCTGAGTTTATTCATTTATTCATTTATTCATTTATTCATCAATCTTGTTTCAAACTGGTGACCACCTAAAAATTTCAAATTCATTGAAAAAAATTATACTTATGATGTGACTTGCATAAAACTCAACACGTACATAGCCCGTATCTAGGGCGCAAACACGTTTATTAATAAATTTGATTCACCATTTTCCTTGAAAATAATGGCCAATGGATCACTTATATAGAACAAGGAAATCGGCCTAGTCTTCCAGCTGAACTCTGTAGAATTTGTTATTTATTAAAGCAACAGAATTAAATTATATATATATATATAAAATTCTAGCACTAAAGAGGTTTAACAAACTCTATATGTATTATTCAAAATAATTAGGAGACACTATGATTTTAATATAAATTGCGGATAAGGAAATGTTTTGTTGACTCATATATGATCAATAGATATTTTAAGATATGAGAAAAGAAAACGGAACAATGAACAAAGAAAAATTACATTTTATGCACTACATTTGTCGGTAAACAAAAAATGCACAGTTCGTGCACATCATACAAAAAAAAAAAAAAAAAAAAAAAAAAAAAAAACAGTGATTTCTTAGATAAAAACAGGTTTCAATTAAGGTATGGATTCACCTGAGTGAAAGCAATGTTTCACACTTAGGAAGCATATAATCAATGAGGTTGTCAAAAAGAGAATAGGGTATTCTCTCCCACTTCTATAGGAGAGTACTTTCCAACTGCTAAATTATTTCTGGAAGTGATAAACCATCAGTAATGCTCTTCACTATAATGCCTTAAACATGTTTTATTGGATTAATGTTAGGAAATACACTGCCAATACATTAAAAGGATTACTTCCTCAAAAAGAAAATTATCCACTAACACAATGTTGCCTGGCGTTTTCATTCATGAGAATGCATTCATATCCGATTACTGCAAGGTAAAGAATCACAATAAGACTGACCAATACCTTGATAACTGACGATCTGATCAATATATCGCTTAGCCGTCGGTGTTATTTTCTGATAATATACATGTTGAAAGAATCATTTATGAACACACAGGCTCAGGTTATCTCTCCGCCTAACCCAAACAGAATTTTCCATGCACAAACGCAGGATTATTCTAAATATTCTCTCTAGATGACAATTCACTTCTGTCAGGTTTTACGCTAAAGCAGGATTCGTCCATAAACTCATTGCTCGACTCATCTATCCATCTGAGATGCTCTTCTGCCCCCTTTTTTTGGGTAGTACTGTGGTCTGCTGTTAATGAAACTTAAGCCATAAGTCTGGCGAGCATACACACCAATATTAAGAGGTCGGTTTCGAATAGTCTGAAGAAAATTCTGGTACCATGTGTAAGGTGACCAAACGTCCACGAATCATGAAGACAGTCCTCTAATTTCGTCCTATGTCCTCAGCAATTTAAAAATCATTTGAGGACAAATGCTCTCGAATTTACAAATTTGTCCTCAAATGAAAGCATAATTTAGCTCTGTCCTCGAATGGCCCTTCAATTTGAGAACACTGCGATGATTTGGCCTCAGATTGGGTTTAAAAAATTTGGTCGCATAAAACCATGAGTCCTCTGAAGATGTTGTTGCAATAGAATGGTGTTCATATTAAGGTTTCTTCTGGTCGTTGGTGTTAGATACCGATTCTCCTTTTGTGTTGTTAGTGTACGACCCGATTCTGATATTACTACGAATCGTTACTAAAATAGTATATCAGTAATCTGGAAATTCAGAAGATAGGCTTTAAATCAGGTCCATGTAACTACACTTTGGGGAGGGAAGTATGTACAGTCGGAAGCAAAATTATTGAAGCACACATCCACATTTTCCATATATCTTTTTTTTAATTTGATAGCTAATTTTTTATCATTAACTTACTTTTTTATAAGCAGTATAAGACTAAGATCATGACTCGACAAATATTTACTTAACAAAACAGTATTAGGTGCCCACCTTTTAAGTAGGAATTATTGCTAGTGCTTCAATAATTTTCTTGCCGACTGTACAACCCTTATACTATCCTCCACAATAAAAGAGGAGCTTTGATAAGAAAATTATATCATTATAATTTTTCACCAAAATTTGTGAATGCGGAGGAAAAAACACTTCATCTTGGAATTTTTTCCATGGAAAATTTTATATTTTGAGTTTTTTATTTTATATATACAATGAAACATCGTTCGTAAGTCACCTGGATAAGACGTCACCCCGCATAGTACGTCATGTTTCAGAAGTTCCGACCTTTTTTATACGATTTTTCCTATATTTTACTCCGCTTATTCCATCCCTATTTTAAGTGCAATATGCAGTTTCTGTTCTTTTGCTTTGTCAAGGTCATCTCCTACCAAAAAGTTTTTGGAATTTTGCTAGCATATTGTTCCACGACATTTTTTTTGCAAATCCACGAGTCAAAGGGGAAAGAATGATTTAGCCTCTGGAAGCTTCTTGACTGTGGAACGTTTATTAATGTTTGATTTTCATGTTCCCTCGTGTTTGCTTGTTATTTTCGTGCTCGTTTTAGCTTAAAGATTTCGAAAATTCAGGAATGATTAAGTCTGGATGTTCTAAAGTGCATTCTGTCCCAAGAACGATATTAAATGCGATTCTATCCACAAAGGAAGCAATTTTCAGCACTTATCAAACTGGTTGTAAACGAAAAAGAATGCGCGCATCGAATTTTGATGATATTGAAGTTATGCTAATAATTGATGAAGAAGTTGATGAAGAAGTGGTGTTGAAGTTGTGCTATATTCCTTATGGAAAAAAAAAAAAAAATTGGTTTCAGGAATTTTCTAACAAGTAAAAATGTATGGTTTTTCCTAAACCACTAATAAATGGGTATGTATTGAATTGTGCAATTAAATAATAAGTACTACGTGTCATATTTACTTTCCTTAATTTATCATCAATTTTATGACTTTAATTTCTTATTCTACTAATTTATAATAATTTATAAAGTAATTTAATTATAAGCATACTTATTATCCTTTCTTTAGTCGTGCGGTCTACGATCGCAGACCAGGTATGTTTTAAGTAACATAATTCCTAATAGATGGCTCGCTCACGCGCTTCCTTCTCAGTAGCTGTTTATGAAGTTTATTTAAAATACTTTAAAAAAAAGAATGAACCCGTTTTTAATCAAGATTTTTTGTTGTTGTTGTATTTTAAAGCGCAAATAAATGTGGTCTACGAGTGTAGACCGCGCGCCTAACGGACGGTTAAGTAAACATTTGTAATTTTATTTAACATAAACTCCACTTAGTAAGTCATTTTTAACTGCTCACGAGAGTGACGTACTAACGAGTGTTGACTGTATAAAATAAAAACCCTTTGGAGGATCTTAATGACATTTTTTAAACCATTCTAAGAGAAAAAGTTTTTTGAGTTTTTTTACTATCAGCGCCCATGGTAGATACTCGGTGTGTCGTATCAGTAAATGTATTCCATGTACAATTATTCTCAGAGACATAATACTATTATATTGGCTGCATCAACGGTACATCAGCCGATGACAATTTTATAGGAACATTTGTCTTATTATTATTAAAAATTGCAAAGAATTTACAAAGTCAACAAATTTCCAGAAGGATTTGCGACCCTCTTTGTGACTGGGAAGCAGTCAAAGGGTCGAGAGAATGTCTAGATAGCATTTCCAGGGATTTAATTTTTTCTTCAATTGTTTGTTTGTTTGTTTGTTTTAATCTTATAGTCTCGTTGGAGGTACAAGCATGCTGTGACGCGACTCAAACAACTTATGGTTGGCCTTGAAAATAAATTGACATTATAAAGACTTTAGAGTTTTTATTTCTCCTATTTAGAATTTAGTAAAGTTTTATAATTACTTTCGACGAGACATTTAATCAGCCTCGAATCTTTTCAGACAATAATCGTTTAATTCTATCAGAAGTGGTACTCAACAACATTTAAAAAGAATTAGCAATAAACAAAATCGTCTGAAATTGAAATAAATGCATTAATCTTTGTTTTCTTAAAACAATCAAGGCTATTAAGATTTTTATTTATTTATTTTTATTTGTTATTATTATGTATTATTATTATTATTATTATTATTATCTTTTTGACTTTAAAAAATGAAATAAAATAAATAGAGGGAATTATCAGTGCCTATCTCATAATTAATATACAGAAAAAAAAATCAAGAAATTAATTTTTAATTCAACTAATTATAAAATAATACAAAACTAAAAAAAGGAAATTATTATTTTTTGTAAAGCGCAATTAATTTGTTTTATAAAAATTGGAAAAATATAAATTTATATATTCTGCACTATGTACTTTTTTGAAAGATTGAAAATACCGTTTATATATGAACACAGCATTTTATGATAGTTGAGGTAAAAAAAATTAATATTCAAGAATAAAAAAAACTCAAAAAAAGGAAAAAGAAAAGAAAAGAATTATTAATAAGATAAATAATATGCATGGACATAGTGCCAAAAAAAAAAAAAAAAAAAGCATCTACGTTATTACATAAGGAAAATACATAAAGATAGATAAAACCCATAGAATAATTATTACTCCAAAAAATCTGAGTGACTGCACTCGACTTTCTGATCATTAAGTAATTAACGGTTGTATAAATAAAGTAATAGAAGTAGTTAAATAAACAAAAGAGAATATAAAAGGGTATTTGAGTATTTTCCCCGTATAGTATACTGTCCAATTTTATGCTATTGCACTTCAAATAATTTGAGTCCATAAATCATACCGATAAAGAAATTTTCGTACTGCCCCTGCAAAAAAAAAAAAATAAATAAATAAATAAATAAATAAAATAAAACAAAATAAAAACTGTAAGTGCTAGATTTACTAAATTCTAGACAGTTCGGGCTATGGTGACTTGTAACATTTGCATAAATTTTCAGCTCAACCGAATATGGTATTTATTTACTATCGCACTTTAAAAAATTTGAGCACATAGGCAATAATGATAAAGAATATTTTTTGGGTCCCTGTAAAAAAACTATAACTACTAGATTAAAAAAATCAATAGGGTTCGTGGTACGGTGACCTATAACATACGTACCAAATTTCAGCTCATTCGAACAAAGAGTTTAGACGCTATCGTGTTCATTGACACACAAACATACACACATACGGACGCACACACATACATACATCACCGAAAAAATAACAAAAATGAACTTGGGGAATCTCAAAACGTACAGACACACAAAAATTTCAAAGTCGAATTTTTGTCATGATTATGGTACTTCCCTTACTTATGTTCGGAAAGTAAAAAGCATTTTGCTTCTTTAAGCAAAATACTTTTTACATATATATCAAAAATTCTGGATATACCATATTGTGAAAGAAACTTCATAACTTTACAATGTCTTAAAAAACTAACGATCAATAGGGTAAAAAAGAAAGAAAAAAAAAAGTTTGTAAGTTGCGAACAAAAAGCTGAGTTTGTGTGACTGTTAACTGTTACTTCATAAAAGCATTTTGCTAAACTTAAATGAAATATTAACAAAAATTTTTGATTTGCATTATTAGCAAAACAAATTAACAGCATTTGATAAAAACGGATGATCAACGGGGAAAAAAAATTAAAGTTCTGAGTTACAAATTATGCGAATAAAAAGCTAAAATATTCTTTGACTGTTACATATTTCTTCGTAAAAGCATTTTTCTTTATTTTAAATGAAATATTAATGAAAATTTTTAGATTCACTATATCAGGAAAAAACAATATGTTATAAAACTTTGGATTAAAGGAGAAAATTTAGATTTGTGAGTTAAAAATTATTCGAATAAAAAGCTGGAATATTGTATGACTACTACACTCCTGCTCAAAAGTTTAGCAAAATTTCCAAACGATCAGTTTTTTTTTTTTTTTTTTCCCAATTAAAAACTTATCTGTCGGTGAAATGTTTTCAAACATTGGGTATTTAAAGAACTGGGTCTTCCTCCTGTTTCTCAGTTATGATTGCTTTAAGGCAACATTAAGGGGGCCGGTAAGAAATTGAGCAAAATCAATAATGTTTGTGATTACCCTGTATCGTTAAGTGAACGAAATGAACTGTAACTTTAGGATATGTTAACATAGACTCATTTCAATTTGTGGAGGAATTTCTGTGACGACAGCATAATAAATAATGGAGATAAAAGCATTTCCTTTAAAACTCAAAAAAAAAAAAAAAAAAAATCAACATGTTTTTTATTTATAACTAGCAGGCTACGCCCGCTTCGCTGGTTACTATATTTAAATGAATTTTCGAAAGAATTGAATTAATATTTATTTTTTTACACCGCATTATAGACAAAAAAAAAAAAAAAAAAAGAAAAGAAAGATAGAAACTGAAATTGCTCTAAACCTCGCTTCGGGTACCCGCTGTCTACGGCAGCTCTTTTCCCGCCCGCACTGTATCAGGCCTAAGTTTCCCATGCCTGCAGAAAGATTTTTTCCGGGCACTTCAATCTGGATATTTATCGACGACAGGGGGAATCTGCTACTATTTAAGAACTACGATTTTACAGATGACTGTATCTCAGCATCTATTAAATATTTTAGTTTTGTACCATGTATTTTATAGCCCATGCTATTTACTCTATATTACGATTTGATTCCGACCAATGTAATAAAATAAAACAAAATAAAAAGTAGATTAATATATATATATATATATAAAAACAAATAAATTTTAATCAATTTAATCCTTTTTACTACGTATATACTTTTACGTATACATTTTTCCCGATAAATAGTGTAAATAATACAAATTAATAAATAAAAGTTTTTTTCTTTTAAAAGATTAATTAAAAAATGAAAAATAAGAAGTTGTTCTACTATAAAAAATTAAACATAACTGTTATAAATACGTTTTTAAATTTAAAACTAATTATACTTTTTTCTGCTGCATTACGACTTTATTTTCAATAAATATAACAAATGAAAAAAAAAATTGCCTTTAAATAAATGTATTAAATAAAAATAAGTTGCGTAATAGCCGTTGCTAAGATACGCAGACGATTGAAGCAAAAGAATAAATCTATGAAAATGAAGCATTAAAGCCAATATTTAAAATCGAAAAAAACATTAATTTAAAAATTCAAATTCGAAATTCGAAAAAAACTCGATTAGGTGCACACCTGCAGGATCCCAGGTACCTATATGCCAAATTTGGAAGCTTTGCGATCAGTAGTGTGAGCACCACAGCGCAGATACACACACAGACACACACACACACACACACACACACTTCTCTTTATTTATATAGATATACAGAGTTTTTAACGAAAATTATTTCCACTTTCAGATAAGTTCGAAAAACACTTTTAAAATAATATACTGCAATCGGAATATAAATATATTAAATATCTCATGAAATATGAGCATTTTTATGAAAAACATCTTCACTGGGCATGTGCGAAAGATTTAAAAAAAAAAAAAAAAAAAAAGACCAACCGCTAAAAACATGATTTTCGGATTCAGGTCACCTCAAAACCTGTAAATATAACAAAAACCACTTTCGAAAATTTGACCCGAAAGCAATACTTTCTATACCTTATGGGTAAGAGAAAGTAAAAAAGTGATCGTTTGTAAATCTTGCTAAACTTTTGAGAAGGAGTGTAATTTTTTTTTTTTTTTTTTCCTTTATTCGAATAAACTATTGAGCTTAATTTCTTAATTCATGAGGAAGGAAAACGCTATTCAAATAAAACCCATTTTAATATCAAATGAAATTAATTAAAATATAATTTGCTTTAATTTATCTTTTGAAATGAATGATTTTATACTTTGTTACCATTTTTTATTTTATAACAGCGCAGCAATAAAATTAGTAACTATAAACCGTTTTATTCCATCCTCGGATGTTAATGATTTAGCATTTTGTAATCACCGGCTTTGTAAAATTACACAGTTAGAAAATTAAAAATCATTTCAATTTTATTTACTCATTTTCACAATTGTTGATAGTAAATATGTTGTTGATTCCCATCCCTTTCATAAAAAGCACTTAAATATTGAGTTTAAATGGGAACGCATTATTTTTAAAATGTTTTCTATAAAAAACAATGAATAAAAACATCCCAAGTGTGATATTTTTATTGAAATGTCTGATGTTATTATCATTTTCATCGCACTACATATCATAAAAATAAATGTCGAATTTAATTAAATTAACACATTGTGAAATTTCTGGGTCATTTTCTTTTAATGCATTGCTTCATATTACCAATTTTCTCCTTTTCTCCTGGGGTGATAGAAATACTTGTTAATTCTGTTATTTATACAACTTTGTAAATAACTTATTCTTGTTTCAAAATTTCAACGTGCATTGGAAGATAAAGCTTATTTGACTAACTCAATACAGAAATTTATTTACTTTTTTTGTGCGTGTGTAAAAGGATAAATTAATTTTTTTTAAATATATAATAAGAAGGAAACATGTTGAAATAGTATTTTTGTAAAAGGTTTTTCAAAAATCTCAATTATTCAATAAATGGCAAAGGGAAAATTTGCTATAATTAAAGAAATTTCGGAGCTTAAATGCATTAAATAATTCGATGACATCATTTATTTTCTTCACAGATATATATATAGCCATCTGTGAGATATAGTAATAAGGTATAGAATGATCATGATCATTGTGGGGGAAATGTGATTTTTCTTCACCTAGGGACAGACGGTTATTAGAGTGGGAATGTGTGTGCACTGGGGCTCGTATCAGAGGCAGTTTTTACAGCATTGGAATACACAAGGATGTTTCAGCAAATAAATTTTATGAATAATTTATGTACTAAAAGGGGGTGAAAAACTCCAAAAATAGTTCCATATTCTTTAAAAAAACTTACAGAATTTTAACCTTTCCATCTATTTTTTCTATCTGATAAAACTTTAATTGCATTTATATTGCCACAAAGTCAGCTTTCTTTACAGCCGCCGTGGCGTAGAGGTATGTCTCTGGACTGTCACCCAGACGGCCTCAGTTCGATTCCAGCCGAGGGCAAGTAAATTTAAAGGCTCTAAAAATTATTTCTAAATTATTATAATTATCTTTGCATATTTAATTTCCTATTCTAGCAGTTTCTAGAATATTCTAATTTATGTTAATCTTGTTGTATTCTGGAATATTCGAATATTGTATATAAGCGACTTGTTCCTCAGTCTGCGTATGTTCTCAGCCGAATGTAGCTGTGTTACAAGTCTGTTCTGCTAATAAACTACGTTTGTTACTTCACTTCGAGTGCTCATTTTGACTCTTCACGACATCTATGTGACATTTTGGTGGAGGCGCCGGGTACATAAACCTTGCAAACGTGGATAACAGTGACAATCTTTGCAGAAGTCTCCGTTTAAGAGGACAATCTCCCGAGTACGGACTTTATTTTCCAGACAGCAAAAAGAAAAAAACAAAAATGCCAGAAACCAAAGTGCCAGAAGAGATCAAGCCCGTCGTATTGACTCCTACCTACCAGCAACAAAGGAGCCCATCGACCTTCCGAGGAGTGCCTGGAGAAGACCCTCTGAAATGGCTTAAAAAATACGATCGAGCGGCTAAATTTAACAAATGGGATGCCATGATGTGCTTAGCCAATGTGTATTTCTTCCTTGATGGTACGGCAAAGCAATGGTACGTAAACAATGAGGATACTCTGAAATCCTGGGAGGTGTTCAAGAAGGAATTAAGCGAACTTTTTGGCGACAGAGAAAAGTATACCAGGAAGGCGGAAGAACAATTGAAGTACAGAGCACAGCGGTCAGGAGAGAGTACACAGTCCTATATACAGAGTGTCTTAGGTCTGTGCCAGGAAATTAATCATTCAATGTCCGAAGTCGAAAAAGTATCTCACCTAATGAAAGACATTGCAGAGGACATTTATCAGACCCTGCTGACGAAAGAAATCAGCACCACAACGGATTTCATTAAATGGTGCAACTACATTGAGGACATGAAGCAGAAGAGGGTTGGACGACAAAGATTCGAGAGGCTTCCGAACGTCATACCAGTGGTAAACATGGAGGAGGAGCCAGATTTGGTATCCCTTGTCCGCCAGATCGTACAGGAGGAAATCCATCGACTGATCAGCCAGACGAAAGAAACTTCAGAGTCATGTTCGCCATTCCTAGAAGAAATAGTCCAAGACGAAGTTCAAAGGGCTCTAGCCTCCGTTTCAGCAACACCAACCAAAACTCCACGACGACCAACATATGCCACTGTAACCAAGGAATCGAGAGTTCCTATCCAGAGATCACCCACGCAGCCGAGAAAAACTGACCTTTGGAGAACAGCTGACAACAGACAAGTCTGCTTCCACTGTGGACGTCCTGGACATGTTGTGCGTTATTTCCGAGAGAGAAAGGCTATTTTCGACAGCTATCGACGCCACCAACAGAACCCCGACGAAATTGACGCAGAAGAAAAACTTCGCCGAACAAGCTTCACTCGCCGTTCAACTCTTAGTCCAACTAGAGGCCGATCTCCAACACGCCGTTTCAGATCACCGTCGCCATATCGTCGATTAAGTCGATCTCCAAGCCGCAATAATGAGGAAAACTAAACGGAGCGACCTTCCAAGGAGGTGAGGTCGCATGTAATCAAAATCCTCCGTCGGCCACAAAGATGACTGGTAACCAACTAGACATAATCTTGGATAAAAAGCCGGTACGAGCCTTGGTGGATTCTGGAGCCTCATTTTCTGTCGTTTCCGATAAGTATCGTCGATCGCTAAAGAAGGTTCTGTTTTCTGAAGCCAAGAACGTTATGCTCAAAGTCGCCGATGGAAATTTTGTCCGGCCGATGGGAAAATGTGTTTTACGTATTCTCATAAATAGCAGAGAGTTGCCATTTGAATTCATTGTTTTGCCTCATTGTAGTCATGACATAATCCTTGGATGGGACTTTTTAGAAGCTTCCAAAGCCGTGATAGACTGTGGACAGAGTGAACTATTTTTAGAGGACGTTTGCCAAGACCTCGCAGCGATGGATGCCTGGAAGTTGTACGCCACAAGAGACTACACTCTCAAGCCCCAAACTTTAACTAAAATAACAGTTTCAGGATGCCAAATACGAAGAGACGTAAATGTAGTCATAGATGGCAATAAACATCTGCTCTTCGAGAAGAATTTCGCTATACCATCGAGCAAAGTGAAATCTGGGTCGCCAACCTCCAGTCCAGGAACCAAGTCATTCCGAAAGGAATGTGCTTAGGCCTAGCCGGACCCCTAAATGAAGGACATTTATGTGCGATTGCCGACACGACGGATAGCCTGAATACACGAGACACGTCAAACTCCCCGATGGACTGCTCCCGGATGCGTATCTCCGAAATGTTGGCGCGTGCAGAACAAATTCCCAATTTTTCGCCAGAGAATGCGATTTTCGCCAAATCTGGAAGTGCAAAGAGAAACTTCACGCCGCTTAACCTGTATAAATAAACATCCGGCGTTTTTCTTCTTTCTTTTTTCTTTTATTATTTTTTTTTTCTTCTGATGATTAAAGTAGGATTTAAATCGCAAAACGAAACATATCTTGAAATTAAGAAATAGTTTTCCGAATAGAGAAGTAGATAATAATAATGGTAATATATTAGCATTGAGATCCGATTTCATGTATAAGGCCAAAAAGTTTGTAAAAATTGTTCAAACAAATTACAAATTCTTAGTAAAATGCATGAAGAATGTTCATAAGTCCAAATCAGTAGTACGTCATTTTACTTTTCAACTATTTTTATTATCATTTTGTATTTAAATTTTTAAAATGTACGACTTTATAAAATATTTCTCTTACGATGCAGTGCTTGAATTTTCATAAATTATCACCTTATATTTATCTATTATGTATTTTTAAAGAACATCTTAATCATAATAAAATAGATATTTCGTGTTAAATTTTATGGTTGAAATTCATAAAGATTTCTACGTATAATTTCCTCCTCGGACGCGTCCATTTCTCATTCTTTACCCCCCCCCCCCCAACCCCAACATACAAAGTTATAAAATAAAACGTTAAACATTTTATTAATGCTATTCTATTTGTTTTTCAGTAATCATAAACAATCTAACTTAATATGTTATACAAATCAAAGTAATAATGATGCGCATAACCATTCTCACCCTATATTTATTGTTACTAATTTCTATTGAGAGCGAAATGTATTCATATTAAAAGGAATGAGTATGATAGAACACTCAACACAGTCGCAGACTGAAATGCCGCACCTCATAGGCTACCCTCTATCCGATTCGATACATTTGACTTATCGTAATTAAATGACTAATTTTATTAGGATTGTTTTCGTACATTAATTTCCAACACAACTGATCCCCATATTGCAAATTCGTGGGAAGTATTGGCCTAATTTGTCAAATGAAGGAAGCACAATTTTTAATTACTAAAGTTTCAAATTAAAATGTTCATATTTAATGAAGTGTATTAAAAAATATATTTTAAAATATTAGTGTGACATGTTTACGACAAAATATTGGCATAATGGACGTTTAAACGAAATTTTGCTCTATTTTGCCATGTTAAAAAGAAAACGTAAATTTTGAATAACATGCGAAGTTTACAATTTACATTGTTCCAAAGCAATATTGTCCTTATCAATAACATAAGTGATATTTAAAAACTGATGCACCCATTTTACAAACTCAATATCTATAATACACACAGACAAGTCACATAAACCAACCACTAAAAACATAATTTTTGGATTCAGGAAACCTCAAAACATATAAATGTAACAAAAATTCAATTTCGAAAACTTGATCCGAAAACAATACTTTCGCGACCTTTTACGGATAAGATAAAGTAAATTAGAATAAGAGAATAATTTTAAATTAATTAAACTTTAATTGCATTTATTACATTGATTTTTATTTATAAAAAGAAGTGCTTTCATTTAATTTGGGGTAGCCCTGTATTTTTACTATATATTTTACAAACACAATATAGTGTACTAATTTAGCACAGAATTTAAAACACATAGCATGACATGAAATGACCTTTCAGCAATTCCATTGTATGAATGTATCTGAATTCTTTTGTGGGGTTCTGTGTAAACTTCTAATAAAGGATATACATTCTACATTGTATACGAAACATTCTTTCATGCACATAAAATATAAGTTTAATTTATTTTATTTTGTTTCATCCAAAAGTATTAAATTGTATTTACCAGAAAATTCACACATAGACTTAATGAATTTGAATTCTTTTCTTAGTCACTGTACACGAATTACTTAATATTTCATCCGAGTCCCAATATCTATTCTTGAGGTATGGTGATAACAAACACAGAGACGCATTCAGGCATCCGCTAAAAACCTAATTTTTTGTTTCAGGATATTTAAGCAAATGTAGCAAAAACTCAATTTCAAAAATCTGAATCAAAAATAAAACTTTTCTTACAATATATGGGTAAAATAAACTAAATAATGATCATAATAATGATAATCTGGTGTGTCACTCACACGACTTTCTTTTTTATCCTGCATTTCAATATTATAATGACAGATTGCACATTAAATCTTAAGATCAATAGCGTAATAATGTAAAGTTTAGTGTACTTTTCAAATAATCTAAAATAGGTTTAGAAACAATTTTATTTGACGAAGAGAAAGTAAATAATAATAATAATAAAAATAATAATAAAACAGAATAAAATAAAATAAAATAAATGTATTTCAAGGATAATTTTAAAAGCTTTAAAATCATAATATTACAAATATACTTCTTCATTAATCTTGATAAAATAAATTTAAAGGGTTTTCTAATAAATCTTGGTATTAAATTATATTATCTAAAAATAACGATACAAAGACTCCTGTCATATCGTAAATATGACATTTTTCAATATACCCCGCCGAAATAATTCAATAATTAAATTGTCCGTTTAGAGTTTAAATTTATTTAAAAATTATACTTTCCCCCTTTTTAAACTAACGGTCATATCCCCTAAATAAATAAATAAAGTATTATTTCATTACGTTTCTAGTTATTTAAACTTTAAATTAAATAGCTCCGATTTTATAATTAACTTATAACAATATTAATATTTATATAAATATACTTTTAATAACGGAATAGTCTTTTTACCTCAGCGATCGGTAAACATAGTTATGATCGCCGATAATTTAATAAACAAAATATTAAATATTTCAAATTACAATATCTAACATTTAAACCTTAACTAAAAGATACAAAATTTAATTTAATAAAGTTCGACGTATGTACCGACCTCCAACGTTAAATATTACGCAAGTTATCTAAATTTATAATTCTCATTATTTTCTCCTTTTAAAAATAAAGATTTCAGCCGGCGTCCATGTTTTTGACGACCATAGCATAAGTTTGAATTCAAAATAGAACACCTTTTGAAAGGAGCACCGTGATTGGCCAGAAGTCCGCAGGATGGTGGAAAAAGCGAATGAGCGTCGGATTCCTACCGAAGCTACCAGCGACAACAGTCGCAAGAGAAACATCGCTCAAGCGATATATATTTTTTTTGGCCCTCGCCTCCTCGATTTCCCAAACCTTCCCTTTAACTAAATAAATAAAACTACTAATTATTTCTTATATTCAAGCGGCTTCTACTCTCTAAATGAGATTTTCCTTTCTATTTTCTTAAAAAAAAATTAGAATGTTTGTTAGCATTCATTACGTTGCAAGAGTGACTCACTTAGCCACAAAGCATTTTTCCAGGACAAGTATCAAGATTATCCAGGTAACTACGAATACACCAACTACACACAACTCAAGGAAAAATTGTAAGTATATAAAATTTATTATTTATTACCTTCGGGCATTCCATCTGCTATCAGGTAGCGAGTGTATTTAGCCAACTACCTTATGGAAAAATACAAGTTTGAAGTATAACGAAGATAATTATTTTAATTATGTCTCTCCCATACTTTTGTCACGAACAAATGTGATAACTCCATTGACACATTTTTAACAATTATGATTCAGGGAGCCTCAAACCGTGTATATATAACAAAAATTCAATTTCGAAAATTTGACCCCAAAACGATACTTTCTCTACCATATATGTTGGTAAGAGAAAGTAAAATAAATAAATAAATAAATAAATGTATTTCAAGAACAATTTTAAAAGCTTTAAAATTAGAATATTACAATTTTATTTCTTCATTAATCTTGCTAAATTAAATTTAAAGGGTGGAGTATTTCTAATAAATTTTTGCATTAAATATATTATTTAAGAATTACGATACTAAAACTCCATTGACACATTTTTAATAGTTTATTCTCTTGGGAAAAAAAAAAAGATTGCTCGAATCCTTAACGAATCGTGAATGAAGTGGAAAGAAGGGTTGCTTTGCGGCAGAGAGGGTTTTGGCGCGAGCTACAAAAATTCGCCAGGTTCGCCTGTACGCGCCAACATTTCGGAGATACGCTTCCCGGATGTTGTCTCCCGAGTTGAGCAACGAACAAAAAACCAAGCTAGCCGAACTGCTTCGAGAGTTTTCCGGAATTTTCGAGAAGACTGACAAGTCGACAGCCTCACGGACGAATGTGAAACACAGGATTCATACAGGTGATCATACTCCAATCAGCCAACGAGCCTACCGAGTGTCATCGACCGAAAGAGGCGTAATTCGTGAGGAAGTTCAGAAAATGCTTGATAAAGGTATCATCCAGCCATCTGCAAGTCCCTGGTCATCACCCGTGGTGCTCGTTAGGAAAAAAGATGGAAGATGGCGTTTTTGCGTAGATTACCGGAAGCTCAATAAGATCACGAAAAAAGATGACTGTCCTCTTCCTCGTATCGACGATACGCTAGACTGTTTGAAAGGCGCCAAGTTCTTTTCTTCCATGGACCTCTGCTCTGGCTATTGGCAGATAGAAGTAGACGAGACGGATCGGGAGAAGACGGCATTCATAACCCCCGAAGGCTTATATGAGTTCAAAGTCATGCCGTTTGGACTCTGCAATGCCCCTGCGACCTTTGAAAGAATGATGGACAATATGCTACGCCATTTAAAATGGACTGTGTGTCTTTGCTATTTAGACGACATCCTAGTATTTTCAGAAACTTTTGAAGACCATCTCACCCGACTAAGGCTTGTTTTGAAATGTCTTCAGGAAGCTGGTCTTGTACTCAACCCAAAGAAGTGTCTATTTGCAGCCAAAGAAGTAAAAATACTGGGTTATCTTGTTTCTAGTAATGGCGTCCGTCCAGATCCCGAAAAAGTGAAAGCCGTAAGCAATTTTCCAACTCCGAAGAATGTACATGATATACGAAGCTTTCTTGGACTTTGCTCATACTTCCGAAGATTTATTAAGGGCTTTTGTTATTTCGCTGAACCCTTGCAGTTGCTTCTAAAAGGTGATGCGAAGTTCCACTGGGGTCCTGAAGAGGCCGAATCATTCAACAGTCTGAAGTCAGCCCTCACTTCTGATCCAATATTAGGAATGTACGACGAAAGCGCCCCTACAGAAATTCATACAGATGCCAGTGGGTATGGCATTGGGGCAGTCCTCGTTCAAATTCAAAACAATACCGAAAAAGTTATAGCTTACGCCTCAAGAACCTCGAAAAAAGCCGAAAAGAATTATTCCACCACAGAACGGGAGTGCCTTGCCATTGTATGGGCTATCAACAAATTCCGGTCGTATCTATTCGGAAAACATTTTACTGTTGTTACAGATCATTATTCACTATGCTGGCTTATGAGTTTAAAAGATCCTTCAGGAAGACTGGCAAGATGGGCCCTTCGACTTCAAGAACATGATTTTTCAGTGGTATATAAAACCGGTAAGAAGCACAGGGACGCTGACGCACTCTCGAGAAATCCAGTGGACGAAGAAACTGAGACGTCAAACAAATTTCTAGCTTTGACTACGAGTATGAACCTTGCGATTGAACAGAAGAAAGACCCAGATCTCGCAAAAATTATTCTTTCGAATAACCGCTCCAACGCGGATAAAAGAGATTTTGAATTAATTGACGGAATACTATGTAGAAAGAATTTTGACCCTGATGGAAAAACGTGGCTGCCAGTCATTCCCAAACACCTAGAAATGGACATACTGAGACATTTCCACGACGCTCCAACCGCAGGTCATCTTGGTTTTGCAAAACCTTATGACAGAATCCACAACAGGTTTTACTGGCCTGAGATGTACAGAAATGTTGTTCGATATGTGATGCACTGTCGAGAATGCCAGAGGAGAAAATCCGTTCCTCAACGACCTCCTGGACGCTTAGTTTCCATTCCTCCAGCTATAGCACCTTTCCATCGCATTGGGGTTGATCTTCTAAGAAGATTTCCAAAATCTAATCGTGGGAACAAATGGATCATAGTCTGCGCGGATTACTTAACGAGATATGCAGCAACGAAAGCCTTACCGACCGCTGAAGCCGAAGAAGTAGCGAAGTTCTTGCTCGAAGAAATTCTCTTAAGGCATGGAGCTCCCCAAGTAATTATCACAGACCGTGGAGCTGTCTTCCAATCCAAACTTGTTTCCGCTCTCGTCGAATTGTGTAATATCGATCATCGGATGACGACAGCATATCACCCTCAAACAAATGGACTGACGGAGCGGGTTAATAAAACTTTGGCGAACATGTTGCCCATGTACGTGGATACAGAACAGAAGAATTGGGACGAAATTCTACCATTTGTGACCTTTGCTTACAACACCGCTAAACAGAAAACGACGGGTTTCACGCCTTTTTATTTACTTCACGGACGTGAGACTGAAACGACGCTGGACACAATGTTACCATTTTGCCCCGATGATGTCGACGACGATCACATCGCCAAGATGATTGCCAGAGCTGAAGAATCAAGGCAGCTAGCCCGAGTGCAAACTCTGAAAGCCCAAGATAAAGACCGTCGACATTACGACTCCAGACACCGAGTGGTTTCTTATGCTCCTGGAGATCTCGTATGGGTGTATACTCCAGTCCGGAAAGTCGGCCTCTCCGAAAAGCTTTTAAGAAGGTATTTTGGACCTTATCAGGTTTTACGTCGTTTATCGGACGTCACCTATGAAGTGCAAGATTTTGATCCTGCATCGCGAAGAAGAAAAGCAAGAGACGTTGTCTATGTACTCCGTATGAAACCCTACCATGATCCGGACAAGCAGATTGAGAACATAAAAAATCAGGATGATGTTGTTCCTCCTAAAACGAACGGTACTTACAATGGACCCATGACGCGTTCGAGGACTAGAGCTTTAACCCAGAAGTCCTAAAACAGCGAGACGCTGTTCTTTGAAAGGAGGGCAATGTCACAAAGTCAGCCTTATTTACAGCCGCCGTGGCGTAGAGGTATGTCTCTGGACTGTCACCCAGACGGCCTCAGGTCGATTCCAGCCGGGGACAAGTAAATTTAAAGACTCTAAAAATTATTTCTAAATTCTTATAATTATCTTTGCATACTTAATTTCCTATTCTAGCAGTTTCTAGAATATTCTAATTTATGTTAATCTTGTATTCTGGAATATTCGAATATTGTATATAAGCGACTTGTTCCTCAGTCTGAGTATGTTCTCAGCCGACTGTAGCTGTGTTATAAGTCTGTTCTGCTAATAAACTACGTTTGTTACTTCACTTCGAGTGCTCACTTTGACTCTTCACGACATCTATGTGACAGTATTGTTTACAACACATAACCAACAAAGTTGAAAAGTGTTTATAACTTCGGTTTGTCTGCCTGTCTGTTTGTCTGTGCTCGAATTCCTGTTTTCATATCAATTATCTTGAAATTAAAACTTTATCATTAGTTTAAGTTTAGCAAAAAAAAAAGTAATACTGAGGAAATGTAATAGGATTTTCTTTTAATAAAATAATAAAAAATAGTATGTTTTGTAAAATTTTATTACTCCATCTTAAATTAAATTTTTTATATATTAAAATTAACGACCGTTATCTGCACCACTGGTAACTACATTTAAAAGCATTCTGAAAATTCCATATTACTTACTAATATAAAATCTAAAAAAATATTAAATTAATAATAATAATAATACGAAATGTAATAGCAGTATTTACATCATAATAATAACAAAGCAACTGGTTATGAAAATTAGGCTTCAAATAAATTACTAAAATATACCAGATTCATAACGATATGTGGAATGTAACTTATTTATGAAAAGTTATTATACTTGCTTTAATAAATTTATTCGAACAATTAAATGCCACGCAAATTTCGGCATTTTGAATGTTCATCACATTCACGATGGTTCTGTTCTTTTCCTACTGCTAAGCTTCAATCCAGTATAATGGCTGATTCCAAAATCTTTTTAGGAATCAAAAATCTTTAGTTGCTACGATAGGAATTATAGATCTATATAAATTACTATATCTATGATATAGTTAACGAATATGATGTATAAACGAATGAGAGTGGCGTTAGCAGCGCCACTATGAACTTGCAAATCTCGTTTCCTTTAAATTCGCGATTTAAACTTTCTGAGGTATGTATAACTTCCAGATTGAATATGATGCATGGACTTGAGTTGAGAATGTCTTTGAAGAGAATGTCTTTGAGAATGTCTTTGAAGAAGACAGTATCAGCAGCTTAATGATTTTGAACGAGGTCGTATAATAGGTCTGTGAAAATGTGGATTTTCTTTCGGCGATATTCCACATACTCTTTGCAGGGATGTATGCAATGTGTATTATTGGTAGCAGCAGTAGTCAGGAAAACGGAAGGCTGAACGAAAAGAACAAGGTCAGACCGCTCACGGCCCGCGACTGGCAGGGTAAACCACCGTATTCACCGCAAGGCTGCGGTGCATCGTACTGTATCTGAGTTGTACAGTATCGTACTATATCTGAGGAATTAAAATTTTAGTTGGCTACAGAGTTATAGGGATGCAGGGACTCCGAACCATTCCCGCAGCCAGTCGCCTTCTCGAGCCCAGTAAACTGTAACAAATCAATTGCTTGAGGTACAGCTCCAAGCTAGACGAGCTGTAGCGTTTTTCATCACTAACTCCAAATCATCGCCATCTTCGACTTTAGTGGTCTCAAGCTAGAGCTTATTGGAGGACGGAATGGCGATCTGTTTCATTCTCCGATGACAGACGTTTTTGTCTCGGTACTAGTGATCGCCGTATGTTGGTTTGAAGGAGGCTAGATGAACGATTGGAACAAAGTTGTATCGAAGGCGTAGACCCACTGGACCTTTTCCAGGCATTATGATCTGGGAAGAAATTTCCTATGACAGTGGGAGTACTCTTGACATTATCCCAAGCACTTTGACTGGAAATGTTGACGTGAAACTGGTATTTGAACCGTTTGTGCTGTGATTTATGATCAGAATTCAAGGGGTGATTTCTAACAGGATAAAGATCTTCCTCATTCCGCTACTGTTATCCAATATGCTCTACCTACAGTATATCAACATGTAATCTCTGCCTTTGAGATAACCCGACATGATTAGAGGGCAAATCCAGCGTCATCCACAACCAGCTTAAACTGTCGACAATTTGACTGATCAAGTGCAACAGACATAGAACGTCATACCACAAAATGACGTATGGCATCTGTACGATAGAATGCAGGCGCATTTGCAGGCTTGCATTCAAAATCGGGGTTAATTACAGCAGTTACTAAAGTACCATCATTTTATATTTGAAGATACTTTTGTTGCGCATACTTCAACTTGTAACCTTGAAACTGCTATCATTTTCTACTACAGAAAACATAATGAAATTGACATTTATTATTCATGTGTGCATGTGTTTTCTTTGGAATATGGTATGATTAGCATATTAATAATTACAAGGCAACACAAAGATGCTGAGACTCATTAAGGGATATAAATTTAAATGTCTAGAGATGCAATTTTACTTATTTTAAGTGTTTTCAACACTTTTCAACACTGTTTAAAAATGATTATGACTTCGGTTAGACTGTATATCTTTCTATATGTGTGTGTTTATCTAAGGTTTAACTCTCATAAATATTTATGAAATTTTTTGAAACTAATGTATGTTATCAAAGTTTACTGAAAAATGTTCCCTGTTGAAAATGGTGTATATACTACCATTGATACATCCATTGATACTATTGATACATCCATCCATACCATTGATTGTACAGGTACATCCAAAAGAATTCTTATGTATTAGTCTGGATAGAGTTTTTAATTATAATAAAAGTGTATATTTTCTTACATTGTAGCAAAAGGGTAATTAAAAAAGAATATCGATTTCATCAATTTGCTGTTTTAATTCGATTTCAAATTTATGACTTTTAAAAATTCATTTTTGTAAAAAAAAAAGAAATTCTTTAAGAAATCTATATTCTGTCGATAGTATTGATCATCAAAAATCAATAGTATCGTCAGAGTTGTAGAATATTATCGACATTTCAATATACTAATCAGGCGTGATTCATGGGAACTCGTGAGACAGTTAAAAAAGAAATATAGGAAATTTTATAATATTTTAAATATCGTCTATATAACCACAATATAATTTAATTATGTAAACAAAATTAAAATTTTTAATAACCTCAAATCAAAATAAATTTCTTTTACAATAAAATTCTGAACCTCTGAAATTTATTTTTCTTTTTATTTAATATGCGAAGCATTTAAAGTTGAAATTAGTAAAAACAAAAAAAAAAAAAAAAGACTCTAGAATTCTTAAACAGTTTAATAAAATTTTTAATTTTAATATAAGTCTGACTATCATTCTCTACATGATTCACAGGTGATATCATTTACTTAGTGTTCTTGGAATATATTACTTTTATCACTGTATTTTATTATTATTTGTACGCTACATAATATTAATAGTATACTCTAGCAGCTAACTATTTTGATTTTTGGAAGCAGATAATTTTTTATAGAAGTTTTTTATAAGTTTTTGTAGCAGTTTTCTTTGGTTATACAAGATGGAAATTTCTATGAAAAAATAGTGATATCCTAAAATGGGAGCGGTTGGCAGATATATAGACTGTTTGCAACACTTTTTAAGATGTTATACGTGTATTTTTGCACCAGTTTTCAAACTTGCTATTATTTTTTTAAAGTAGGCAAACTTGCTTTTTTAGACTTTTTCCATATTTTAATTTATGTAAAAAAATCTAAGAGTTAAAAAACAAATATATGAATTAATAAAAGATTTTTCAGAGAAATAGCATTTCTTTTCTAAGAATAATAATTTTAAAAAAAAATGTTCATAATTTCACAACCGTTATTTAAACATATAAGCAAAGTTTTAATAACAAATAAAAAAAATCTGGAGTGACCCCACTCGACTTTCCAAACATTGAGTAATTAACAGTTATATGTAAGAGAAGTCATTAAATAAACTAAAGAGAAAATTATAATAGGGAATATTTTCCTCTATATAGTATGTTATTTAAATAAACGCTAATGCCTTTAAAATAATTTGAGCCCATAGATCATAATAAGAAAGAAATTTTCGTTGTGTTCCTGTAAAAATCTATAAGTGCTAGACTTATAAAAATCTATATAGTTTGTGCGACGGTAAGCTATAATATGTACATAAAGTTTCAGCTCAATGGGATGAGGCGTTTAGACGCTATCGCACTTTAAATAATTTGAGCCTATAAGCCCCAATAATAAAGAATTATTCTTTGTGTCCCTGTAAAAAAAATTGTAAGTGTTAGATTCACCAAAATCTACACAGTTCATGCAATTGTGATCGTGCATATGTGTATAAATTTTTTGTTCAATTAAATAAGGCGTTTAGACGCTATCGCACTTTTAAAAACTTGGTTCCGTAAGCCGTAATGATAAAGAATTTTTCTTTGTGTCCCTGTAAAAATTTAAGTGCTAGATTCACCAAAATCAATAGGGTTCGTGCTATGGTGACCTATAACATACGTACCAACTTTCAGATTATTCGAACAAAGCGTTTAGATGCTATCGTGTTCACTCACATACACACACACACACACACACATACATACATACATCATCGTAAAAATAGCAAAAATAAACTCAAGGGACCTCAAAGCGTACAGAAACATCAAAATCTCAAAGTTGGATTTTTGACATGATTACAATACTTTCCTTACATATGTATGTTCGGAAAGTAAGAAAAGATTAAATTAGTTAAAACTTGCTCAAAAATTTATTTTTTAAAATGTCAGTTCCTTTAACTAAAATAACGGAAGATACAATGTGTATGACGTTATATTTAATGCCAAACCATAATTGGTAGTAACCAAAAATGTACATCTTGTTACTTTTGAACATACGTTGTATAAGGGAAAACACTGTAGTCATAAATATATTTTAATTTGATATTTTGATGTATTTATACGTTTTGAGGTCTCCTGAATTAATTTTAGCTATTTTTTTACGGCGTATAAAAATGATGTATGTATGTATGTGTACGTGTATGTGAGTGAACACGATAACATCTAAACGCTTACTTCCATTGAACTAAAAGTTGGTACGTAAGCTATAGGTCACGGTAGCACAAAACCTATTGATTTTGGTGAATCTAGCACTTAGAGTTTTTTTTTTTTTTTACAGGGACACAAAAAAAATAATTCTTTATCATTATGGTCTATGGGCTGAAATTATTTAAAGTTCGATAGCGTGTAAAAGTCATATTCGATTGAGCGGATCACAGTCAAACGAACTGTATAGATTTATGTGAATTTAGCGCTTATAGCGTTTTTACAAGGACACAACGAAAAATTCATTACCATTATAGTTTATGGGCTGAAAATATTTAAAGTGTGATAGCGTGTAAAAGTATTATTGGATTGAGCTTTAAATTTATATAGTTACACTAGCAGACCCGGCCACGCGTTGCTGTGACTGAGTTATACGTTGAATTATACGGCTGTAAACTATTTAGTACAGTCAAATTATTATTTACGAACAAAGAAGAAAACGTTGTAGCCGATGTAAAAACCCACAGGGTTGAGATTTGAAACTTAGGTCAAAATTTGGAAGCGATTGATAAAAATTTTCCTAGTGTTGATATTTAACACAAATTAATTTTATTGTAGGGTCGTATAAATTGTAATGGAGAAGTGATATATATTATTTCTAATGCTACTTTGGATAAAATTGCTAAAATGACTCATATATAAATTAAATTCTATTAAAATTCTATTAAAATAAAAGTATAAAAGAAACAGACGATTTTAAAATCAATTTTTATGGAGGAGTGAAATATAATGTATGCTATAATGCAATACATACTAATATTTTAGCAAATAAAATTTATGAATAATTTATTTGCTAAAGGGGAATGGAAGACTCCAGATACAGTTTCAAATTCATATTTCTTTCTTTCTTTCTTTCTTTTTTTTTCAATACCACTTAATGGCTGTTTCCAAAGCTTTTATTTTTTTTTTTTCGGCATCAAAAATCTTTGTACGATAACATGGGGATGAGAGATCTATATATATTACTATATCTATGATAGAACTACATTAGCACTTTATCAATGTGTATAAAATCTTTAAATTGATTATGACGTCAATTTTCGTGAGATGCATAATTTAACTTTTTATAATTTTTTAACGTTCACGTTTGATTAAATGTATTTATTTTTATGTCAAAAGAAAATGAACTCGAATTTTTTTTTTTTTTTTTTTTTTTTTTTTTTGGCAACAATTAAATTAATGGAACTCACAGATATTTTGGAGCAACTTTAATAAAGGTCTATAATTAACAAATAATTGCAATAAAACAATATTGTGACAATAAATTGAGATAAAAACTATCCTATCTCTCAAGTTGGACCAAACTGCACACAGTGTGCAAAATTTCATTAAAATCGGTTCCTTAGTTTAGGAGTTTACCCCGGACAAACATCGTGACACGTAATTTATATATATATACAGATGTTATAAGTCACAGTCGAACGAACTGTATAGATTTTGGTGAATCTAGCACTTACAGATTTTTACAGGGACACAACGAATTCTTTATCATTAAGACATACGGACTCAAATTATTTGAAATGCAACAGCGGCAAATTAAACAATAAATATAAGGGAAAAACTGAAACACCTTATTATAATTTTGTCTTTTCTCTTACTTTAATTTATTTAAACAACCGTTAATAACTTAATGTTCGGAAAGTTGAGTAGAGTCAATACAGATTTTTTAAGTTTACAAAAAGAACAATAAAAAAAATTAAAAACAAAAACTATTTTATTAACGAGACAAAACTTAGGTTAAAATACATTTCAAAACAAAATATACATATAAAAATAATTAAACCCGTCCGGGTTTCGGTACTTCTTTAAATTCCTTGGGTATTCATGTAATGCTTGCATATTATGTTGTAATTGATACTGATGTGGAAACCTGGACGGGTTTCGAAACGTCTAGATTTTAATTATTTTTATATGTATATATTTTTTTTAATGTATAACATTTGTCTCGTAAATAAAACAGTTTTTGTTTTTAATATATATAATTGAGACGGTTTGATGTTTGTGTACGTTATAAGAAAAATCATTTTATATTTTCACATGTTTACATCTGCCATCTGTGAGATTAACTCCGTCGTAAATTGTCCTTGTTGTGTTATCAACATGAAGACAATGAAAACAAGTCTTTCCGGGTCATTCGGAAGGGTAGGTTAATTTATTTTTCCTTATAATTAATAATTTGTAGCCGCTATTCTGAAACAAAGTGGCGGCTAGAACTTATTCATGGACATGGTGAAAATATTCATGTGGGCTATGTACGTATGGAATGTTAAACAAATCGGTTCATAAATACCTTTTTTTATGTGAATTTGAAAATTTCAAGTGACCGGCATTTGAAAACAAGATGGCGGATCAAGTTGGCATGCAAATATATATATATCAAATGCGTTTGTGACGTAATTCTACTCTACAAATTTAGTTCAAAATGGCCTCAACTTTCAAACAAAATGGCGGAGCAACTTGTTCAGCGAAATTATCCAAGATATTTGCATGATAAATTCAATGTCTAACTTTGGTTCGAACTAATTTAGTATTTCAAAATTTATCGTGAAAAGAAATTTCCAAGTGGCACCGTGATTTCAAGAGGCCATCACTTGAAACAAAAGGATGAAGTGAGATGCCCAGCAAACTTATCTAAAGTATTTGAATGACAAGTCTAATACCCAAATTTGATTCAAATCGATTCAGTTTTAGTATTACAAAAGTTATCATAATGACAACTTTTCAAGTGGCCGCCACTTGGAAATAAAATGGAGGAGCAAGTTGCGTAGAGAACTTATCCAAGATATTTGAATTGTGAGTTCACTATCCAACTTTTGTATAAATCAGTTTAGTATTTCAAAAGTTATCATGATGGCACATTTTCAAGTGGCTGCCAGATTTCAAGTGTCTGGAAACAAAATGTCGGAACAAGTTGCCCAGTGAACGTATTCAGGATATTTGCATGATAAGTTCACTTGTCTAACTTTCGTTCAAATTGATTCAATATTTCAAAAGTTATCATAATGATAATTTTTGAAGTGGTAGCCTGATTTCAAGTGAGTCCGCTTAAAATATTCGCCACTTTGTTAAAAATGTCGGATAAAGTTGATTAATAAATTTGGTTTGAAACCCTTATATGGCCTATGTATAGATGAAAATTTAAGCAAATCTGGCCATAAATATGCTTTTTACAATGTAAATTTGAAATTTTCAAATGGCCGCCACTTGAAAACAAAATGGCGGAACAACTTGATTAACGAACTCATCCAAGATATTTATAAGATAAGTTAATATTTCCGAAAAAAAAATGCTTATTATCTTATTAATGTATTCAATTGAGTACGTTTATAATGAAGAGGTTAAGATACGCAACCATTCTATTATTATTATATTTATTATAATATACAAATACATATATTTGCAAAAATATTTTATTTTTCCTCCGAAAATCCTTTGTTACAATTTTCTTGGTTTAGAACTATTCTCGTGATATTTCTCACGAAGATCCATTCCATTGTCTATTTTCTTAACCACGGGTTTTTTTTTTTTCTTTGTGTGTGTGTGTGACTGTGTGTGTAGGTTTAACAACAACAAAAAAAAAAGGCGTCAAAGTTTTGGCGTTAGCACTAATCAGTTTTGAGTGTGCAGAAAATGGTCTGCCAAATGTATGGGTCTACTGTCTACATTGCAAAGTATTATGCAAAGTATTGTTGAAAAGTATTATAAATATATTGCTTACGTAATACTGGAATATAACGTATTCACTAATCATAAATAATAAAAGAGGAAAAACTTGCACAACCGATTTCCTGCTTTTTATTTATATCCTGCTGAAATTTGTATCGGTGCCATTTTAGATGTAAGGAAGTTTCTTGCGCTAAATGTTAATAGTAAATCATTAAAGAAAAGATATACGATAGTTTGGAAATTTAAATAGTAGATGATAACACAATTTTGTTGAAACGAGCGATAAAGTTGGAAATGTATACCACAGAATAACAATAAAAAAAAAAAATCTGGAGTGACTCCACTCGACTTTCCGAACATTGAGTAATTAACAGTTTTGTAGATAAAGTAAAGAAAGAGGAGTTGTTAAACAAACAAAAGAGAGAAAACCATAATAGAGTGTTTGAGTATTTTTCTCCATCTATTACACGATGTTTTATTTAACGCTACTGAACTTTGAGCCCATAGATCATAATGATAAAGAATTTTTCGTTGTGTCCCTGTAAAAACCTATAAATGCTAAATTCACCAAAATGCTTATAGTTAGTGCAACAGTGATTTATAATACTCATATAAATTTTCAGCTCAATTCAATAAGGCGTTTAGATGCTATCGTACTTTTAAAAATTTAGTCCCATAGGCCATAATGATAAAGAATTTTTCTTTGTGTCCCTGTAAAAAAACTGTAAGTGCTAGATTCACCAAAGTCTATACAGTTAGTTCAACTGTGATCTATAACATGTGTACAAATTTTTTGCTCAGATTAATAAGGCGTTTAGGCGCTATCACACTTTTAAAAATTTGGCCCCATAGGCATGATAAAGAATTTTTCTTTGTGTCCCTGTAAAAAAACTTAAGTGCTACATTCTCCAAAATCTATACAGATTGAGTATTTGTGACCTATAATATGTGTATAAATTTTTTGCTCAATTGAATAAGGCGTTTAGATGCTATCGCACTTTTAAGATTTTGCTCCCATAGGCCATAATGATAAAGAATTTTTCTTTATGTCCCTGTAAAAAAAACTATAAGTGCTAGATTCACCAAAATCTATAGGTTTCGTACTATGGTGACTTACAATATGCGTACCAACTTTCAGGTTAATTGAACAAAGCGTTTAGACGCTAGCGTGTTCACTCACAGACATACACACATACACTCATACACACACACACACATACATCATCGTAAAAATAGTGAAAACGGACACAGGGGACCTCAAAACGTATAGAAACATCAAAATCTCGAATTCGGATTTTTGACATGATTACAATACTTTCCTCACTATAGTGTTCGGAAAGTAATAACCCTTCCTACAACTGAAATCAAAAGTGTCACATTTATTCTAGTTGAGTTTGTAAGCGGGGCCCAAAAGAAGTTTGAATTTAGATACATTGTAGTGTACCAGTCGTCACTTCATTGATTGTGAAACAAAAATGATGTTTCTAAATATTTCTTGAGAATGTAACACTTGATTCATACTTTATGAAAATTATATTGCTTAGACTTCAGAAAGGGAATGATGATGTTCTAATTACATTTTTAATATAGCCTAATCACTAATGTTGTAATAAATTTTTAACTTTATTTCTCTCTTTTTATGCAAAGTTTTACTATACATTATTACATCACTATTATTAATCTGTCTCATGATTGTTACTATTTCTCATGAGTGTTACTACCGCACATTCGTTACTATAGCTAAATATCAGCATTGCATTAATACATTTGTCAATTTATTTAAAAGTTACTTTAAAGTAACTTTAAACAAATTTATTAAAATTTTAATAAAGTTTGAATAAGTTACTGTATGGTAACTGTACTGTATGGTAACTGTAATAATAACTGGAACAATTGTATACTTACTGAATAAGTTACTTTATTCAAATTTTAACAAATTTGTTTAAAATAACTCTCATGAGATAAATAGCGATACTTTAGCTTATCATTTAAAAAAAAAATCTGGAGTGACTCCACTCGACTTTCCGAACATTGAGTAACTAACAGTTTTGTAGATAAAATAAAGAAAGAGGAGTTGCTAAACAAACAAAAAAGAGAAAACCTTAACAGAGTGTTTGAGTATTTTTCTCCATATATCACACGAGGTTTTATTTAACGCTACTGAACTTTGAGCCCTTAGATCATAAGGATAAAGAATTTTTCGTTGTGTCCCTGTAAAAATCTATAAATGCTAGATTCACCAAAATGCTTATAGTTAGTGCAACAGTGATTTATAATATTCATACAAATTTTCAGCTCAATTGAATAAGGCGTTTAGATGCTATCGCTGGTCTCATAGGCCATAAAGATAAAGAATTTTTCTTTGTGTCCCTGTAAAAAACTGTAAGTGCTAGATTCACCAAAATCTATACAGTTGGTTCAAATGTGACCTATAACATGTGTACAAATTCTTCGCTGAGATTAATAAGGCGTTTAGACGCTATCACACTTTTAAAAATTTGGCAAAGAATTTTTCTTTGTGTCCCTGTAAAAAAACTATAAGTGCTAGATTCTCCAAAATCTATACAGATTGAGTATCTGTGACCTATAATATGTGTATAAAGTTTTTGCTCAATTGAATAAGGCGTTTAGATGCTATCGCACTTTTAAGATTTTGGTCCCTTGGCCATAATGATAAAGAATTTTTCTTTGTGTCCCTGTAAAAAAACTATAAGTGCTAGATTCACCAAAATCTATAGGGTTCTTACTATGGTGACTTACAATATACGTACCAACTTTCAGCTTATTCGAACAAAGCGTTTAGACGCTAGCGTGTTCACTCACAGACATACACACATACATACACACATACATACACACATACATACACACACACATACATACACACACATACATACATCATCGTAAAAATAGTGAAAACGGACTCGTTGGACCTCGAAACGTATAGAAACATCAAAATCTCGAATTTGGATTTTTGACATGATTACAATACTTTCCTCACTATAGTGTTCGGAAAGTAATAAAAAAATATTAATACCATTTTGATTTAAAATCAAGTATTTAAGATGACCTGAACTAGATTTGTTAAGTTAATTAATAATAAAAGATATTCTGCTGGACGTCTTTTAAAGGTAACACTCGTGAGAAAAACAGACACTTCCCATGATATATTTGAAATTTCTGAAATATAAATAAACTCACTAATAATCATCTGCTAAGAAAACTGTAATTTATAAAGAATTGATACCTGGGTAAATGTTTATGTTTAACCTAAGTTAATTTTTGATATTATGTAAAGCTGAAAAGTGTAATTCATTTGAAAATCACCGTCATACATTTCTTTCAAAAGGTAAAATTTATTTAAAAAATTAGAGAACAAATACTATAGTTAATAGAAGAAAGTACTGGATTCGTAAAAATTTCCGATCTCGAGTTTTTGATCGATTTACACGTTTTGAGAGCTGTAGAACACAATTTGACCATTTTTAGAAAATGTCTGTCTGTCTGTGTGTGTGAGACAAATTTTTGTGACGACTGTATCTCAGTTACTACTGCACAGAATTTCATACAAATTGGTATGTAGTTACACATTGACATACATTAGTGCCTATCAACTTTTGGTAAAAATTGTCCAACAACTTGTGTTACCATCCCGCTTTTTCTAAATTTTTAACAAGGTGGTATAGGGCAAAATCGTGTATCATTATGACATTTAAAAGAATTGTTTGTAATAGAGATAGTCAACTGGGAAAAAAATTGTGTATGTAGGAGCCTCGTCTCCCCCCTTGGGGTGGGGGAGTCCCCCCTCCAGGGGAGTAAATTTTCATGATGGGTATTTTTCAAAAGAGCTCACCAATACCTTTAAAACGAATGGTTGAAGCATTGATCTGCGATAATTTAAAATAAAGTTACCGATTTTTTTTCATTTTTAACTTTTTTTTTAATGTAATATTGAGAATAAAATTGACATTTTTTGATATTTAGTGTTTTACTACTTTTCTAATATGGAAATCGTCTGCAGTATCATGGAAGATAATTTTTTTTTAAATAATACTTTTAATAAATTATTTTTACTGAGTGAATTTGTATAGGAAAATATAAAAGAAAGTCATGTGGTGGCCACAACATACTAGTTTTCGCTAATTTTAAAATTATATGCGTGCATCAAAATCCAAAAGTAATTCTCTGCATATGTTTTTAATGCAAGAAATCCTTCATTGAAAAAAAAATAAAAGAAAAATTTTCTCCTGTTCCTAAAAAACTATAATGAAAATTTGCCAACGCATTTAACCGTTTCAGGGGCAAGAAAATTTTCTCATTTAAAATCAAAAGCCAACCCTGAATTCACCAACAATATCGGAAGACAAGAAATAAATGTTGTTTCACTAAGTTATAAAAGAAAAATTTTATAAAAAAAAATCCGGGTTTCATTTTTGCAATTGGGAATGAAAATTTGTGTTTGCACATTGCAAACGGTGCCCTTGAAAATGTTAAAATAATATTACAACAATTTGTAACAACTAAAAGAGAATGTATTACTGACTTTACAACACCGGTTATTTAAATTCAGACAGGCAAATTGTTGATAAAAATAACTTTTTCTCAGATATACTGTATTGTGTCTATATATATATATATATATATATATTACTATTATTAAATTATTAAGAATATCAAGGAAAGAAATTTTTTACTCTAATATACACAACCCATACTTCCTGCAAATGGCAAATCAACAAAACATTTTCTCAAATTTACTAAATAACGTCTCATAGTTATTGTGTTTCACAAATTGATTTAAGTTATTTTGTAATAATTATTTCTCAGCTGAATACTATAAAAACGTAATATATTTGCATCATTGTATATAAAACTTTTACTAAATCTTCATATTTCAAGATTAAAAATCTAAAAACTCATCATTCAGATTCTTGAAAAAAAAAAAAAAAGAAAGAAAGAAAGAAATCTAATATTTCTACAAAATTCTGCATGGAATTGGAAATAAAAATAAGTAATCGACGTCCATCAACTACATAACTATGACACATTAATCTGTTATTACGCGGATAAGCATGACTCAAATTAGAAACCGTCTCAGAAATCTCAAAGACACGATCTACGTCTTGTCTTGTCGCCACAAGGAATTAATATTAAGAAACCAATCCACTTTATATTTTGAAAATAATGTCGTAAATACAAATATTGAACTATCTAAACCACCGCCGATGACACGAATATTAAAATTTCTACTAATCTTTCAGGCCCATCATTATTGTTTAAAACTTTTCAGATGAAAATGTGGGAGCAAAATTGATTTTTAATTGACGTATTTCAAGTTGTTTCCTACATTTTCGCTAAAAGTGTTATTTTCTTGAATCGAATTCAAAATAGGGTTTATATTTTTCAAATTAGAAATACGGACGATTTGTATTTTCGTTAAAATTGTTTTGAAACCTGATGCTTTCCAAATATTCATAGAAGAAAGTATTGCATTCCCAAAAATATTTCAACTTGCAGTTTTCGATGCATTAACACGTTTTCAGATGTTTTGAATACAGTTTGGTCATTTGTGAAAAAAAAAAAAAAAAAAAAAACCTCCGTGTGCGTGTGTGCGACAAAAAATGTGGAAGATCTAGATCAAGATTTAATGCATAAAATTTCATGAAAATTTAGTTACAGCTTGACATAAATTGAGATACATAAATTTTTGTACATATCGCTCTACAGGTGACGCTACTATGCTGAAATTTCTCCCATGTACGGAAAGGCTATATCTTAGTTTCTGTTGCTTATAATTGCACAAAACTTAAAAAAATATAAAAGGTACGTTATGAAAATCTGTGCTCATTCAGTTTGTATGAGTAATTACATTGGGCAGCAGATGGCTCTCATACTCTGCTCCTCTCGATTTTACGAGTACGGGAAGGCACCTAAAGTGTATAAATGTATCAAACTTGATATGTGAGATAGCCATTATGAAAGACTTAATTTCGGTGTATATTGACAAACAGATGGCGCTACTCTTACTCATCTTCTGTGATTTTTTACGTACTATATCTCAGCATTTGCTGGTTAAAATTACACCAGATTGCATGTGTAAAAGCTGTATTGTAAGAAACTGTTATAAAACTTTTAATAATGTTTGTGTTTGGTTCAAATTCAAAAATTAATAAACCAACTTTAATGGCATTTTTAAAAATTATATATTTTATCAAAAGAATATTTTTGATAAAGGTTTTTATCGCAGAATTTCACTTAGAAGATAAGTTATATACGAATAATTTTTAAAAAACTACATTCATCTATATAATTGTTTTTTAGCCTATTAGCAAAACATAGCTGAAAATCCGTTTTATTATTTAAAAGCAGCTGCTCTGAAGAACTTTACATTATCAAAATAGTTATTTTAACTGTAAAAAAGTTTAATAGGAAATTTTAGTTCATAATTAAAAATATAAATCTATCTTAAAACATTTATTTAATTTAAATTTTAAAAAATTACGATAAATTAAAAAAAATTAAAATTTAAAACAATTTACTTTAGTTTTATATTCCCTTTCAATAACTATTTTAAAAATTTTGAAGCGATGCATAAGGACGCGACCTGCATCAAAAACTGCCTTGAATTCAAAAATATAAAACTATGTATGAAGTAGAAAAGTTGTAAATAGTATTAAGATTCCAACAAATGCATATTTAAAAATAGAAGTAATAATAATTAAATTCCCCGTAACAAAGAATATTTGTTTCGTTAAGGCTTTCCACATTTAGGATCCTTGAAAAATCAGATATGCTTTCCATTTATTAAAATTAACATTAAAATATTTTAACCTTCCAAACATGCTTTGTAAGGAAAGAATTATAATCATGATTTGCGAAATGGATTTTGTACCTCGCATAGCTCAAAAACGAATGGTCGTAGAGTGTTGCAAATTTACATTTGTGAATGTCATGTCGTATAGTTATATACTTCCAACTTTAGTCTTAACACGAGCTTCCCTTTTACATATATCTATGATTTCAAATAATTTTTCGTGATGCATTTATAAATGAGTGTAGTGTGTATGTATGTGTGTGAATAAACATGAATATGAATGAACGCTCAATCGTCTAAATGCCTTATTCGATTGAGCTGAAAATTTATATACATATTATAGGTCACCGTCAAACGAACTGCATAGATTTTAGTGAATGCAGCACTTTCAGTTATTTTTTCAAGGGCACAACAAAGAAGTTTTTATCATTATGGCCTATGGGCTGAAATTATTTAAACTGTGATAGTGTTTAGATGGCTTATCCGATTGAGCTGAAAATTATATAGGGGAGAACCGTGTAATTTGGACCATCGTGTAATAAGGACCATGAGGAAATCTATATGTTCAACACTAGATGATGAAACCGTCTCATTGTCTTTAGTGAATAGTATTGTTATACAAAGCAGGAAGCGACTTGTACATGCGTACCTGTATTTGGACGATTGAGTTTTCGGTTTATATGATCATTGATGTAACAAGTATGTTAAAATGAAAGTATTATTTTCTACTGTTAGGTAATTGTAATATAATTTTCGCGTAAATAGCAGCAAATGGTACTTATTTTCAGAACAATTTAGACATGTGTTTCATGGGTGCCAATTTGCTTAGCGATGATTGGAAACAACGTTGCTCTGTTTATGCGTATAATATGAACCATGCTGTGTTGTGTAATATGGACCAGTGGTCCATGATAAAAATAGAGAGGTTTTGTTAATGGTTGGCGTACATATGTCGCACACTCAAAATCTTGAGGCTATAGAATAGACCAGAGAAGCAGGGGTAATCAAGCTATCACTTCCTTCGCATACTACCCATTGGATATAGCCTTTAGGCTTCCTTTTTTTTCGTCCATTAACTATTATTTTTTTCGTCCAATTCGACTATTCCCAAGAGATGGAGAAGTGTATGAGGGAACATGCTGGAAAGTTTGTTTCACTGTTCCAAGTGTGTCAACTGTTCGGGAAGGACCATTATGGACCATTTAGTCCATATTACACGAATGTATGTGTAATATGGACCACCGATACATAAATAAAATAATTATTTCCTGCGATTATTAATAGTTCCTAGAGTGCTTTATCAAGCTTGAACATGCAACTATACAATTGTAATGAGCAGCGAACAAATTAAATCTTTTTATTTTAATAAAATATTTTATTTTAATAGTTTTATGAGCATTCTTGCTTAGGGGGTCCATATTACACGAATCTCCCCTACACGTTATAGGTCATCCTCACACGAACTGTGTAGATTTTAGTGAATCTAGCATTTATAGATTTTTACCTCTATAATAGGGAACATAATAGAGACACAAATAAAAATTCTTTATCATTATGAACTATTTGATAGGTTCAAATTATTTGAAGTGCAAGAGCTTTAAATGCCTTATTCGTTTGAGCTGATTGATTTCTAATTTATCTTACTTTAATCTATTTAAATACCCTATAATTACTTAATTTTCGAAAAGGCTCAAGGAGTAGTCATTTCAGAATTTTTTTTTTTTCTTTTTCTTATCAAAAAAGGAAAAAAAAAAAAAATAAGAACACGCGATAATTCTCAATAGTTATATTTTTCTCTCCCCCTCCCCCTTTTATTTATAATTTCCTTTTTATATATTATAAAAGTTGCGTATTTTATATAATCGACCCATAATATGACAGATATTTTACGCCGAATATCCCGTAACGATTGGCTATTACACAACGAACACTATGAAAAAGCTAAGTTGTTAGTGTACTTCCCATTATAAATATATTTTTTTTTTTTAAGTATTAATTTCAATTGATGAACTATATATATATATATACTCTGATTTTCTTTAATCACCTGCAAACTAATATTTAAATGTTCATTTGTAAAAACAATTTTCTTAAAATTTAACTTTTTTTTTCTGTCCTAAATAATGAAACTCAAAGAAATCTAATTCGTATAATTAAATTTCAAAATTATTTAATTTTCAATGTCAGTTTTACATCACAACATTTAGGTACGATTTTGATTCGACGAAAATGATCAACCAAATGATAAGTAAGTACCAAAATGACATATTTCGAAAACTATTTTAAAACTTCTTGAGTTATTACCTCACCCTCAGATTTTTTAAAAATATCTCTTCAACTCTCAATTTATCTTCTTCATGGAAGCACATAGGTGTAAAATACAAACGCATCCTCATTTTTTCAACGAATGATTTAACAAAAAAGCATTTATGGACAAAAAAAAAAAAAAAAAGCATATATGATTTTATTATTCTTTCTACATATTAAAACATTAAAAATTGCTTGATATATTTAAGTTCAATGTCTTAAAAACTCTTTTCTAATAGAATTTAACAATTTGCTTTGTGTCATTGCCTTCTCTTTTTCTTGGGAGAAAATTTTGCATTTAGAATAATAAAACATCGCTAAAGTTATCGTAACACATCATAAAAACTTTTGATACGTTGCAGTAGTTAAAAAAAAAAAAAATAAAAAAAATTGCTGTAAATAAAAAAAGAAAGAAAGAAAGAACAGGGGAAAGGGGGTGGGGGGATTATACAACAATTTAAAATGATTAACAAAATAAACATGTGTATCAAGAAATATAAGTTTAAACTGAGTAGCAAGAACAAATTTAGTATAAAATTTTTTATAGTCAGTGCAGTAGGGAAACAATGCGTTTTTAGAGTTAAAAATGAAAAAAAAAAAAGTTTCTGCATAAACCAATACGTCTGAAATGAAAACTTTTATAGCAATGCGCATAAGATAATTTAAAAAGTATTCCTATAAATTAATTGGACTGGAAAAAAAAAAACAAATTTGACTACTTTTAAGTAACCCTTGTACATTGTTTTTATTTTGTATATCTCACATACATTTCATAACATAAATATATATATATATATATATATATATCATACACACAACGGTAAATGCATTTTCAAACATTTACACTAATAGCTTGTAATGCCTCTGAATTCTTTTGTGTGATGTTTTGTACACTTTTTCAATATTGTTTTTATTATTTTACCCATTTTCTATAGGAAATTTGCTTTTGTACATTTGAAAATTACTTGTAAATTGCACTATGTTTTGTTCGAAGATGTACGAAAGCTAGAGCGCGCTGAGACGTAGAGAGATAAACAGACAAATGGGCAAACCGAAGTAATCATAGATATAGCAATATATACTCGTATAGATCTATCATCCCCATGTTATCGAGCAAAAGTTTTTTATGCCGAAAAAAAGTTTTGGAATCAACCATTAGAAGGTATTGAGAAAAAAAAAAAAAAAATGAAAAATGAATTTGAAACTGTATCTAGAGTTTTTCATTCACCTTTAGTAAATACATTATTCATAAATTTTATTTACTAAATTATCCGTGTGTATTCCTACTCGGGGAAAGACAGCCATTAGAATATACTAACCAAACGTCCCCATTTTCTGGGGACAAATGGGGACTTCCTTTTTTATTGAAGGCATTTTTCTAAGTTTTAAAAAATTGTAGAAAGTAAATTATTAATCAGTAATACTTTATTTTTAATCCTTATTTATTAGGAATAAAAAATTACATCCATAATTGGATAATTGTAGAAATTTTTAACGCTTCTCTATCATAAAGGTACTTTGAGCTGGTCACCCTACCCCTACATTAGAATGACTTTTCCCGAGTAAAAAAGAATCACTTTTTTCCCTCTCGCTGATCAATCTATGTCTTATTACTATATCTGTGGAAGTAATACGTACTTTTAAACTCTATTGGAAAGTGCTAAAATTTACAACTTTTAAAATAAAATTATCATAAAATTATCAAATCAGCACATGAAAAGAGAAAAAGGGAGAAAAGTAAAAATATTAATTCAAACTTTTTTGCTTGTTTTTTTTATCCTGTGTTCGATTTTGTTTTTTTTTTTACTGTTGGTAAAATTTGAAAATATATGCGAATATATTTTTTGCTCATTACGAAAACGTAATGAATTGTTCTAGTCAAAATTTATTAGATATAATTTCCTTTTTTCAAACAATGGCAAACTCAAAGCTATTTACAGAGCTGCCTCAGGCGACTTTTTTTTCTATTTTTTTCGTACCACTAATTCAAAAAATAAAATTTATAATACATTTTCGGAGGTAAATCTGCACTTTGCCTGCATAAGTTTATTATAAACTTCCTGTTATGGAAATAGTGGTAAAAATAATTTTTAAAAAAGTCGCCTGTTGCAACCCCGTATTTAAGTTTCTTGTCGGCTCAATGGAAGTTAATTTAAAATAACATATTCTTATATAAATTATCATCCTAACTTTATAAAATTTTGAGGGCTTTTTGATAAGAAATAACCTCACCATCCTATGGAAATCAATTTAGAATAATTACACAAGCCTCCAAAAATGAAGTTGACAAAATTTGATTTGATGATTTCAGCTGATTTTTATGCTTTTTGATATGCTGAAACCAAAAATGCAGCCCATTTTTCCTTATCACGTATAGATTTTTGCCAATACAGGGTGTTTACCGACAAAATTTCTTAAATATACCATTATAACAATAGGTTGGTTGGTTGGTATGGTTTTAAGTCGCACTAGTGCTTCACAATTACAATCTATGATTAATTAATCATGGAAGCATACTATAAAACTTACCATATAAAATTACATTGCTGCAAGAGTAATGGAAGAAATTGTATAGGCAGGCACCCTGTATTGGCAAAAATCTGTACGTGATAGAGAAAAATTGGCTTCATTTTCGGTTTCAGCACGCCAAAAAACATAAAGATCAGCCAAAATTATAAAATCAAAATTTTACATGTCGACCAGTGTTATTTTTATGGGTTTTGGGAGATCTTTTGAACCTCATTTTGTTTGCTTGAAAAGAGCCAGTTCATGAATTTTGTTTCATAAACGCGACACCAAAACACATAAAATTATTTAGTAAAAGTTACGATGAATTAACTCCGAAAATGGAAATAAGGTCAGTGGGCTTAAAATATTTTAATCTTGTTAAAGACATTTAATTCTGGAGTCTAACAACTGCTGCTGTAAATGAAACCACCCGGGAACTTGCAAACCAGACACGGTTGTTTCCAAATTAAATATTGCGCGAACTGAAGTATTGTTTTCGTAAGAGTTATCTAAAAAGTGTTTTTCCAAAATATAAAACCCTCGGTGGATGATCAAAACTGGGATGGCATGTCTCCAGACCGTCCCCAATTATGCATTGCGCAGTACTAGTGCGACGTTAAACCCAACCAACCGACCAGCCAAAACATAAATTAAATTTTGATTCTAAACTTAATTTTTAAAATGTTGCACTGCTTTTGTAAAATGTAAATTAAAAATAAGACATTGCAATTTTTTCAAGAAAACCTTTGAAGAATTTTACAGTAACTTATATAGGAAATATAGAAAAAGTAAAGGAAAAAAAATGTCGATATTGAAAATCTGCCTAAAAGAATTGTTGATTTTACAAATTTTGTGTTCAAACGGCAATTTGCTACAATGGACAATATTCCTGTGACGTCACCGTAGGTAAAATCGCCGAACACGTGGCCGATATTTTGTAAACAAATTAGATTCAAGATGCCATTTTATTGTTACGCATAACATTTTCCTAATTATTTCTGCAGTGAAACTTAATAATAATGTTCAAACAAGAACAAAAGATAAATGTAAACAACTGAATCGAATGATAAAGTTAAGACTTCCAAATCGTAAAATTGCAGAACATTTTATGTATATATACACACACACACATATATATATAATGAATAAAGATTAATAAGAACATTTTATACACACACATATATATAGACATCAAAGTTTAAATAATTAGAATTTCAATCACCTTAATAAAGAAATTTAATAAATGGAACATCTGTTTAAATTTGTTAACATCGCCACAGTTCACATGGCAACTTTTAATATTACATATGTTGGTTAATATTAAAGTATATTACTAAAACTGGATTAAAAACAAAACAAAGGTATCACTATATCACTCTTACTTCAATTTCATATAATCTGTAACTCTTATAAATAACATTGCAAGATAAAAATTTGCAAGCCACAATGCTTCGTTATGGTAGAGTTGAGGATTGTTTCCCTAACCAGCTGATATTCTTGTAGCCTCGAACCCAAAGTGGGAATATGGTCCATTGCGCTATAAAGATGTCATTTTCGTCACTTCTTATTGTGCAAACATTTTAGATTAGGCCCCTTGGTTTCGGTTTCGAGTTGGAAAAAAAGAACTACAATATCCACTAATATTTTGCATTTGTAAACACTGTGAAACAATTAAATTCGCGTAAACTTTTAGAAATATTTGATAAATAATTGAAAGCCTTCACAGCTGCAATCGGACAAAAATAGTTCAATTATTTGAATTTTTCTTCTTATTTACAATTCTTTTTTAAATATATTTGTAATAGTTATTTATAATCTGATTCTATTCAGCAATAATTTTAATTTTTCCTGCTACCAGACGAAATCATTAACAAAAAAGTGCTAAACTTTTCCGTAACTTCATTCTAGCAAGATCTGGATGCCACAGAGATGTCTATGGAGATGACGCAAGAAACATTCTGTCCTTCTTGCGAGCAAATAGTTTATGAAGGTAATTTTTTTTTTTAATATTTAGAGTAACATGTGTTTTTTAGGTACAACTGGGATATTAGTCTAGATTTTGGGATATTTTCTTTTCTTTTTTATTTTTTTCCTTAGTGCCGTTTTGAATGATAACGATGTCGATTTGGACTCTTTATGAAATTGGTATGGCAATTCGCTTGCCGCGTATTTTTGAGAACGGGATCACCATTTTATCATTTTACGCTAGTCGGTGAAGTACTATAAACCAAGTTGTATTTTCCCATTTTATTATTATCTTGTTTTTTCCACTGATTTTATTGATTTTCTTTAAGTATGCTTCTAATAGTACTGTTTTTTTTTTTCCTTATGTACGTACGAAGCGTAGATACATGCGTATTACTCACCGCGGTTCGACTATATTTGAGGGTGCCCCTTGATTCTCGCCAAGTTGTGATCGCGGTAAATATATTTTTACCACTTAGGTTAGCCTATTTATATGTATAGGTTATATGTATATAGTTATATGTAGTAAATAGTGTATATGTATAGGCTATACGTATATAGTATTATAGCTTATTAACAAAAATGCGTCAAACAATTTCGCCAAGGGGGCACTCTCAAATATATTTTTACCCTCACCGCTGAAGAACAGAAGGGTCTAGTCAAGAATGAGCGACGGTCGCCAAATAGGTGATAAGCGCCATATATGGTGGTCTTTTTCTTGCTATATCGCATCATACGAGGAAAACAACACGACGTCCTGTTGGCATCGTTGAAATTTGAAATTGCGCCAAGGCCGTCGCTCATTCTTAACTAGAATCAAAAAAGCCACAAAACTGGTGCGTGGACTAATAGTCCAGTTGTTCCAATTTCTTGTGAAAAAAAAATAGACTGCATCTTCTTCAGTTGTGGGCAAATCCCAAATTTTCAACATTTTTGTAAAACAAAAATTCATGTAGAAGAAAGTATGTTAATATATTTTACTTCGAAAACAAAAATGTTCTAATATGTTCTAATGTTTTGATGTTAATAATTGGCGATTTTTCGTTTGCGCCCCGCAAACGGAAAAGTACCGATTATACTTTTTACTATTGAATTTTTTAGTTATATAATGGCAATATTTCATTTTTTTTTTTTTTTTTTTTTTTTCTATTTCTAACGTACACTTGGGTTTAAAACAGCGCTTTCAAAGTAAGGCGAAATAAAATGCAATTCCTCTTAATGCATATTTTATATAAAAAATGATCTTTTCAGACGCATTGACATAGTTAAAATGGCTATCGCAGAAGAAAAGTCCGAACTACCTGGGCCGCCAAATTTCAAAAGTCTCCAAGGGAACTTCTTATCACAGAGTACTGATAACATTCAGAGCCGTCACTTACATAGAAGCTAATGGTAAAAATTTAACATGTAAATTTCGCATAGACACTATCGCCCCTGACGAGGGACCGAAGTACTACTCATACGTCACGGATTACGTATGCGATTTCGTAATCAGTTTTATGGGTATAAAGATTTGGCTGATTATCGCTCTTTTGGCGATTTTTTTTTAATGAAAAAGAAAATGAGGTTTGGAAGGTTATGCACTTTTTATTTTTAGTTTTTTAAATATACGCGTGCTAATATTTTCGTTATACATATTTCATGTGAAAAATTAATTAAATATGTATAAAATCTCATTTATTTATTTATTTTTTACATGTTTTGAATAAGTTTATATCGGTAACCAATTTTAATGTATTTTTCAATATTGTTATGAAGATAAATGAGCTTTAAAAGAATATATTAAATTTGTATTAGGTAGTATTTAATAAAAATAATTTTTTGCATTCTAAAAAAAATAATAATAATAATAAATGAAAAAAAAATCTTTTTATTAATAAATAAATGTTACACTACCATCTTTTTTATTTTTTTTTAATCCATATTAGAAATAGTATTGTTTTTGAGTCAAATTTTTGAAATTGAGTTTTTGTTTCATTTACACATTTTCAGGGTTCCTGAATCTGAAAAACATGTTTTTTATCAGTTGGTCTCTGTTTTTTCTCAACAACAAATTATAGAAGGAAGTCCAAACTCGGTATTCTAAATCTGTACAATGTAGTGATGCTACATTAAACTTTTCGTTGAGATGCAGCAGATGGTTTATGTACAGGGATATCCAAAAGAATTCAAATACATTACGTCTACGGGGAAAAGTTCATTAAGTAAAGTGTAACATATATAAGTTGCCCTAAACAAAATGGAATGAACATATTTTTTTTCAACGCATAAAAGCATGTTTTGTGTAGAATATGGAATAGAAATCATTTATCATTTGTTTACAGGGCTATCCAAAGTATTTGAATATATCGGGAATATATACTTGGAAATTGCTGGCAGTCTATTTCATTTTGTGTTCGGTGTTCTTTAAATACAACTAAATTTAAGTGCACAATGTGATATGCATACAATTTTCAGACAACATACAAGGTTAACCAAAATTAAGCAAAACTTGAATGTAGCAGGTGTAAATGCTTTGTTACATTTTACTATATCAACAAACAATGCTCAGGAAGAAAAATTAAATTTTAACAGTCATACTGTAAAGAAAATATGTTTTCAAATTCTATTTTCAACACTGGTTTTTTTGTATAACATCACATTTTGAGGTTCACTGAATACGAAAGTCCAATTTTAAGTGGCTGATCTGTATGTATATTTGTTATAAGCATAACTTAAATAACCACAGGAAATTCAAATTTGGCATTTTGAAGTTCGTAATTCCACTTGAAAAATTTGATCGAGATTGGCAAGTTTGAAGACAAATTAGTAACAGTTTTGAATTATTTAAGAAAACCTATTTTAGATTATTTTAAAAGTAGACTGAACTTAATTATCGTACTTTATTGATCTTATGACTTAAACTGCAATGGATGTTTATGCGAAATTTTGTGCGATTCTGCCATGTTAAAAAAAATGGTTAATTTCGAGTAATGTATGCAGTTTCCATGGTTAATTATGTTCATGCGAGCATTGTAACATATTTTCAAGCTGGTCTCGCACCTTTACTGTAAAAATATCTCTTTTAATGTATGTTTAAATAAAATTTTGCCCTACCTCCCATGTTAAAAAAATCGTAAATTTTGAATAACTTATGAAGTTTTTAAATTAGAATGTTGAAAATCAATAGTGTTCTAGCCAATGTTATAGATAATATTTTAAAACTGGCCCCACCTACCTGCGATCTTTTATTCTTAAGATAGACAAACTAACAAACTGACACCCTTCAGACTGACAACATATAAATTTTATTATTTTTGGTATCCCCATACCTGAAAAGTGTAAAAATAATAATAAAAAAAAAAAAAAAAAAAAAAAAAGGAGGTAAAAAATTTTCATGATTACCAACTTCATTTAATTTAATTATTTAATTATTTAATGATTATTTTCAACTTACCAATGGATCCACAAAAAAATATCCAAGTAGGTCAAGAATAAATTGTTAAACAATAATAATGTAAAATTGAGGGAGAAAAAATAAAATTAGCAGGGAGCAATTTAAAAATTTTCAAAACACATTAAAACTTTGAACGTCATTTTATTCAATAATTTATGAGAAATTTTATTAAACATGATAGTTACATTGAAATTTATATGTACTGTTAGTTTTCCAATTAGAGTCATAAGCAAATAAGGATGATTCTGTTATTGGAGTAGTATTATTCTTGCTTATTTAGGATACAAATGGGAAAATGAAAAAATTGAAATTTTTAGAACTGTGAGGCAACTATTAAAAGAAAGGAAAAAAGTAGTAATTTTTTCCATACCGCTAATGCCTAGTAAAAAAAAGTGAGATTGTCACTGACATCTGATTTGATAAGAAGAAAACATTTGGTTTGAAAATTTTTAGACTGCCAATTTTTGATGATTTTATACATTTTAAGAGTAACAGACTTCTGGCTTTTTTGTCCTAACGTCAGTACAAGGGCGTAGCCAGAAAAAATTTTTGGATGTTCAAGTTCTAGTACATAATGTTGAATGCTAAAAATGCTGAGGTAGAACTCTAAAATTTTTGACAAACCTGCAAAATTTCAAGAAGGGGGTTGTATTTTAACTCCCCTCCTTAGCTATGGCTTTGTATGTGTGTGACAAAAATTCGATGCACCCTGAGATCAATAACATATGCTTTAAATTTTACATTTAGATGCAACTTGACATAATTTTTTGTCTATCAACTTTTGATGCATATTGCTCAACAGATTGTGCTATCATTTTGTCTTTTCATAATAATTGGTTCATATGACAGCATAAGTCAAAATTTCATAGAAATGAATACAATGGGGAGTATTTTTAAACAAGCATAAAATTAAAAATATTTTAATTAATAGTAGTATTCAAACATTATAAAATGTATAGGTAGAAATATTGCTTTCTCCAAGGAATGTAATTTTCAATATTTTTTTCCAAAAGAACTGATCAATACTTTTAACACGAGTGTTTCAATCATATATCTGTAATAATTTGAAACAACATAATCAATTTTCTTCACTTGTAGTAATTTTAAAAAAATCTGAAAAACATTTCCTTGTGAGGTAAAGAAAATTTCATGCCAGTTGCACAAAATTTCGTGTGACTGCACAAAGTCAATTTTGTGCAATCTGTAAAGCACAAAATTGACTTTCTTTAACTCATGTTATACTTTTCCGAGATGAAAGAATCTGCACTGACCATCTAAAATAATTTTGAGATTTCACATCCTGCAAATTGCTATAAAATTTTTGACTCTTTGTATTGTAAAGGAAAATTTTGCAATGGGGATAAATGCTATTCAGTTTATCTATTTAAGGAATTATTTATATAGTAATGCAATTAAAAAAAATTGTTTTGTTTTTGCATTGCAAATCAGTTGTGAAATACTGAAGAAAATGTAGAACATGAGCATGGAAAAACAGAAAAATCAAAGAATTCTTCAGTGTTAAGAAAAAAAAAAAAAAAAAAAGATATCTATATATAGAGAAATAATACCAAAAAACTGAGGATAGAATTTTAACGTCACTACTGAACTAATAAAGAAAAATAAATAAACATTTGGTTAACATTTCTTAAAATTTAACTGTATCCAAAATATGTACAAATAGAATAGTATTTGATATAACATAAATGATTATATTTTAAAAACTTTCTCAGCTAATTAACATTTGTTTACCATGTTTAGGTTTTTCAAATCTTATTTTAAAAATAAACAGGAAATACTGTCAGTTGATTTTATAAAAAAGAAAAGAGAATTTTTGCCAACTTTGTGGTTTAAAATGCAGCTACTTTAAAAAACAAAAATACTATTACTTTCAATATCAAGGATGAAAAAATATCTTGAAAACTATTAGCATAAATTTATTTAATTATAAAATTTAGCAAGGATTTACAAACCTGCTTTTAATTTCATTTACCACGACTTCTGAAACTTGCACTTGAACCTGAAAACAGTTTTCATATAAACAAATGTTTATATTAAAATATTTACCTGTATATGTTTTATAACTTTCACTGATTCTCCTTTATCAAGCAAAAAAAATCAATCTCTAAAACTTACATAAACATAAATAAGAATAACTTAAGCATACATTTGGGTTGCGGTACGCCGCTCCGTTTATTACAATTGTACATCACGATCAAAAAGCAGACTTCTATTTAACAGTCTTTAAATATAGAAAAGAAGTTCATTGTATGGAAAATTTGTTAAATACAGATTTACATTTTTTAATACTTTGAACTACATACACATAAAGTTAATTTTTCAATTCATAAGACAAGAATCATATAAATAACCATACTTAATAAATATAATTCATCTGACACAGTAATTCTATTTTTCAAATATTATTAAAAAAAAAAAAAAAAAAAAAAAAAAAACTGTACAATCCAAAAAATATACCACTTCATTACTTTTAGATATAAATTTATTATTTTTAATTTATTATTGTTGCGAGTTTAGGGAATTGGTTTTACAGGCTTAGACCTGAAACATTTATAAGAAAAGGTACAACAATTTTGGGAATCTGCTCTTTAGCTCTGCTCTTTCTCAAAGTGAAATAATTGCATGTCCTTTGTAGACACCTTGACCATCCACACTGCTGATTAAGTTGGAGAGATGCTGCAACAGTAAAAGTAAATGATTATCAAACACTTATTTTAACAAGGGATTTTAACAATATATTCTTCTTTTCAGTTGCAAAATGTTTAATAATTATATTCACACAAAGTTATTGAAGGATATTCAAAATGCTGATTAGCAACCATAGATCTCATGTATCATAATAAATAACATCTTCTCGAGCAAGTTACTCAAATTATATATCTGATAAATTTCTAAATGATCTCTTTAAATCAAAAACTTTTGTTTTTCAAACTATATCTCACATTACTGTTACTGGTACTACGAGTACTGAAAGAAAAGTTTAAATATGTTATGTAAAAAATGTACTAAAAAAAACTGACTTTTTTGGCTTTGAAAAATTTCTCGAAAAACATAATAGAAAATTTTCCAACCTATATCACTTATGAAAATCTGTACAGCATTTGTTCCGCACTCACTACCACTCATGCAAGCATTCTTCGTGCACATTAAAATACATACATACATATATATATATATATAAATCAGGAACATTTTTTAACAGACAAAAATAATAGTTACACTATGTTACAATTACACAACGACAAATTTTCCCTCCTACAAGAAATAGTAAAAAAAAAAAAAAACTTGATTTTTTTTAAAACCATACATAAGTTTTCAGTGTCCCCCCCCCCCAATTTCTCATATTTACAACATGTTAAAATAAACACTTTTAGCTCCTAGTCCCATATTATAGTAGTGATGATGTAAAGTAGAGTAAAACGTTGAGTCTACTTTGCTTTTAAAAGGATGAATATGGAGGGGGGGGGATGAGGAAAGATAGCCATAGTTGCTGGGGACATTCTGATACTATTTAAAAAATTCTGAGATTTGTTGCAGGATTGTTTGCAAGCCTCGTAAAAAAAACAATCCTAAAATAATAACAAAAGAAAAGGGGGGGGGGGGAGAAAGGAAAAAAAAAAGTATAAAAAAACTTGGTTGAAACTAAAAATGTTCATAGTTATCTTTCTGAAAGTTACAAAATGTATCATGTGCTGTAATAAGTTAATAAAACATGTTACAAGTATATTGCGAATTCTGACTAACAAGGAAACATTCAAAAGGTGTCGTCTTCAAAAAGCATTAAAAAATATATATGTGATTCTACTCTTCCTAAAACACCAAAAAGTGAAAAAATTATCAGCTGCAATGAATTACAGCGACCACAAAAAATTATAAAAATTAAGCATATTTGGTGATTTCATATTGTTAGGCGATTGGTTTTGCTGTAATTCATTTCAACCGATAATTTTTTCACTTCCTGGTGTTTTATGAAGAGTAGAATCATATATATTTTTTTCAATATTTTTTGAAGACGACACCTTTTGAATGCTTCCTTGTAAGTTATATTTTGAATTTTACTGATTGAAAATAAAATATTAAATATTTTAAAAAATCAATTTTTTCAAACAAGATTCACAAATTATGAAATACCAGCACTGGGCTGACCTTAAATTTACTTAATTTAAGAAAAGAAGGAATAAAAGGCAAACTTAAAATGCTTAATAAAATCAAAAATGCAATTCTAGCAATTTCCAGTTATAGCTGTTAATGCGTGTGAATATTTTTGAGTGGCCCTGTAAATCTCATACTGTATTCTACAGAAAACTTTTTTTGTGCATATGAATAATAAATCTAAATTTCATTATTATATGTGCATATGTTATTAAAAATAAAATGATAGTTTTAAAAAAATTAAAGAACACGCTTTTATAGAAATGTGAACTAAAAAGCACAAAATATCTATCTTAGCATTAAAATGCAAGGTAAGAGAAAATCATGTGAGTGACACACCATAATATTTACATACACTTAAATCTTTAAATAATTTAGAATTATAAAAAAAAAAAAAACATTTTTAAAAAATCTCCCCTGACTGGGCTCGAAAGCTAGACCTTTAGGTTCGTAGCCCAGAGCTTTACCTCACAGCCACAGCGTTCACGTAGGGAAGTCTTTTTTTACAATATAGATTTTTTGTTTGCTCCCAGAGCGGTTACAAACATACATACAGGCGAAGCTAATAAAAGCGTGTTAAAAAAGCACCACAGTACTGGCGTTAAAAAGAAATAAGTATAAAACTTTGAATAAAAACCATAAAATGCAAGAATTCACAACAATTGTTTTGGGTAAAAGAACAATTTTATTGTAATTTAAAACTAAATTACAATACATTTTTTCTAAACAGCTCTTCTTCAGGTAAAGTAGGCATGAGTGCTGCAAACAATTTTATATTTATTATTTGTGCAAATAATTGGAGACCATATAACTCAATGTATAAAAATTCTACTTTGTATCCTAAAAAATAAAATGTTATATGTCCTTAACTCATCAAACTCTATGTAGTTTGTGTGACAGTAAGGTATAATATACTAATATACTTTGAAGAAACTTAGACCAACTGAATATGGCATTTAAATGCTATCACACTTTAAATAATTTGAGTTCACAGCCATAATAAGTAATTTTTCTTTATGTCTTCAGTAGTTTAAAAAAAAAAAAAAAAAAAAAAAAAAAAAACCTAAAAGCTACATTTATTCAAAATCTGTATAGTTTGTGCGACAGTGACCTATAACATACCTATTCTCTTTCAGCTATCAACATTCAAAGTGTATAGAGGCTAACATGTTCATTCACACACATATCTACATACACGATTGTAAAAATAACAAAATGAATTCAGAAGCCCATAATCTGTATAGATACACCAAAATCTCACTCTTGAATTTTTTCATGATAAAATTATTTTCTTACATAGTATACGTTCGGAAAATAAAAATCTTTAATGTACCACATTTTACTTGTACTTTATTGTGTTTACAAATTATTATTATCACTATTTCTGTAAATTCTAAGTACCTTCCAGACACTGGTGGGGGTGGATGAAATATCATGCTTAAAAAAAAAAAGAAAAATTTATAACCACTATTTTATGCATATTGCATATTCATAGATTATCAAACTTGCACTACCCTACAATATCAAACTTATGCTACAAAGCATTTAACTTTGAAAAACAAAAACTAAGACCCTCAAGCTCTTTTAAATTTATAACTGATCCCTTACATTTTACAAATCTAAAATAGAGACATTTTACGCCTCCAAAAAGACATAGGTAAATTCTGAACCAAACGTTGGTCTGAAATTTACCTACACTCTTTGTGACATAATTATTCTACCTTGAAAACTTCTTTTTTAAATTACTCCTAACAAAAAATAACATTTTATACTCTACATACTGAAAGGAAAAGAGGAAATGAACTTTTCAAATTTGATTATAAATTATGGTCTTAAATAATCCTGTTACACAATTAAAAAATTTTAGTAGTTTAACTAATAAATTTATATATTAGTTAAACTACTAAATACTAATATTTTACATATTATAAATTTACATAATTTATTTATTTATTTATTTTATTATTATTATTTTTTTTTTTTTTTTTGGGGGGGGGGGGGCTTCATCGACAACTTTAGATAGGTATCTAACTTCAAACACTTAATAAAAAGTATATTTTTATTTTAAAATATTGTAGAAAATCACATAAAAAAAATTACCTGGTTTTCATTTCCAATGCTTTACTTGGAGAAAAAAAATTGCTTCTGCTTCTTTGGGCATCTACATAAGGATCTAGAATGCATAATAAAGGCTTGTCTTCATTCTTCATTGTAATTTCATTCTAACAAAATACAATACAGTCATTTAAATAGTACAGTATTCTTAATTGCATCCCCCCCCCCTAGAATTATACCATGTCAATATCAGTTATTTTCTTAAAATTATTAAATGACTAGCACATAGAGAAAAATATTAGGTTCTTATTAAATATTAAGATAATAAAGTATAACAGAAAGCTAATCGCTTCCAAAACTTAGAAATGTATATTATTTTTATTTATTTACTTATTTGCTTAAGAAAAATTTATTTTAGCATCTTAAACAAGTATTCTAATACTAAGATTATAGTTTTTTATAATTATTTTAATTCATAATTTCTCAAGTTATACACATTTATTTATTCAATGTAGGGTTGGCAAGTTTTTGACAACAATTGTCAAAAGCCTAAAATTCTATACTAAGAGCATCCTGAAATAATTTTTTGCAACAAATTTATATCTACAGTTTATTACATTTTCCTAGTTTTTGGTTTTAGTCCCTTTAATAAATTTTAAAACATTTTTAGATACTAAAAGTCACATGTCCCATCAAAAATTTCACTTTTGATTTTAGTCAGTAAGCTTCTTTGAAAACAGAAAATAATTTTAGGATACTATTAAACATAGAATGAAAAATTATAAACAGAAATATACATTAATAAAATAACCTATGCACTAATTCCTTTTAACTTAAAAAAAAAAAAAAAAAAAAAAAAAGTATTTTAATCTCATACTGTTACTTTTAGCATTTCACATCATTCTAGTTGTTTTCCTCTTTAGAGTAATTTCAATGGGATTACATTTATGCGTTATAAACTTTAACAATTGGCTAGTTATAGTGTAAAACAGTAATTCTGAATTTAGGGGGAAAATTCTGCTATTGATTTCATAATTGATGTGTCTGCTTTCGAAAATACTATAATTTTACTGTAATTGAAAACCCATTGTATAAACAAAATTCAATTTTTATTTAATGTAAAATCAGAGATTGAAATATTCGTTAGTTTTTAATTAATTAGATGGAAGCAATCCAATCAAACTGCAAATTATCCGGCATTGACATTCGTAGAGAGTAAGCTAATTATTTACAGCTGAACAATTAAAAAAGAAATTATTTAATGAAAGCCAGTATAAGAATATTAATTTATACTCTCGTTGTGGTCAGAGTTCCAAATATAAATGTAATTTATTTTTGCAATAAAAGACAAGAACAAGATTTTTGTTTTTTAATCAAACTCAAGTAATATTGCACATTCTATACGCTTAAACTTCTTTGTGATTTTGTAGCATAAATTCAAGTCCCGAATAACCACAATTTTTCCAATTAATGATTAATTTTAAGACCAAACAATATATTAATAACTTTTAAGTAGGTATTAAAACATTTATGGGGGGCAGAAAAATCAGAAAGGAAATCGAACAGAAACATCATTTAAAAGATGATGATTAAGCATGCAATTACTTTTAGATTGAATAAAATAATGACATAATAAAAATTTTATACTAATCCATTTAAATAATTAACATTAAAATTAACTTACTTATTACAAGTACAAACAAGGAACACGAACAAAAACAGTATTAAACCAGCGCCATTGCATTCACCACAGAATAAACAAAACCAGACCAGAAGAGAAGAATGCGGTAACCATAAAACCAATGCCAACTTGGCTTTCTCAAGTCAAACTCGTCGTTGCTATGGTTACAGGCATGAAATTCCGCGATTTAGTACAATGGATTCTCCCAGGGGCTGGTTTGGCGCTGGATGTAAATTGCCAACTGCTTTATCTGTATATATCTATAATCTGTGCTTCTTATTGAATACTAAAGCTGTTCCAAAATTTTTATAGAGTTTTTTGAGGATAATTTATTTTTTATTTAATAATTGGTAGTATATTTTATAACATCAGAAAGCAGTTTAACACAAGAGTTTATTTTTGAATTTCATTTGAATGGTTAAGTTATCTAATAAAATATTTAACTGTACTTAACAAAACACATTACAACATATTTTTCAGATACCTTACCAATACATAAGGTTCTAAAACACTAAATAAGCATGCGCCGAATTTGTTAACAATAATACCATATTTGGTGGTTTTCACTTGCAAAGAAAAAAGCGTCAAATGTGTGACCAAAATTTAACTTTAGTCAAATATTTTACTCATATTTGTTGTATTAAGGTGTTTCTAATGTGTTTTCATGCGCTAAATGGGCTCTTCCCACTTGACGTCAGAGGTCACATAATAGAGGAAAAACAAATAGCAGACGAAGTCTTGTTTATCTATAGCGATTGCTGAAATAACGTATTTTCTATTCTTATTTTTGATCAATCGTTTTAATCTGTGTTATTTTTTTATACATCATCATTTTTAATCCATTTTATATCATTATTTATCATCTTTTGCTTGCTGTATACATTTACAATCATCATTTAGTTTATATTTGTTATTGATGTTTATGAAAAACATGTTAAATACTCTGATTTTTGGTACTTAAATCAGTGGCAGTGCAATATCGTACTGCGTAAATCCATTTAGACCAGTATCTAAGTGAATAAACTTATTGTAACGCTTTTATGCAATTAAATTAAATGAAAACATTTTAAATTTTCAAATCATAATCCATAAACATTCCACAAGAACAAGCTATTATTTATTGCTAGAACAGTTAATGCAAAAATTACACTGGAACACACAAAAATCGATTCTTACAATTGAAAATAAATAAACACATAAAGTGTTTTTAAAAAATTATTAAATTTACAAATACAACTCTTCTACTGTTTACAAATGCACAATATTACTTTTATTTTATTTTATATTAAATATTAACATTTTTGTGCTTAAGAACAATATTTAATTGAATTCGATTCTCAGAATTCGATTATTTGTTTTCCTCTATCACATAATTGAGCAGACGAAACTGGGAAGAGTCCATTCAGAAGTGATTGTCTTTTTTTCCTATCACGTAAGGAATTTTCACAAGGAGGAAGATCGGAAGAATTCACCTTTAGGTATGTAATGAGGTACACACTATTACAAATTCGAAGCAATGTATGTGTAAAATGCATTAAAATCGGCTATTATTTACACATTTTCTTTTAAATATGTTTCTTTACACCGAAGCTCTTTTTTAAAGCATTTTATCTTGTGCTCAGCTTGTAGGCTTTGTGGGAACGGGAGGGGGGGAGAGGATTTTCTGTGCAGCGTCCAACAGTAATCTTCAAACATGTTAACACCCCATCGTCCCTGATACCTTCTATACATTTCTTTTGTGTCTTCATGAAATATCTCTCTTGTACTTCACACACATCACCCAGAGTTTTAGGGAAATAATTTAGATAAGAGTTGTAAAAGTTCAGCTTTAGGCTCATAGAAACCCACTTTTTGTCAATACTGCATGTGATGTAAATTTTTGAATACTTTTCCTTAATCAGCATCCAAAAATACATTAAAAAAACATATTACGTTGAAGAAAAAAATTTCATCGTCAACCTGTGTAATATATAATTCGCTAAATTTGATCGAGCTTCTCAACAATTCTATATTATTCCAGCCATATATGTCGCTCATGTTTTCACGAGAACGCTTTATTATACTCACTCTTTTTCTATATTCGATACAGTAGTATTTTCTATTGTCGAAAGAGGATTCTAAGCCAAACTCGCCATTTGCTAAATTTACCAAGAGGTACACATGAAATCTCAGCTGCATTCTAAAGTGAAAATAATTTTCGACATTTTTATAAAAAAAAGTAATTTCATGACTCAGCGTTAATATTAGTTAATTTATTATAAGTTGTTAATTTATTTTCCTTATCACTTTTGCAGGTTATTTAAATTCCATTAAACTTTTCTAAGTCCTCAAATATCTGTTATGTAATTTTTTTTCTCCAATTTCTTTCCCTTCAATTTAAGCGTATTCAAAATATTTTGGTGGTTATTTTTGTTCTTCGAATATTTTTTTACTTGTGCTAATGATTTGGCTATATCCAAATCCGGTCTCGGTAACCGAAAAGTAACGATACGGTGACGTCTGTCTAAATATGAATGCTTGGGATTTGCTTAAATATGAAAAGTATGCATCTATAATATTACAAAAATATGAGATCATATCAAACATTCATATATATATATATAAATATTTTCATTTATTATGTATTGCGAAGCAAGTGTTCTGGAAAAGTAATGCATGCAAAATTACAACAACTTGCAGATGTGCGAATTTGGAATTGGTTTGAGGACGACGAATTTCTCCCTTGAGAGTGGTGGAGAAAGGATTTGACTCGTAACCGATATTCTTATATTCTACTGCATCCATGAAGAAATAGAACACATTTCAAAAAGATGATTCTTCAGACACTTTTAACTTATAAATTTAATTACAAAACTGCACAGAGATATTTACAAACACACGCACAAACACACATAAATATATACACATTCTAAATATTAAGAATTCCAATTGGCTTTTGAAGCCGGCTCGTTCCAAACATTCGTTCACCACTTCTTTTCTGGGCCGCGGTAGCCCAGTCGGTAGAGCGCCAGCCTCGTAATTAGAAGATTGCGGCTTCGGTACTGGGGCCGGCCAAAGATCGTCGTGTACACTAACGGTGGCTCGTGCACGTAAAATCTGTCGTGGCCGCAATACCCTCTATGTTCCCATCAAAAATTATACCTCTGAGGGTCACCGAAGCGGGAGAGCCATCCCTTCCGTGTAGGATCAAAATTGTGATGGCATGTCTCCGGACCACCTCTAGGGGTGTCTCCCAGACCATCGCCAGTTGCCCATCTGCGCAGCACTAGTGCGAAGTAAAACCCAACCATCCATCGATCCACTCCTTTTCTGCCATTTTCATTCTAATCTCTCCGCAGCCTCTTGATGCCACTTAAGAAAAACTAAAAGTTCGAAAACTATTCGAATAAAGTTCGAATATGATCATCACGTCTTTATTTATTAAGGCTGGAAGGAATTGAGATAAATTACACATTAATTTGACTATAATATAAAACATAATATGACATCTATTTGAAAAGTAAAAAAAATATCTCGTTTCAATAATTCAGTACTAACGCATCGGCAATAGCCCATCAACCTTTTAGGCAAAATAAAAACTCATTACCAAGTGCACAATAGACAGCCAGTGATAGAGAAGCGTACGAAGATTTTGTGCTTAACACAGAACATACAATCACATAATATAAATGCGTGTGAAATTCCCAATTGCAGTAATTACTAATACGCACGTATGTACGCTTTGCATACATGAAAAATAAACACATCACTAGATACCCTTACCTCGCTGTGCATGAATCTCAAAAATACACGTAATTCTGTGTTACAGTAATCACTAACACGCATGAATGTATGCTTCACTTCCACGAAACAAAATATATATATATATATATATATCACTGAATACCACCACCTTGCTGTGCATTAATCTCAAAAATGCACTAAATTCCGTATTGCATTAATCACTAATACCCACGTACTTACGCTTCGCGTACATTAAAAGAAAAAAAAATCAAAAATAAGTCCTTCTGGCTTATTCGGAAGGATAGGTTGATTTCTTTTTCCTTATCAAGTGGCCGTCATTTTGTTTCAAAATGGCGGCTACAAATTATTAATGCACTTGGTAGAAATATTGATGTAGGCTATGCACATATGGAGTTTTATGCAAATCGGTTCATAAATACCTTTTCATGTGAAATTAAAATTTTCAAGTGGCCGGCGCTTGGAAACAAAATGGTGAGTTAAGTTGACAAATAGGTATATGAAATGTATTTGTGAGATAAGTCTACTGTGCACATATAGTTCGAATTAATTCAAAATCTCAGAAGTCTTCATGTTGAAAAATTAAGTGGCTACCACTTCGATCAAAATGGCAGAGAAAGTTGCTCATCAAAGATATCATTGCAAATTTGAAAATATTTTTTTTTTGTAGACATTCTTTCAAAGAGGCTTTGTAAGTTAATAAAATGTTAGTTTTCTGAATTTCTAGATTTTTTTAGCATTAAAATAGCCTAATTTTTCCTTAAAAACACATTAAAAAGATCCAGTAACGCAGGTAATGTATTTGGCGCAAAATCTGGCGACTTTTCCCCTATGGCGACTTTTTGGCGACTTTTGGCGAGAAAATACTTATTATTGATATGCCAAAGATGGACGCAATAACGTGATTGGTTCACGAGTTATATGAATTTTCTAGATTTTTGTTGTTTCAATGATAAATCCATTTTTCAACTTTGATTTGAATTTATTAAGTATTTCTAAAGTTACCGTAATAACAAGTTTTCAAGTGGCGGCCAGTTGGAAACAATACAGTGGAACAAGTTGCCCAGCAAACGCATCCAAGATATTTGAAGCATAGGTTCACTGTCCAACTGTGTTTTAAATCAGTGCCGTGTTTCAAAAGTTAATTTTATGGCAAATTTTCAAGTAGCAGTCTAAGTGGTTGCAACTTGAAAACAAAATGGAAAAACAACTTTCCCAGCAAAATCATCCAGTACATTTGTATGAAAAGTTCATTGTCCAGTTCTAGTTTAAATTAAATCAGTATTTCAAAAATTATCGTCATAAGAATTTTTCAGGTGGCACCACTTGGAAAAAAGGCGGAGTGAGATGCCCAGCGAACTTGTCTGAGATATTTGAAGGATAAATCTACTACCCAAATTTCATGCGAATTGATTCTGTATTACTAAAGTTACCATAATGACAAATTTTCAAGTGCCCGCCACTTGGAAATAAAATTTCACATCAAGTCCCCAAGTAAACTTATCCTAGATATTTGAACCATAAGTTCACTATCCAACTTTTATTTGAATCAGTTTAGTATTTTAAAAGTTATCGTGATGATATATTTTCAAGTGGCAGTGTGATTTCAAGTGGCTGGAACTTAGAAACAAGATGTCAGGACAAGTTGCCCAGTGAAAACATTCAAGATAATTATATGATAATATCACTGTCCAAATTTGGTTCGATTTGGAGTATTATTTCAGAAGTTATTGTGATTTTAAATTTTCAAGTGGTCCCGCTTAACTGAAGATATCTGCCACTTTATTAAAAATAGCGGATATAGTTTACTAATACACTTCATTGAGATCCTTATGTGGTCTGTATTTACATCAAAATTCAAACAATTTCGGAAAACGCTTTTTACAATTTAAATTTGAAATTTTCAAGTGGTCTCCACTTGAAAACAAAATGGCGGAACAACTTGGTTAACAAACTCATCTAAGATATTTATAAGATAAGTTAAGACACTGTTCAAATTTGGTTACATTTGGAGTATTATTTCGGAAGTTATCATGGTTTTAAATTTTCAAGTGGTAGCCTGATTTCAAGTGGTCCCACTTAACTTAAGATATCCGCCACTTTATTAAAAATGGCGGATAAAGTTCATTAAAAAAGTTATTTGAGACACTTGTATAATCTATGTATGCATCAAAATTAAAAAAAAATCGGAATACGCTTTTTGCAATTGGAATTTGAAATTTTCAAGTGGTCTCATCTTGAAAACAAAATGGCGGAGCAACTTAGTTAACAAATTCATCTAAGTTATTTATAAGATAAGTTAAGGCACTGTTCAAATTTGGTTCGATTTGGAGTATTATTTCAGAAGTTATTGTGATTTTAAATTTTCAAGTGCTAGTGTGATTTCAAGTGGCCCTGCTTAACTTAAGATATCTACCACTTTATTAAAAATGACGGATAAATTTCATTAATAAACTTCATTGAGACCCTTATGTGGTTTATATTTACATCAAATTTCAAACAAATTCGGAATACGCTTTTTACAATTTGAATTTGAAATTTCCAAGTGGTCTCCACTTGAAAACAAAATGGCGGAGCAACTTGGTTAATTAACTCATCTAAGATATTTGTAAGATAAGTTAAGACACTGTCTAAATTTGGTTCGATTTGGAGTATTATTTCGGAAGTTATAGTGATTTTAAATTTTCAAGTGGTAGCCTGATTTAAAGTGGTCCCACTTAACTCAAAATATCTGCCACTTTATTAAAATTGCGGATAAACTTCATTAATAAACTTCATTGAGACCCTTATGTGGCCTGTATTTACAACAAAATTCAAACAAATCTTGCTTTAAATATGCTTTTTACAATGTCGGTTTGAAATTTTCAAGTGGCTGCCACTTGAAAACAAAATGTCGGAGCAACTTGGTTAACAAACTCATCCAAGATATTTATAAGATCAGTTCACTATCCAAATTTGGTTCCATTTGGAGTATTATTTCGGGAGTTATTGTGATGACAAAATTTTCATTATAGATAGATAGATAGATAAATACAGTCACTCAAAAAAGTATTGGGACACTTGACATGCATAACTGTAAAGCTTTTTATAAAAAATATTTATCACATTTAAACAAAAACAAAACGAAAGGAAAGATTGATTAGTATTTTAGCATTTTCATTCAATCTAGATTTTCAAATATAATCAAAGGCAAACAAGAGTCAAAAAAATATTGGGAAACTTTTAAAACGAGAAATTTTATCCAGTCTATAGCGCATCAATAGAAATTAAATTACTACCACTTTTTTTAAACTAGAATTTTATGCGTAAAAGTTTCGGTAGATAAGATTACTCATAGAGGAAATGGCCAGAAACAAAGATGTATCAAATGATATGCGAAATCTGGTAATAACTCATTGGAAAAATGGAAAATCAGTTCGCGTTATAGGAACAAATCTTGAAATTGAGTAAGTCTACTGTTTTTAACATTATTGATAGTTCAAGAAAACAAATAGTGTTGAAAACAAGCAAAGATGAGGGCGTCCAAGGACATTTAATGAACGTGAAGAGAGGTGGATTGTGAGACAAGTTCACATTATTCCAAAAACTAGTGCAGTAAAATTGACTCTGCAATATTAAAAGTAGGTTCGAAAAATTGGTAAATCCTGAAACTGTCAGAAATGTTTCAATAAAACAGAAATATCATGGCAGAGTACCCCAAAGAAAGCCCTACTTCAGCAAAGCAAATCAACAAGCTAGGCTGGCATTTGCTAAAGAGTATGTAAAGCAGCCAAAAGAATTTGGGGAAAATGTAATTTTTGTTGATGAAAGCAAATGTAACATTTTCGGATCGGATGGCAAGCAAAACGTCTACTGTCAAATATGGAGCTGGCAATCAATTAGTTTGGGGTTGCATGGCAAGCTCTGGTATCGGGAACTTATATTTTATTGATGGTACAATGAATAAATATGTCTATCTTGACATTCTCAAGCAAAATTTAAAGCAAAGGGCGAGCAAGCTGGGAATCTCAAGACATTTTAATTTGTACCAAGATAATGACCCGCAACATACTGCTGATATTTGCAAGTTATGGGTCCTCTACCACTGTCCTAGTGTGATTAAGACTCCCGCACAAAGTCCAGACCTTAACCCCATTGAACATGTGTGGAACTATCTGCAGCAAAAATTACATGAACACCAAATTTCTAACAAGCAGGATTTAAGAAAACTTTTGGTCGAAGAGTGGGCCAAAATACATGGATCGTTTTGCAAAATTTGACTCAATCCATGCCAAATAAACTACGAGAAGTCATAAAAAGCAAGGGCGGTCCAACGAGATATTAACTTTAAAGTTTGCATTATTTTTCTTAATTTATTAGGCAGTGTCCCAATACTTTCTTGAGCACGTTTTTTTACTAGCTTTCTTTTGTTTCCAATTATAACTATAATTGCATTAATATATGAGTTTTGTTTGAACTATTATGATTTGTATTTATCAAAATAACATATACTTCTTAATTTTGGTTTAATTTGTATATTTAAGTAAAATATTACGATAAAAATCTGTGAACTTGTAGTGTGTCCCAATACTTTTTACTTCCTTATACAAAGTATAAGGAAGTATAGTAATCCCGATTTGCGAAATGGATTTTGTATTTCACATTGCTCGAAAACGAATGATCGCTGAATGTTGCCAATTTATACGTGTGACAGTCATGATGTCTAGTTGCACACCTGCAAGTTTCGTCTGTTCGCAAGTTCTGTATGTATGTGTGTCTGTGTGTGTGTGTGTGTGTGTGGGTGTATGTCGCATAACTCAAAAACGGTTGGACGTAGAAAGTTGCGAATTGGTACATAGGTTTGTTATAACATCTAGTTGTGCACCTCCCTTTTTGGACTTTATATGATTTTCCGTTTTGGAGATATTTAGGAAAATTAGGTTCATAATGGGCAAAATGTATCAAAAAACGGTAATACCTCAAAAACGGTTTGGACAAATCTTGCAATTTAACTGACTTCTCGAGTAGCTAGACATTTGAAACTTTCAGAAAAGTTCAGAACACGTTGACATGAGTCGCCCCCCCAAGGCACAACTTTGACATGATTCCCCCCCAAGGCACAAATTTGACACGAGTCCCCTCCCCAAGGCACGAATTTGACATGAGTCCCCCCCAAGGTACAACTTTGACATGAGTCCCCCCCCAAGGCACACGAGTCCCCCTCAAGGCACAACTTTGACATGAGTCCCCCCCAAGGCACAACTTTGACATGAGTTTCCCCCAAGGTACAACTTTGACATGAGTCCCCCCAAGGCACAACTTTGACATGAGTCCCCCCAAGCCACAACTTTGACATGAGTACCCCCAAGGCATAACTTTGACATGAGTCCCCCCAAAACACAGCTTTGACATGAGTCCCCCCCAAGGAACAACTTTGACATGAGTACCCCCCAAGGCATAACTTTGACATGAGTCCCCCCAAGGCACAGCTTTGACATGAGTCCCCCCCAAGGCACAACTTTGACATGAGTCCCCTCTCCAAGGTACAGCTTTGACATGAGTCCCCCCCAAGGCACAACTTTGACATGAGTCCCTCCCCAAGGTACAACTTTGACATGAGTCCCCCCAAAGCACATGAGTCCCCCCCAAGGTACAACTTTGACATGAGTCCCCCCAAGGCACAGCTTTGACATGAGTTCCCCCCAAGGCACAACTTTGACATGAGTCCCCTCCCCAAGGTACAACTTTGACATGAGTCCCCCCAAAGCACATGAGTCCCCCCCAAGGCTAGACTTTGACATGAGTCCCCCCCAAGATACACCTTTGACATGAGTCCCCCCAAGGCACATGAGTCCCCCCCAAGGCACAACTTTGACATGAGTCCCCCCAAGGCACAACTTTGACATGAGTCCCCCCCAAGGTACAACTTTGACATGAGTCCCCCCAAGGCACAACTTTGACATGAGTTCCCCCCCAATGTACAACTTTGACATGAGTCCCCCCAAGGCTCAACTTTGACATGAGTCCCCCCAAGGCACAACTTTGACATGAGTACCCCCCAAGGCATAACTTTGACATGAGTCCCCCCAAGGCACAGCTTTGACATGAGTCCCCCCCAAGGCACAACTTTGACATGAGTCCCCTCCCCAAGGTACAACTTTGACATGAGTCCCCCCCAAGGCACATGAGTCCCCCCCAAGGCACAGCTTTGACATGAGTCCCCCCCCAAGGCACAACTTTGACATGAGTCCCCCGAAGGCACAACTTTCACTCGAATCCCCCCCAAGGTATAACTTTGACATGAGTCCCCCGAAGGCACAACTAAACATGAGTCCCCCCCCTAAGACACAACTTTGACATGAGTCCCCTCCCCAAGGCACGACTTTGACATGAGTCCCCCCAAGGTACAACTTTGACATGAGTCCCCCCAAGGCACAGCTTTGACATGAGTCCCCCCCAAGGCACAACTTTGACATGAGTCCCCCCCAAGGTACACCTTTGACATGAGTCCCCCCAAGGCACATGAGTCCCCCCCAAGGCACAACTTTGACATGAGTCCCCCCCAAGGCACAACTTTGACATGAGTCCCCCCCAAGGTACAACTTTGACATGAGTTCCCCCAAGGCACAACTTTGACATGAGTCCCCCCCCAAGGCACAACTTTGACATGAGTCCCCCCCAAGGCACAACTTTGACATGAGTCCCCTCAAGGCACAATTTTATTTTTTATTGTTTTTTTACGTATGCATGCATTTTTTTTAAATATTTTTAGCCAAATGTTTCGGCTCCAGTGACAATGTTTTTTAACATTATGTATATTTCTAAAAGTGTATAAGGAAGTCATGTGGTGCCCACATCAGATTTTTTGACAGACTGTATATAGATAAACGAAGTGATTGCAATTGGTCGATTTCTAAAGAAATCAACCTAAAAAATCACTGTTTACCCTATTTTACTGTGCATGAATGTGAAAAATGCATGAAATTCCGTATCCGCGATTGTAATGAAATGCTCGCCCTCTGGTGGGCTAAGGTGAAATTACAATAAACATGCTTTAATTCGGCTTTCATTAAGCGGCCATTGCATGCCGATGTTTAGTTTCACATATATTTTTTGAATAAAAATGAATAAATCCGGTAAAAAAGATAACACATACTGTTGTGTGCTCCAGTGTAACTTCAAAAGACCAAGAAATCCAGAATTAAGCTTCCATTTATATCCAAATGACAAATTTAAAATTTCAGTTCCTTCGGCTAATGGAAGTAAAGAATTAATCAGATGATTTGAAGCTAATATTTGTTCAATTTCAGTTAAAAATCTACTTCCGATCGAACTTTGAATAAACTGAAATATTTTTTTCCAAAAGCAATCAATTTTCCATGATGCAATGGCGGAGAAATTATAGTACGAATATTAAGTAGAATAACAAAAAGAACAATAATAAATACACGTGGATATAATATTTACTAACAACAAAAACTGAAAAAGCGCCACCTATCGATCATTACAAACGCGGATTGCAGGAATTACTAATAGACATGTATATACACTTCGCGGCATGCGCGGGAGCATTTATTTCTTCATCATTGGCTGTCTACCGCGCACTTGGTGATGATTTTTTATTTTGTGAAGAAGGTCGACGAGCTATTTACGTGATTAGCATAGCAACAATGGCAACTACATTAGTATGTCCTAGCGAGTGACTTTTTTCCATTTTAGCAAACATCACATACGTTGTACAGAGTTTATTACGTTACCGAATTTCGAGTATTTTGATGTTGAGATTTAGTAGGTTTAACGTTCCCTTAGAGCTATACAGTGGCCAGTTTACGACGGTCTGTGATTCACCCCTAGAAATGGTTCAGAGACATGTCATCACAATTTCGATCGTTTGTGAATGCCATGGCTTCTCAGCTTTAGCAAACCCCAGACGAATATTTTGTAATTTATTAACCTTGGTTGCACTACAGTTAATTTGCATTTTTTTTTTCTCGGCATTGTGAATGTTGCGCTTGTGCGTAGTATCTCTTTAAGGGTTACATTTTCAGAGGATAAAATTCGATATATCTGATAACTTCAAAATAGCATTTATGATACTTATTTGAACATGATTTACTACAAATATTCTAATAGGAAAATTTCGTAAGTTTTTGGTAATTTAAGATTTTATCAACATAGCATTGGGCGATATTCCGTATAAATATGCATTTTGAGGGTTGTTGCATTGGAGATAGTAGCACGAAAAGTAAACTACGAAATCGACCCTAATAAAATAAATTAATAGATTAGGATAAGATAAATATATGGAAATGAACGGTGGATAGCCTATTAGGCAGGGATTTCATTCTGTCACTGTATCAAGTGTTTGGTCAAATTTATTCCTCTTAACATTACTATAATATGTTATTCACTAAAGGTTTATGTCCAAAGTTAATATAATAGTCCATAATAAAACTAATTTTAAATATATATACAAAACTAAAATATAAATGCTTTTTTGGAAAATAATAGAATCGACTCCTAAAAGCAACTAATAAACTAAATAAATTAAAAATAGGTATCAAATATAATTGTAAATTGCGCCTAAAAGTAAAAAATAAATTCCTTTGACAGACAACATAAACATTACTATTAATCATAACCTTTGAAATCGGGGCAAAATTATATAACATATAATGCTTTTCACAAGTTTGATTTGAGACCGATAATTACGCTGACCGATAACTCTCGAATGAACCATCTTCATAGTTTTCTTTATTGCTTTACTATTGTATAAAATTGATATATACTAGTACATCCACGTATAGCAATGAACATCCTACGTAATTCTGGATTCATATTTCTAAAATTACTAGAGTTTTCCCTGCGACCTTTTACAGCTTGCGAAATTTTAATTGTTGCATTTGAAGCTAAATATTTTTCTGCTGTGTTTTGCAAATGGCAGAGTGAGATAGTGAGATGTATCTTTTGAATTAAGTTTAATTTGTGCATTGTATACAAATTATAAATTTTTATTTTGTACCGACTTCAAAGGTTATGATTAATAGCAGTGTTTATGTTGTCTGACAAAGTAATTTATTTTATACTTTTAGGCGCAATTTATAACTCCATTTTATGTTAATTTTCAATTTATTTTTAGTAGTGTGAATATTAATTGCTTTTTGGAGTCGGTTCTATTTCTTTTTTCCAAAAAAGGTTTATCTTTTTTCTTTACGGTGAAAATATAATCATACTAGCAGACCCGGCCACGCGTTGCTGCGGCTAAGTAATACGTTGATAATTTGATAAGGTATGTAGTATTTCCCCACAACTGGATTTGGCGATTTTTTTTTTTTTTTTGGCGCCTTTTTGAACGATAATGAAGTCGTTCTGGATTCTTTGCAATAAAATATGGTAACCTGCATGTTTTTATTTTAGATTTATGATTTAGCTTATGATTTTATCATTTATGATTTTTAGATTTATGATTTAGCCATAATCGCCAAATCCAGTTGTGGGGAAATACTATAGTTGTTACCCACAACTATAACTTATAATATAACTTCAGTAATTATATTCGGATAATTATAACTTCAGTATATCCCCACAGCTGAAGTTGGCGATTTTTCTTTGGCGCCGTTTTGAACGATAATGGTAAAATATTGAAATGGTTACTTTTTATTTAGAACGTTATGTATAGATCACAAATTTCTTAAAGAAAACGAAGTGATGCAGATTAGAATAATGCAACAAAAATTGAAAAAGCAAGGTTATGTCGTAAATAAATTTTTAACACACGTGTCACGTGAAATAAATTGTAGCATATACATAATGTATCTGATATAAGATATTAACATGTTGCAGCGGAATAAATTTCATATCTATCATCCTTGGCGGAAAAAAAAAATAATATCGCCAAATTATCTGGCACACACATTTAATTCCTTTAAAAAATCATGGTTATTTTAACAACTTATATTAAGAGAGTAATGGATAATATGAAACAATATTTCGCACAATACATATTACGAAAATATACATCTAGCTTGTATATTTTCGTGTTACGTTTTTGATCGCCAAATAGGAAAAACTCCAAGGACGACAGAGCTTTGAAATTTAAAATTAAAATTTTGTCAATTTGAACACAAAATAACTCAATCTAACATATGCACATTATAAATAATACATATCTATACAAAAATATGGGGATTAAAATCCGGAAATAATTTTCCTCGTTTTTTAATAATTTTTTACAAAAAATACAATGGGCGATTAACATAAGAAATATTTTTCTTGATTTCACAGACGGTCAGTGACGTCACACTTCGCTTGTGTATAACTACATACTTTATCAATGCGAATAAAATTGATTATGACGTCAATTTTCGTGAGATGTATAATTTAACTTTTTATAATTTTTTAACGTTCACGTTTGATTAAATGTATTTATTTTTATGTCGAAAGAAAATGAACTCGTATTTCTTCTTTTTGGCAACAATTAAATTTATGAAACTCACAGATATTTTGAAGCAACTGTAACAAAGGTCTATAATTAACAAATAATTGCAATAAAACAATATTGTGACAATAAATTGAGATAAAAACTATCCTATCTCTCAAGTTGGACCAAACTGCACACAGTGTGCAAAATTTCATTAAAATCGGTTCCTTAGTTTAGGAGTTTATCGCGGACAAACATCGTGACACGTAATTTTTATATATATACAGATTGCAGGACATGGGAATAATTTTGAAGGCGCATTCACATATCGCATTCTGACGAGAAAAGAGTCACAACTGAAAAGAATGGCAAATTTGTGTTTTTGTCACGGAAAAATGAGCATGAATTGCCCCGTGCACGAAATCGTTACAGGTCATGACCTTCCACAAAAAAAAAAAAAAAAAAAAAAAAAAAAATCTGCAGCCCTAACGTTCTAGTATTAGAGAAAAAGAAAACGCATCTTTGCATTACTCTAAATTCCTTATTTTCAAGAATTTTAACCTCAAAATCTAGAGTCCTACTAACAATGCATACAAGAATAGCAGTATGCTTACCATTTTTGCTCAGTAGATGGTAGGACGTCCCCAGCAGAGAAGATAATGGAAGTGTATAGTCATTTCCAGCCAAAAGGTAAATGCATCTTTCCTACTGCACTCTACAAATGCTACTAAAATTACTTCATTTTGTGAGAAATGTGCGGTATTTTTATGTTTTCATGACCAAAGAATTTGTTTCCAAAATATGTCATACAAAATATCTGTAAACTGTACATGAAATAAATTTCCTCTTTTTGGTTAATTATAACTTAGTTTCCTACTATTAAAACATTTTTTGATTAATTTGGTAATTAGCAGAATGTTATAATATTTCATAATTAAGATACTTACATATAATGTAGAATATCTAACCATTCATAAAATTTTATCTACCCAATTCATAACTCATTGCCGAAGGGGTTAAAAAAATAATAAAATGTATCACAATCTGAGCATCCATTAAGAAGTTATAGAACAAAAATCATCCCCCCTGTCCTAGAAACAAAAAATTTAAGCAGACAGTCAGGCATCCTCTTAGGCTAAAAGATTTCCAACAACAAAAAGTATAAAATTTGCGACATCCGTTAAGGAGTTATTGGCGGACAAACCGAAGGCAACCAAACAAGGATAAAAATAAAAACAGGCAAACAAACATTTTGTTTTTTAAATCTTAATGATTTTATAAAGAAATTTCCCTCAGGTCAAACTTTTCCCAAGAAAAAAATTATATCAAATTCGGAGCGTCCATTAAAAAGTGAGAAATGAACAAAGAACATGAAAATAGACAGACAGACATAAAAAGCCTACTAAATGAAAAGGACTTACAAAATAAATCTGATAGACAAATGAAAATAATATTTATTTTGTAACAATAAATAAATCCAAGAGATAGTTTTACTTATAGACAATACATATAATAGAAGAAATTTTCTCAAATAGCCTTCAGAGATTAAAAGAATAAAATCTTTACCAAATTTTATTTTATAACTATTAAATCTATTTATCTCTCTTTATATATATACTAGCAGACCCAGCCACGCGTTGCTGTGACTAAGTTATACGTTGAATTATATTGCAGTAAACTATTTAATAGAGTCAAATTATTATTTACGAACAAAGACGAAAACGTTGTAGCCGATGTAAAAACCCACAGGATTGAGATTTGAACCGTAGGTCAAAATTTGGAAGCGATTGATAAAAATTTTCGTAGAGTTGATATTAAGCACAAATTAATTTTATTGTAGGGTTTTATAAATTTTAATGGAGAAGCTATATATATTATTTCTAATGCTACTTAGGATAAAAATGTTAAAATGACTAATATATAAATTAAATTATATTAAAATTCTATTAAAATAAAAGTGTAAAAGAAGCAGACGATTTTAAAAATCAATTTTTATGGATGAGTGAAATATAATATGTCTAAAGCTATTTTGGATTAAAATGCTAAAAATACTAATATGTAATTTAATTTTTATTAAAATTCTATTAAAATAAAAGTATAAAAGAAGCAGACGATTTAAAAATCAATTTTTATGGAGGAGTGAAATATAATATATGCTATAATGGATAATTTTACTATAAAATGACCTCATCATTTTACATACTTTAAAGATGACAACAGCTGTAGTTATAAAAAGGAAAACAATATGTCTAAAACAGAAAAATAAGTAAATTTGATAAATATTTTAAAACTTTAAAATAGGACATCTTAGGAAATATTGGACATTTAAAGTAAATACATGTATCATTTTAAATAAATAAAAAAAAAATTGGAAAAGTTTAGTATATTTTAACAAACTGATGAGGAGGTTTTGAGTATGTTAAAACTTTAATGGTAAATTCAAGTTAATAAAGATGGGAAATATTGAGGATTAAGATAAGAATAATTATAAGATTTAAAAAAAAAAAAAACTTTTATATACCATGCTTTTAAATTTTACTATACGAATAATTTACTAATTAAAAGGAAAATGGTAAATATTCTATCATAGTTTAAAGTCAAATTTGTTTTCAAATGTCTAAATAAAATATCTGATATAAGATACTAATATGTTTCAGCGGAATAGATTTCATTTCTGTCATCCTTGGCGAAAAAAAGAATATCGCTAAATTATCTGACGAAAATATTTAATTCCTTTAAAAAATCATGGTTATTTTAACAACTTATATTAAAAGAGTAATGCAGAGCTGCCAACCTATAATCCGGCAAATTGTTAGTACCGCCCCTTTTTCTACACCACTTAATTTTTAAAGTAATTTTCTTCAAATATATTTGCGATGAATTAAGAAGAAAAAAAATCTAAGAAATGACTGGTGTAGAAAAAGGGGCGGTACTAACAATTTGCCGGATTAGGTTGGCAGCTCTGGTAATGAATAATTTGAAACAATATTTCGTACAATACATATTACATGTCATACATACGTGCAATGAATAATACATGTTACATTTCGTGCAATATATACATCTGGCATGTATATTTTCGTGTTATGCTTTTGGTTGCTTTTACAAAAAAAAAAAAAACAAAAAAAAATCACTAAGGTAGTTTTATATTAAAGTTGTACAAAAAATAGTCGCCAATAGAAATATATTTATTTAAACGTTTCAATTTAATAATAGCCTCATAACTGTCATAATAGCCTCATTTTTTATGTATTATTTTTAAAGTATGAATTTAAATTAATCGTATAGGCCTTTTCTGAGAGAGGGGAGGGGGGAGGCAGGCAAAAACCTGCTTCTGTACTAATAGAAGAGAGTAGTTATCTTTCTCTTTGCCTGCATGCAACATAGAGGGAGGAGGGACATTAATTCATTAAATTCATTTTTTTACTTATTTTTATTTCATATTATTTCACGCGCACTTTTTATTTCCTAATTCAAAATTATTAAAAAAAACTTTTTCGATATCGCTTGTAACGATACTGATTATTATTAATTTTCTTTTCTTTTTCTTTCAATAATAACAAAAAAAAAAAAAAAAAAAAAAGATTTTGATTAAATTCTGGCAAAAGCAGAATTTAGTTTAGGACGGAGGACTATTAGTTTCTTTTCTTCCCAATTATAACATCGCTTTCAAATTATTCAATTATATTTTCGATAAATTTTAGATTTCGATAAATGTCCAACTATCGAAAAATGATTTCGACAAATGTCCAACTATCGAAAACGACAACGCAAAAATCCCAGATTGAGACTAATAGGCCCCCAGTCCTAAAAAAAAGAAGCCAAGGACGACAGAGTTTTGAAATTTAAAATTAACATTTTGTTGATTTGACAGCAAAATAACTCAATATAACACATGCATACGATAACTAATACATATCTATACCCAAATATAAGGATTAAAATCGGGAAATAAATTTCCTCGATTTTTAATAATTTTTTACAAAAAATCCAATGGGTGATTAACATAGGAAATCTTTTTCTTGGCTGCACAGACGGTCAGTGAGTCACACTTCACTCGCGTATGGAACTCATAGATATAGTATAGTATATAGAGAGTGATCATTGGGGAGAAAAAGGTGTTTCCTTTTCACTTGGGAAAAGACGACGTTTTTACCAAAATATGGCCGTCTTTTCCCTAGTGAATACACCACAGAATAATAATAGAGGAAGAAGGAGCACTCCTATACTCTAATGCTTAAAACCCTCTTCTAGTGAATTGCCAGCGAAAGCTACTTATGCTCCTTATTACCTTGAATTAGGGCACCCATCCTCGGCACATTTATCGCTATTTGTTGTGAATGCTGCCTTGCTAACTGATTGACAGAGAGACGAGACGATTCAAAAATCTCGCCAACAAGTCGCCAACCAATCAGAATGAAGCATAGTTACAACCCTGTACCCGGCATTCCTGGAATTTACAAACCAAAACCAAAACATATACGCTCCTTCTTCCTTTATTATTATTCTATGGAATACACACGGGAATACATACGAATATTTTAGCAAATAAAATTTATGAATAATTTATTTACTAAAGGTGAATGAAAAACTCCAGATACAGTTTCAAATTCATATTTCTTTTTTTTTTTTTTTTTTTTTTTTTTTTTAATACCTCTTAAAGGCTGATTCCAGAGCTTTTTTTTCGGCATCAAAAATATTTATACGATAACATGGGTATGATAGATCTATATATATTACTACATCTATGATAGAACTACGTTAGCACCATTAGCACTTTATCAATGTGTATAAAATCTTTAAATTGATTATGACGTCAATTTTCGTGAGATGCATAATTTAACTTTTTATAATTTTTTAACGTTCACGTTTGATTAAATGTATTTATTTTTATGCCGAAAGAAAATGAACTCGTATTTTTTTTTTTTTTTCAACAATTAAACTTATGGAACTCGCAGATATTTTGGAGCAACTGTAACAAAGGGCTATAATTAACAAATAGTTGCAATAAAAAGATATTGTGACTTTAAATTGAGATAAAAACTATCCTATCTCTCAAGTTGGACCAAACTACACACAGTGTGCAAAATTTCATTAAAATCGGTTCCTTAGTTTAGGAGTTTATCGCGGACAAACATCGTGACACGTAATTTATATATATATACTAATATATATATATACATATAAGAAAAACTGTAAGGAAACGAAGTTATTTAACGAAAGATTGTTCTTATAGAAAACAACACTAATGTGAATCAAGATTGTTAAGGGGAGGTATAATAAAAAAGAAGTTGATCACAATTTGTAAATTAATTCTTCACTGACATGAAATCTTATACTATTAATCTTATATATATTTGTATATATATATATACTAAATACCGGGTGATCCAAAAGTCAGGACAAACTTTAAAAATGAATAATTCGAAAACGAATCAAGATACAAAGATACGGTTTGCACCAAACGGATGGAAAAGAAGCCGGGTTTTGTGTGGCAACGAAAAAAAAATAGTTCTGTTGGCGACATACAGATGGCGCTGTCGGATTTCTGATGTAGGATTATGCAAAGCAACAAATGATATAAAAAGGAGAAACTGCGGCAGGTAATGGTTGTCGAAGCTTACATGCATCGAAATATCATATTCTCAGTCGCTACTTTAATCACGCATGGCCTCCAAGATCTCCCGATCTGACACCCTGTGATTTTTGGCTGTGGGGATTCTTGAAGTCAAAAGTGTACCGCAACCAACCGGAATCGCTAGCAGCACTGAAAGATGACATCCGCCAAAATGTGTCTGCCATAACGCAAGAAATGCTACTAAATTCTGTGAACGGTGTGTGGTGAATCGTTACTTCTGAATGATGGACAGCACATTGAGCAGTTATTATTGTAGTAGTACTAATTAACAGTAATTAAGCTGACTTGTAAGTTATCAACACTTTTTTCATTTGTAAATCATCTTTTGGTGAAATAAAACACTATAGCGCCATCTGTTGGTCGCCAACAGAACTAATTTTTTTTTCGTTGCCACACAAAACCCGGTTTCTTTTTTATCCGTTTGGTGAAAACCGTATCTTTGTATCTTGATTCGTTTTCGAATTATTCATTTTTAAAGTTTTTCCTGACTTTTGGATCACCCGGTATATATATACTATATGTATGTATGTATATTTCACTGTTCTCGAAAACGGTAGCTCGGACAGTCACGTGATTTAACACAAAGGTGCCCCCGATGGGTCACTGTGCACATTGAAGTCAGATTTTCGAATTTATGGTTAGTTGTCTTTTAATTAATAAAAATATGGAAATAATAAGCTAATAATAGCAAAAAATTAGCCATTTAAATTTTATCCATAATTTAGTTGTTGCCAAAAACAATTTACAAGTTCATTTTTTTTTCCCCGACAAGAAAATAAATACATTTATATGAACGTGAACAATAAAAAATTATAAAAAAAAATAAATTATGCATCTCACAAAAACTGACGTCATTATTATTTTAAAAACATTTTTACACATTGATAAAGTGCTAATATAGTTTACGATGCTAATATATGTTGTACTAAAATCTGTTTTATTTATAGATCTTCCTGGCGATTTTTTAAATTTTTGCGTTGAAGTACACCGAGCATTTTTCGCCAAGAAGTTTAATTTAGCAAAAGATTTTAATCTAGGTAGCGTATCAAAAATGTAACAATTATAAAATATTACGAAAAGAAAAAAATAAATAATAAACCGAAATAGTAGTCACATAAATGATCTTTTCCTATCAGTGTCTTCCCATATGCGCGATTCTCATTTGCAAGAAGTGGTGGAAAAGGGGTCGGGCCATTTGGCCCAAAATCTCCCATAATGACAGCATTTGATGGATCTGTAAAAACCGCAAAAACATGCTATAAACCAAACCTTATAGAGCGCCATTTTTGAACGAGCTAGGGGAATACACATCTGTTTGGCATGATTTCTTCTCTCCGTAAATTCTTCCCCAAGTGGTCCACAGATAACTGGAAAAATCCCTATTTTAAGAGGGGTGAATATTCAGTGGTTCATATTTGTTCCTCGGTCATTAGAAATGTCAGAGCTTGAACTAATTGATAGCAAAAGAAGTGGCAAGCCTTTTATGCATGATAACTTTCTCTTTAAAAATAAATAAATAAATAAATAAAAACGAAAAAAAATAATACTGGAAATGCATACAGGATAACTATTATGCTACAGTGATTACATCAAATAATAAATTAGAAAAAGTCAATGGATAGATTTAATAAAAGAATTATAATACATTTGTTTTTTAACTGAGTTCACTTTTTTTTTTTTTTTTTTTTTTTTTAACAAGAACAGTTGCTTCTTACTTCTTATGCTTTGGTTTAATTTCGATTTATCGTAAGGTATCATAAATTGAATTGATTATAATTATCTAGGGAAAATTTAAGGTAAATTTGTTCTGAAACTAAATGTTTTTAAAAATAAATTTGTTAGAATTAGCAGAATTAATTGATTTCATATTTGAATTAAAGTCATCACATGATAATTTATTATTTGGTAATATATATTAAATCTTATTAGTCCATGTTATATTCAGTGGCATTAAATCTTCTGTTACCCTGGTTATTGCTGCGTTTTAAAAATTAATTTACTATATATGTGTGTGTGTGTGTGTAATATTATATTAATACTTTGAAATATAACATATATTTTACTTTAAATAAAATAGATTTATAAATATAAATTATTATTTTAAATCATAATATATATGATCTATTTAGTTAAAATAAGCTTTATTTATAAATATCAATCATCATAATATATATATATATATATATATATTTTCCCTAATAATATAAATATTTTATTTTAACTTTTGTTCCTTATCACATGGTCTATGCAGAGGTTTTAGGGAAATATAAGCACCCGTAACACTTATTTAATCCGCTCCACCCGTTTGGCCTTGATGGCCTCTGCTCCTTCTTATTGTTATTTCAGTTTTACTTGTTTGGATATTGCCCTTGTTGTACAAAAAACTATAGTTTTTTGTTCTTATATTAAATATCTGTATTCATGTCTTGTATCATATATATATCTATATATACAAGCTGGAAATATATATATGCTGGAAAGATTATCAATTGCTCTGTTATTGAATTTTATTTACTATAAAATAAAAAATCTATGAACTATTTACAATTTTTATTATTTAATTTTTAAGCAAAGATTATGAAGGTCTCTCTTTCCCTCTCTCACTCAGTTTTTATTTATTTATTTATTTATTATTATTATTGTTGTTTATACATTACATTTAAAAATCATTTAATCAATGTTTTCCTTTGGAACTTTTCTTAATAGTTATTTTGGCAAAATTAAACAGTCGTCTGCCTTAACACACATTACTGCGATCGACAACTAATATTGAAGTATCCAATAAGTATTCCACAATGTAAACAAACGCGCTTCGAAATTAATGTCTTTAAATTACATAAAACTATTTTATTGGAGCCAGAGTACTGTTTCTTTCTGACATGAGATAGAAAATCGTCAACATTTGTGGTAGACCACTTTGAATTTTGCATATGTAGAAATCTATTACAGAATACAAAATTTTACAAAAAGGAAAAATTGTAAGCAAATTAGGATTCAAGTATTAAATTAAATTTGTTTTTTAAATATTTTCCTTTTCAGACTTTCTTCCATATATATAAGTAAAAGATATTGGATTCCTGAAAATTTACGGACTCTGGTATTTGATGGATTTACGCGTTTTGAGATGTTCTGAACACGATATGACTGTTTTTAGAAAATGTCTGTCTCTGTATTTGCCTGTGTGTGTATGTATCACAAATTTTGTGGACGCTGTATCTCACTAGCCAATAAACGAAATTCAACTAAAGATGGTATTTAGTTGGACCCTGACCTAAACTGGTGCTGATTACATTTGGAGATCAATCTTTCAACAGGTGACACTGTATTACTTTTTTTTTTTTTTTTCTTTTTTACGTGGCAGTATAGGACAAAATTTCGTATAAATATACAAATGAGACTTATTTTATATACGTGTTTATAAAATTAATATGAATGATTGATAATAGTAGTAGTAAACTAGGAAAAAAAAGTGTGTGCATGTAGGATTATCGCACACACACCCCCCCATTTCCCCTGGGGGTGAAAATTTTCAATATGGGTACCTTTAGAAAGAACTCGTCAATACCTTTAAAACGAATGGTTGAACCATAAATCTGTGATGATTTAAAACAAATTTAGCAATTTTTTTCATTCTTAACGGAAAAAAAAAAAAAAAAAAAAAGAAATCTGCAGTGACTCCACTCGACTTTTCGAACATTAACTTATTAACGGTTGTATAAATAAGTTAAAGTAAGAGAAGTCATTAAATAAACAAAAGAGAAAATTATAATCGATTATACGAGTGTTTTTCTCTTTTTAGTATGTTGTTTAAATTAGTAACGCTATTGCCCTTCAAATAATTTGAGCCTATAGATCAAAATGATACAGAAATTTTCGTTGTGTCCCTGTAAAAATCTATAAATTCTGGAATCATTAAAATCTATACAATTCGTACGACGGTGACCAATAAAATAAAATTATATAAATTTTCAGCTCAATCGGATGAAGCGTTTAGATGCTGTCGCATATTAAATAATCTGAACCCATAAGCCACAATGATAAAGATTTTTTTTTTGTGTCCTTGTAAAAATTATCTAACTGCTATAGATTCTCCAAAATTCATACAGCTCGTGTGAAGGTGATCTATAATATGTATATAAATTTTCAGTTCAATCAGATATGGCGTTTAGACGCTATCGCACTTTAACGAATTTAAGCCCGTAGGGCATAATGATAAATTTTTCGTTGTATCCCTGTAAAAACACTATACGTGTTAGATTCACTAAAATCTATCTAGTTGGTGCAACGGTGACCTATAATATGTGTACAAATTTTCTGCTCAGTCGAGTAAGGGATTTAGACGCTATCGCACTTAAAAAAAAATTGAGCCCGTAGACCATGATGATAAAGAAATTTTCCCTGTGACCTTGTATAAATCTATAAGTGCCGAAATCTACTCGCCGAAATCTATACAGTTCGTGCGACGGTGACCTGTAACATGTACATAAATTTTCACCTGAATCGGTTGATGCGTTTAGACGATATTGCATTTTAAAAAATTTGAGTCCATAAGCCACAATGATAAGGAATTTTCTTTGAATTCCTCTGAAGAAGCTATAAGTGTTACATAGTCCGAAATTCATATAGTTAAGTGTGGCGGTGATCCATAGCAGGTATATAAATTTTCAGTTCAATCCGATATGGTGTTTAGACGCTATCGCACTTTAAACAATTTGAACCCATAAAGCATAAGGGAAAAAAATATTTCGTTGTGCCCCTGTAAAAGAACTATACGTGGCAGTAGCACTTCGTGCAACGGTGACCTTCAGCATAAGTATAAATTTTTAGCTCAATTGAATAAGGCGTTTAGACGCTACAATTAGTAAATGACGGTTTAAATAATTTGGGCCCATAATGATTAAAAAAAAAAAAAAATTGTGACCCTGTAAAAAAAATATAAAGGCTAGATTCACAAAAAATTCTACAGTTTGTGCGGCGACGGTGATTGATAACATGTATATAAATTTTCAGCTCAGTCGAATGAGGCATTTAGGCGCTATCGCACTTTAAAAAATTTGGGTCCATAGACCATAATGATAAGGAATTTTTCTTTGTGTCCCTGTTAAAAAATTGTAAGTGCTTGATTCACCAAAACCAATAGGGTTCGTGCTATGGTGACCTATAACATATGTACCAACTTTCAGCTCATTCGGACAAAGCGTTTAGACGCTATTGTGTTCACTCACATACATCATCGTAAATACAGTAAGTATGAATACACAAAACGTGTAGAAACACCAAAATCTCAAAGTCGGATTTGTTACATGATTACAATACGTTCCTCACTATAGTGTTCGGAAAGTAAAAAAAGTCGCATTTCTTCTGATTTTGGTACAAAATTGACTTTCTTTCAGCATTTAGTGTTAAACTGTGAGATAAAAATCGTCTGCATTCATCATGAAAAATAATTTTAATAATTTAATAAATAAAATGTACTGCGTGAATTCATATAAAATTATATAGAAGAAATTATATAGTTCGTGTACAGGGACATCCAAGAGAATTTAAATACATTATGTCTACGGGGTAATTTATGGAAAGTAGAGTGTAACAATCGTAGGCTGACTTAAACAAAACGGAATGAACAAAATTTTGCACATACATAAAAGCATACTTTGTGTAGATTGTGTAATAAAACCATTCATGATTTGTTAACAGGGCTACCCAAAGTATTTGGATATATTGGGGCTATATTTGGAAATTGTTAGAATTGTAATTCCTTTGCGTTAGATGTTTTTTAAGTAAGTCTAAATTTAAGTACACAATACTGATTACATTGCATATTGTTTATAGACAATATGCAGGCAAGGGATATCCAAAATTGGGCTAAACGTTCTTGTCTAGTGAATGTAATTGATGAAAGCGCTTTGCTACATTTTACAATATCGGCGAACATTGCTCAGAAAGGAAAATTATTTTTTCATATCCATACTGTCAACAAAGTATTTTTGAAGTTCTCATTTCAAGTCGTTTTTTTTTTTTTTTTTTTTTTTTTTTTGTATAATATCAAATTTTTAGGCGCCCTGATTAAGAAAGTCCAATTTTTAGCTGTTGATCTGTATATAGATCTGTTATCAGCATAACATAAAAACAAATAACTGCAAGAAAATCAAAATTGGTATTTTAAAGATCGTATTAGGTTACCACTCAAACAAATTGAACAAGGTTGGCAAGTTTGAAGGCAAATTATTAACAGACTTGATATATCTATTTTTAAGTAAATGTAGACACCCACAAAGCCACTTACATCCCTAAGACATCTATAAAAGTTCAAAAATGATCCATTAAACTTCTAGAAATTCCTACACATATTTATTAGCACGACATAGGTCACACTTTTTTTACATCCATTAGATGTCTGTTAAATATCCGATAAATCTCCAAATATCCAATAATTAGACTTGTTAAATCTAATAGATATTGAAAATATCTGCGTATTAGACATTGAAAAATTCACATCAAAATTTCGTCTGTCATTTAAACATCTAATAGATATCTATAATTAATTCATGATATCCAGAATTTTTAATGAACATTCTTAAGATATTTCGTACCTTTTTATGGATCATTTGAGGCAATTTAGATGTCTAAATGATATAAGTGGCTGTGTGGGCACGATAAATAAATGGAGAGATGGGGGGCTAAAGGGGGGGCAGTAGACCTCCTCACATGTCAAATAGAATTGTTCTTAAGCTTATTTTAGATTACTTTTAAAGTACAATGAACATTTTTATCTTACCTTATTTGTCTTAAGACTTAAGTATGCATTAGATCTTTATAGTATTGAAATGCCCCTGAAACCTGTCTCTGGTAGATCCCTAAAAGTATTAGCGTAATGTATTTTCGTCAATTACGGACTTGCGCGCAGTACCTGATAAAAATTGGTTCAGCAGAAGGGATTAAAAAAAGTTTCGCAAGATTTGTCACAGGCAGATTGATTTTTGACTCTGGAAACTATCCTTAGGGTGATAAACCTAAGTAAATAATAGCATATTGCATTGTCGTCGACTAAAAACTCGATTACATATTATGTGTAAAACTTTTTTGCTAGAAATGGTTTAAAAATTTACTGCAAGATTTGATCTAGACGGATAAAATAACCAAGTTCAAAAAATTTGCGTTAAAAAAAAAAATAATAATAATAATAATTACAGGCTGTTAAATTGAATAACTGAGATAATTAAATTATTTTCTTTTGAAAGCATTTTTGACTTCCTTGATATTTTAAACATAAAAATATTGCAAAAATTTGTCATACAAAATTGATCTTCAAAAATATTACTGCACATGCGCAAACGTTTATTACTCATAGGTATAAAATTAATCAAAATTTTAAAATGATCGATAACTATTATTTTAGGTTGATTAAAAATCTATATATTTCTCTAACGTGGACCAGTTACGATTCCATTTTGTAGAAAACGGTGCAATAGTGACTTAATAAAATACGCGATGATAAAAAGAATACATAAGCTACATTTAGACACACGAACTCAATTCAGCGATCTAAGAAGAAAAAGAAAAATGACAACATTTATCTGATGAGATCATTTTATAAAATTGTAATCTATTTTTATAAGCTGCATCTTTATCATCTTTGCAAGCGTCATTTTAAGCCTATCAATACTTTAAAGATATAAACAAAATATGAATTATATTTATATGTTGATTTAAAAAAATGTAATAATCAAAAGTATAATCAAAATACGTGCTGTTGTTTTTTTAATAAAAAAATACGGCAAAGTGAATAAATAAAAGGCGGCAAAAATTTAAAAGTCGCCATGGGGTTCCTATAAAAACCCTGTCTTGTTACGAAAACTGAGGCGTCAAACAACATTATTATTATTATTTATTTATTTTTTTTTTTTTTTTTATTTTTTTTTTTCTATGGATAATTTGGTTTAATTATGATAAGCAATTCATCCTACAAAAACTAATAATAATTTGGCGTCTGATGAATTAAAATTTAAATTGTTCGTGATATTGGTATAAGATTAATAGGTTTCAAATTTTAAAGGTAAATAAAACAAGAACGAAAAATCGTGCTGTACGCATAGATTATTAACATTTTCCAACTTACACACGTCTTTTATCATATAACTTTAATGTTCTTTGGCTACGTTTTGACTCAACGGGCAGTCAGAAGGGCTGAAAGGGTCTTTCGATAGACTAATTACATTCATAATCACTCTTAAACATTAATGGAAAGTGTTAAAAATGCTTAACGCAAAAGAAAATGCTGCCATGAGATTCTAATTGCAGCCCTTAATGTATCTGAATATTTTAATGTAGCCTTATAAATCTGAAGGTTCACCATATCCTATTCTGTACAAAACATTCTTTTAGCATATTGACAATAAATGCCAAATTTTTTTATGCTTTTACAGCAGAAAATTATTTAAATTCTATTTATAAAAAATGTGTGTCCTAAAACGCAATGCATTGGAATTTTTTTTGGTGTCCCTGTACACAAACCGGCTATACAAAACATATTAATGACATTTTAAATGGGAAACATTCAATAGTGAGCTTGGATAACATATATCAATTTTTTTAAAATTCTGAAAATATTTAAGGACGCTGGGGGTGGGCTGACGGACAGATAGAGAGATGAACAGTCGGACAGACAGGTACACAAACTGAAATCATATTCACTGTTAAAAATTGTTATAACGTGTAATGTAAACGAAAGTGCAATTCCAGCAAATTTCCAATAATATACCTTAATGTTACTGAATATTTTTGTATAGCCCTGTAAATCTCATGTTAATTATACTATATGCTATAGAAAGCCTTCTTTTGTGCATATGAATAACATATTTCAATTTTATTAAGATTTGTGCAAAGTAAAGTTAATAAATTTTGACTTATAGAAAGACCTCTCATAGAATGCAATGCTTTGAATTACTTTTAGTTAAACCTGTAGACGAACCAATGATGGTATTTATTCCATTTTCAGTAGGAAACATCCGATAGTGAACTTGAATAACATATTTTAAATTCTTTAAGACTTGTGTAAATACATTAAAATATGGTTTATAGAAATACCTCACATAGAACACAATGCTTTGGAAAACTTTCGGGTGTCCCTGTACACAAACCAATAGAGGTATTCATTTCATTTTCAATAGGAAACATCCGATAGTGACTTTGAATAAAATATATCAGTTTCAAGAAATTCCATGAATATTTACGGGAGTTAGTGCACGGACAGACTGACAGAGAAACAGAAATCATAAATACTTTTCAACCTTGTTGGAAAATGTTAAAAAGAAAGAAATTGCGCAAATTTCACACGGGTTTGCTAGTTGTTATTTATCTGTTTTTTATATTTTTAAACTTCTTATTTAGTGTATTAGTAATTAAATTTTTAATTATTTTTTAAATGACTTATAAACTGTTTGACAACGAATATTTATTTTATTTTATAACTCAAAATAAAATTTGCAAGATTTTTAGATGAATTAATAATTTTCTTTTAGTTTTCGGGTTTCTGGTCGAGTTCGGGTAAAAAGAGATTGGTTTTCGGATCAGATTCATGTATAAAGTACTATAACGTGTCGTAAAAATTCTCTATTTACAAATTATTTATTAAATTTATTTTCCATGGTAAATGCAGACGATTTTTACCTAAAAGTAGTATGATACTGAATGCCGAAAAAAGTCAGTTTTGTACACACATGAGCATAAATGAAATATCAGCCCCCCCCCCCTTTTTTTTTTTCGTTAAAAATGAAAAAAAAAAATCTATAACTTCGTTTTAAATTATCACAAATGTATGGTTCAACCATTCGTTTTAAAGGTATTGACGAGTTCTTTCAAAAGATACCCATATTGAAAATTTACACTCCCTTGGGGGTACTACCCCCAAGGGGGGGAAGCAATGCTCCTATATGCACAAACTTTTTTCCTAGTTTTCTACTACTATTATCAATAATTGATGTAATTTTTACAATCAAGCATTAAGAATAACTTTCATTAAGTACATTTATATGAAATTTTGTCCTATACTGCCATGTTAAAAATTTAGGAAAAAAAGGATGACAACGCTACCTGTTAAGTGATTGATCCACAAATCTAATCAGTACCAGTTTAGGTCAAGGTCCAACTAAATACTAAGTTTGGTTAAATTTTGTTCATTGTTTCGTGAGATACAGCAGCCACAAAATTTGCAATACGCACACAGACAGACAAATATTTTTTTAAAACAGCCAAATCGTGATCAAGATATCTCAAAACATGAAAAACCGTCGAAAACTAGAGTTCGAAAATTTTCATGAATCCAATACTTTCTTCGGATATTATTATATAAAAGAAGTAAAATTTAGATTTTTTTTTTCTAAGATTTTTCTTTTTGTCAAAAATTAAAAAAAAAAAAAAAAAAAATCGATACTTTTATTTTAAATTTATTATTATAGATTATCGCAGATCAACGGTTCAACAATTCGTTTTAAAGACATACGAGCACGAGGGGATAGGGATGTTTATACATATACAGAAGTTTTTTCCTAGTTGACAATCACTATTATTAAGAATTCTTTTTAATTTCATAATGATTATTAAAAAGTAATTCCCTTTGTGTACATTTATACGAAATTTTGCCATATGCTGCCATGGTAAAAATTTAGAAAAAGCGAGATGGCAACGCCACCTGTCGGACGATTTTCATCAAAATTTGAATGGCACTAATTTATGTAAGATGCAACTACATATTAAATTTTATGGAAATTCTGTGCAGTGTTTCCAATTGCCACAAAGTTTTGTCACACACACAGACAAACATTTTCTAAAAATGGTGTTCTAGATCTCTCAAAACGTGCAAATTCCGAGGTCGAAAATTGTTACGAATCCAATGCTTTCTTCTATTGAATATAGAAGAAAGTAATAAAAACAATAAATGCTAGATTCTCTTAAAATTATACAGTTCGCGTAATGGTGTTCTATAATATGTATATAAATTTTCAGTTCAATCGAAAAAGACGTTTAGACACTATCGCGCAACAAATAATTTGAGCCCATAAGCCATAATCATAAAGATTTGTTTTTATACTCGGACAAAGAAAAATAAGTATTAGATTTACTCAAATCAACAAAGTTAGTGCGATGGTGACCTGTAACATGTATATGAATTTTCAGCTTAATCGCATTTAGGCGCTATCGCACTTTGAACAATTTGCGCCATAATCATAAAGAATTTTTCTTTGTGACTTCTGTAAAAATCTATAAGTGCTAGAATCACCAAATCTTTTTCAATATCGCGTTTGTAATGCGTTATTTGCACATGTAATTATTTATTGATTAATTCACGCATTGGGATACTTAGCTATGTAAGAAATTTAAAGCTACTTCAGAATTTCCCATGCCTATCTAAAAATTTGAAATCTGCAACTTTGATTTCTTCCTCCGTATCGTTTACAGAAATTTCCAGATGCGTTTTAAGGAAATATAACTAATTGCAATGATGATTTCTTATCTGACCCCAAGCCACGGACGGATAGCGCGGACAATTAACATGACTGATAACTTTCAGAGAACATGTGTTTACCATATTCTTCACTAAACATTGATGACAAACTTTTTTTTTGTTCTTATTCTAATTAAAATATACACATGGTAATTAATCTATAATTGTCATGCTATTCAATATAATATTAAGGAAGATACCTCTCGAACTGTGTCAGGTGCGAACTGTACCAGGTGCCACTTCAAAAAACAGAATTTGGACCGCGATTTTATTTTAATAAAATGGATGAAATGTTATATAAGGATTTAATTAGCTGTACAAAGTATACCGTTAAACCGATAGTTACGAAACTTCGTACTCTTATTTATCGGAATAAAATCTATCTAACGCCATAATGTTTAGCTCAATCAGATAATTAGTTCACAAGATAATAATTAAAAACTCCATTTTAACTTTAAGTTTTTTTTAAGAAAAACAATGTTACTATGTTACCAAAAAAAAGATGAAAGGAAAGAAAGAAACGTGTTTATTTATTTATTTATTTACTTATTTATGTTCAACATAAACGGAAATATATTTATGGATGTAAACCTGTATTATCAAAAATTTCTGATGAAATGACGTTACAATAGATTAAAATTGTTTATTAAAATTTATTTATTTTTAAAATATTAATTTCAACTAACCGAATACTTTTATATGCTTTTTACTTTCCGAACGTACAAGTATTGTAATCATAACGAAAGCTCGATTTTGAGATTTAGGTCTATCGATTGGCGGAAAAAAAGTCACGCGTAAGAAGATCTATTGAAGGAAAATAAATAAATAAAAATGCGTTTTCAGTTTTGAAATGCGTTTAAAAGCTTGTAAGAATGTTTTAATGTGATGATTACTTATATTTAGTATAAAAAATGAAAACTATGTGAAATAAAGGCAGTGTTCAAACAAATGAAACTCAAACAAAACTAAGGAGGAGCAGAGGCCACCACGGCTTAAGACGGGTGTAGTGGGATAAACAAGTTTTACAGGCGCTTAACCTCTGCAGACCATATTATAAGTAAGAAAAAGTTAAGATGAGATTATTTTTATTTTAGGTAAAATATATATAAATGTATATATATGTGTGTATGTTTGAAAAGGTTTGCAATATATATATATATATATATATATATATAATTACTGATATTTATAAACCAAATTTATATGAACTAAATCAATCATATGTATTATGAGTTAAAGAGTTAAAATAATGATTTATGATTATATATGTGTGTATATATACCTATATATGTGTGAGTGTGCGTGTTAATAGATGCTTTTGAAAGCTATATAAAGAAAATTATTTATTCAAATATAAAAATTCAATTTTTTAAAATTTTTACTTAAAATTAAAATTAATTTTTATAATCAATAATAAGAATTTATTAGTTTTTAAATTCTTAATATATAACAAATTTTTAATAATATATATATACTATATATATATATATATATATGTATATATATATTGTTCTTGCGATGTTGTGTACACATAATAATTAACTAACAAACACACGGATAAACCATATCAGTTTTATGATTTTTAGTTTTCTCACAACTCAAAACGTGTAGAAATGTATAAAAAAAAATCTGATGTGGGCACCACATGACTTCCTTATACACTTTTAGAAATATACATAATGTTAAAAAACATTGTCACTGGACCCGAAACAGTTGGCTAAAAATATTTTTAAAAAATGCATGCATATGTAAAAAAATAAAATAAATAAATAAATAAAATTGTGCCTTGAGGGGACTGATGTCAAAGTTGTGCCTTGGGGGGGGGAACATGTCAAAGTTGTGCCTTGGGGGGGACTCATGTCAAAATTGTGCCTTGGGGGGACTCATATCAAAGTTGTACCTTGGGGGGGGAGTCATGTCAAAGTTGGGCCTTGGGGAGACTCATGTCAAAGTTGTGCCTGGGGGGACTCATATCAAAGTTGTGCCTTTGGGGGAACTCATGTCAAAGTTGTGCCTTGGGGGGACTCATGTCAAAGTTGTGTTTTGGGGGGGAATCATGTCAAAGTTGTGCCTTGGGGGGGACTCATGTCAAAGTTGTGCCTTGGGGAGGGGAATCATGTCAAAGTTGTGCCTTGGGGGGGAACTCATGTCAAAGTTGTGCCTTGGGGGGAACTCATGTCAAAGTTTTGCCTTGGGGGGATCTCATGTCAAAGTTTTGCCTTGGGGGGGACTCATGTCAAAGTTTTGCCTTGGGGGGGGGACTCATGTCAAAGTTTTGCCTTGGGGGGACTCATGTCAAAGTTGTGCCCTGGGGAGGGGACTCATGTCAAAGTTGTGCCTTGGGGGGACTCATGTCAAAGTTGTACCTTGGGGAGGGGACTCATGTCAAAGTTGTGCCTTGGGGGGACTTATGTCAAAGTTGTGCCTTGGAGGGGACTCATGTCATAGTTGTGCCTTGGGGGAGACTCATGTCATAGTTGTGCCTTGGGGGGACTCATGTCAATGTCATTTTGAAATCGATTGCAACATTTGTACAGGTAACGCCGCCGAAGGAAGCAGGGACCCTAAACAGTTGGCTAAAAGTATTAAAAAAACGCATTTTCACCGTGTTCTGATCTAGTCTGAAAGTTTCAAATGTCTAGCTAGTCGAGAAGTTAGTTAAATAAATTTTCTGTTGAATCACATAAACGCTGCTGAAAGCAGCGGGTATTAGGAACAGTTGGCTAAAAATATTTTAAAAAATGCATTGTCAATGTGTTCTGAAAGTTTCTGAAAGTTTCAAATGTCTAGCTAGTCGGGAAGTCAGTTAAATTGCAAGATTTGTCCAAACTGTTTTTGAGTTATTACCGTTTTTTGATACATTTTGGCCATTATGAACCTAATTTTCCTAAATATCTCCAAAACGGAAAATCATGCAAAGTCCAAAAAGGGAGGTGCACAACTAGATGTTATAACAAACCTATGTACCAATTCGCAACTTTCTACCTCCAACCGTTTTTGAGTTATGCGACATACACACACACACACAGACACACACACACACATACATACAGACGTCACGAAAAATCGTGTAAAATCCCTTATATCTCTAAAACGAGAGCTCGTGTTAAGACGATACTTGCAGGTGTGGAACTAGACATCATGACAGTCACACGTATAAATTGGCAACATTCAGCGATCATTCGTTTTCGAGCAATGTGAAATACAAAATCCATTTCGCAAATCGGGATTACTATACTTCCTTATACTTTGTATAAGGAAGTAAAAATAACTAACAACAATAAAAAAAAAGAAGAAGAAGAAGCTGATGTGGGAACCACATGACTTCCTTATACACTTTTAGAAATATACATAATGTTAAAAAATATTGTCACTGGACCCGAAACAGTTGGCTAAAAATATTTAAAAAAAAATGCATGCATACGTAAAAAAATAAATAAATAAATAAATAAAATTGTGCCTTGAGGGGACTCATTTTAAAATCCTTGGGGGGGGGGGGGGGACTCATGTCAAAGTTGGGCCTTGGAGGGCCTTATTTCAAAGTTGCACCTTGGGGGGACTCATGTCAAAGTTATGCCTTGGGGGGGACTCATGTCAAAGTTGTACCTTGGGGGGGACTCATGTGCCTTGGGGGGGACTCATGTCAAAGTTGTGCCTTGGGGGGACTCATGTCAAAGTTGTGCCTTGGGGTGGGGGGACTTCGGATCCGAAACAATTGGATAAAAGTGTTAAAAAATGCATTTTCACCGTGTTTCTGAACTATTCCGGAAGTTTCAAATCTCTAACTAGTCGGGAAGTTAGTTAAATAGATTTTCTGTTGAATCATATAAACGCTGCTAAAGGCAGCAGTGACACGAAGCAATTGGCTAAAAATATTTTAAAAATGCATTGTCACCGTGTTCTGAGCTTTTCTGGAAGTTTTAAATGTCTAGCTAGTCGGGAAGTTAGTTAAAAATCGATTGCAAGATTTGTACTGGTAACGCTGCCGAAGGCAGCAGGAATCGGAAACAGTTGGCCAAAAATATTAAAAAAACGCATTGTAAACGTGTTCTGAGCTTTTCTGAAAGTTTCAAATGTCTAGCTAGTCGGGAAGTCAGTTAAATTGCAAGATTTGTCCAAACCGTTTTTGAGTTATTACCGTTTTTTGATACATTATGGCCAAAACCAATGTATTTTTGGTCATTATGAACCTAATTTTCCTAAATATCTCCAAAATGGAAAATCATACAAAGTCCAAAAAGGGAGGTGCAGAACTATATGTTATAACAAACCTATGTACCAATTCGCAACTTTCTACGTTCAACCGTTTTTGAGTTATTACCGTTTTTTGATACATTATGGCCAAAACCTATGTATTTTTGTCATTATGAACCTAATTTTCCTAAATATCTCCAAAACGGAAAATCATACAAAGTCCAAAACGGGAGGTGCACAACTAGATGTTATAACAAACCTATGTACCAATTCGCAACTTTCTACGTCCAACCGTTTTTGAGTTATGCGACATACACACACACACACAGACACACACACATACAGACGTCACGAAAAATCGTGTAAAATCGCTTATATCTCTAAAACGAGAGCTCGTGTTCAGACGACACTTGCAGGTGTACAACTATACATCATGACAGTCACACGTATAAATTGGCAACATTCAGCGATCATTCGTTTTCGAGCAATGTGAAATACAAAATCCATTTCGCAAATCGGGATTACTATACTTCCTTATACTTTGTATAAGGAAGTAAAAACGACGGTTTAAATTCTTATAACTGCCTAAGATCCCCTACCTATAGTATGATGAGTAACGAAAAATATGCACATATTGATAAACATTTTATAATTCTTTTTCTTTTTTTAATGTAGAATTGTAGATTGCTGTAAAAATTCCATACGACAAAGGTGTAATTGAATTATTTAAATAATAAAATAATTTATTATTATAAAAACAACTTTTTCTTGCTATTACCTAATAATAATTTGAAAGTAATAAACTGTATGTGTTTTCGGTAATTTTAATTTTAATTTTTTTTTTTTCATTTCACTTATTTAATTGATATGATACAAAACAAAATATATTAATTGATTGAAAATAATAATTTAAGCATGCTTTATATTAAAATTAATTTTTCTAGCTATTACTTATTAAGACTCTTACAGTAATAAAATACTTTTTTCGATTAAAAGTAATTAAAAAAAAAATGTTCAAAGTTTAGAGTAACAAAATAAACTCAAATTATTGTTATTAGTAGTAGTATATGTTTTTGCATATTCATTTTAGAGGGTGGTAGGATAATAGATTTGCATAATAATAAGAATAATGCACATTAACCCGAACCGAGCCCGACAGATAAGTTTTAAATCAACCCGAAACCCGATCCGAACCCGACAAAAAAATTTTCATCAACCCGAAACCCGACCCGAACCCGACAAAAAAAATTTCATCAACCCGAAAACCGACCCGAACCCGCAACAGAGAATTTTTTGCGACCCGAACCCGACTTATCTAACCCGAACCCGAAAAATAAATCAACATTACTTATTCATCTAAAAATCATGCAAAACAATGTAAAATGATATAACATGATATAAAATAAAGTAAATTTTCATTGTCACATAGTTGGTAAATTAAAAAAAAAAAAAAAAAAAAACTAGTATGTTGTGGCCACCACAAGACATTCTTCTATATTTTTCTGTCAAATTCACTAAGTGCGAATAATTTATTAAAACTATTACTAAAAAGTTTAACGTGATGAATGCAAATAATTTTCATCTTAGGGAAATCTAACACTAAATATCCAAAGAGAGACAGTTTTATCGTCTATAAATAACTTCTTAAACAATGCGTTTTTATAATGGTTGTCTCACATATCATGGTTCGTACAGTTATATGGCATAGAAGTTGAGATATAGCCATCCTGTTATCGATGAAATTTGCAGTATAACAGCGCCACCTATTGGTCGACAAGCATTCAAACTGAGTCAGCATCTCATAATCGCCTTCTCACATATTAAGTTTTGTTTGATGATACACAATAGAACCTGAGATATAGCTTTCCTTGTAATTGTGGAAATCGCTGTGTAGCATCGCCACCTTTTGATCGGTTTACACCAAAAGTTGACAGGCGCTAATACATATTAAAGGGCACCTACATACAAATTTATATGAAATTCTGTGCAGCAGTTATTGAGATATAGCCTTTCCTTAAATTGCTGAAATCGCTGTGTAGCAGTGCCACCTGTTGGCTAATAGGCATTCAATTTGAATCAGCGTCTGTTTGTGTGTCTGCGTGAAAAAAAAAAGTGCGACTGTATCTCGGGAACTACTGCACTTAACTGGATATAAATTTATATGCAAATGTACCTTGACCTAAATTAGTACCTATCAACTTTTGTTGTCAATTTCTTAACAAGTGGCGCTGCTGGACCGCGATTTTCACAATTTCAAGAAAGGCTATATCTCAGGAACTACTCACGATTTTGTATATAAATTTATATGCAGATACACTTTGACATAAGTTAGCGTCTACCAAATTTTGTGTCAATTGCTCAACAGGTGGTGCTGTTATACGCAGATTTTCTCATTTTCAGGGAAGGCTATATCACAGGTTCTGTTGTGTATAACAAAACTTGACATGTATCTGTGTAGCCATTATATGACATTACGCTGATTCAATTTGGATGCCTATCAGCCAATAAGTGGCGCTGCTATAGGGCAATTTTCACTGAGAACGGGATGTGGCTACATCTCAACTTCTATGGCATATAACAGTACGAAACCCGATGTATGAGGTAACTATTATGAAGACGCTTTTTTAAAGACTTTTAAAGCTATTATTTATCAAAATTACCTGCCATAATGAATGCAGACGATTTTCATCTTAGAGAAAAATTACATTGTACAAAGAAAGGCAGTTTTATTCTCCATAAATTGTATATTAAAAAATGCGTTTTCATAATGGTTATTTCACTTATCAAATTTTGTACAGTTATACACCATAGAAGTTGATATATAGCTTTTCCGTTCTCGGGGAAAATTGCAGGACAGCAGCGCCACCTATTGGCCGATATGCATCCAAATTGAATCAGCATAATGTCTGATAATGGTCTTTTCACATATCATTTTTTTTTTAATTATACACAATAGAACCTGAGATTTCTCTTTCCCTTAAATTATGGAAATCGTTGTATAACACCGCCACCTATTGAATTATTGGTACCAAAAGTGGAAAGACAATAATTTATATCATAGTACATCCACTTATACATTTATGTGCGATTTCGTATAGTAGTTCCTGAAATATAGCCTTTCCTTCAACTGTGGAAATCCCTGTATATCAGCGCCACCTTTTGAGAAATTGACATAAAAAGTTGATAGGGACTAGGTTATGTCAAGGTGCATCTACATATAAATTTATATGCAATTCTCTGCAGTAGTTCCTGGGATATAGCATTCCCTTAAATTGTGGAAATCACTGTATAGCAGCGCTATCTGTTGAGCGATGGGCACCAAAAGTTGATAGGCACTAATTTATGTCAAGGCGCATTTATTTACAAATTTATATGCAATTATGTGCAGTAGTTCCAGAGATACAGTCGCCACAAAAGTTTTGTCACACACATACAGAGACACAGACTGATATTTTCTAGAAAAAGTCAAATCGTATTCGGGACTCTCAAAACGTGCAAATTCATCAAAAACCGGAAATTGAAAATTTTTACGAATCTAATACTTTCTTCTACTGAATATAGAAGAAAGTAAAAAAAAAAAAAAAAAAAAACAATCTTGTAAACTGCGAAATCTTTTCAGTTTCCAGAATGTAAATGCGAGGTTATACTGTATTTGTATTTCTTTAATTTATATATTAACAACAGTCGAGAAAGATTTATTATACTTTTCTAATTTTCATACAATTTCTACAAAAGATACATATTAGTTCCGTTGAAGAAAAGAAAACAGATCTAGATACAAATACGGATCTATTTTTCTGGCGGATATGAATAGGGAGCTCCGGTACATGTCTGCCCACCAGCGGCCGAGCGGTTCTGCGCTCGAAGCTGGTAGATAGGAGGTGTCGGGTGTCCCAGGTCGCGCTCATCGACCTAGCCGTTCGGAGTTTTCCGTGGTTTCCTCCGAAACACGCATAAATACGGGCTAGGACCCCTTAGAAAGACTCAAACGGAGGGCATTTCCCCTATAGGCCTAAGATACATCTAGAATCAATCGGCCTTAAATCCTCCAACCAAACAACCAACCGATACATGTCTAGTACGTGCAGAATGTTTAAATTAGTTTCATAGTTGTAAACATGCCTATAAATTTATGTTTATAATTGTAAAAAATATTTTGAAAGGTGTTCTCAAGTCGACCCGACTTGTTGAAAACCAAACCCGACCCGAACCCGACCCGCACGAAAAAAAGATCAAGAGAAAAAATCGTGTTCAGGACATCCCAAAACGTGCAAACACATCGAAAACCGGAGTTCGACAATTTTTACTAATCCAAGACTTTCTCTATATTACATATAGAAGAAAGTAAAAATTCTTTATCGTTATGGTTTATATGGGCCCAAATTCTTCAAATTCTTTAAACTGCAGTAGCATCTAAACACCTTATTCAGTTGAGCTGAAAATTCATACACATGCTATAAGTCACTGTTGTACAAAGTGAATAAATTTTGGTGAATCTAGCACGTATAGTTCTTATACAGGGAGACAACGAAAAATTCTTTATTACTATGCCCTATGGGCTCAAATTCTTTAAAGTGCGATAACGTCTAAACGCCATATCGGATTGAGCTGCTAATTTTACATGGTTTAGATCACCGTCACACTAACTATATCCATTTGGGATTGGGACTATGTAGCACTTATAGTTCTTTTAGAAAAACAGAAAAAATTCTTTATCATTGTGCCTTATGGGCTCAAATTATTTAAAATGCGATAGCGTCTAAACGCCTCCTTCGATTGAGTTGAAAATTTACATACATATTACAGTTCACTGTCGCACAAGCTGTATAAATTTCGGTGAGTCTAGTACTTACAGATTTTTAAAGAGACACAACGGAAATTTCTTTATCATTATGGTCTATGGGCTCAAATAAAGTGCGATAGCGTCTAAATGTCGACTTCGATTGAGCTGAAAATTTATACACCTGCGTGAGTCACCGTTGCACGAACTACACTGATTTTGGTGAATATCGCACGTATAGTTTTTTTTTACAGGGACACAACGAAAAATTCTTTATCATTATGCCCTATGGGCTCAAATTCGTTAAAGTTCGATAGCGTCTAAACGCTGTATCCGATTGAACTGAAAATTTATATGCATGTTGCAGATCTCCTTCAAACGAACTGTACGAATTTTGTAGAATCTAGCACTTATAGTCTTTTTACAGTGACACAATTAAAAATTCTTTATCATTAAGGCTTATGGGCTCAAATTATTTAAAGTGCGCGATAGCGTCTGAACGCCTCATTCGATTAAGCTGAAAATTTATATAACTTATAGGTGACCGTCGCACGAACTGTATAGATTTTAGTGAGTCTAGCATTTATTGAGTTTTACAGGGACACAGCGAAAATTTACTTATCATCATGATCTATGCTCAAAATATTTGATGGGGTTAATTTAAAGAAAATGATACATAGGGAAAAATATTTATATACCTTATTATCATTTTCCCTTTTGTTTATTTAATGACATCTCTTACTTTATTTATACAACCGTTAATTACTTAATATTCGTAAAGTCGAGTGGTGTCACTCCAGATTTTTAATACAAATATTATTATTATTAATGTTATTTTGGAAGAGGGCTTGCAAGGGAGATTTCCATCAAGTCTAGTAGAGAGGCCTCTGATTAGATAGTTCAATATTTTGTGCGTAGGCCTTGTATGGGAATCTCGTCTGTATTTAAGTGAAAACCATCCATTACAAAATAGATTACATCATTCAATATACAATGCTGTTAAATCCGTTTAAATTTTTATTTTAAGACTAGCAGGCTTTGCCCGCTTCGCTGGACATTAAACTTAAATGAGTTGTCAAAATGCCATATCTTTATTAATAACCTAAGTTCTCGCTGTGATTGGTAGAGGTTTTTCTCGCTCGCAACGTGAGGAATCTGGGTCCCCACTGCCTTCGGCAGCAACTTACCCACTTCTTACTTAACCTTCCTCAGCGGGTGAGTTCGAAGTTTTGCAAATTCCCACTAATGTACATAATGCGTACACTTAATCAATATCCACACACCAAAATTCGCCAATCTAAGATAATTTAAGGCGAATTCAAACGAAAAAACATGTTTTTACACATGTTTATTGCCCTCCGACTCCGAGAAAAGAGGGGGGGGGGATTTCGAATTTTGTGAAATCCAGTTACAATAAGGGCCGGATGCATACAAACAATTTACGCACCAAATTTCGTGACCACAGAAGTCTTTAATAGAAAATATTATAAATAAATAAATACAAAAAGCACAGTTTTAGTATGGGACCCCTTTGGTGACTTTAAGTATTTTAAGCCATTTTTGCGATGAATTGAATTGGCTATCTCAACTGTGCAATTAAGGACCTTGGCGAGAAAAGTCCGAGGTACTTCGGTGCCAAATTTCAAATTTTTCCAAACTAAAGCTGTTCCATACCAAAAAAAAAAAAACTTTTATGATATATGCAAAATAAAAAAAATAAAAAAAATTCTAATAAATTCGAAATTATTACTATTTACAATCAAGGTGAAAACATAAAAGAACCTTCATAAGTTGCATATAAAGTATCAATTAAAACGAAGAATTTTGTTTTACTGTAGAAAAGAAAAGTAAGTACTACTCAATTAAATAAAACTTTTAAGCTAATACCAAGTATCTCTATGAAAATATTTATTTACACGCGAATATTTTCATAGATTAATTTTTTTTCTAATTTTTTATATTTATCACGCGAAATTAAAAATATTTTATTTCCGGAAAAAAATAAATAAACGTGAATTTTTTTTTTATTTTGGCATCAAATATATTTTTCTTTTTAATCATTTTAAAGTTAAAATGGAGTTTTTATTTAATATCTTCTTTCAAATTTTCAAATTTTTGATTTTTTCCAATTTTTTTTTTTCCTAAAACATCCCTGACGTATAAGGAAAAAAACAAAAAAAGAATGATCGAAATCGGTCAAGCCGTTTACGATTTTATAAAGGACATAGAGACAAACATTCATTTTTATATAGAGAGATTAGTGTCAATTTATGAAATACAGAAAATATTTCTCTTTCTCTCACTATATGTAATAGTTCCTATCTGTTTTTATATTCCTATTAAAAAAAAAAATCAGATTTTAAATACGCTTAATTTTTGTATGATATTCTAAGAATTCTGGATGAACACCAACCTTTCACATCATTTGTGTCCTAGAGGCTTTGCTTTTGAAGCTGGTAGATTTCGTAGGTGCTTGGTTCTGTTCTAACCAAGGTTGCGCTCATCAGTCTAGTCGTTTGAAGTTTTCTGTAGCTTTCTACAAAACTTTCATTTCACCCCTAGAAAAGACCTCACAAAGAGCACTCCAGCCATGACTAAAACACTCGCATAGTCTAATCGGCCTTAACACCCCCTCTACTTTTTATTTTTAACTGGACCGCCCTTCTTTTTTAAAAGTTAAGAGTGTAGTGTGACCAGGTCCATCGCTTAGAAATATCATTCGTAAGATTATCGGTTTTCGATTTTCGGTTTCAACTCATGTAACTTGTTCTTTCTACTAATTTTCTGAAAGAAAAACAAAAAAGAAAGAAAAGAAAACGAAGAAAAAAAGAAAAAAATTATATATTTTTACCAACTTATTTTCGGGTTTTGCCAGCCAATTTCATAGTTTTTCTAGACTTTTTCAAAAAAGAAGAAAACGAATTTCTAAAGCAAGTCAGAACTAGGTTTGTAATTTTGATAAGTTTGTGGAATTTTTCCCAAGATTAGGAGGTGGTGCATTTCTTGTCCTTCCTAGAGAAAGTCCTTGTAATGCTATATAAAAAGAATATTAATTGCTTTTCTATATTGAGAAACAATTGACTTACCTTCTTTTTTTTTAAGGTTTCTAATTAAAATATTATAATATTGAACTACGCTTCTTTTTAGGCATATTTTCATCGACATTATCTATGGTCTCGTGATTTAAAACTATGATAATATTGGGTTTTATTTCTCTTTTTTTAAGGGGGGGGGGGATGCATGCGTGTTCTGTGTAAAAAGGATCAAGCCAGGATGGAATGCATTCGTAGGGGTTTGCTAAGTCGTCTTAGCCTATATTCCCTCGAGTTTGAGAGATAATCATGGAAAACTCCCAACGAAGAAGCCGATGAGCGTGACCTAGATTCGAACTAAGTACCTCCCATCTATTATCTTTAAAATCAAAACTCCTTAGTCCGTAATATGGTTCAGAAAATACGTAAATCAAAATTTTAAAAATTTACTTTCATTCAAAGTTTATCTTACACTAGCAGGCTTTGCCCGCTTCGCTGGACACTATTTTAAAATGATTTCTTTGTAACTGAATATATTTCGATTGGCGACTATTTTCGTCACAGCTTTAGTATGGGACCTCCTTGGCAATATCAAACATTTTTTGAACTTCTCGAATCTGTAAAAAAAAAAAAAAAAAAAAAAAAAAAAAACTATTATTAAAACAAATTCGAAAATAGTCCAATAGTTGGTGTTAATTCTTCGAATATTCTGGAAACAGTTGAAGCTGTTACTCGTACAGTATAAGTCATTATTCGATGAATGTTCTGGGACAGTCTAAAAAATAGTCACTTGTTCCACAGGAGTAAAGCAAATAACATCAACTACACCAGAGCAAAAATTTTCACTCACTCACGAAAAATGTCCAATTGCTTAGAGCTCAATCCCTAAAGTGCAATGACTCAGAATAGGTCTCTGAATAACTCTGGATCGCAGTGACTACATACTCTTTCGCAAAAATCAACTCACACCTACTTATAACTTTTGGCGATGGGGCTTGGAGATGACTCCATCGAGAATCCCTTGGTAAGCTCAAGGTCTACGTTCCCGTGTGTCGGAGAGCTTCGAAACATCGGGAACCCTAAACTATCATTTTTCACCAAATTTGGTCGCCCACTCGCCAAGTTTGTCTCCAAGACTATGCTTTCTATTAAACATATCTTTATTTAGTTATTTAAATATTAATTTGAATTAATCAAATATTTCTGCCCGACAGCGTGCAAGTGCAGTCACACACAGCAGGTCATTTATTTGTATGTTAAATTAGCGTAGTGAATGGTATATAAAAAAATAAATAAATAACTAAACATTATCGTGCCACACAACTTTATTAATTTTACATTTTTCTTGAACTACCTAGATTAAAATCGCTATTGCTAAATTAAACCTCTTTTATATTTTTCTTGAACTACCTAGATTAAAATCGCTGTTGCTAAATTAAACCTCTTGGCGAAAAATGTTCGGTGTACTTCAACGCAATAATTTAAAAAATCACCCAGGAGGATCTATAAATAAAACTGATTTTAGTACAACACACATTAGCATCGTAAACTATATTAGCACTTTGTAAAAGAAATTTTAAATTTAAAATGACGTCAATTTTTGTGAGATGCATAATTTATTTATTTATTTTATTTTTTATTGTTCACGTTTAGATAAATGTATTTATTTTCCTGTTGGAAAAAAAAATAAACTCGACAACAATTAAATTATGGATAATTAAATTTAATTTTGGCAACAATTAAATTATGGTTAAAATTTAAATGGCTAATTTTTTGCTATTATTAGCTTACAAAATTGCTATTTTATGCATAAAAATAACAAAAAAAAAAGTTTTTTTTCGGAATAAAAGGCAGCCAACTTTCTAAGTTAGGGTATAAGCTATCTCCATAACAAATTTTATCGAAATCCATTGAGCAGTTTTAGCGTGAAACTCAGTCAAATAAACGGACATTCACATTTATAATATACTAGCAGGCTTTGCCCGCTTCGCTGGTCATTATATTGAAATGAATCCCCAAAACAGCGTATCATTAATAATAATAAAATATCTTAAAAAAAAAAAAAAAAATCATTGAAATCCGTCAAAATCTAATTTTAAGTTCCTGCTACTTTCTGTAGCGGTATTCCCGCTCGTCACAGTCGAGTCTGGAGCCCCAATGCCTTCGGCAGTCCCTTACCTGCTTTTTACTCCCCCTCCCTCGCGGTTACAGTTGAAAGTTTTACAAAATCTCATCAAAGTGCATATTTCGCACACTTAATTAACACCCACACACCAAAATTCGCCATTCTTAGGTAATTTGGACGGATTTAAGCTTCAAAATGTGGTTTCTGCCCCGCCCGCCCCAAGGGGAGGGGGGGGGTAAATTTCCAAAATTACTTTATATTGCATGTTGCATACACATACCTAACCGACACATAAAAAAATTGAGATCCTGAAATTATTTAAAGCTAAGCTATGCTTTAAAACTTTTTTTTTTTTTTTTAAATCTCTCCCGCCGTTCTTAAAGGATGGAAGGAGGAGGGAAATTCGCAAAATCTCTTCATACTATGAGTTAGATACATATAATCGTCCCTTACATAAAAAATTTAGTGCAGCGTCACGCGTGAATACATGTTTTTGCCCCCTATTCTCCAAAGGGCGGCAGGGTGGAATTTCATAAAATCCCTTTGTAGTGTGTGTTCAGTTCGATTAGTTAGTGTTTGTTCAGTTAGATTAGTTGTCATGTGCATGTGTTAGATTGAGTTATTTTGCTGTCAAATTGACAAAATTTTCATGTCGTTCTTGGCGCTTATTGTATTTGGTGATCAAAAACGTAATACGAAAATATACATGCCAGATGTATATTTTCGTAATATGCATTGTACGAAATATTGTTTCATATTATTCATTACTCTCTTAATATAAGTTGTCAAAATAACCATGATTTTTGAAAGGAATTAAATTATGTTCGCCAAATAATTTGGCGATATTTTTTTTTTTTTTTCTGATATCAAATCTATTCCGCTGCAACATATTAGTATCTTTTATCAGATTACACATTTGAAAACAAATTTGATTTCAAATTATGATAGAATATTTATCATTTTCCTTTTAATTAGTGTATTAGTTGGATATTTATTGTGTAAATATCATCTTTTGAAATGAAATGTTTGTGTTTTCAATCGAATATGGAAATTTGCCATTTTTTTTTCCCCTAGAGTTTTGAAATTAAAAATTCAAATTTTGTCAATTTTACAACAAAAATAACTTAATCTAACGCATGGACATGATAACTAATACATACCTATACCTAAATATGGGGATTAAAATCGGGAAATAATTTTCCGCGATTTTTAATAATTTTTTACAAAAAATCCAATGGACGTTTAACATAGGAAATATTTTTCTTGCATCCACGAACAGCCAGTGACGTCATCACTTCGCTTGCGTATTGGCACTTTATCAATGTGTAAAAGAAATTTTTAATTAAAAATGACGTCAATTTTTGTGAGGTGCATAATTTTTTTTTATAATTTCATATCGTTCACGTTCAGATAAATGTATTTATTTTCCTGTTGAAAAAAATATAAGATTAAATTTGTCTCAGATAGCAAACGAATTTTTAGATGCTTTTAAATTAAGTCCGGTGTTTTAAAGTCTTTAAAAATTTTTAAAACTTACATTGGAAATACTCTGCAGTTTCTAAAGCTCTAAATTAAATAAAGGTTTCCCCATGGAATGTCAATTTCATAATTTTCAAATCCTATCATCAAAATAAATTTAAAACTTCTGTAAATATTTCACTCGGCTATAGGTGTTATGAACATAAATTATATATATATGTATATATTTATGGTTAATGAATCAGCTAATAAAATGTACAGAACAAGAAATAATATTGTTGCAGGGAAACTTTAGGAACAATTTAACATTCGAAATATTGAAAGAATACATGAAAATATTCTAAATACAGCTTCAGAAACTGCAACAAACGTTGATCATCCTCCGTGATTTTAGAGGGGGCGTCGCTCCTGCACTTGAAATTTAATGGGGGCAGGCGCCCCCTCTTGCCCTATGGCTCGCCGCCCATGCTTGTATAACGCAATTCTTTGGAATAATTACGGATGCCCCTGTATACAAACCAGTGGTTCCATTTTCAGTAGGGAACATCCTATAAGGAACTTGAATAACATATATCAGTTTCAAGACATTCCATCAATATTTACGGGAGTTAGAACGCGGACAGACAGACGCACAGACAAACCGAAGTCATAAACACTTTTCCACTTTATTGGAAAGTGTTAAAAATTAAAATTGAAATATATATAGATATATGATAGATAACTTAATGAAATTTAACCTTAATATTTTAGCATTTAATAGATACATGTCAATACCAACACAACAAAAATAAAACTGATTGTAACACATTGCTAAAACAGCACAGGAATGTTGCGATACATGTTAAGATCCAATAAGAGACAAAAACAATTTAAATTACTTAGATAAATTACTAATTTAAATTACTTTTATTACTTATACACATGTATATACATTGGCTTAACTCAAATTTTACGCTTTTTGTGGAATTAATTTACAGTATTTACAGTTACAGCTTCACTTGCTGTTTATATTTTCTCTTCATCCCTATATCCTGCCCCATACGTACATATTATTTTAAAAATCAAGTAACCACAAAACAATATTTGGGACAAATATTAAAATTTAAAATATCCGCGCACTCATTTAATTTCAACATTTCGCTTCGTTTGTGGTACTATTTAAGTCCTAAGTAGATCAAATCAATACTTTTTTTTTTTTTTTTTTCCTCCTTCAATCACAATCCAATCCCAATGCGCTTTTGTAGCATAATTGGTAATTTTTTTCTGGCATTTAGATTTTTAATTAATTTTTAGAACTTTTAAGATTTATAAATTGATCACGAATTAAATTATTTAAAACAAAAATCCTAAAATCAATTCAAAAATTCTTTTAATTTTGATAAATTATAAAATCTCTTTGAGGAAAACAAAAATATTAATCCAATTTATCAAGTTTGCTTTATATTAGAAAAAAGAAAAGAATAGATGAAAGAAAGACAGAAAGAAAATTATTCTTTACTATGTTCAGTTACAGATACACCTAAAATGAAACATAATATAACATAACAATACATTTAATTTTTTTTCATCATTACAGCTTATTTTTCACAAAGCCAAAAGATCGCAAGGGATATCCACTAGACTACTAAAGATAATATTATAGGATTTGGAGGGAAAAAGAAGGAAGCTATATTACAGGTGTTTAGTCATCGTCTTTGAACATAGCGGACACTGACCATTAAATATTTCAGCATCAAAATGGTCGTCGATCTACTTGAAACAGGAAATGCTGTCAAGACTTATCTCACTAATGATCTTTGGGCGAAATGGGGTATCACCGTGGAAAATTCCCATTTGCGCGAACAAATTAAAAATACCAGAATAGTACGAGTTACATGCGCTCTCAGATTCATACACAGCGAGGTAGGGGTGTCCTGATTTTTTTTTTTTTTCTTATGTGCGCGAAGCGTGTGTACGTGTGTGATACTAATTGCCGCGGAACCGAGTTACGAGCGTTCTCAGATTTATGCACAGCGAGGTAGGGGTGTCCAGTGATTTTTTTTTTTTTTTTTTTTTTTTTTTTTTTTTTTTTTTACGTGCATGGTAGTGATTGCCACGGAACCCAGTTACGGACATTCTCAGATTCATGCACAGCAAACTAGGGGTGTCCAGTGATAATTTTATTTTATTTATTTATTTATTTATTTATTTTGTCTGTTTTTACGTGCGTGGTAGTGATTGCCGCGGAACCGAGTTACTGGCGTTCTCAGATTTATGCACAGCAACATAGGGGTGTCCAGCGATGTTTTTTGCTGTTGTTGTTGTTGTTGTTTGTTTGTTTTTACGTGCGTGGTAGTGATTGCCGCTGGCGTTCTAAGATTCATGCACAGTGATGTAGGGGTGTCCAGTGATTTTTTTTTTTTTTTTTTAGGTGCGTTGTAGTGATTGCCGCGAATCGAGTTACGGGCGTTCTCAGGTAAAAAAGAAAGCAGTCACCAGCACGCCCGGTCCTGCAATTTCCGGTCGCACAAATGGGATTTTTTTCCCCTTTCGCGCAAAAGGTACTAATTCGTTTTTATCTGAGTAGATAAGTTTATAGGGGAAAAAATGCAGTTTTAAAAATAGAAAATTTATTTCAGCAAGCACTATTTTAAACCTAAAAACCATTAATAAAATAAACAGAATATAAAAGATTATTATAGATCAAGAAAAGGTGTCCGATAAAAGTCTTAGTAAAATAGGCTTTCTATTTTTTATGCGAGAAATTATACAAAAAAAAAAAAAAAAGAAAAGAAAAGAAAAAGAAGTCCATCGCTATCATGGCGACAAAAATTCAAAAGCCGCCAAGGGAGAGATATAATAAAGTTGTGTAGTACGATAATGTTTACTTATTTATTTTTTTATATACCAATCACTACGCTAATTTAACATACAAATAAATGAGCTGCTGCACTGCAAATTCACGTGTCTTAAATTCAGACACATAAGCGTCTGAAATGGGTGTCATTATTTTCAGACACGAATTCGCGTCTTAAATTTTAAGACACGTGAAGCGTCTTAAATTAAGACGGGAACGTAACTGAATTTAAGACACGTGAAGTGTCTTAAAAGGCAGCCATTGTTGACCACTTATTTGAGCTGCCATTTTTTACCACTTGTTTTTTTTTTTTTTTTCTCTCCCCCCCCCCCCCCTTGGCAGCCATTGTTGACCACTGATTTCAGCCGCCATTTTTAACCACTTGTTTTTTTTTTTTTTTTTTTTTTTTTTTTTTTTTTTTTTTTTCCCTTGGCAGCCATTGTTGACCACTGATTTCAGCTGCCATTTTTAACCACTTTTTTTTTTTTTTTTTTTTTCCCTTGGCAGCCATTGTTGACCACTGATTTCAGCTGCCATTTTTTACCACTTCTGTTTTTTGGCAGCCATTGTTGACAAAACCAAAAAAAAAGTATTTAAAAAATATTATAAGGACCTGGCACCATTAAAGTAGGCTTCATATAAAAGCTTACATTTCCATTTAATATTTTTAAGTTTAACTATATTAGATTTGTTCAATGAAACATATTTAAGGAACAATAATTTTTGATACATTTTTTACAGATCTGAAATCCTCAAATTTCGAATTATTAGTTTTCCCCCCTTTTTTTTTTTAAGGAATTGATGATCTTTAAATTGCTAAAACCTACACAGATATTTAAGAAAATATGCATTTTTTTTTTTTTTTTTTTTTTTTTTTAATGATTAATACAACCTACTAAAAAGAATTTGGGATGGATTTTGAAATTTATTAATTAGTTTTAAAGAAAAAAATAATAATAATGCATGTTCATGTAATAACCTTTTTTTTTTTGGGGGGGGGGGGAATATTTATTTTTAATATGGTTTGTTTTCAAAGATATTGCAAAATTCATCCCTGATAATTCTTTTAAGTAGTTTCATATAAACATCCAAAAAAATATTAAGTCTTTCTTAAATATTTGTAGAAGTTTTAGCATTTTGTAGATCACAAATTTATGAAAAAATGCAATTAAAAAATTTCAAATCTGTAAAATATATATATATAAAACCACAATAATTATTCACTAAATGTATATTTTATGGAACAAACAAAATATAGTTCAATTTATTTTAGAAATATTATATGGAAAAATAAGTTTTTTTTTTTTTTATGAAAACTACTTTAATGGTGCTAAGCTACTTTAAGAAAAGACAATATCTAATCTCACCGGCAGCCAAAGCCTATGTTATTCTATGGGGAAATTTGTTTATAAATTGAACTATATTAAGTTTGTTAAATAAAATACGTATTCAAGCAACAATTATTATGGATTTTGATCTATTTTTTACAGATCTGACATCGTCAAAATTGCATAGTCTCAGTTTTCATATTTCTTTTTTTTTAAAGGAATCATGATCTTCAAAATGCTAAAACATCTACATATATTTAAGAAAAGACTAATTTTTCAGGATGTTTAATAAAACCTAATTCTTTTAAGTAAGTTCTTATAAACATCCAAAAATTATCAACTATTTTTAAATATTTATAGAAGTTTTAACATTTTGAAAATCATGAACTTATGAAAAAATGCAAACTGACAAAAACCATTAAAAGATTTCAAGTCTATAAAAAATGAATAAAAAACCATAATTGTTGCCTGAATATATATTTTATTGAACAAACCTAATATACTTCAATTTATAAATATTAATTGGAATATTATATGAAAACTACATCAGTGGTATCAAGTCTTATCAAAAACAAACAATACATAATCTTACCAGCAGCCAAAACCCATGTTATTCTATGGGGAAAATTTTTTTCATGAATAATTGTTAATATAATAATGTAATTTTTTTTTAAATTCTGTTTTCACATTTTTAATATTTTATCTTGCTGAAAAAATCAAAAAATGCACTTAGTGATTTTTCTTTTTTTAACTTTAAAAGTGAAATATTAAAAATTTAAAAAATAAATACTAATTTAACAATTGTGAATTTTCTGAATATGAAAAAAGATTTAAAAAAATAAATATATAATACATTAGCTAATGAGTAATTGTAGAAACAAATTTTCCTATAAATAACATGCACTTTGACTATGAATGAGATTAGATATTATCTGCTCTTAAATGAAAATAAGCAGAGAGAGATGAAAAGAGAAGAGCAGAGAAAATAAGCAGAGAGCAATTGAGATGTTATCATAAGAGAAATTATTGAAAAAAGGGCCTTCGCCTTTCTAAAGACAAGTTTACTTCTTTAAAAATACCCTTTTCTTATAGGACTTATATTTCCATTTAATATTCTTAAATTGAACTATATTAGGTTTTGTAAATAAAATATATATTCAGGGAATAATTATATTATGGTTTTTGATATACTTTTTACATATATGAAAACTTTAAATTGCGTATTCCCAGTTTTCATTTTTTTTTTTTTTTTTTTTTTTTTTTGGAATTTATGATCTTCAAAACACTAAAACTTCTACAAGAAGACTTATTTTTTTGGATGTTTAATACAACCTCCTAAAAAGAATTAGGGATGTATTTTGAAATTTATTAACAACTAGTTTTTAAGAAGAAAAAAAATAATAATAATAATAATGCATGTGTTTATGTAAATTTTTATTTATTTATTTATTTTTTTTTTCTTTTAATGATACTGCGAAATCCTTTAAGTAGATTCTTATAAACATCCAAAAAATATTAAGTCTTCTTTAAATATTTATAGAAAATTTAGCATTTTTAAGATCATGAATTTATGAAAAAATGCAATTAAAAGATTTCAAGTCTCTAAAAAAATATATCACAAACTACAATAATTCTTGACTAAATATATATTTTATGGAACAAACATAATATAGTTCAATTTATCATATAAATATTACATGGAAAAATAAGTTTTAATATGAAAACTACTTCTGTGGTGCCAAGCTCCTTTAAGAACAGGCAATATCTAATCTCACCGACAAACAAAGCCTAAGTTATTCTATGGGGAAATTTGTTTCTAAAATTATTTGTTATATATATTTTTTTTTTCTGTTTTCACATTCAGAAAATTCACAATAGTTAGATTACTACTCAATTTTTAAAAAAATTATTTTTCACATTTTTAATATTTTATTTTCTGGCTAAAAAACACAAAAAATGCACTTAGTTGTTTACTTATGCTATAAAAACTGTAGCATGCAAAATTTCTTTCTTTTCTCTGGACTGTTTATACATATTTTGCAGGGAAAAAAAAAAAATATTTCATCAACAGGCATTTCTTTTTAACATTTCACCTTCTATTGATAATACAAATTATTATTATTATTTATTTTATTTATTTATTTTTCGACACAAAACATCAAGTTAAGAGATAATAGATATATCTTTTACATTGAACATATTATCTTAAAAACTCATATATAATTAATTTAAAGTAAATATTTTTTCATTTTTATTAAAACTGTGAATCTGAATAATACAAAACTTTAACAGTATACAGATTAACATAGGGGGAAAAAAAATGAAAATAATGTTCAAACAAGAACGATTTAAGAAAAATAAATAAATAAAACAATTTATTCAGTAAATTTCAAGATTTATTTAAAAATATCATCAAATGCTTCTTTTCTAATTTTAGCATTTCTTCATAAAGTTTCTGGAATCACATTCTTTAAAGTTTCTTTCCTTCTTCTTAAATTCTGATGTGACGAGCCTGAAACAGACGAAATAATGATAATAATATGAAATGATTCCACCCGACTTTCGAAACAAACAATAAATGCTTGGTAATTAAATACATTTCAAGCATGGAATATTTCAGCAAATAAGTAAAAAATCACAAAAGAATGTTTAAGTATATATTTCAACTCAAATTCACATGTTTGTATGGACAATATTTGAACAAACATTCTGGGTATTAATCAGGGTTCATTTTAGAGGGTGAAATTGTGAGAATCCCACTATGTTTTAAAAAGTCACACTCAAAAATATATTACCCCCAAATTTTTCACATGGTTCAGCAAATAATAATACTGTAAATATTGAAATAAAATTGCAAGACGAAGCTGAATAATGTGATAACAACATCCAAAGATTAAGAAAAATACAAAATCATTAAAAAATTTACACTAAGTTTTTTTTTTTACCCTCAATATATCAATAAAAATGTAACTGTAACAAAATTATTGAAAAAGCTTCATGATTAAAGTATTAAAAAATAAACAAAAATTGGGACCCTTTTGCTGCCCCTTCACAAAATTCAAATTTCTAAAATGGGCCCCTTCACAAAATTCAAACTCTTAAAAATGGGCTCTTTCATGAAAATAAGATTCATAATAATTACAAGATAAAAAACAAAATTTTTATATACCATGTTTCTAAATTTTCTGTTGAATCATATAAACGCTACCGAAGGCAGCAGGAAACCGGAACAATAGGCTAAATGTATTAAAAAAATTCATTGGTATCGTGTTTTGAGATCTTATAAAAGTTTCAAATGTAAGTCGGGAAGTTAGTAAAAAATCGTTTGCAAGTTTTGTACTGGTAACGCTGCCGAAGGCAGCAGAGTCCCGAAGCAGTTGATTAAAAGTATTTTTAAAATGCATTTTCACCGTGTTCTGAACTAGTCTGAAAGTTTCAAATGTCTAACTAGTCGGGAAGTTAGTTAAATAAATTTTCCATTGAATCATATAAACGCTGCCGAAGGCAGTAGGGATCTAAAACAATTGACTAAAAGTAGTACAAAAATGCATTGTCACCGTGTTCTGAGCTATCCTGAAAGTTTCAAATGTTTAGCTAATCGGGAAGTGTGAAAAATTGATTGCAAGCTTTGTACTGGTAACACTGCTGAAGGCAGCAGAAACACGAAACAGTTGGCTAAAAGCATTTAAGAAATGCATTTTCACCATATTCTGAACAATTCTGAAAGTTTCACATGTCTAGCTAGTTGGGAAGATAGTTGAATAAATTTTCTGTCAAATCATATAAAAGCAAAAACGAGCCCCAAAAATTAAAACCTGGATCGACCCTTTCCATAGGAAATTTTGTTTACTTATAACTCATTAACTAATACTTATTTTTAAATTCTGTTTTCACATTCAAAAAATTGTCAGCTGTTAAATATATGGATTTTTTTAAAAAGGAATTTTTTTTTAAAAATTTTTAATACTTTATTTTGAAACAGCATAATGAAAAATGATGAGTGTAATCTATATAATATTTCTCTAACGTGGACCAGTTTCAATTATTTTTTGTCGAAAGGATACGGTACGCAAGAATAAAAAAATAATAATTATATATGGACAATATTTAAGCACGAGAACTTGGCTCAATGGACTTAGAAGAAAAAAAAAGGATTTTTAACAATTCAGAAATTTAATTCATCAACCTGGAAATAAATTTTTGATAGAATGGAGTAGAAGGCTGATTTTTACCAACTATGTGAAAAATACCAGAGCCGGGAATCAAACCCCGGGCCTTCTGCTTAACGCGCGGATGCTCTAACCACTGAGCTACCCTGGCTGATAACCAGCTCAGCACTTCTCACATAATTTACGTTGGCAAGGTCACCGAGTCTGCATTGAGCGTTGGCAAGGTCACCGAGTCTGCATTGAGCGTTGGCAAGGTCACCGAGTCTGCATTAAAGCAGCTATATCAAGTGTAGCTGCTTTAATGCAGACTCGGTGACCTTGCCAACGTAAATTATGTGAGAAGTGCAGAGCTGGTTATCAGCCAGGGTAGCTCAGTGGTTAGAGCATCCGCGCGTTAAGCGGAAGGCCCGGGGTTCGATTTCCGGCTCTGGTATTTTTCACATAGTTGGTAAAAATCAGCCTTCTACTCCATTCTATCGAAAATTTTTAACAATTGTTTCTTCGAAATCTTTGCAAGTGTCATTTTAAACCTAGCAATATTTTAAAGATATATATAGAATATGAACTTTTGTGTCATAAATTGACTAAAAAACACAATAATCATAAAAAAATATAATCAAAATAGGAATTAGTTTATTTTATTTATTTATTTTTTTTAAAAAACAACAACAAAAAAAAAAAATATACCAAAATTAATAAAAAGTCATCTCCAACATGACGACAAAAATTTAAAAGGCGTTGTGGGTGTCCTATATTAAAGCTGTACTGCCAGTGGAATAATGAAAATTGAGTCATGAACAATGAATTTCATTTGGAAACCCTTTCTTTGAATGATTTTGGTTTCCCTATTGTTCAATATTAATTTGGTTTTAATAATAATTTGGCTTCTGGTAAATTAAAATTTTAATTAGGTGGTGAAATTGGTATAACATTTATGAGTTTCAAATTTTAAAGATAAATAAGAAAAGAAAGAAAGTGTGAATATTTCGCATGGGTTTGCTAGTATAATATAATATTTTACCCCCCCCCCCCCTCCATTTGCTGATGATCAGAGATCAAACGTCCTGCAGAAGCATTGTGATTAAATCTTTCTCCATCTACAATATAAATGTCAATGTTCATTTTAAACTTGCTTTATTAGATTCTGGAACCCATAACAAGGTACAATTATTCAATATCTTTCACTTGAGTAATATTTTTGTGGTTCCCTTCACCCTTCCAACAATCGGCGATCAAATGTCATCTGTAATCCTTGGAATTTCTAATTTTTCTCCATCTACAAATAAATACCAACTTTTTTTAAACTTAGCTAATTAGATTCCAGAGAAGAAAAATAATAAAGAAGAATTGTTCAATATCACTCACTCATATGTTTTATCCCCCCCCCCCCAACACACACACACACACCTTCTTCTAATGATCTGCGAAGCACTGCAATTTCTAATTTTTCTTCATATACAATACAACATAAATATCAATATTCTTTTTAAACTAACTTTAAAGCATTCTAAAACTTATAATTAGAACTGTTCAATAACACTCACTCATTAAAAAAAAAAATTGTGCGACCCCCCCCCCATCCCCCCCACCCCCCCATCCCTAACGATTGGTGATCAAACGCTCTACAGAAATTTTGTGCTTTTCAATCTTTCTTCATTCGCAGCATAAATACATTTCGATAGGGATCACATATGACATGAAGTCTTCATACAAAAAAAACCATTGGTGATCTTTAAAAGAAAATACTTTTACTTATTAAGTCATACACACAATTCCAATATCAGAAGCTTCCTGTAAAAGTTGGGACTTGGTCACTGAGAAAGTGAGCAAAATGCAATTTAAGATAATGTACAGATGGCAATGACGAACAAACTGGAACTGTTGATAAGAGTGTGTTTATATTTCTTAATGGTTCTACATCTAGTTATAATTTTTGAAAGCTGCATTAATTTAAATTTGTAGTCCCTTACATACAAACATTTTACTAGAGCTATGAACAAAATCATGGACATATTTCTTCTTGTATGATATCAATAATAATGAATAATGTCAACACTTTACCTTAACAAAAATTTTAATATTACAATGCTTTGATCATATCTGATTAACATTAGATAAACACAAACTTGGGATCAAAAATATGTTTACTGAATCCGATAATATTTTTTTCAGTTAATAATTATTGCAAAATTATGATGCAGATTATTTTCTGATACCTAAATAGCTGTCGCAGATTGGCAGATAAAATTCTGCTACTGGGGGATTGAGCAATGAGCATGTTTTAAAAAATATATATTAGTACATATATAAGAGTAGTATTAAAAATAACTAGGATTTATGAAGGATCCATTTAATGACTGTGTTATAAGTATACAAATATTTAAATTTATTTTAAATATAAAGTGAAATATTTAGCATATTAATAAATATAGAAAAATTCAAGAAAATTTTAAATTATACATAAATACCTATCACTAATATCATTTTTACTGTTTTACTAATTGAAAATTGATGACACAAAAACAAAAAAAGGGGATTAGCTAGCACAAACTGCTAATGACAGAGGAGAAGAAAGAATTCGAACAAAAATATTAATAAACAATTGAATATTGATATTAGTGTACCTAGAAATATTGTAATATTCAAAAATTTAAAAGTATATACAGTACACTCCCAGAAATCTGCACAGTTTGGAACCAGAGATTGTGCAAATTATAGAATATTGTGGATTTTGGGTATTTTATTGTTTTCATATTTAAATTAAAATTTTAAAGCCGTAATGCATTAAAAATGATAGTGAAGACATATGAGCAAGCATATAAGACACATGAAATATTTAAAAATAAATGAAGGCAAGTAAAAAGTATAAATATAGTATACATATAAAATTCAATGTAAGTATTTTTCTTTTCACTTAACAAATTAAAAATTGTTCCATAAGGCAAAATACAAAATTGAGTATATGTAAACATCTGATATAATAACTTTTATTATAAACTTGCAATTTTTATTATAGTTTAGAATTATAGGTAAAGCCAAATGATTTTTTTTTTTTTCAGTATATGAAATCATTTTTTGTTCAAGCACAAATACTACTGGTTTAAAAGAATTTAGATATTTACCTTGAAGATCTGGATCTTGCTTAAAATAAACTTTCTTTAATCTTATTAGATTCAATTTCTAAAATACCACCACTAAAATAAGTTCTACCTTGTTTTTTTTTTTTTTTTCCTTTTCTTGAAAACTATAAATTTCATTGTTTACATTTGTTTTGATGTGTGGATTTCTGGTTTTATTTATGTTGAACGTTTCAACATATACATCAGTTTACAACTCTAAATACAGGTTAAATTATTTATAGAAAAATGAAAACACTCTTTGATTTTTGCTTCAATATAAAGAAAAAACTGACACGTTTGTGCATTTAAAATTTTGTCCCTGATTATGCAGAAAGTTTAAAATATTTATGAAAAGGCTTTTAAGTAACTTAAAAAATAAATAAATAAAATTTTAATAATATAAAATAATAAAAATCTTACCTTGAATTGAGTCTGTAATATTGCAGGGGATGCTGGCTCCTGAAATTTATCTCGAATATACTGAAAATACAGGTAATTCTTCAGCTGCAACATTTGTTGTATCTAGAAAAGAATATTGTTAATATTAGAAATACAATAAAAATATTACAAGATAAAAACAACTTTTTTTTTATATCATGTTTTAAATTTTCTGTTGAATCATATGAATGCTACCAAAGGCAGCGGGGACCTGAAACAGTTCGTTAAAAGTATGAAAAAAAATGCATTTCCACCGTGTTCTGAGCTATTTTGAAATTTTTAAATGTCTAGCTAGTCGGGAAGTTAGTAAAATAAATTTTTTGCTGAATCATACCAGTGGCGGATCCAGAACTTCACTTTGAAGGGGGGGGGGGGGGGCAAAGATTTTTAAAACTGTTATTCTAGACCAATAAAAAATTTACAATTGCAATATTCAATTGTAAATGTCAGTGTTTGGGGGGGGGGGAGCCCCCCCCCTTCAATCCGCCACTGAATCATATAAACGCTACCAAAGGCAGCAGGGTACTGAAACAGTTGGCTAAACGTATTAAAAAAAGTATTGTCACCGTGTTCTGAGCTATTCTAAAAGTTTAAAATGTTTAGCTAGTCGGGAAGTTAAATGATCTTTGAAGCATATGATAAACGCTGCCGAAGGCAGCTGGGACCCGTAACCGTTAGCTAAAAGTATTTAAAAATGCATTTTCACCATGTTCTGAGATATTCTGAAAGTTTCAAATGTCTAGCTAGTCAGGAAGTTACATATTTGTTGAACCACATAATAAACGCTACCGAAGGCAGTGGGGACCCAAAACAGTAGGCTAAAATTATTAAAAAAATGCATTGTAGTCGTGTTTTGAACTATTCTGAAAATTTCAAATGTCTAGCTAGTCGGGAAGTTAGTTAAATAAATTCTTTGTCGAATCACATAAACGCTGCTGAAGGCAGCGGGGACCAGAACCAGTTGACTAAAAGTATTTAAAAAATGCATTGTCACCATGTTCTGAGCTATTTTGAAAGTTTCAAATGTCTAGCTAGTTGGGAAGTTAGTTAAAAATCGATTGCAAGATTTGTACTGGACAAACAAACAAAACAAGAATCGAAGTTAATAAAAACACGGTAAAAAGTCTAAAGACTTTTCACTAAAAAAAGAAAAAGTGAAAAAAAAAAAAAGAGAAAGAAAGAAAAGATTACCAAATCACCATGAAATTAAATAAGGAAATAAAGAAGTCAATACTTCATTCTTATATAATGTAGCTTGCAAAACAGAAATTTCCTGCGAAATATTATTAAATACAGTTGAACCTTGTTAACATGAATTACTTTTAACATAATGTTTCCATAATAACTTTCAAAATGAAGATTAGTTTAATTACATAAAGATTAGTTACCGAAGCAGGTACAAATTTTTATCCCCTTTGAGATTCACGTTAACAAGGTTCAACTGTATAACATTTATATAACTATATATCATTTCTCTTGCCTTTTTAAAGTTTTAATTTTTATTTTAAAAACTTTCACTGTTTTATTGATACTTAATTTCACATACTCAGGAAAAATATCTACTTTTTATCATATATTATATTTTATCTGCTGTTTTCCCATTTAATATGTATCTTACAGGGGTCTGTCCAGAGGTAAAACTGGGTCTGTTAAAGGACCCTTCACAAAATTTTATACATTAAAAAAGGATCTTTCACAGATTTTTTTTTATCCTCAAACAGGACCCTTCACAAAAATTTTTCTCGTAAAAACAGACCTTTGATAAATTTCTTTTACTTCGAAACCTAATTTTCTACAGAGCGAAAGGCCACTTGAGTAATCGTATGTGCTTTGCTGTATTTTCCCCAAACAGCTGCTATTCAATTTCTAATTTATGAAAGGTTTCTGTGTGTATGTGTGAGTTTAATTCTACAAAAGTGAACTTTCATTGTCTAAAATGATTGCAAAATTACCTTTAAAAAAAAAAAAAAAAAAAAAAAAAAAAGAGAGAGAGAGAGAGAGAGAAAAGTTCGGCCAAAGTTAGCCAAAAAGTTCAGTAGGACTTGATTTTCATATTACAGGGATGAGATTAGCAAAAATACAAAAAAGCTGAAACTGTACGCAAAGACAAGACGTTGAGATTAAACATTAGAATTTTGATGACAAAATCTATTATATTAGAGTAATAAATATTTATTTTAACCTTAAATGTATAAAAAAAGAAGAAATGCACATTAGAAACATAAAAAAAAGCTAAAAAAAATTTAAAAGCTGAAAAGCTAAATGTACAAAAAAGCTGAAATCATCTGAAAAATCTCATCCCTGATATTACTATTTGATTCACAAAATTATGTGTAGATTTTTCACAATTTCTCAATAACAGGTCTCTGTCTGAAAAGTCTAGACAGACCCCTAATCTGCTTATAAAATAATAATAATTAAAGATGCATGCAATTTAAATGTTTCAGACACTTCATTATCGAATTTAGCTATATATCAGATTTGAGAGATATATAGGAATAGGCATACTGTAACATTGTTGGTATTACAGTATCCTCCTAAACATATTTATTAAACTTCATTTCGATAAAAGCATATACTACTAAATGAAATAACAAACAGAAAAGAAAATGTCTCATAACTTAAATTCTTTAACAGCAATTGCTGAAATATCACAAGAAAACGTTTCTTAAACTTTTATTTGATTGTACAATGTAATGTATAAGCATTTTATACATTACTTGTCTACATTAAATTACTTCTGGAAGATAATACTAAACTTTATGCACACGCAACAACGATTAAACAATGAACTAATTATTTACTGATTTTTTTTTTTTTTTTTTTTTTTTGAAAATTGTGCAAAATGTTATACTTTGATTAACAAGACTCCCTTATTTGTATGCATGCATGTTTAATCCTTAATTATTAACAATCAGTTATCGTATTAATCATCTCTGAACAAAAGGAAATAAATATCACTTACCAAAATGACTTCCGTCTCGATTGCTTCATCCGTGGCTCCGGCTTTGCAAACAACGCCATGTTTTTGTTTACAATCCGTGAACTGCGATTACAAGGGAATTGTGGGTAAAAGACCGGTTGCCAAGAGGATCGTCTCTTATCCTAGTAATTTCCTCTTTTGACCAGGGAGTTGAACTTTATTAAAACTGAATTGTAAATGGGATCTAAAAGTTTTTCCTTGCGAGGAGTCCGCCATAACTGTAGTCGTGATGCATGCTGGGTAGGTTGTTTTGCACATGCTCTCAGCAGAGATTAAGACACTACCGTTACGTGACTGAAATTAAGACACTTGTCGTGTCTTAATTCTTTTTAAGACGCTTATGTGACTGATTTTAAGACACGTGAATTTGCAGTGTATATTTTAAGACACATATCTGACTGAAATTAAGACGGTATCGTGTCTTACTTATATTTTAAGACACATAAGTGACTGAAATTTTTTCGTTTAAGACACTTTGATGTCTTAAATCTATTTTAAGACGCTTATATGACTGAATTTAAGACACGTGAATTTGCAGTGTGTGTGTGACTGCACTTGCACGCTGTCGGGCAGAAATATTTGATCGGCAGAAATAGTGCTCATAGCATATTGACACAAGGGATTAAGTCTTTTTCCTGCATCAATTGTACAGTTACAATGAAATTAGTTTTGCAGGCAAAGTGAAAATAAAAGGGCAGATCATTCACTTCCAGTAGGGTCAGTCTTGGCGAGTGGGCGACCAAATTTGGTGAAAAATGGTAGTTTAGGGTTCCCGAAGTTTCGAAGCTCTCCGACACACGGGAACATAGATCTCGAGCTTACAATGGGATTCTCGATGGAGTCATTGCCAAGCCCCATCGCCAAAAGTTATAAATAGGAGTGAGTTGATTTTTGCGAAAGAGTATGCAGTCACTGCGATTTAGAGTTATTCAGAGACCTATTCTGCGTGATTGCACTTTAGGAAATGATCTCTAAGCGACAGGATATTTTTCGTGAGTAAGCGAAAATTTCTGCTCTGGAGTATTTGATAATATTTGCTTTACTCCTGTGGAACAAGTGACTATTTTTTGGACTGTTCCAGAATGTTCATCGAATAGTGACTTTTACTGTACGAGTAACAGCTTCAACTCTTTCCAGAATATTCGAAGAATTAACATTTCTATTTGACTGTTTTCGAGAACAATCGTTTTAATAATAGTTTCGTTGCATAGATTCGAGAAGTTCAAAAAATGTTTGATATTGTCAAGGAGACCCCATACTAAAACTGTGACGAAAATAATCGCCAATCGAAATCTATTTATTTAAACGTTTCAGTTATTCAGTTAAAATGAAATCTTTTAAATATAGTGCCCAGCGAAGCAGGCGAAGCCTGCTAGTTATAATAAAAAAGAAACATTTCTTTACATGTGAATATATATTAATTTAAAAAAAAAAATGAAATGTTAAATCTGTATCATCAAAAAATTTCCATAAAACTGTCGTCATAATAGTTTTAAATGTTTTATTTTAAAATTATTATTCATTTTTACTTTCTCTTACCCATAAGGTAGAGAAAGTATTGTTACTTTCTCTTACCCATAAGGTAGAGAAAGTATTGTTTTAGGCTCAAATTTCCGAACGCGAGATTTTGTTATATTTACACGTTTTGAGGTCCCCTGAATACGAAAATCATGTTTTTAGCAAATGGTCTGTGTGTCTGTGTGTCTGTGTGTGTGTCTGTGTGTGTGTGTGTGTCTGTGTGTCTGTCTGTTATCAGCATATCTCAAAAACAAATTATGGCAGAAAGTTCAAACTTGGTATTCTAAATGTGTATCATATAGGGATGCTACAGTAAGCTTTTCGTTAAGATCAAGCAAATGGTTCGTGTACAGGGACAATCAAGAGAATTCTAATACATTACGTCTATGGGGGAAATTGCAGGAAAATAGAGTTTAACGTCTATAGACTGCACTAAACCAAATGAAACGAATATATACTTTTTGTAATAGAGACAGTTAACTGGGAAAATTTTTCTGTGTATGTAGGAGCCTCACCTTCCCCCCTGGGGGGGAAGTCCCCCCTCGAGGGGAGTAAATTTTCATCATGGGTATCTTTCAAAAGAGCTCGAAAATACCTTTAAAACGAATGGTTGAACCATCGATCTGCGATAATTTAAAACAAAGTTATCGATTTTTTTTACTTTTAACGAAAAAAAAACTTAGAAAAAAAATCGTACTTTTTTTTTTTTTTCATATTGAGAATAAAATGAACTTTTTTTTGGATATTTGGTGTTAAACTACTTCTCTAATATGGAAATCGTCTGCCTTATCATAAAAGATAATTTTTTTAAAATAATAATTTTAATAAATTATTTTTTAAAAAGGGAAATATTTTTTAATAACCGAATTAAATTCTAGATAAATGTAGGTGCATTAATGAAACGGGGGGTTGAGGGGGGCGGTAGCCCCCTCACACAGATCTAATTATCATATAAAACTCATCAGAAGCCTAATATGAATTGTTTAACATAGGTTTACATAACAGTACTCGTTATCTTACCTCTTAATCTCCAACCTGTATTTATAGTATTAAATTTCAGGGTAAGAGAAAGTCGTGTGAGTGACACACCAGATTATTTTTTTCATAATATTAATTTTAATTAATCAAATAGTCTTATGCTTCTTTTTATTTCATTTTCCACAAAGTAATGTGGTCACAGTTTTAATATAGGACCCTCTTGGCAACTTTTAGTATTTTTTACCATTTTGTTGGTGATTTAAATGGACTATCGTAATTGCGTAAGTAAGGCCCTTTGCGAGAAACTTCGAGCAATTTCGGTGTCAAATTTCAAATTTCGCTAAGAAGGTCCTATAATAAAACTGTTCCCTAATTTAAATGCCTATTTAAATTGTTTTAAATTAACCGTTTTCCTAATCAACATACGGCTAAAACACCAATAACTTCAACTCCTGATAGAACACGAAAACTTCAAAACCGTATATAGTCAGTGTTCAGCTTTTTAGCAAAGTTAGACGCGTGGCATCTGTCATCTAGTGGAATAGTTATTTTCAGATATTTTAGGTGAAAATAACCAGTCAAAAATTATATGAAAACGTTGATGCTAGATGGTAGAAGCAGCGTGCCAAGTTTTCTTGGAAAGCTGCACGCTGCTTTTCAAGTTTTTGCGTTGAACTGGGAGTTCAAATTAATGCTGAATAAGACCATTAATGAAACTCAAATAAGTAAATGTCATTTAAATTTTATTAACGGTATATGTCATGTTCTTGGCCATGATTCTGATTTGTTGAAAACAGTCCACAATCGAAATATATTTATTTAAACGTTTAAATCATTCCGTTGAAAAAAAAAAAAAAATCATTTAAATATAGAGACCAGCTAAACGGACAAAGCCTGCTAGTTAGTAATCAATAAACATAATTTCGAAATCCATACTCCTATCGTTATAAACCCTTTAATATTTTTTCTATGAAAGATGAACACACAGAAGATGCACAGAAGATGAAAGATGATGCACAGTGAACAAGTAAAAGTATTACCTACTCCTGATGCTATATTTTTACAGTATGTAGTAAAATAAATGAACTGTAATTTTTACTCACGTGCGCTGTAAAAACGATTTCTGTAAGTATTACAATGCAGTTTTCAATGCAAAAAGAAAGTAACGGTAGTTTTTACAGCAGAATGCGCTAGCACCCACTTTTGCCAGCATATTCTGCTATTAAATGAGGTAATTTACAAAGGAAACATCTGTAAAGAGAGACCTTTTTAGTTCCCCATCATACTATATGTATGGGGAACTTAGGTAATCGTGAAAATTTTCGACCTCGGTTTTTTGACTTTTCTACACGTTTTCAGGTGTGAGGAATCCGAAAATGACAAAATTTCTATGGTGTCTGTCTGTAGGGTGTCTGTTAGTGTGTTAGTGGGTCAGTCCGTCAGTTTGTTAGTCTGTGTACACGATATCTCAAGAACAAATTGTCGCAGAGAGGTCAGATCAGTTTTAAAATATTACTTTCGACACTGGCAAGAACCCTATTGATTTGCAACATTCGAATTTAAAAACTTCGTAAGTTATTAGAAATTTACGATTTTCTTAACATGGGAGAATAGGACAAAAATTCACTTAAACGTGCATTAAATGGAAACTTTTTACTGTAAAAATGTCAGACCAGTTTTAAAATATCAGTTTGGATGCCGGAATGAACATCAGTAACTATAAATATGCTACTTTGAAAATTTCGCAAGTTATTGGAAATTTACGAATTTCTTAACATGGCAGTATAGGGCAAAATTTCACATAAACGTCAATTTTTAGAGATATTTTCATCGTAAAGATGTCAGATTACTTTTGAAATATTATTTAGGACACTGGCATGAATATTAATGACAATGAATTTTCCAATATAAAGATTTCGTAAGTTATTGGAAATTTACGAATTTCTTAACATGTCAGAATAGAGCAAAATTTCACATAAACGTCAATCTTGAGGGATATTTTCATCGTAAAGATGTCAAACCACTTTCGAAATATTATTTAGGATACTGGCATGAATATCATAGACTATGATTTTTCCAATTTAAAAAAATTCGTAAGTTATTTGGAATTTACGATTTACTTAACATGTCAGAATAAGGCAAAATTGAGCATAAATTTCCATTTTGAAGATCCTAAATACATTAGACAACTTCAAAATTAAGTTTATGATATTTGTTTGAACATGATTGAATACAAATATTCTACTAGGAAATTTTCGTAAATTATTCGTAATTTACGATTTTATCAACATAGCGAAATTGTAAATATTTCATATAAATATGAATTTTGAGGTTTATTGCATTGGAAATAGTAGCATGAAAACTAAACAACAGAAATGACCCTGATAAAATAAATTAATAAATTAGAATAAGATAAATATATCGAAGTGAACGGTGGATAGCCTATTAGGCGGGGATTTCATTCTGTCACTGTATCAAGCTTTGGTCAAATTCATTTCTTTTAACATGATTATAATATGTCTCGCACTAGAAATTTCTGAGAACATAAATATGATGGGGAACTGAGCAGAGTCCACCTATGCCAACTAGTTTACCGATGTTTCTGTTGTAAATTATTTCTTTCTATTAGCAGAATGTGCTGTCACCCTTTTCCAGCACATTCTGCAGTAAAAGCTACCGTTATTTTTTACGGTGTAACAATACACAGTGTATATATATATATATATATATATAAATGTATATATATATTACACGTATGAGGAGTAAACATCCATGCTTTGCCAGGGAATCGAACTCACAATTTTCTGTTTTAAATGTCAGCATCTTTCCAACTGGGCTAGTAAGCTTAATAGTTCTGCCGTTTTTTGCGTTACAAAAACAGATAAAGTCAATATCGATGCTGATTGGCTAACAAATCATTTGCTATGTATACTAAAAAAGTTATAAAAAAATTTTGTTACAGATTTACATTGCAATGAAAAGTAACCAGTCTACAATCGTTTTTACAGAACTAACTGCAAAAAATTATAGCAACTTGTGCTGCATTTATGTTAAGAAAGAGCTCCATTTTTGCAGTTTTTAACAATGAACTCATATTGTTTTCGATCAGTTACTTGTAAAAACATTTTTTCTGTTAAGAAATGAACTTGAAATATGAAATAATCACTTAGCATAGTAATAAAAAAAATTGCCGAAAATTCGCAGCAAGGTTTACAGTGAAACTGAGAATATAAATTGTTGTTTTGTAATCAGAATGATATCCTTATGAGACGATACATGATTAAGATGCCTTTCATCGTAAAACGTTCTCATAAATGTCTTTGTTCACCTGTAAAATGGAGTTGTCCCAACTACCTTGACTTACACACTTGCTTTATTAATCTAATTCAGGAAAGGGTAGATATTTCCTTTAAAATTCTCCAGAAGCAAGTTTTATTTACTTTTTAAAATTATTCTCTTGCTTAAAATTATTCTCTAACATGAACTCCAGCTTGTTTAATTTTTGAGGAAAAATTACTGTGTGTGCATTTCATTTTAGTAGCAGAATTACGCGAAATTTTAACTACTTTAACTTTTGCTTAATGAAATAACAGCATAAAGTTTTATATGAAATCATCAAATATTTATGAATAATGGGGAACAATCGCTAGGTAATTAACATAAATTTCCTTTTTAGAATAAAGAAAAATAATTGTACTTTTGATCACATCGTAAAATTGCGAAAGCAAAATTATTTTAAAAAAATTTAATAAAGAAGATTTTTTATTTCTTAGTTAGTTATGTGACTATATAAATTTATTTTTATTCTTCCTAGCTGAAAAAGTCATGTTTTTGAAAAGACTGTGGCACAAAAGCTGTCTGAGATGTGCCAAATGCAATAAAGTAGTTGATTCAACTAAAGCTTGCGCGGTAAGATATTTTTCTGTTTTTAAATATGTGTCAACTACCTTCAGTGATCAGGAAGATTACCTTTTCAGATACTATAGGTTTTGAAAAATTGTACATTCGACCTAAATCTTGCTATATTGGAATTTTTTTCAAACTATCAAATAGATTTTTGTGCGCTTTGTACTTTTAAATCCTTAATTCATTTGTCAATATTTAATATAATATAACATATTCCATAACTTAAAAATTAAAAAAGCTCTCAATCAGAAATTTCTAAATCTATAATCAACATTTAATTGTAAATTAAAACCGCAAATAAACTGGTATGTCGTGGACACCACAAGACTTTCTACTATGTTGTCTTTTCCAAATTTAAGCTGTACAAATTATTTATTAAATTATTATTTATTGAAATTATTACATCAAAAAAGTATTTTATTTTTTTTTCTAAGTATTTTTTTTTTAACTATCTTCTATTGGTTTTGTAAAAATTTTCGTCCTCGGATTTTTGATGGATTTGTACGTTTTGAGAGTTCTAGAACACAATCTGACCATTTTTTGAAAATGTCTGTCTATGTGTATGACAAAATTTTGTGGCAACTGTACCCCAGAAACTACTGCATACAACTTTAAATTGATATGTAAGTTGCCCTTTACATAGTTTGGTGATTTTCAATTTTTTATGCAAATCGCCCAACAGGTGTCATTGTTATCAAGTTTTATCTCAATTTATAATATGGCAGTATAGAACAAAATTTCGATAAATGTGCATAAAGAAAACTGTTTTTAAGAATCATTATGAAATTGAAAAGAATTATTTATGATAGTGATAGTCATCTGGGATTTTTTTTTTCTTTTGTATATGCATAAGCAACTTCCCCGCTTTTGGGGGAAGTCGAAGTCTCTCCTAGAAAGAAGCTAATTTACATTACGGGTATCATTCAAAAGAGTTCACCATTATCTTTAAAACGACTGGTTGAGCCATCAATCTGTGATAATTTAAAATAAAGTTACCGATTTCTTTCATTTTTAACAAAAAAAAAGACGCCATATTTAGAGTAAAATTGATTTTCGTTGGATATGTAGTGTTACACTTCTCTGGAATGAAAATAGCCTGCATTCACCATAGAAGATAATCTTAATAAATAATAATTTTTAATTATTTGTACTGAGTGAATTTATATAGAAAAATGTATAAGAAAATCATGTGATGGCTACAACATTCTACTTTTTTTTTACTTCCATTACCCGACTACCGTAGGTAAGGAGAGTATTGCATTCAGTCGAAAAAAATTATATCGAGCTTTCACCTTATTTACATGTTCTAAGGTCTCCTTCGTACAAAAGATTCGTTTTCGGCAATTGGTTAGTGTGTAGGTACGTAAGTGTGCGGGGAATCTTTTTGTTATCGTACCTCCGAATCTAATAAATATAGAACAACGAAACTTCAGAATTGAGACAGGTGATGTGTTTCCAACATTTGGTGAAAGTTGGAAAACCGGAAGTGGGACCGTAAGTCCGTATCTCAAAAACGGCTGTACGGATTTTTTCAAACTCGCCATAATAATTCTCTTTTAGATATCTTTATATATATATTTCTTTTGTGCGTGTGTATGTCACTGAACTCCTCCTAAACGGCTGGACTGAGTTTAATGAATTTTTTTGTGTGTCTTCAGGTGGATTCGAGAATAGTTTAGATTTACAAATGAAAGTTGTAACTTAATTAGTTCTTTCTTAATTAATTTTTAACCAACTCTTTCAACAACTTTTCCACCTAGATGGCGTGAGTTGTCGTAAACACGATGTCAGAATTTATTTAATGTTGAAATGAAAAATGAATTTTTAACCGTATCTTACGAAGTGTTTAAAATATTTTTTCAAAATTAATATTTTTAGAATCGTAACCGTATCTTACGAAGTGTTTAAAATATTTTTTCAAAATTAATATTTTTAGAATCGTAACCGTATCTTACGAAGTGTTTAAAATATTTTTTCAAAGTTAATATTTTAGAATCGTAAACACGATGTCAGAATTTATTTAATGTTGAAATGAAAAATGAATTTTTAACCGTAAGTGTTTAAAATATTTTTTCAACGTTAATGTTAAAATGTTAAAATTAGTTAAAATGGTATATTCTTTTAAAAAATTCGTCAATATCCGATGGAGTTATTTTATGTTAAAATGAAAAATGAATTTTTAGGCCATTATTATTTGTGCAGATGGAAAATGTACTAAAAGTTTTCCGAAAAATTTCACGATCACAAATGTTGACGGATATCCCATATATCGTCGAAGAAATCCCGATAATGGCGGACAATCTTATCATCTATGGCGGTCATCTATGTCAACAACATAGATATTGACATTGATAACCGTTGGTTGGTCCCATATTCGCCTCTGCTGAGCAAAACATTCAATGCTCATATTAATGTTCAGTTCTGCAGTTCAGTGAAGAGCATCAAATACATTTGCAAGTATGTGAATAAAGGCAGTGATATGGCTGTATTTCGAGTTGAAAATACCAATGTGAATGCTCCTCCAGTGAATAACAACGATGAAATAACACTTTACCAAATTGGCCGGTACGTCAGCTCCAATGAAGCTGTTTGGCGTATATTTGGTTTCCCAATTCATGAACGGGATCCAGCAGTTCTTCATTTAGCCGTCCATCTTGAAAATGGCCAGTGCGTATATTTCACGAGCGAGACAGCAATTGATCGTGCTATAAATCCACCAAAAACTACACTCACCGAATTTTTTGAATTGTGTAATCGTGCGGATGCTTTTGATGCTTTTGCACGGACATTACTCTATTCAGAAGTACCACGCTATTTCACATGGGCTCCAACAAAAAAATGGATGCCCCGCAAGCAAGGCACGCCGAGTGATGCATGTCCCGGTTTATTCAAATCAAACACCTTGGGACGAGTATTTACAGTCAATCCAAGGCAGACTGAGTGCTTTTATCTTCGACTGTTATTGGTTAATGTCATCGGCCCTTTGTCATTTCAAGATTTACGTAAAGTGAATGGACAACAGTATCCAACGTATAAAGATTCATGCCTTGCACTCGGCTTGCTGGAAGACGACAACCAGTGGGAGTGTATGCTTGCTGAAGTAGGATTGAACTGTACAGCAAAACAAATTCGTCTACTATTCGCTATAGTGTTGACTACATGTTTCCCGGCCTGAGCAGAGACATTATGGGATAATCACAAAGATTCAATGACTGATGATATATTGCATCAACATAGTTCACGGTGCAACCATCTAACGATAGTATTCAGTGACGCTATGTACAATGAAGCATTGATTGCTATTGAAGATCTTTGCATTATCATTGCCAACTTACCACTCAGTCATTTCGGTATGCATTCAACAAATCGAAATGCATCTGATTTAATAAGCACTGAATTGAATCGTGAACTACAATACAATACTGTAGAAATGGCAGCGATTGTTGCTCGCAATGTCCCACTAATGAATGAAGAACAAAGAACCATTTACGACCGCATCATGCTCGCAGTTTCGGCAGGACAAGGTGGATTCTTTTTCTTGGATGCACCAGGTGGAACTGGCAAAACATTCCTTATTTCGCTGATTCTCGCCGAAATACGATCAAATAATGGCATCGCATTGGCTGTTGCATCATCTGGCATTGCGGAAACTTTATTGGATGGTGGCAGAACAGCTCATTCATTATTTAAACTGCCACTAAATATTCAAAAAAACCAGACGCAGTGTGCAACATAAAAAAACAATCGTCCATGGCCACAGTGCTGAAATAGTGTAAAATTCTTATCTGGGATGGCACACAAACATTCGATTGAGGCGTCGAACAGGACATTGAAAGATATAAAAAACAACGACAAACTATTTCGCGGCACTCTGTTACTCTTTTCAGGTGATTTCAGACAAGCACTTCCCGTTATTCCGCGTTCAACACACGCTGATGAGATCAACGCGTGCTTAAAATCATCGTCATTGTGGCTTAATGTTGAAAAAGTACAACTGAAAGTAAATTTGTGCGTTCAAAAGCTTCAAGATCCATCCGCTGAAACATTCTCAAACCAATTGTTAGATATCGGCGATGGAAAAGTTACTACAGATGAAACTGGATGCATAAAATTACCGACCGATTTCTGCACAATTATTGATTCTCAAGATGCTCTTATTGACCAGATATTTCCCGATATACACAGACGATACACAAATCATGAGTGGCTGGCAGAAAGAGCAATTTTAGCAGCAAAAAATGTGGACGTCAACGAATTGAATCTCAAGATACAACATTTGTTACCAGGAGACTTGGTGTCATACAAATCTAATGATACAGTTTGCGATGCCACCGAAGCTGTAAATTATCCAACAAAGTTTTTAAAGTCATTGGATTTACCAGGCATGCCACCGCATATTTTACAACTGAAGGTTGGATCTCCGGTTATTTGGCTTCGTAATTTGAACCCACCACGGTTGTGCAACGGCACGCGATTAGTCATAAAAAAATTAATGAAAAATGTTATCGAAGCCATCATTTTAAATGACAAATTCCGAGGTGAAAATATATTACTACTGCGAATCCCTATTATACCCACAGATGTGCCAATTCAATTTAAACGCCCTCAATTTCCAACTAGAATGGCATTTGCAATGACTATCAATAAGTCTCAGGGCCAAACGATGTCTGTCTGTGGCTTAGATTTGAGCACATCATGTTTTTCTCACGGACAATTATACGTAGCTCTCGAGTGGGCAAACCATCCAGTTTGTTTGTATTGGTGAAAGATGGGATAACAAAAAATATTGTACACTCTGTTGCATTAAGGGATTGATATTGTTTTTTAGTAATATTGTTATAAGTAGCGATATGTATATAATTTTAAAGAATCAATTTTAATAAATTAAAAAAAATAAATGATTGGTGTTTTGTTATTTTTATATTCTTTCACCGTTCACAGCGCTCCATACATCTTCCACTTATATACCACATCCTTACACACTTACAATAAGTTAGTTATTTTTTTCTAGCAAAATATCCTCTAGAAATAATTTATATGACAAAACAACGTTTGTCGGGTCAGCTAGTCTTTTTATATGTATTTGTTGTTCTCCTGTCAAGAATTGAGTTTTCCAAGTTTTAGTGAAAGTCGGTACCTCAAAAACGGCTCTAACGATTTTCTGGAAATTTGCTACATAAAACCCTTTTCAGATACACTTTCGCATGTATTACGTGGTTAACCCAGGAAAATGAACTGTCGTTTTGACTCAGTTTTATGTCTCGGTTCATAAAAACGGCTCGACCGTTTTTTTTTTTTTTTTTTGTTTTTATTATTATTATTATTATTATTATTATTATTATTATTATTATTAAACTCTCTACATAAATTCTGTTTTATCTGTCTTCACATATGCATCAGTTTTTTCTTATAATAAATTGTTATGTGTCTAATTTGTTAGTTCAATTTTTTGTCTTCTGACTATAATATCTAAATAAACTGCATATAATACGTGTAATAGTGGTAATGGAAGTCAGATGGCTGTTACACATCAGATTTTTTTTTTCGTTAAAAAATAAAATAATCAATAACTTTAATTTAAATTATCCGAGATCTTGGTTCAACTGTTCGTTTTAAAGGTATTGACGAGTTCTTTTGAAAGATACTCATATTGAAAATTTAAACCCTCGAAAGGTAATTATCGCCCTGGAGTTGGGAGAGCGATGGTCCTAGATACATAATTTTTTTTCCTAGTTTACTATTACTATTATCAATAATTCATATTAATTTTACAATCATTTGTTAAAAATATGAAGTTTCGTCCTATACTGAAATATTAAAAATAATGAAATAATGGGATGACAGAGCCACCTGTTATGCGATTGATTCCCAAATGTAATCAGCTGCAGTTTAGATCAAAATCCAACTAAATACCAAGTTTGGATTAAAAGTTGTTCATTGATTCATAAGATACAGCGTCCACCATAAAAGAAAGAAAAAAAATTATACACACTGTTTAAAAAATTTTCTCAAAAATGAGCGAAATTGTCTCAAAATAGCTCCGAAACAATATATACTTAAATTTGAAAACCATATGTACTCATTTTTGAGTATATTGACATGCTCAAAATTGGGGTTGACCACTAAGAATCCCAATATCCCCACTTTTGAGCCTGTCAAAATATACTCAAAAATGAGTATATGGGTTTTCAAATTCAAGTGTATATTGTTTCGGAGCTATTTTGAGATAATTTTGCTCATTTTTGAGAAATGATTTTTAACAGTGCACACTAATTTTCTAAAAATAATCAAATTGTATTCAAGACATCTCAAAACGTGTAAATCCGCCGAAAACCGAAGTTCGTTAATTTTCACAAATCCAATACTTTCTTGTTATATATATATATATATATATATCTTGTTATATTATATATATATATGTGTGTTATATATATATATTACTGTTATATATATATATACTGTTATATATATATATATACTTTCACCAAAAGTTGGAAAACCAGAAGTGGGACCGTAAGCCCGCATCTCATAAACGGCTCTAACAATTTTCTTAAAAGTTGCTATATAAACACCTTCTTAGATTTTCTTTCGTATGTATTAATTGGTTAGTTTAGAAAAATTGGTAGGCACCTTGTATAAGTAGGTCAATTTGAGGTTTTGCAAGTGCATTCCTTTAAAAACGGCTGTACAGATTTTTTTTCAAACTCGTCATATTAACTTCCTTTTAAATATACATTTGTATGTGATTATTGTTTTCCGTTCAATAATTAAGTATGCCAGGTTTTGGTAAAATTGCTATCTCAAAAACGACTCTAGCGATTTTCTTGAAAATTGTTATATAAATCCATTTTAAATATCCTTTCTCATGTATTACGTAGTTATTACAGGAAAATTAACAGCCATCCTGCTTAGGTACACTGCAAAAAACAAAATCGTTAAAAATACAGGAAAAATCTGGCACCCCAGCTGCCAGATTTTTCCTGTACTTTTAACAGTTTTTTTTTTTTTTTTTTTTTTCTTTTTACAGTGTACGTCAGTTTTAGATCTCAGAAATTGGTGTTTCAAAAAGTAACTCTACATTTCCCCCCCCCCTATTTTTTTCAACTTGCTATGTAAACTTTGTTTTAAATGTCTTTAGATGTGTACCAAGTTTCTCTTACCAGAAAAATTTTAGGTTTCTACTTCGTTAGGTCAATTTTATGCTTTCTGATCACATTATCTCCACAAAATGCATATAATACATGTAATAGTGGGTTATGGAAGTCGTGTAGTTGTTTCACACCAGATTTTTTATTTATAGACGGAGTTTCATATTGAGGTAATAAACTAAACTTAATTTAAACACATTCCAAACATGTTTATTATGTAAGAAACAGCACTGATATTCATATAAGGTTTCATTTAAGCTTTTCTGAACTTAATAAAACCAATTATACCAATAATCAGTCAGTAAGAAGATGAGCTATTTGCATCTGTTTTTCTAATAACACTGACTGAATGTTAAACTTTATTTTACAGAATGAAGGAAAACCCTATTGCCCTAGGCCATGCTATAACAATTTGTTTTTTACTAAAGGTATGTAAAATTTTAACCTAATATAATTATGTATTTTTTGTAAAATCATCAACTCACACTTTAAGTAAACTCACTTTTGTTAATTTGTGTGTAATTTTTAAGACGGAAAAATAATTTTTGTTTAAAAAATATATAAATCTCGTTATAAGCAGGTCTTATTTAGTTTAATAAAAAAAATACTTTTTGGCTATTTTTAGAAAACAAAAATTATTTTCTCTTTATTGAGTCAAACTGAAGTATTGAAGCACAAATTATTCTATTAAGTACTGTTAATATATACATTATTCTATTTATTTATTTATTTCTATCGAAAGAGATTTTATTGTGTAATTCTAAGTACTGCTTTTCTTTACATTTAGCAATTAAAAATACACGTCCGAAAATGTTTTTTAATAAATTTCCCAGTAATTTTCTCATAATTTTACAAGAGTAATTTCAAGATGAGAATTAAAGTTCTAAATGCTAACAAATTTTAATATTACTGTTGAAAAGCAATACCATTTTTATTTTCAGCAAATAAAGCTTAAACCCTTTTATTCTGAAGCTTTTCCCATAAAATTATTTTTAATCGTCTAAATAAATTTACTGAAAGATGACTTTAAAGTTTATGAGGACTTTAAATGTAGTATTTATAATATTGAAATAAGAGACTCTCAGTTTTTTTTTTTTTTTTTTTTTTTTTTTCCAGTTCAGTGAACTTCTTGTCTACAACAATTTCTAAATAGACATAAACAGCAAAAAATATCAAGTAAACGGTCATATTAAAGCGATAAATTTTTCAGTTATGCAATTTTTGGCTTTAAAGTTTATAAATACTCTTTAACACGTTTAGGAATGTGCATGTTATACTTCAAACATTTCAGTGAAAGTTTTACCCCTAAAGTAAAAACACGTTTAGGAATGTGCATGTTATACTTCAAACATTTCAGTGAAAGTTTTACCCCTAAAGTAAAAGCAGTACCAATAAAAAATTAAAACGTTGAGCGCCCTGCCATCGGTGGCTGACAGTGTCAAATATGATATAAAGCCGCGTCAACCATCGGTGGGCGGATATAAAATAGGATATAAAACTAAAAATATTACATTTAATGATTGAAAATTTATTAAAAATTTGCTTAATTTTTATTTATTACAGGAGGAATCATTATGGAATTTTAATGGATTTTAAGAATTTGCGTGGCACTCAACGTGTTAAAAAATAACTTTCAAACCAACATAAAATTGATTTAATCGTGTCATTTTATTACCATGTTTTTATTAACTTCGATTCTTGTTTGTTTGTTTGTCCGGTACAAATCTTGCAATCTATTTTTAACTAACTTCCCTACTAGCTAGACGTTTGAAACTTTCACAGTAGCTCAGAACCCGGTGATAACACTATACTTTGAAGTCTGATTTTCGAATTTTTGAATAGTTTTCTTTTAATTAATTAAAATAATAAGCTCCTAATAGCAATAAAAATAGCCATTAAAATATTAGCTATAATTCAATTGTTGCCAAAAAAAATTTACGAGTTCATTTCTTTCAACATAAAAATAAATATATTTAATTCAACGTGAACGTTAAAAATTACAAAAAGTTAAATTTTGCATTTCACAAAAATTTACGTCATTATCATTTTAAAAAATTTATACACATTGATAAGTGTTAATGTAGTTCACGATGCTAAAAGTAACATACGTTGTTCTAAAAGAAGTAATATTTTATTTTTAAAACCAAAAATTATTTTTTCTTTACTATTATTATTATTATTTTACTGAACTGAGTCCACGTGCTTAAATATTGCTTAAATGTTATTTTTTTTTATCCTCGCGTATTTTATTAATGATTTATCAGAAAATTTAAAAATATGATATATTAAAAAAAAAAATCTTATAATTATTTATATTTTAAGTTTTATCACATTTTAGACTAATTTAAAACTTTTTTTTTTTTTTTTTTTAACAATCTTTGATTTTAGTGTTTATTATTATTATTAAAACGATTCCTATTTGTTTTTAAATTTTTGTTATTTATTTGTTTAGAAATATAAACAATTCAATTACTAAAAAACCTTTAAAAGACCGGATATTTTTTCTCAATTTTATTAATGCAAAGCCTTTTTTATGATTTATAAAGAAAGCGTTCGAATAATTTAAACATTTTTTAAGAGAATGTACAATTTACTTTTTTAATTTAACTGAAATTTGCAAGCACAAAGCTATACTTACATTCAAAAAGAGTCTAACATAATGCGGATATATTTTATTATTGCTGTCAAAGGTTTAATTTATAGAAATTTAAAATTTTCTGAAAAATAAATAAATAAATAAACAAAACCGTGAATTGATTGTTTATTTTAACATCGCTTAAATTGAATTTTTATAATTATTCTTGTAAATCATTTTAATTTATTATCTTATTTTCCATTCACTGCAACTAAAATTCTATATTCAATATAATACATATTTAAAATTCATCTTGGTTTAGATTTTTTTTCTATTAAAAATAAATTTAAATATATTCTCTACATTTAATTTTAAAAGCTTTGAATGCGCTTTTTCAGCGTCATTTATTTGTTATGAAATAGTATGATATATAAGTAGGCTTTTGATAAAGCTTTATAAATGAGACTATACGAAAATATTTTTATCGATGAAGCATAACTTTTCAAACGTAAAATATATATATATATATATATATATATATATATATATATAAGAAATAGCTATCGACGAGATTTATATAAAATGATAAAACCGAGAAAAACAATTAGAAATATACTTTTTTTTTTCCAGAAAAATATAATATATATATATATATATATATATATATATATATATATATATATATGTATGTATGTATGTATAACTGGGTTGCAAAATGATATGAACCTCTAGTAATTTTGAGATATAAAGACAAACATTCATAAAGAATTGTCAGAAAATGCTATTATGTGGACAAGTGCAATAATCTCACCTAATACATAACAATAAAATGAATACAAAACTTTAAATTTATTAAAAATATAAATTATTTTAAAAAACAATATTGCAAAATGATATGAACATTGATCGAAATTATTACTAAACGAGCATATAAGCTGATCAGAAATACTGAATACGACTCCGAGAAGAAGAAAACGAAATATGCAAACTAGTTAAACATATAAATGCGTTTCGCAGGCTTGGAAACTTTCAGACGAGTCCGCAAACTGAGTTTCAGAAGTATGAGTCGTAAAAGCCCTTTAAGCAGTTTTGAGAAAGGCAAAATTCTGACCTTATGATAATGAAGGACTTTCAGCAAGAGTTATTGTAAAAAATCTGGAGTGACTCCACTCGACTTTCCGAACATTGAGTAATTAACAGTTTTGTAGATAAAGTAAAGAAAGAGGAGTTGTTAAACAAACAAAAGAGAGAAAACTATAGTAGAGTGTTTGCGTATTTTTCTCCATATATTACACGATGTTTTGTTTAACGCTACTGAACTTTGAGCCCATAGATCATAATGATAAAGAATTTTTCGTTGTGTCCCTGTAAAAACCTATAAATGCTAGATTCACAAAATGCTTTAGTTAGTGCAACAGTGATTTATAATATTCATATAAATTTTCAGCTCAATTGAATAAGGCGTTTAGATGCTATCGCACTTTTAAAAATTTGGTCACATAGGCCATAATGATAAAGAATTTTTCTTTGTATCCCTGTAAAAAAACTGTAAGTGCTAAATTCACCAAAATCTATACAGTTGGTGTGACTGTGACCTATAACATGTGTAAAAAATTTTTGCTCAGATTAATAAGGTTTTTAGATGCTATCACACTTTTAAAAATTTGGCCCCATAGGCCATAATGATAAAGAATTTTTCCTGGTGTCCCTGTAAAAAAACTATAAGTGCTAGATTCACCAAAATCAATAGGGTTTGTACTATGGTGACTTACAATATGCGTACCAAACCTTTAGATTATTTGAACGAAGCGTTTAGGCGCTAACGTGTTCACTCACAGACATACACACGTACATACACACACATACATATATCATCGTAAAAATAGTGAAGGCGGACTCAGGTGACCTCGAAACATATAGAAACATCAAAATCTCAAATTCGGATTTTTGACATGATTACAATACTAAAGTGTTCGGAAAGTAAAAAATCTGGAGTGACTCCACTCGACTTTCCGAACATTGAGTAACTAACAGTTTGTAGATAAAATAAAGAAAGAGGAGTTGCTAAACAAACAAAAAAGAAAAAACCATAACAGAGTGTTTGAGTATTTTTCTCCATATATCACACGAGGTTTTATTTAACGCTACTGAACTTTGAGCCCTTAGATCATAATGATAAAGAATATTTGGTTGTGTCCCTGTAAAAATCTATAAATGCTAGATTCACCAAAATGCTTATAGTTAGTGCAACAGTGATTTATAATATTCATACAAATTTTCAGCTCAATTGAATAAGGCGTTTAGATGCTATCGCTGGTCTCATACGCCATAAAGATAAAGAATTTTTCTTTGTGTCCCTGTAAAAAAACTGTAAGTGCTAGATTCACCAAAATCTATACAGTTGTTCAAATGTGACCTATAACATGTGTAGAAATTCTTTGCCGAGATTAATAAGGCGTTTAGACGCCATCACACTTTTAAAAATTTGGCAAAGAATTTTTCCTGGTGTCCCTGTAAAAAAACTATAAGTGCTAGATTCACCAAAATCTATAGGGTTCGTACTATGGTGACTTACAATATACGTACCAACTTTCAGCTTATTCGAACAAAGCGTTTAGACGCTAGCGTGTTCACTCACAGACATACACACATACATACAGACATACACACATACATACACACATACATACATACACACATACATACACACACACATACATACATCGTCGTAAAAATAGTGAAAACGGACTCGTTGGACCTCGAAACGTATAGAAACATCAAAATCTCGAATTCGGATTTTTGACATGATTACAATACTTTACTCACTATAGTGTTCGGAAAGTAAAAATTGAAAAGATCCTCAAGTGTAAAATTGAATTTTCTTCGATTACAAAAGAATTGTGGAACAAAGAAATCGCCAGGACGTCTGCCAAAGCTATCGAAAACGGAAAAAATAAGCTATTGTAAAAAAAAAAAAAAAAAAAAAAGCAATGGAAAAACAAGTTTAAGCAAACTTACGAAAGATCCAGCAATAGCGGTGTCAAAAAGTGCTTTGTACAGAACAGTCAGTAGCTCTAAAGTGCTGAAGTACAAGAAAAGAAAATCCTAACCACGTATGACTAAAAAGCACCTGCAGAATCACCTGGATTGGACGAAATATCACATGTCCTGGAAGTCAGAATACGAAAGAATAATATTTTCAATGAAAAAAATTTCAATTTCGATGGTACAGGTGGTTTTTTCTTGTTACTGGTACGTACGATCTGCGCAGATAACCTAAAACATTTTCAAAACGACAGAAAGGTGAAGGGTCATTCATGGTTTGGGCTGCGTTTGAATTTCGTGGTAAAGTCGACATTGCGCTTCCCTCTGGCAGAATGAATGCAATAGCCTACCGAAATCTACTTGAAGAAAATTTATTGCCTGTTGCCAAGGAAATTGGTGGATCTTTCTTGATGTTCCAACAGGACAATGCATCCATCTACATGGAAAAAGTATTTGGAAATGATTCCAAAATAATGGTGTACATGTAATTCTATAGTCGTATGTTTCTCCTGATTTAAACTCGATGAAAAACGTTTCGAGCCTACTTGTTAGAGCAATTTATATACAAATGGAAAGGAATATCTCATAATTTCAGAATTAAAAGCTTCTATCATCTCCCACTGAAAAAAAAAAAATCGATCAAAATACATTAAAAGGCTTGGTTCGCTCCATGCCTGACCGTGTTTTTATATTAATTACAAAATATGGTACATACACTGGCTACTACTCCCTATTTTGTTGTTGTGTTCATATCATTATGCAACACCTGAAAAACGAAAAATGCAGTTTTCTTTATATAACAACGTCTGCTTGAATTATATTTTGCTATAAAATAAAATTATTTGTTCTATTTCTAACGTTGATAAATCTTAAGTTTATTTTGTGGCATTTCTTTCTTTCTTATGCTTGAAACACTTGGTGTTTATATCATTTTGAAACCCAGTGTATTTAAGCGGAAAATAATTATTTGCTTAAGTTATAGCATATTTCATAAGAAGAGTAAATTTTTGTATCATTGAAAAACAACATAATAACAAGCTCAAGAAGCTATACAAACATTAAATCTTCTAATATACATATAATGGAACAATTAATGAAAATGTATTGGAAGAATTTTAAAATGCTAATAATCTATTATTTTAAATATATATATATATTATTATTAAAAATATTATCATATTTATTAAAGTAAAATTAAGTACTTATAGTTAAAATTAAGCAAAAATAAATTGTTGCAACTTTTTTATTTTCTCCATGTTTTAACCATCTTGAATGATTTGGATTGGACGTTTAACCGCTAATTGCATTATTTCACATTTCTTCATCTGTTCCATGCATGGGATTTTGTAAGAATAGTAATGTTTTTTTAAATTCATTTCTTCCTTTGTTTTTTTTTTTTTTATTTATTTCCTTCTTCACATTTTTGTCACCGTAATTATGGTTAAAACACTGGTTTATAGATATTTTAGCATTATGCACACTAAGCATTGAAAACCATAATTTGCTTGCTCGATTCCTTCAATGCCCATGACGATAACATATATATTATATGTAAATATTGACATTTGAATAGTAACATTTATTTGTAATATTGCAATAAATTCTACATAACAATCCCGTTCTAATATGAAGTTTTGAAATATGTCTATTTTCAGGTTACAATAGAGCATATTACAGATAGATAAAAATGAATAATTTCTATGTATGTGGTTATCATGTCATTGGATTTTCTATGTTCATCATAATAAATCACTGTGTTTTATAATACATCCTCTTAATGTCATAATAAAAGAAATTATTAAAATTGTATCGTCATAATTCAATAAATTTTGTAAGCATTTTGCAATGGTTTGTTTTGATTTTGTTCAAGTAAGACATAACTCTCTACGCGTAACAACTATATGAAATAAAAAAAAAAGCACTGTAAAGTTAAATCCACAATTTAAATATTTAAATTCGTGGATTCATATTTGTGGCTTTGTAAATATGTCATAATGTATAACACCTTTTACTTAAAAAAAAAAAAAAAAAAAAAAAAAAAACTTTGAAATTTTTAGGGATGACCTGAGATTCATACCATAAAATTTGAGGCAAAAACGCTCGTTACTGCAAGGTATATTCAAAAAATGAAAGAAAGAAAGAAATTTAACGTTACACGCATAAACATTAAATTGTGATTATGGTTTTGTCAGTTGAACGTTTAAGGAGACTCTGTTGCACACATTTAGTTCGCGACATCATACAGTCGCACAGTGGGGCATTTGACTGATTAACCGGCCAAAATTATTTCTCGCGGCAAAATTGGTGAAAAGCTTCTTATTTGTTGGTTTTTCATATTATAATGCTTTACAGAAGTTTTCTTATGAAAGTATGTTTTTTCTCTGTATATACAGGACATATCAAATTCATTGTAACACAAAGCGACAACTTTAACAATAAATTGTTAGATTATTTCTGTGTTCGTGATTGTATTTAATCGACAAACAACAACGTATCTAATTACCTAGTGCAAATAAATCATTAAAATTTGTTATTTCACGTGAAAGTTCTTTAAAAATTTTTAAACTAACAGTGTTTTTTTTTTTTTTTTTTTTTCTCTCCCCACGAGCCATTGAAAGTTTTTGAATCGATATCAAATTTCATTATATTGAATTTTTATTTTCTCTCATCCATAAATAAGGTAGAGGAAGTGATTTTTTTCGGTCAAATCTTCAAAATTGAGTTTTTGTTATATTTACTCGTTTTGAGATCCCCTGAATAAAAAAATCAGGTTTTTATTGGTTGGTCCTCCTGTGTCTGTATATCTGTCTGTTATCAATAATATCTCAAGAAAAAAGAAACAGTAGCAGAAAGTCCAAAGTATGTGTTCTGTTATATAGAATGCTACACCAAACTTTTCATTGAGATCAAGCAAACGATTCATGTCAAGAAAATTCAATTTCAATACATCTGTGAGTGAAATTTTTAGAAGGTACTGTTGAAGTTCTTATGATGTTGCTACTAGAAAAGTTTGATCCAGATTGATAAGTTTAATAGATTGGTTCAGGTAAAACATTTTTGAATAATCTTGAATATACTTTTAAATTCAATAACGACCTTGAATTCTATCTAACTATAGATACAGTATTAAAACAGGGGTTGAGGAAGAAAGACCAGTAGCCCCCACGTACAGAATTATACAGTAAATAAAATTTTTACTAAACCTATTTTGCTTTTAACGCAGGTTTTTATAAATTATACTTGTTATCTTGCTTCTTAATCTGCAAGTTATCTATATATTAATGAAATGCAGAATAAGAGAAAGTCGTGTGAGTACTGCACCGTATTTTTAATAAATTTACAAGATCTCTCTTTAAATATTGGCACAGCTTTAGTAAGGGACACCCTTGGCGAAATTTAAAATTTGGTTCCGAAGTAGCTCGGACGTTTCTCGTTAAAGTCTTTACTTACGCAAATGCGATAGCTATTTCAATTGATCGCCAAAATGGCAAAAATATGGTTGAGGCTTCCAAGGGTGTCCCATACTAAAGGTGTTCTACAAAAGGGACATTTGATTGCAATTTATTAGGTAATTATTTGGAGATTGCCTATCTTAGAATAATTTTTGAAAGGAAGGAAAATGAAAAGATTGTCTTTTTTTGGAACACATAGATTTGCATTTTAGTGAAGCTCTAGTTACTAAGAGATAATTACTTCAAAACTATTTAGTATACATCTTAATGTCTCAATTGGTGCTAAATAACTGGCAAAGCCTTGTAATGTGAGGCGAACAGCTGAATTAGTTTGGTGAACATTTTACTGGTTGCGGATTGTGTCAGTAGATGGCGCAACAAAGTACTGTTTGTAACCATCGCTGAAAGACTTGAGTTCAGAGAGAGAAAATGCTGTTCAGTTTGCTCGCTCGCTATGTAAAGATGTTTACGTTTTCTGTGCACAGTTATAGCACCTATTTAATTCAATTGAGCTCTTATATTTTTATAAATTGTTAGTTATTATTTTATGAGTAAAGCTGTTACAAGTATCAGTGTGTCTTCTTTGAGTTTATTGAAATAGTGAACACAAGCCAGCCGAAGTGGTGACCCAGCCGTAGTGGTTTTCGTAGTGGTGACCTCTGACGAAACAGCGTAATATGGCGATACCTCCGGCCTTTGAGCTAAGTGGTTTAACTTTGAATGAATATACTTTAAATTAATTGATTTTTTTTTTTTTTACTGTTTGAAATTAAAAATGCATTAAATAAATAACGAATATATATATTTCTGCTCTTATAAGCTATTTTATCTAGATTGATATATATATATTTTTTTAAATGCTGTTTTAAATGGTATAGTGTATTACGATATGGCTATAATAGAGTAAAAGATTTCCTATTTTAAGTTAGCGTTAGGAATCTTCTTTCGTATGAATTTAGATTCATTTTGACTTTGAATTTTGAACTTATGAATTTTTAAATAGTAGTTAAAGTATAAAATTTTCATAAGATTGCCATGGACTCTGGTGAGAAGGGGATAAATGTTGAAAGAGTTTCTTGTAGAATTCCCCCGATGTGGAAAAACAATATTCAAATTTGGTTCGTTCAGGTTGAAGCGAACTTCGCGACATCGCAGATTACAAATGATTTGACAAAATATAACACAGTTATAGGTTCAATTGATCCAGATTCGCTTATTTCAGTTTCTGATTTGATATTAACCCCCCCCCCCCCCTCCGAAAATCGTTATGAAACTTTAAAACAAAGGTTAATTTCGGAGTTTTCAGATTCTCAATCTCAGCAGCTGCGTAAATTATTGTCTGAATTAACACTGGGAGATAAAAAACCTTCAACTTTACTTCGGCAAATGAAAGAATTAGGAGGGAAATCCGTAACCGAGGATTTTTTAAAAACAATTTGGATGGAACGATTACCTGTAAATTTTCAGGCAATATTGTCTGCCTCTTCAGCGGATTTATCGGAATTGGCAAAATTAGCTGATAAGATTGCTGAAATTAAGGAAATCCCTAGTGTTTGCGCGGTTGTTGAGGGGAAAACTTTGGAAAGCGAGGTTAAAGAAATTCGAAAAGAAATTGCGGAGTTAAAAACTCAGATTTCAACTTTATTTTCGAAAGTAAATAGGCAATCAAGATCGAGAAGTCGTGATTTAAACCGTGCATATTACCGCAGTAAAAGTCGTAATGTTGGAGATGGAAATTTTGATAGTAATGATTCGAATTTATGTTTTTATCATTCAAAATTTGGGGAAAATGCTAGAAGGTGTCGGAAACCATGTCAGTATAATTCAAAGGAGGAAAAAAACTAGTTTTGGCTGCTGCATCTGGTTTAAAGTTTGGTTCAGGTGTAGCAGCCCAAGTAAAAAAATGTAGACTTTTTGTTTATGATAAAGCTACAAACTGTAATTTTTTAATTGATTCTGGAAGTGATATTTCTTGTATACCGGCACCAATAAATTGTAAATATAATGCTCCTGAAGATTTTTTGTATGCCGCAAATGATTCTAGGATACCTACGTATGGTAGTAAAATATTGGATATTAATTTGGGATTGCGTCGAATGTTCCGGTGGTCTTTTGTGATAGCTAGAGTAAATACACCTATTATTGGTGCAGATTTTTTAAACAATTACGGAATTCTTATAGATTTGAAAAATCAAACTTTAATTGATTCGAATACTACCTTACAAATAAGAGGAAAATTGAGTGGTATTGAATCCCCCTCTATAAAATTAATTTCGGGAAATTCCCCTTATGATAAACTCTTAGAGTCATTTCCAAATTTGGCGAGCCCGGTACCAAATTTTAAAGGTCCTGTATTGCATAATACTAAACATTATATTGAAACAAAGGGAGCTCCGGTGTTTTCTAGACCCAGACGATTACATCCAAAATTATTAGAAATTGTAAAAAAGGAATTCCAAGTTTTGGTAGAACAGGGAATTTGTCGACCTTCTAAGTCTCCTTGGTCCTCACCCATACATGTCGTTCCAAAATCAAATGGTACGTATAGGATATGTGGAGATTACCGACGTTTAAACTCGATAACTATTCCAGATAGATATCCTATCCCACATATTCATGATATAACAAATGTCCTTCATAATAAGACAATATTTTCAAAGATTGATATTGTTAGGGCATATTATCATATACCAGTGAATGAAGAGGATATTCCAAAAACTTGTGTAACGACACCAATTGGAAATTTCGAATTTTTATATCTCCCATTTGGTGTAAAATGCGCTCCAATGACATATCAGCGATTCATGAATGGGGTCCTGGGGGATTTGGAATTTGTTGTTTCTTACATAGATGATGTACTGATATTTTCAGAAAACGAAACGGAGCATATCAACCACGTAAAAATGGTCTTTGAAAGACTAAATAAATTTGGTTTAAATATAAATAAATCAAAGAGTATATATGGTCAAAATACTATTGAATTTTTAGGTCATGAAATCTCCGCGTCGGGTATTAAACCTATTGACAGAAAAGTTAAAGCCATTTTGGATTACCCTAGACCTGAAAATTTGCTAGAGTTGCGAAAATATTTGGGATTAATAAATTTTTATAGAAAATTCATAAAACACGCTGCGGATATTTTGGCTAATTTAACAGATTTATTAAAAGGAGTAAAAGGAAAAAATAATCGTACAAAAATTGAATGGACTCAGGAATTAATCGATTCTTTTGAAAAATCAAAGCAAGCTCTTTCGAATGCTGCTTTGTTGTCATTTCCGAGTACAAATGGAAGGCTTGTATTGCATAGTGATGCCAGTAATATTGCTATTGGTGCAACAATTAGTATATTAGAAGGGTCAGATTGTAAACCAGTTGGATTTTTTTTCCAGACGGTTATCGCCTTCTCAGGCTAAGTATTCTAGTTTTGATCGTGAACTCTTAGCAATGTATGAGTCAGTAAAATTTTTCAGACACATGCTAGAAGCACGAAACTGCGAAATAATTACGGATCATAAACCAATTATTGAAGCCTTTCATAAAGTACGTGACACACATACAAATAAGCAGGCACGTTGGCTTTCATTTATATCAGAATTTACTACGGATATTAAATATATAAAAGGGGAGTTAAACGGTGCTGCAGATGCTTTGTCGCGTATAAATGAAATTTCTATTCCTGGAAATTTAGATTTTGATGAATTGAGTAAGGATCAAAAATCGGATGAGGAATTAAATAAATTAATTTCAGAACCAGAGTCAGTACTTAAATTAAAATTAATTACATTGCCAAATACAAATTCACAGCTTTACTGTGACATTAGTACTGGAAAAGCTCGTCCATATGTCACATTAAAATTTCGTAAGAAAGTTTTCCAGAATTTACATTGCCTTTCGCACCCTGGTATGCGAACTACAGTCAATCTCATTAGAGATAGATTTGTTTGGCCTTTTATGAATAAAGATTGTCGTGAATGGGCACGTCAATGTATTGATTGCCAACGATCAAAAATTAGTAAACATACTAAATCTTCATTGAAGAAATTTGATATCCCTACTGCGCGTTTCCAACACATTCATTGTGATATTGTAGGTCCCTTACCGGAGTCACATGGTAAATCTTATTGTTTAACTGTAATAGATAGGATTACCCGTTGGCCGGAGGCTTATCCGCTAAAAGACATTACAGCTGAAACAGTTGCACGAACTCTTTACAGAGAATGGATTGCCCGATATGGTACACCATTAAGAATTACGACAGATCAAGGGAGACAGTTTGAATCTGACTTATTTAAACAGTTTGCTCAGTTATTTGGTATAGAAAAATGGAGAACTTCGCCATACAATCCAAAAGCAAATGGTTTAGTTGAAAATTTTCATAGACCACTAAAAGCAGCGATTATGGCTCATGGAACTCGTAGTTGGACTGAGATCCTCCCAACAATTCTTTTGGGTTTTAGATGTGCATTGAAAGAGGATATTGAAGCAACTCCTGCTGAATTACTGTATGGAAGTAACTTAAGACTTCCTGGTGATTTTTACGATCCTACGGTAGACATAAAAGACCCACGTATATATGTTGAGAAATTAAGAGAATTTATGAGGTTGCTCAAACCAAAACCTACATCTGCACATCAAAATAATCCAGTTTTTGTACATAAGCATTTAAAACAGTGTTCACATGTATTTGTGAGATATGATCGAGTTAGAGGATCATTACAACCACCGTATAATGGACCATACCCTGTAGTGTCAAGAAAGGAAAAATATTTCCATGTTTTAATAGATGGGAAAATTCAAGTCGTTAATATCGATAGACTTAAACCAGCATTTATTGTGTTTGATTCTCCAACAGAAGTTCAACTAGATGAAAACATCAGTGCTCGTACCTCCGAGAAACTGGTACCTAGACGTTCTAAAAGACAGGTCCGATTTCCAGACAGATTCGTACCCAGTTGAAGTTTGCCTGTCTTTGTTCACTGGGGAGGGGGTACTGAGGCGAACAGCTGAATTAGTTTGGTGAACATTTTACTGGTTGCGGATTGTGTCAGTAGATGGCGCAACAAAGTACTGTTTGTAACCATCGCTGAAAGACTTGAGTTCAGAGAGAGAAAATGCTGTTCAGTTTGCTCGCTCGCTATGTAAAGATGTTTACGTTTTCTGTGCACAGTTATAGCATCTATTTAATTCAATTGAGCTCTTATATTTTTATAAATTGTTAGTTATTATTTTATGAGTAAAGCTGTTACAAGTATCAGTGTGTCTTCTTTGAGTTTATTGAAATAGTGAACACAAGCCAGCCGAATAATGCAATATAACTAAAACTTTACAGAATGTTAAAATTAACAAAAAAAATTTCTAGAAATATAAGGCACATTTCCTAGCGCCTATATTGTCTGTAAGTAAAATTATTATGAACATTTTCTTGTGGGATATTAACATACTTTCCTGTTCTTCAATTATCAATTATTATATTATTTCAGTTAAAGATTTTAAAACGACATTGTACTCTTTAACCGGTTTGTCGAAAAAAATTACACCTGTCCCGTGATTCCACAACTATGTACCTACATATTTACGTACATCTTTGTCTTTTTAGCTGCATTTCGAAAAATATGGGTTTTTGGCAGGCTAAATGGCGAAAATGCCCCACTGTGAGTCGGCAGAAAAATTATTGAAACACTAGCGCAATAATTCTTACTTAAAAGATTGGCACCTAATACTGTTTTGTCAAGTAAATATTTGTCGAGTCATGATCTTAGTCTTATACTGTTTGTAAAAAAGTAAGTTGAGGATAAAAATTAGCGATCAAACTAAAAAATAGATATATATGAAAAGTGTGGATGTGCTTCATTAATTTTGCTACCGACTGTAACCAATACGGAGTAATTTGTATTATTCGCTTGAATATCTTCATAAAGAATTACATCATTTTGCATCCTATTACACAGTTTTATGTATTTTTTTTATATCGATATCGATTTACAACTGATGTTCTATAATAAATATTGGTGGCGCCACGACTACAAAAAGAAACCGTAGATATTCTAAACTTGTGTAAGATGATTGTGACATTTGTTAAGAGTTTCAGAATATACCCCTCCCTCCTATACACACACATTAAAATATATTCATAATAAATTAATGCTAGACTAATTTAAAGTGGTTACATTACATGCTAGTGTAAATCGCTTTTATCTTCTTATACTAGAATTAAGTGTATGAAGACTGTATTAGGGGTATTAAATTAATCAAATAATTTAAGTGATAGTTTTAAAACGCTGAGGGTTATAATTGCACCTTACATTTCATAAAATAATGCATGTGAAGAAAACGTTTTAAGTAAAACCTTTCTTACGGAATTTTTAAAGAAAACATATTATACAAATATGATATTAATGATGATGACTTATTTGAGATTATTGGTAACAAACAAATATGCAATGGAACGGTATATAATAGGTAGGAAGCAGTAAGCCCTGTCGATAAAGTTTACGCTCCAACCCCAACCCCCTCGGTTTCTTGCTTACCATGACATATTTTTTGTACATATTTTGACCAGTTTCGTTTGATTTTCTTGTTATTGTTGTTGTTGTTTCAAATTACTAAATCTGAAAATAATTTTAACGAAAAGATCTGCCTAAATAATTTACAAAATATATTTCTATAAAAACAAAAATGGAAAATTATTTAAAAATATTTCTACACATAATAAATATTCTATCATTCTTATCCGCAAAGAAAATGGTATCAGAATCGTTTTTTATTGAAAATTAGTAAAAATTTAATTTTTTTTTTTTTTTAGCTACTTATTCCTTTGTTTCACAGTGCGGTGAAGTTTAAAAAGTTCTGTTTTCTAGGGTACAATGATAATGATAGATTCTGCGACACTTTAATTTCAAATAAGTACAAAAATAAAGGAATCTTATAACTTGGCGTAAAGAATACAAACACAAACTTAAAAACTGAAATATAGTGATTGAAAAGTTAAACTGGCAGTATTCAGAGATAAATAGCTCCAGTTCTAGTAATTATATCCGAATGAAATTTCAAATCTTACGTAGATAACAAATTTATTGCGCTTATCGCTGTTGGGCTAATAAGGCGAAAAATGATACTTTGAGGCGAAATATTTATGGAAATGCGTTTTCTTATAAAAACAACCAATGAATGTTCCTATAATCACTGTGAGGAAGTGATTTGTTCTAACAACAGAAATTGCTTTTATAGCAAAATTCACTTGCATTTTGTCACTTGTTTTGATTCACAAAAACAAAATTAAAATTCAACGTAATCTTCGGCCTTATGATCAATGACTTACATTTTTAATTTCATTTGGGTAGAATTAATGTAACTGGAAATATAGACTTGTGAATATCGTCAGTTTAATTGTACCACCTTAAATATATGTTCAGATAAAAATATAATTACGAATTCCTGAATAAAAAAAGAATCCTACTCAAAACTTTGCATTTCTACTCATAAAATTATTTTAATGTCAAATATTATTTATCAAGCATTAGAATGACTCTTTTGATATTTTGACTGCAGTGCTATTTCCTCAGTAGTTAATCATATGAAAAGATTTCCATGTGAAAAATCAAAAAATTATTCTAAATCAGATATTAACTTTTCATCATCACTATCTCTCAGATCATTGACAGATGCGAGATCCTTCCCGGCTGCTTCAGCTTCTACGTCTCGAAAAGACTGTCTTATTTCTTCCTGTGGAATAGTACCGCTGTTTTCCTCATACTGATAATTCATATCTAATTCTGCACTGAGAGTTTCCTCATCTGTATCAGTCAATTCATTTTCAATGGATTCCCCTACATCTTCATCGCTGGAATCCCTGTGTTAAAGACAGCAATATCTGTTTATTTACTTCCTACAAATGATATTTCATTTCATTTCTTAATACGGTAGTAACATAAATGGTAGAGTTGAGAAGAAGAACTATCATAAATCTTTTCTTAACCCTTAGTTTCATGTTATTTTACATTTAAAACTAGTTGGCATAGGTGGACTCTGCTCAGTTTTGTGTCTCTAGTGCGAGACATATTATAATCATGTTAAGAGAAATGAATTTGACCAAACACTTGACACAGTAACAAAATGAAATCCCCGCCTTATAGGCTATCCACCGCTCACTTCGATATATTTATCTTATTCTAATCTATTAATTTATTTTATTACGGTCAATTTCGTAATTTAGTTTTCATGCTACTATTTTCTAATGCAACAAGCCTCAAAATTCCTATTTATATGAAAAAATTTCAATTTCGCTATGTTGATAAAATCTTAAATTACGAATAACTAACGAAATTTGCCTATTAGAATATTTGTAGTCAATCATGTTCAAACAAATATCATAAGCGTTATTTTGAAGTTGTCTGGTGTATTTATGATCCTCAAAATGGACGTTTATGCTCAATTTTGCCCTATTCTGCTATGTTAAGTAAACAGTAAATTCCAAATAACTTACGAATTTTTTAAATTGGAAGTATCATAGTCTATGATATTCATGCCAGTATCCTAAATAATATTTCGAAAGTGGTCTGACATCTTTACGATGAATATTCCTCAAGATTCATGTTTATGTGAAATTTTGCCCTATTCTGCCATGTTAAGAAATTCGTAAATTTCTAATAACTGACGAAATTTTTATATTGGGAAATTCATAGTCTATGCAATCCATTCCATTATTCCATATAATATTTCAGAAGTGGTCTGATATCTTTAAGATGAAAATATCCCTCAAAATTGACGTTTATATGAAATTTTGCCCTATTCTGTCCTGTTAAAAAATTCGTAAATTCGCAATAACTTGCAAAATTTTCAAAGGTACATGTTTATAGTTAATGATGTTCATTCCGGCATCAAAACTGATATTTTAAAACTGGTCTGACATTTTTACAATAAAAATTTTCCATTTAATGCACGTTTAAGTGCAATTTTGCCTTATTCTCCCATGTTAAGAAAATCATAAATTTCTAACAACTTACGAAGTTTTTTAATTCGAATGTTGCAAATAAATAGGGTTCTTGCCAGTGTCGAGAATAATATTTTAAAACTAATCGGACTTCTCTGCGACTATTTGTTCTTGAGATATCGTGTACACAGACTAACATACTAACGGACTAATGGACTAACACACTAACGGACTAAGAGACACCCTACGGACGGACACCATGCAAATTTTGTCATTTTCGCATTCCTCACACCTGAAAACGTGTATAAAATTAAAATTATTAAACCGAGGTATTAAAACCGAGGTAAACCAATTTAAAAAATTCGTAAGTTATTTGCAATTTACGATTTACTTAACATGTCAGAATAAGGCAAAATTGAACATAAACTTCCATTTTGAGTATCATAATTACATTAGCCAACTTCAAAATTACATTTATAATATTTGTTTGAACATGATTGAATACAAATATTCTAATAGGAAAATTTCGTAAATTATTCGTAACTAGCTGGCTTTGCCCGCTTCGTTGGACACTATACATAAATGAGTTGTCAAAATCACATATTATTAATAACCTAAGTTAAAGTTCCTGCTGTGTTCTTTACATGTTTTTCCCGCTCGCAACGTCAGGAGTCCGGGTTTCCACTGCCTTCGGCAGAACTAACCTGCCTCTTACCTCCCCTTCCTCAGTGGGTATGTCCGAAAATTTGCGAAATCCCACCAAAGTACATAATGCGTACACATAATCAACATCCACACACCAAAATTCGAAATTATAAGATAATTCATGGCGAATTCAAGAACGAAAACGTATTTTTACACGTTTTAATTGCCCCCGAACCAAGGGTTTAGGGGGGATTTCGTAAAATCCCGTTACAATAAGTGTCGGGTACATTAAAAAAATTTACGCACCAAATTTCGTGACCGCAGATCCCATAGACAAATTTAGCGGGAATTTGTAACCCCCCCCCCCCCAAAAAAAAAAAAAAAAAAAAAAAAAAAAAAAACGAAAATGTGTTAAATATTTTAAAGAAGTCACATAGCTGTTTTCAATATCTTTGTAACATTTTTAGTAGAGCTCTTCTCAAAAATCCGGAATGTCTGAGATCCCTCTCTCCTTTAAGAAACAAGAATTCCAAAAACGTACATAATGTTTTATTTATACTCAAGTCTAGTCACCTCTTGTACAATTTCTCCACCTTGCAGTAATTTGGGGCCGAGTTATCTTTACAATATATTTTTTTTTTACCTCCTGCCCCCCAGGGGGGCGAGGGGGATTCGATAAATCCCGTTACTTTAGGTTTTGGATACATATAAACAATTCAAGCACCAAACTTCGTGACCGCAGCTCTCATAAATTTCCCAGGACAAATTTAGTGCTTAAAAGTACCAAGTTCGAGACCACCTTTTAGCGCTAAATCTGTCTTGCGCAATCTGTCTCGAATTTGCCCTTCGTAACACATACTCCCCTCCCCCTCGTCAAAAAAAAATAATAATAAATAAAATACGTGCTTTGAAAATATCCTAAGGAAGACGCATGGCTGTTTTCAACATCTTTGTACCATTTTTGGAAGAGTTCTACTCAAAAATCCATAATTTGTGAAATTTCTCGCAACACAAAAATCGATTTTCACCCTTTCTCCCCTTAAAAATCGAAAATTCCTAAATCGCAGATTTTTTTTTTTTTTTTTTTTTTTTTTTTTTTTAGTTTTACTTATGTCTAGTCTTCTCATGTGCAATTTCTTTACTGTGAAGTAATTTGGAGCCGAGTTATGATTACAAACTTTTTTTTTTGCCTCCCCCCCCCCACCAGGAGGGGAACGGGTGGGAGGAATTTCGAAAAAATTCATAGATATAATTTTAAGCTGGGTAAGGACCAAAATTCCTGCCCACCGCTGTTGAATTCCGTTCAGCCGTTCTCACTTGATACCCAGAAAAAAATATAGTTACAGACATACACTCACGACGACACGCACACAGACAGACAAAATTTACTAAAGTCATTTTTGGCTTCCATGGTGTGTGAAACATGAAGATATCGCAAAGTTTTTTTTTTTTTTTTTTTTATTCTGACAAATTTACAGACAAAAGTCTGATTCTATTAATATAGATAATATTAAATTGAAACCCTATTTACAATTAACTTATGAATGTAATTATTTTTTAAATTTATAATTTGTTACAAACATCTTGTTTATGAGTTGTCCGAGAACAAAATCTCAAACGGCTTAATCCTCCCATAAACAATCTTTTCGTAACGCCGTGTGTATCCATCGCCAAATACGTCAAGTAGCGTGGCAGCGTTGCTTAATTTATATTTTAATTTTTTAAAGTCTATTTTTTTTTTTCCTTTTGTTTTTTTCTTCGGAACAGCTTTAGTATCAGATCCCCAAACAATATTTGAAATTTAGCATCGAAGGACCTAGGACATTTCTCGCCAACTTCTTTATATCCGACTCTGCTATAGCCATTATGATTCATTACCAAAATGGCAAAAATAAAATAAAATAAAAAGTTGCCAAGGGAGTCTTTTACTAAAACAGTATCTTTTCTTCAATATTCAACTGCATCGACAATCAATTAGAGTTTTCTGCATTGAAATTTTGTTAAATGATAAATATATGGCGATGTTTGAATTCGGTTTCAATATCAGGTGGTGTGTATATATAAAGATAGAGACCTGTTGTCTAAAACGTAAAGATAACTTTTTTTTTTCAATCAAAACGTTTTACTGACAAAATCTGTATGGCGTATGAGCAGGCATTTTTTACCCACAATTCAAAAATTAATCCAAATTTTGAAAATTTCTATATATATAATTTGAAATTGAGTGAAGACCCAAATTCCTGCCAAGTGATGTTGAATTCCGTCCAGCCGTTCTTGGGTGATACCCGGACAAAAATAGCGACATACAGACACGATGACACACACACATACGGGCAAATATTTCTGAAATCATTTTTGGCTTTCATAGTGTGTGGAACGTGATGATATCGCTAAATTGTTTGATTCTGACAAATTTACAGACAAAAGCCTGATTTTATTAATATAGATTTACGATTTTATCAACATACCGAAATTGAAAATTTTTCATATATAATAATATGAATTTTGAGGATTATTGCATTGGAAATAGTAGCATGAAACTAAACAACGGAATTGATCCTGATAAAATAAATTAATAGATTAGAATAAGATAAATATATCGAAGTGAACGGTGGATAGCCTATTAGGCGGAGATTTCATTCTGTCACTGTATCAAGCTTTGGTCAAATTCATTTCTTTTAACATGATTATAATATTTCTCGCATTAGAAATTTATGAGAACATAAATATGATGGAGAACTGAGCAGAGTCCACCTATGCTATCTAGTTTTGTTATTTTTCTATTAGACTGATTCGCACTAAAAAGTATGAAAAGTTTAAAATGAAGTGTTGCCACTTAAATTTGATACTTTAGTTAATTTTAAAAAATGTAATTGCCGTGTGGGAAAACTGTTTCCACCCCTGGATTCAGAAAAATTGCCCCTTTCATTTGGTAAGGTCAGGTGGGTAAGGTATATGGGGTAAATTGAGTATACATAAAAAAAATTGCTATATTTTAAATATTGCAGTATTTTTATTTTTTTTTTTTTTTTGTTTTGTATTTATTAGATAGATACAAAGTATTTCTGCTACAAAAAGAAATAATGACAACATAAAAATTATCGTGTTTAATTAAAATCGTTGTTCTACGTACAACATATGGCTTCTATTACTCTTCCAAACTTCTCTTTCCCTCCTTTTGATAGCAAAATTGTAAAACATTTACAAAAGAGTAAGAAGCATAAAATATCTAATAACATATATTCACCTGAAGTTTAGTTAAATTTATCGTGTTTCGTATTCTGTGGGATATTTTATCATGTGGGATAAAGTGGGAATAGCATTAGGCTTAACTATATGGCTAAATATCCATTGTCAGGAAAACTGTCATTATCAGAAAACTGAAGTGGATAAGTTTTGACATTTTTCTTTTCTTTTATAAACAGACATATATGCAATAGCTTCATAAGACAATTATAGACACTGCATATTATTCGGTATATATAAATTAAAAATTAATTTAGAATACTAAAAAGTGAGAGAATGAGAGTTATAGTAAGGGTACGACATTTTATTAGAATACACTACTTTTTAATTAATTTAAAAGTTACAATTGCATTGAATTTGAGATAGTCATAGCTTGGTTTCAAGCCAGCATGGCAAGAAAGTGATAATTGTCGCCAATTCATCGACAAAATCGCATATAGGGTAGGTGCTCCAGTAATTGGCATGCTCCAGTAATTGATATATATCCCGAAATAATTAATAAATAAGAAAAATAATAAAATCATATATTTTACATATAAGAATTTTAACATTTTATGTCAAACACTGGAGCATAGGGTGCTAATAACTGGTAAAATGAATAACTAGCAGTGTCAAACATTGGAACATAGGGGGCCAATTACTGATAAAATTAAACACTGGCAGTGTCAATTACTGGAACATTGAGTGGGCATGAAATAAAAATTCATAAAAAAAAAAAATTGTTATCAAATGTATATATTTTAACATATATGTGGTTCTGAATTTCTTTCATACCATATGTACTAACTTAAGATTTCTAAAAATATTTTCTGATGACTAGAACATTAAAAACATCAGAGATTGCTCTAAAAGTGTCAAACACTGGTGCACTTACCCTACTGACAACAAATATATCGCTAAAATATTTTCAATAACCTATTGTCTCAATTTTCAATTTCGATTTTTTAAAATATGAAAAATATATTTTGATAATCACAAAAAGGCTGAGTCCTTTTAAAAACTGTTACTTATATTTTTTTAAATATTTTTAATACTATATCAATCGTGTTTATGGTTATGTATTTGTGTTGCTTTCCCTCCGCCTCTGTACGTTTTGCTTTCACATTATACTTGTGGCAACTAGAAGTGTTTTATCTTATGAAGAGTCGTGCTTAAAAGTTTCCCCCCAAAATAATTTCTGTGTGTTTCTGTAATTTATGGTGTTTGCTTAGTTCTTTCATTTTTGTGCACCAGCTTTTACCACATATTAATGTAATATTTTAAAAATATTTTTTGCGTAATTTATTTAAATTCATGACGAAATTAATAGGGAAACGTAGAAAAAAATAGTTTCTATAGAATGCAGTTTCATACTGTTAACAGTGCCATAGAGGAATATTCAAATACAATCAGTGCTATGAATAAAAATTTTCTATTGCATTTTTGTTAGTGTTAAAAGTTTTTAAAGCTTTCTTATAAAGTTTAAGAGAGATTCTGTTCTTTTTTCTATGGAATTTTGACTCTTTTTTTCCCCGTGTTTCTATGGGTTTTTAGCATTTTCCACATGTATTTTACATTCTAAAGTGTGTGACCGCCTATTTTCATATTTAAATAGCAATCCCGGACTTTTGACATTGTTCTTAAATATTACATTATTTAATAGAACAACTCCATTACTTTTAGTCATGCCAATCACACAAAATAAGATTTACGCTTTTTCCCCTAGTAAAGTTAAATAATATATATCAGTTTAAAAAAATTCCATGAATATTTACGGCAGTTAGAACGCGGAAAGACAAACAGACAGACGGAGAGTCAGACAGACAGAAATGCATACTTCTATACTAACTGAAATCATAATCGCTCTTAAACATTGTTGGAAAGCGTTAAAAACTGTAAATAAAATTGAAAATCCATTTTTATCTATTTCCGGTTATAGCCCTTAATTTATGTGAATCTTTTCGAGTGGCCTTGTAAATCTTAATTCTAATAATATTGTATTTATAGATTTTTTTCTGTTTTCGCATATGAATAATATATGTCAATTTCCTTATAATCTGTGCATAATAAAGGTACTAATATGCGGTTTAAGAAATATATCCCATAGAATGCAATGCTTTGAGATATCTTCGGATGTTCCTGTATACAAACCAGAAATAGTATTTACTCCATTTTTAATAGGGGGCATTGCATCTTAAACATAAATAATGTATGCCAATTTCAATAAATTCCATGAATATTTACGGAAGTTAAAACGCAAACAGACAGGCTAAGAGTTAGGTGGACAGAAACATAGACAGATAGGCTAATCCACCTCATATTCTCTCTTAAATATTGTTAGAAATAGTTAAAAATACTTAATAAAATCGAAAATGCAATTCCAGCAATTTCTGGTTGCAGCCCTTAAAGTATCTGAATATTTTTTGTGGCCCTGTAAATCTTAATGCTAACCATACTTTATTCTATAGAAAACATTTTTTGTGTATACGTATATATAATTAATGTTAATTCCATTATGATTTGTACAAAATAAAGGTATTAAAATGTGGTTTATAGAAGTACTTCCCATAGAACTTAATGCTTTGGAATTCTTTCTGTGTTCCTGTACATAAAATAGCCGTGGTACTTCCTCCATTTTCAATGGAGAACATTCTATAATAAACTTGAATAACATATATTAGTTTCAAGGAATTCCATAAATATTTACAAGAGTTAGAGCGCGGACAGGCAGACAAACCGAAGTCATAAACACTTTTCAATTTTGACAAAAATGTGTTAAAAACACTTTTCTGCTTTGTTGGAAAGTGTTAAAAACACTTTCCAAAAAATTTACCTGCTATTTCGCTCTTTTTAACTAATTACTCATATTACTCCACAAACTGCTCACTTTACTCCATGTCATAGGGTAAAGTGGGTATAAAACTGGGTCTTTTTCAAATCGTTATCATTTATTTATTTTTAAATATAGAATCAAAAATTCAAAAGCAATCTATTCTCAAGACTTGTAATGTACATATGCAACAAAAAATTATTATATTTTTTGTAATCTCATATAAGTTTTCTACCACTGATTTTCAAAAACGGTGTTTTTATACCCATATTACCCCCCCCCCCTCTTGACCCTACCGTATTTGTAACGAGCCACGTACTTTTTTAAACGACTGAAAGGAATTAAAATGAAGTATTTCCACCTAAATTTCCTACTTTAGTTAATTTTAAAAATCTAACTTTCCTGTCGAAAGACTATTTGCACTCCTGGATTCAGAAAAATCGCCCCTTTCATTTGGTACCGAATTTGTAATGATAGGGCTGATATTTCCAGTTTATTTTTCCTCTTTTCCGTTTTTAACCCGGATTCGGCAGAAGGTTTATGACAGAGAATGTAAGCTAAAAAAAAAAGCCTTTAAAAATCATTTCCATAGTCTTCGAAAGTATTTTAAAAGACTACCAGTAACATTTATGAGTAATATATTCGTCACAGACAACTTATTATTCTGTGATATTCGTTGGGCAACAAACCCGTTCAACTTCGCCTTGCCCAGGTAGGTAGAGGCCGTCCAGAGGTTTCCGAGTAATATATTCGTTAAAGTAAACAAATAACAATGTAAATCAGCTGAAATAATGAAAATAATAATACAAAGTCGTGTTTTTACTTTCCGAACAGGCATTACGTAAGAAAAGTATTGTAATCATTAAATAATTCGACTTTGAGTTTTTCGTGTATTCATACGCTTTGAGGTCTCCTGAGTTCATTTTACCTATTTTTACGGTGATGTATGTTGTGTGTATGTATGTAAGCCTGTATGTATGTTTATGTATGTATGTGAGTGAACACGATGACGTCTTCGATAGAGCTGAAAGTTGGTACGTTGGTTATAGACCACCATAGCACGAACCTACTGATTTTAATGAATCTAGCACTTATATTTTTTTGACAGAGACAGAAAGAAAAAAAAAAGGGGGGGGGGCTCAAATTATTAAAAGTGCGATAGCGTCTAAATGCCTTATTCGAATGAACTAAAAATTAATACACATATTATAGGTTATAATCGCTCAAACTGTATAGATATTGGTCAATCTAGCACTTGTAGTTATTTTTAGAAGGCAGCAACGAAAAATTCTTTATCATTATGACCTGTGGGTTAAAATTATATAAAGTGTGATAGAATCTATATATCTAATCCGATTGAGCTGAAAATTTATATACATGCTACAGATCATCATCGTACAAACTATATAGATTTTGGTGAATCTAGTATTTATAGTGTTTTTACAGGGGCGCAACGAAAATTTCCTTATCAATATGGCTTATCAGCTGAAATTATTTAAAGTACAACAGCGTCTAAATGCCTTATTCGATTGATTGTTAAATTTATATACATGTTATTGGTCCCCGTCGCGCAAACGTTAGAGATTTTAGGGAATCTAGCACTTATAAATTTTTACAGGGACACAACGAAAAAATTCTTTATCATTGTGACGTGTGGGCTAAAATTATTTGAAGTACAATAGCGTTAAATTAAACAACATAATACTCAAGCAAAATGATGACGTCACTGGCCGTCCGTGAGGCCAAGCAAAAGATTTCCTATGTTAATCATCCATTGGATATTTTGTAAAAATTTATTAAAAATTAAGGGAAATTATCCCCCGATTTTAATCCCCATATTTGGGTATAGTTACATATAAGTTACTGTCTACATATGTTAGATTGAGTTACTTTTGCTATAAAATTGATAAAATTTTAATTTTAAATTTCAAAACTCTAGAAAAAAAAATGGCAAACTTCGATTTTCGAATGAAAACATAAACATTTCATTTCAAAGGGTGATATTTACACAATAAATATCTAACTAATATACTAATTAAAAGGAAAATGATAAATATTCTATCATAATTCGGAGTCAAATTTGTTTTCAAATGTTTTCTAACTAAATAAAGCATGTGATATAAGATACTAATATGTCGCAGCGAAATAGATTTGATATTTGTCGTCCTGTTGGCGGAAAAAAAAGATCGCCAAATTATCTGGCAAACATACTTAATTCCTTTGAAAAATCATGGTTATTTTAATAACCATGATTTTTAATAAAGTATATTAAGAGAGAATCAATAATATGAAACAATATTTCGTACAATATATACTACGAAAATATACATCTGGCATGTATATTTTTGTATTACGTTTTTAATCGCTAAATACAAAAAAGACCAAGAATGACAGAGTATTGAAATTCAAAATTAAAATTTTATCAATCTGACAGCAAAATAACTTAATTTAACGCATGTGCATGATAACTAATTTATAACTATACCCAAATATGGGGATTAAAATCGGGAAATAATTTTCCTTAATTTTTAATAATTTCTTACAGAAAATCCAATGGATGATTAACATAGGAAATTTTTTGTTTGGCCCCACCGACGGTCAGTAATGTTACACTTCGCTTGCGTATTGATTTTCTATTTAGTTTATTTAACAACTTTTCTTACTTTAATTTATTTAAACAACCGTTAATTACTTAATATTTGGAAAGTCGAGTAGAGTCACTCCAGATTTTTTCCGTTAGTCAGCCAAACAAGTTATTTTTTCAAGGCACTGTAGTTCATCAAATTTTGTTATCATTCATATTGTTAAAATTTCATTTTAACCGAGTTAACTATATTTAAAAGAATAACTCCGCGCTTTCACCGTCATATATAATGATTTTATTTCTTTGCACGTAACACGTGTTTTTTGTAACTGTAGCTTGAAACCTTGAAACATTTATACCTTACCATTTATCCCTTACAGTTTACCTTCCATCTTTATGTCATACTTCACATTTCGTAGCGTGGATTTATTTTCAGGGTTTGAAAATATTTTACTTTTCGAACATATACTATATAAGCAAACTATTTTAATAGTGAAAAAAATTCGACTATGATATTTTGGCGCATCTATACGTTTTGAGATATCCTGAATTCATTTTTCTATTTTTAAGGTGATGTGTATATGTGTGTATATATGTGTAGCTATATATTCATGAGTGAACAGAATAACATCTAAATACAGTCGAACCTCGTTAACGTCAACATTTTTAACGTGAATTACTTTTAACATGAACTGTTTTCACAATCCCCGTGAAAATGCAGATTAGTTTCTGAGTAACTTCTAGTATGAACTACTCATAACACGAACAAATTTTTTATTCTCTTTGAGATTCACGTTAACGAAGTTTGACTTTACTTCATTCGATTGAGCTCAAAGTTAATAAGTAAGTCCCAGGCGCACGACCTGTCTAGATTTTGATGAAGGTAGGATGAAGGTAGGAAGGTAGTTCTTTCACAATGACACGAAGAAAAATTCTTTAGTATTATGCCATATGGAATATTATCTGAAGTACGATAGCGTCTAAACACCTTTTTCTAAAGAGCTGAAAGTCAGTGCTATACAACATGTATAAATTTTGATGAGTGCATGACTTATAATTCTTTTACAGGGATACAAAGAAAAGTTCCTTATTATTACAGCTTATACACTAAAATTATTTGAAGTGCGATACTATCTAAACACCTTATCTAATTCCGATAAAAATTAGTAGACGTGATGTAAGCCATTATCAAGAAAGTTAAATAAATTTTTATAAGTGTAAGACTTATTTTATTTATTTATTTATTGGGGATGCGAAACATATTTTTTATAAATTGCAGTCTGTAGACTCAGATTAATTGAAGTTCATTTTAAAAATGTTAAATTCCTTAAAATATAAAACAAAAACTCTTATATCTTACATTACTTATAGTTCTTTTACAGGAAGTATTAAATAATTTATTACACATACCATGTCCGATTTTAATTAATTACAGAAAATTCATTGAAGTATTTAAAATAAACTAAAACAAATTTATGTTAAAAATTTTGGTGTAAAAAGACAGCCCTAAAGTATGTACGGTGTTACAGGGACGTACAAAAGAATATGAACACTTAATACTGTGAATTTTACAAATATTCAAAATGGAGGAAAAAAATTCAAACCTCCTATTATACCTTTACGTTTGACTATTTACTGAATTTGTTTAAACGCCTTGTAACTGCTAATATATGTTCGGAAAGTCAAGTCAAGCCTCTCCAGGCTTTTTTTTTTTTTTTCCCATGATTATCAAATGATTATTATGATTTCACGCACGATAATTTTAAAAATGAAAGCTTTGGTGCACAAATTTAACAAATTATACACGGTCAGTACAGAAAGTAATGAGACTGATTCCGTAAAATTCATTTATTTGAAGATAATTTTACAGACACTTAATATTTCTAAAAACAGCCTCCTCCTGCATAAATACACCGTTGCTAATGACTCTGCCACACATCAATGCCCGCTTGGAGGTCTTCAACTGGTATGCTGTTTACAACGCGCGTTACGCTTTTCTGGAAGTTCTTCAGATTGTCAAGAAAATTAAAGGGGAAAAAAAACTCAAAACAACTTCTTAAGCTAAATTTTAACCGAGGGAATAGAAAATGTCTGGCAGTGACAGAGAACGTCTGTACGGTGGTTGGGTCAGTGTTGCGATGAGGTGTTTTGCGAGGAACGGAGACAGGAGCTTGACACAAATTTTCCGCATTTCAAGTTCCTCAGTGACGATTTTATCTGCAATCAATTTTGTAAAGTCCCAACGTCTCCACAATCATTCGGATACTCATCCAACGATCATAATCTAAAAGCGCTTTAATTTTAGCCACATTATCTGAAGTTCGAGAACTTGTGGGTGCGTTCTTTGTCATCGACGTCCTCTCTTCCGTCTATGAAGCTTTGTGCCCCTTAAACGCTTGAGCCTTACACAAAGAATACATCCTATCAGCTCTTTGTAACATGGGAAGCATCTCAGTAGGGAATGTGATTAGTTTTACACAAAACTTAAGGCGTATCACTGCTCGATACTCTGCTGTATTCTAAAAACCTAACTCCAGTTTAAAACATGTGTCTGTTTCATGAACGATCTAAGCATTACAAAGGCTCAAAGTCAACTGACTTCCACCAGACTCTATAGATGACAGTATCCACCACCTACACCACCCGCAAACTTCGCCAGTCTAGCCTTCTGCTTGCCGCAAAATATTCAGTCTCATTGCTTTTTGGACAGGCCTTGTAAGTATTTAGTAACTGCCGGATATTCTTTAAAATTCACTAATGGTAAAGCTGAATAGAAAACAAATCTGAAAATGTTATTTTCAAATAAAGAAACAAAAATATAATATTATACAATACAGATGTAAAATATCTGAGTATCACCTTTCTTCGCTCACATCCGATAGATCACCATATTCAACGGGATTCATACATAAAGTGCAGACGTTTTTTATCTCAGCAAAGCATGAATAGCAATAAATACCTACAAAAAAATAAATGTTCAAACTATTTAGTACAAGAAAAGAAATTATATTTTTCGGCCAACAAATATTAGCAAATATGGATCTTTGCAACATAGCCTTCTATAAGGATACTTCACTGTTGAGATTTAATATGATTTTTTCTATGTCAATTTATCAAGTTATATGTTAATTTATAAATTATATGTTGATGCAGAAAGTAGAAGAAAGAGTTTTCCTCCACAAAACGAAAGACTTATGCTTACAGGAGCTATCAGTGATTCTTTGCCACAGAATATTTTTCAGCCATTTTTTCTTTTTTCTTTAGCAAACAATTTTTCCATAAACAAAATATAATATTTTGGTAAGCAGCTTTTTAATCTTTGAATGATTTATGTGAAAAATATGAGTTTTCTCGACGACTTTACTGTAAGAATCGATAATTTCAATTTCTTGAAGCCTCCTTCGAATGATGACAGGAATAAAATATCCGATTCCGATCAATATTTGTTTTATTCTTCCCATTTTGTACTTTAAACCTTTATTTCTGTACCTAACAAAGAAAATCTAATTAGAGCGTATATTCAGAATACATTTTTTAAAAAATCTGATGTGGACACCACATGACTTGGAATATACATATTGTTATGAAAACATTGACATTTTTGTGTGAGGTAACTGATTCGAAAATAAACAGGCAGGTTAAAAAAAAAATAAACTGAAAAACTGCTACTCTAACCACAAAAGTCATGATAATAGAATTATATATACCGCTAAACAAATATACTAGGTTTTTTTTTTTTTTTTTTTTTTTTTTCAGGAATGGCTTATTACGTAATATCTCATTGACGAATTCATAGCTTAGAATTTAATAAAAAATCCTTCGAGTATAAATGCCCTGCTTTTTTTCTCTTTGCCGAAAATTAGAGGTGGAAAATGATGCATTTTACCAAAACAATTAATCCAGTTAAAACTGCGAAAGGATTTACGAATGAATTCTGGCAATTCTAAAAAAATATTTGCCAAAGTATTTGACCGCTAACATCGGCAAGTTTGCAGCCAACGCTGACTTTCGGTCTTGGCATCGATTTGGGCGAATTGGCAAATTGGCGACCGAATTTGGCGATAATTTTTAGGTTCAGTGTTGCCAAAGTTTGAAAGCCTAACTTCAATAAGAGCAGAATTCTGAAATTTTCCGGAAATATTCATTAATTTATAGCACTGAACTAAATTCTTTAAATAACAAACAAGACTAAAATAAAATAAAGTTCATTAGCCGACTTCAACCTGTTTGAATATTAACAGTTGCTTTCTAGACGCAAAAATGTCGGTAACTTTCATAAAAATATCATTACGGGCTCTATCGTTAGCTTATTTTGAAATCTCCATGGTGATAGGTTATAATAGCCAAAACCTTTGTATATTTGGTAATTATGAATATAATTTTCGTAAACATCTCCAAAACCGAAATTCACAGAATGACTAAAAGGAGAGGTGCACAACTAGATGTTATAACAAACCTATATACCAATTTGCAACGCTCTACGTCCAACCGCTTTTGAGTTATGCGAGATACATACACACATACAGACGTCACGAAAAATCATGTAATGTCGCTGATATCTCTAAAATGAGAGCGTGTATTAAGACGGAACTTATAGATTTACAACTCAACATCATGACATATAAATTTGCAACATTCTACGATGTCTCGTTTTTGAGCTATGCGAAATATAAAATCCATTTCGCAAATCGGGATTAAACTGAAAGACAAAACTGAAGGACATTAGTTGTGTAGGTAATATAAGTTTAGTCATTTTTTTTGTCTGAACCCATCTGTAAAAAAAAAAAAAACCATAATAAAATGCTTATGTGTGTTTGGTGAGAAAGCCAAATGCTGTATGCTATTTTACGAACAACATTCTTTCACCTCAAATGCAAATGCTATTAATGCTTTTAACAACTCCTTGCTAAACAAATGCTTGCAAATAAATCGCAAATCGCATAGAGTTTTTAGCTTTTCGCACCAAATACTCAAAAGTTTTTTTTTTTTTTTTTTTTTTTTTTTTACAGATTATCTTCTGGATTCAGCTGAAAAGTTTGACTATTATAGATTAATTATATGTCAGTCGATTTTTTTTTTTTTTTTTTTTTTTTTTTTTAAGAATATTCTGAATATTTGCTTATACATTTATATACGCTTTCCTTATTATGAATAGAAATAAAGGTTTAAAGTACAAAAGGGGAAGAATAAAGCAAATAGTAATTGGAATTGAATATTTTACTTGTATTATCATTCGAGGAATGTCTTTCAGTAAAATTTCACAAGAAATTGAAATTAGTGGAATCTTTTTATATAACCTTGTATAATATACCTAAATAGATTGTTGTTTAATTTAATTTTTATCTTTAAAAAACCTTTTCTATCTTACAAGTAATAAATACTGTAAGATTGTTATATGGACGTAAGATTGTTATATGTAAGTTTTTGTTATATGGACGTTTAAGTTACACATATATTTAATAATAAGTACAAAACTTTGAATAAACACCATAAAATGCAAGAACTTGCAACAATTTTTCGAGCCGATAAAAGAGACGACCTTTCGTCAAGCGAACAAAGTAGGCACGAGTGCTGCAAATAAAGCGGCAACGCAAGCAGCACTCGTGCCTACTTTGTTCGGCTGACGAAGAGTAGTGTCTTCTTTTGACCCGAAACAATTGTTGCGAGTCCTTGAATTTTATGGTGTTTGTTCAAAGTTTTGTACTTAATACTTTTAAACGCCAGTTCCGTGTTGCATTTTTATAACGTATATTTGGTAACTGAAAAATATTTTTGATAATTGCAAATATTTATTTATAATTTTAGTTAACTTTTAGGATCTTACTTTATAATATGAAAAATATATTTCTCTTTTTAGCTCAAAATAAGAGCTAAAATCAACACATGCAATGTACGGATAATCTTGCTTATTTTGTATATGGAATTAAAATTGCGGACAGTTGTAAACTGTAATTATTTAAAAAGTACCTTAATTCCTTTTTTCGATATAACTTATCTTACCGATTTCAACTTTTTTTTTCTTGTCCCCATTTACAAAATTAATATATTTTGTAAAATTATGAATATTTTCATTTAAAAAGAAACCTTTTGAGAATGAATATGACGTATAGATATATATATATATAATGTCCTCCACTTTCTCTATGCCGAATGAAAAAAGTAAACATCAATGCTAAAAAATGTTTTATTTATTTATTTATTTATTTATTTATTTTTATGGAGGAAGTAGGGAATATGGTCACATCTTCTAATTAGGCACATTTCATTATCATGCGTACACTAATACAGATAATTTTTTTATACATTTCAGTACAAGGGTCTGCAATACTCTCCTTCATACTATAAATTAATTTTAGTATTCTTTGAATTTTTATTTCAATGGGAAAATTTTGCATTAATTTGCATTTTTCTATATTTCATAAAAGTATAGTTTATATAAGTTTTAAAAAATATATTTAAAATCTAATTTAATAATAAAGATAAACGATTCAATCACATTCTCATTTGAAGCATTTCAACATCTTAATGGACTGACGTTTAGATAACAGCAAAATTATGGATTATTACGAGTAACTTGTTACATGATACACAGTTTGTGAATCCAACATTATAGGACAATAACAATTGCATTTCTTGCTTTAATATTAAAGCTTATTTAAAACTGTACTGTATAAGTGCTATGTTTGCACGGCATAAAACTTTACCTTTACAACCTGGGGAGCTGCATCTCTTAAAATTAATATAATCTTCGGGATCACCAGGTTCATTACAACTCAGACAATTAATTTTAACGAAACCAAATGCTTTTACTATCCTGCCAAAGAGAGGAAACTGGTACATAAGACGTTCCATCAAACTAATTTCTTCCAATGTGTCGTCACCTTGAACTTTCTGTCGTATTCGCCGTCGAAGAAATTTAGTGATGCTTCCTCTGGTTTTAAGAATTCGGTTATATAACCAAACTGCCCGAAAATTTTCTCTTTGTGGATAGTAGCATCCACATATTACATGGCGTAGTCGCAAGCCGTAACTTTCAGTCACTGCTAAAATAATGCACAAAGCGTATAAAATACCTGAAAAGAAATATTATAAATTATGAAACTTACCGACAGCAAAATAAAATATACGTAGGATATTTATAGATACATAAATATGTATTTACATAATTATACATAATAATCAAGGATAAGCATAAGTTATTTGAAGATTTCGTGAGTTTATGTAAGTGTTGTATCAATTGTGAAAACAATTTTTCTAAATGTTGCTTTAATGATTTTAGTAATCGTAGTGTTTTTATCGAGGGTAATGTTAAATTTATTTCTTAAAATAAATTTGCCATATTTAAAATTGCTGCTAATTTATTTGAAAGTTTACAAAATAATATGCAAATCAAAAATTAATGAAACATCAATTATTATTATCAACATATTTGCACTGTTAAAAAAAAATGCAATTTTGTTGCCAGAAATTCTCTGTGAAAATTACAGAATCCTGTGAAAGTTACAGAAAAGTACGTTTTGTCAACGTAATTTTTCCATAATTTGCGACTTTTTTCTCAAAATACAGAGAATTCTGTAATTTTCACAGAGGATTTCTGGCATCAAAATTCCAATTTTTTTTTTTTTTAACAGTGTAAATAACCAACTTCTGTGGATATATTTTTTTTCCAATAATTAATATATCTCAAAAATTTTACTTAAAAGTTTTTGAAAATTTGTATTCCTCATTATGTTATTTGCTAAGCTGAAATATATGTTATAAAGCTACAGAGTTACTATTAAAGTTTGAAAAATTAAAATTAAATTAAAACTAATACATTATCTCTTATGAGAAAATAACCTGTATGCTTTTGTGAAGAATTTTTTTCATATAAATACAGTTCAGTTTTCTTTCATGAATTAAAATTAAAGTTACTGCTTCATTGTGCTTTTTTTTTTTTTTTTTTTTTTTTTTTTTTTATCTGCATACTTACTTTTAATACCTTAAATGTAAAAATGAATGCATTTTTTTCCCAGTTTCTAGACAAGAAAAAGAGATAACAATTTAGAATTTAGAAATCAGAGTAAACTATAGTGCAATTTCAAATTGAATACTATTCATAATTGTCAATTCTCTCTCATTTCAAATTTCCGTTATTTAAAATGGTGTCCAAAGAACCTATAGTCAAGTGAATCTATACATTAGAAACCTGAACATCTTATTCGCATTTTTATATTTTTCAATAAAGAATAATTAATTTTCATATATTTATATACTATGGAGTATATATTGTAGACATTTGAAAAATTCATAACTATTGAACGAATTGATAGAATTGAATGCAGTTTGCGAAAAAAGCATTCTCCAGAAGGGGGATATATATATATATATATATATATATATATATATATTGTAAAGAAAAATATAGCTAATAGCTAAATTTTTCGCACGTATATGAAAGAAAAATAAGCAAATGCAAGTTCTATAAATTGCACAATTTTGTGATTAGAACAATTTATTTTTAATTTTGCCTCCTACTTGTGCATACATGAAGTTTTAATTGCGATGCTGACTTAGTGGATAAAGTGTTATTGGTGAAGATGTTTTCCTTCAGGTAAGAACCGTCGACTGAACCTGCAGTTAGCAGTGTTATAACTCGTTTGCAAATTATAATTTCTGGTGACGACGGATATATAGAATAGGGTTTATATGCCTGTAAATATTTGCATGCTAATAAGTACAGTTTTTCTTAAAAATGTGTGATCTGGTCTCGCACAGCGTCCCCTATCGACAAATAGCTTAATTACTATTTTTTCTTAAAAAAAAAAAAAAAAAAAAAAAAAAAAAATTCCCCTTTCACGAGAAGGATTTTTTCGCAAATCGTGTTCTATGAATTCTTAAAATGTCTACAGACTTATGGGACACCCTGTATATATATATAAATGTACACTGCAAGAGAAATAAATTTATTCGTAAGATTCAAAATATATATCCAGGAATTATGTTATACTTTATAATGTCTTACATGCCTTTAATCATCTGAATAATGTATCTTAGTTTTATTATATTGAATTTTGCTGAAACGACCACGCATAACGTTTAAGAATTCTTTTGCGTATCCTTGTAATTTTATGCTCTTCATTGTGAATCATGAAGACATGCTCTTTATAGTCACCATCCTTTTAATTTTATGAGCATCTTTATAATGTATGTTAGTTGCATTATAGCCCATACAGATATCAATAACATTTTGAGTATTAACAAGGAGGCCACCACTGACTGATATTTTGGCAAATAAATATTTCAGCGTGCCTAAAATGAATAAATAATGAATGCCTAATAAATGAATAAATAAAATGGATCTCGCCAACTTGACGGTAAAAAAAAGTCGCCATAAAAGTCGCCATAAGGGTTCTTTAATCATGGCTGCCTGCGATTCAATACCTGCTTGCGATTCTATTGAATCGCAGGGAACCATGCTTTATTAAAGCTGCCTTGCCTGAGGAAATAGGAAAACTGAGTCCTCAAACATGAATTTAATTTTGAAACTTTCCTTTGAAAGATTTGGTTCAACTATCATTACCGTTTCATCCCTCAAAAACTAATAATAATTTGTCTTCTGGTGAATAAAAATTTATATTGGGTGGTAAAATTGGTATAAGACTTATAAGTTTCAAATTTTAAAGGTAAATAAAAAAAAATAAATAAACTGCGAAAATTTCGCATGGGTTTGCTAGTAATAATAATAATTCTAAATTTTAAAGGTAACGAAGAGATAAATAAAGTGCAAAAATTTCCCACGGGCTTGCTAGCAAATGAATTATTTGAAGGGAGAAATAAATAAAATGAAATGATTATTTTTCAACGGGCGCCTTTGTCGCCCTACAACTAACTAGTAAATTTATAAGTTGATTTTAATAAAATGTTTCTACAGAGAAAAAAAAATGTTCGGTATTTATAAATCAGAAATAGTGGTAACATAATCACAATCTAGAAAAGAAAAATGGATTTTACACAAAAGCAAATTGAGAGTTAAATGCATGTGAACATTGTTGCTTTTATTATAAATAGCAAATTTTAAACCAATTCCGATTCTCATTTTAGAAAACGATCTTCTTCTAAGTTGTTCTTTTTTCCGCTTTAATTATTATAAGATATTTCATTGAAATTGCTTATGTAATACTGTATGTGCGTGTTTTTTATTGTTCTGTTTTGGTAAATTTCTGAATATAATACAATACACAATTTATAGTTTCATTTTTAACTTTATGATTATATACTATGTAAAGAAACTACTTTAATAATGAAAAAGTTTGACTATGATATTTCGGTCTATATGTTTCACGTCTTCTGAATTCCTTTTTGGTATTTTTACGACAATATATGGTTTGTGTACGTTTGTATATAGATATATATATATATATATATGCACATGTTCACTCATGTGAACACGACAGCTTTATACTCTGTATTTCAACGAGAACAAAATTAGCCGTTAGAGATCACCTGTATAAATTTTCATGAATATAAGACATAAAAGGGTCACGAAAAAGACTGATTTATCATTATGAACTATGCACTTAAATTTTTTGATACACGCTCGTTTATACTTTATATTCGATTAAGATAAAATTAAGTAGGCATGTTATAGGCCATCATCGCAAGAACTATAATGACATTCCTATGTGTAGGACTTATATATATATGATTCATCATTACAATGATCAAACACCAGGCAGGAAAACTTGAATTAATTAATAAAAAATTACATAGGGAAATAAAGCCTTATACAAAGCAAACTATTTTGAAAAACGTTAGTGTGAGTGTGAATTGCGTTTCAGACATTTATAGATGAAATCATATACAACAAATATGAAGAAAGTATAACAGAAAAAAATTAATAACTAGAAAAAAAAAGTGTCCTTTTTTTTGGGGGGGGAGGGGGGTTATGATGTAGAATTCTTATACATTACGGCATGCGGGCTAAAATTATTTAAAATTTGCTTCACTGTTTTTTTTTTTTTTTTTTTTTTTTTTTTTTACATAATAAACTGGTGTATGCTATATTACTTTGCTAAAGTATAATTATTTTGAGAAATAATGTGATTATTACTTATACTTCTTTTGCATGGAAGTAAGAATGAATTTACATGTATTACGTTCTAAAGGGATAATTATCAGAAATGCATTAAATTATTTTAACGAGAATAAAACTGATATATGTTTTAGAATTTCGCTACAGCTACTCAGAATTCATACACTATTCTCAGTTCTTTTACAGGGTTACACAAAAGAGTTTGGATACATTACGGTTCATTATACAAACATACTAACTTAGAGGAGAAATACTTCGATAATCTATTATGATTTTATCTTTTTTCTTTTATTTATTAACGTATTCGCTGACTTATATTTGTTTAAACTAACGTTAATTACTAACTGTTTGGAAAGTTAAGTGGAGTTACTCCCAGATGTTTTAAATATGTGTATACAATTTGTATATTTTTCTAATTTATATATATACTAGTATATAACCCCGTCAAAGATGACGGAATGTGAAATCAGTTAAGGTAGTGAATCAACGAATGCTTTGTTAGCTACGCTGGACACTATATTTAAAGGGGACTAATGTGCAAGTTGCACCTGACGGGACTAATATGCAAGTTGTACCTGACGGGACTAATGTGCAAGTTGCACCGAACGAACAAACTATTTCTTTTAATGAAAATACCTTCTAACCCTGGACGATAGGTCTAATATAACGTATCATATTATATATCGTATTTATCGTAATATAACTCAGTACTTATTTCGCTTCCTTCTTCGACTCATTTTAATAAGTATTTTTTATATGCATGGGCAAATTTAATTTTTTTTAATTTGTAATTTTTCGCGTGAAAACATTATTTCATCTTATCCCCCCCCCCCTCATATATATATATAACAATAACAGGAAAAATATTTTGGCAACAATCATACATTTAAATGTCTAATTTTGAAATTATTTTCATATTTTAATTAATTCTAAAATATCTAATCAAAACTTCGTTACAAATAAGGTACCAAATGAAAGGTATCATATTTGTAACGAAGTAACCTTAGGTACCTTATTTGTAACCTTATTTATTTTCACTAATTTGATAAATATGACGTCACAATCAACTGCTTGTTTATATCAAATAAGTACATTATCATGATTGCAAGAACATCATGTAATAACTATTAGCCCATAATAACATTTAGGCATTTTATTAATTATATTTTTCAAAACATATTTTTACTCGAACAATAATATAATAGGGTATATCATACATCTAAAACTCGTAACAGTGTCTCTCCTAACTAATTACTATAAATAATAAGTTAAAATATTTCTCAAGAACAGATAAAATTTTCTTTTTATTAATTTCTTCTTCATATTTTTGCTTTCAGGATTTTTCATTTATTTATAACTTTTAAGAAACAACAACATATCTGTTTTCGAAGAAAAGTTAAAATAATTTTTATTTCTTTATTTTATTTTATCTATTTATATACTTTCACTTTAAATTTAAAACACTTTAGATTTTTAAACATAATATTTTTTTTTTTTATTATTCATTTGACTTATAAAACTTTCAACAAATAAAACTCGTACTCCTTTAACACATTCCTTAAAATTAAGACATTTAGTTAATGTATCACAATCTGAAGGCGTTATAAGAGCTAAATGTGCTATCGACTGTCTGGGAATAGTTTTACACACCACTTTCAAAAATGTCTGCCAATTCAATTTGTTAAAAGCGTCTCGATTTTTAACCTCATTGATTCGATTAACCTATTCGAGAGCCCATTAAAAGTACGAAAGCGTCAGAAGGTACCATTAAAACGGCCTAATCCATTTAACTCAAAAGCTTCCTCAAAAGAAAACTTCTGGAAGATCGAAAACGTGCAGAATGTAGAAAAAAAATGCAACGCGATGAAAGAAATGGCAAAGAAAAATATGTGCGCACGATGAAGATAATGGAGAGTTAGTTGTCCATGATTTAATGCGAGAGTGAGCAAAAATCTCGCATCCAAAGTTGCAAAGGTTCAGATAATTTTCGCATTTTATTACCTCTGCAGTAATTAAAACATACAAATTTTACGAAAGAAATGAAAATGTGTTATGTGGCTCAATATTATAGTAAAGAAAAGATATGGGAAAAGGTATGGTAGAAAGTCCAAACGACACGTTCAATTTAGGCGGACGCAGTAAAATAAATGGATTAGAATGAATATAACTTAGTAATATATTGAAAGAATCTTTAGATAATAAATTATAAATAAATCGCGCTATTGAAGTTAAAACTGTTCGTTATTGGGAAATGAATCAAATAAATTCCAATATATTTAATTAAAGCATAATTTATTCACAGTCTTTAACTGGAACATTGCTATCAATTGACTTTCAAAGGAACATTTTCTATATAGCTATTTTTAGTAAATTTGAGAGTTTTAATTAAAAAAAAAAAAGTTTTAAATCATATTTATCTTTTACTTTTTAACTAGTAGTGAAAGCACTCTATTTAGTCACTATATAATTTATTTATTTATTTTTATTTTTATTTACTTATTTTGCAAATTTTTATCCATCTATTTCTGAAATTTTGTTATTTATAATTGTTTGATATTTCTAACTTCAAACATATATTTTATTATTTTTTTTCTTATTTTTAACACTGAAAATTTCCAACAAAGTTGAAAAGCGTTTATGACTTCGATTTGCGTGCACTCTTTTTCTCGTAAATATTAATAGAATTTCTTTAAACTGATATATTTTATTGAAGTATACTATCTAATATTACTTATTAAAAATGGAGTAAATACCATTACCGGTTTCTGTACAGGTACAATCGAAAGTATTCCAAAACATTGCGTTTATGAGAGGTACTTCTATAAACTATATATTTTAATATTTTTACTTTACGCAAATCTTAAATAAATTGAAATGTGTTATTCTAGTTCACTATCGAATGTTTCCTATAGAGAATGGAGTAAATACCACCGCAGGTTTGTATATAGAGACATCCGAAAGTATTCCAAAATATTGTTATTCTATGAGAGGTATTTGTTATATAGATGAAGCACAGTATCTGATGAAGTTTATTAACTGTTGAAAAGTTAGTCTTCATTGCGTTGGCCGCTAAAAATAAGCTGAAAAAAAGAGTCAGGTTAAAATTAATTAAAGATGATAACTGATTACCCAAGAACGCATCCAAGAGGCAGTATATCGATTAAAGTACATTTATTTAATATTCCAAAACATCTAATTTTGAGCGTGACCATAGATGGAATATCAGTACAAAGCATACAGCATGGAGTGGGGAAACAACCGCGAGAAACATGCCAGGCCCTAGGCCCGAATCTCTCTTGAGCTCTTACATGTCTTATGTGGTCAGTAAACAGTAAGAAAGCTCCTAAACTCAAGCAAAACAAATGACAATGCATTTGGCGTTGAATTATACGCCAAGTTCAAAGTTCTATGATAGAGAATGGTTGCATTACTTTTAAGAATATTCACATGTACATTTTTAAAAAGTGACGAGTAACTTATTGACCGTTGTTAGGGAATGTTGGCATGATTTCGCCAAGATTTAGACCCATGGGAAAATAACTAACTAAGCACATATTTTATTTGATCGTTGATGTAAAATTGGTGACAAGAGGTTGCAGTAGTTACATTTCGATGTAAGATTAAAAGAGACCGAATTAATTATTTTCTGGTTTCCCAAAACAAAAGGATAGAAATAAGACAAAACATTATCATCTACAGAGCGAAAAGAATTTTCAGTACGTTAAGCTTGTTAAGTGAATACTGGGAACAGATCAAAGATTTTGTTTCAGTTACATTGATAAAGGGATGAAAGGGAAGATATAAAAATTAGAAAACGCATAATGTAAAATTTATTATTTATAGGATAAAATCGTTATATTTTAAGTAGTTGTTTAAGATTAAGGAATCTAATTTATAATTTAATTTACTTAGATAATTTACCTATTCCTTTAAAGAGAAAAATATAAATTTTATAATATGTGATAATCTATATCACAGTATTTCTATAAACCATATTTTAATAACTTTGTTTTGCACAAATATTAATAATTTAAATATGTTATTTATATGCACAGAAGAGTTTTTTCCATATATTATAGTATGATTAACATTCAGATTTATGGGACACACAAAAATGTTCAGTTACATTAACACACAACACCACATGTAATTGCGTTTAACAGTTAGCTGAAAAGATATTTTATATTGAGTATTGTTTTTAAGTAAAGAAAGGATAGATGTTTATTTTATTACACAAAAATATGATTTGAAAAATAATTTTATATTTAAAAATGAATTTCAAATTTGAAGCACTAATCAATCCAAAACTTTTGAAAATCTTCATATCTGAATAAGTTTACATAACTTGTAAAAGAAAATATTTCATAATAAAATAATTACTTTTGAAGTCATCTGCAGTTTTTGCTGTTTTATGCTTCCTCAAGGAAATTTCCGTAAACATTTATTTGTATTCATTCACTCTTATTCCACTGAATTTGTACAAATACAACACATTGTATTTAGTAAAATAAGACTAATTTTAATAATTTTATTTTAAATTATTCTTATATATGATCGAAATAATGAGTATTACTATTTGTATTTAGAAAAAAATCACTTTTTCTAATTTTAGCGTTTAATGGGTTAAGGGTTATTAATGGAAATTTGCAGGAATTGTGCTTTCTTTTAATTTAAGCGTTTTTAACACTTTCTAACATTTTTTAAGTATAAATACGATTTGAATTCGTGTATCTGTCTGTCTGACTGTCATCAATATGTCCGTCTGCCGGCCTCCAGCGTCAGTAACTATTTTCAGAATTTCTTAAAAATGATATATGTTATTCAAGATCACTATGAAATATTCTCTATTTAAAATGGCATTAATAGGACCTGCACAACGAATTCGTGTACAGGGACACCCAAAAAAATGCCAGTGCATTGCGTTTTAGGAGAGACATTTTTATAAATCACATTTAACCCTTAACTACACGCGCGGGTGAAAAAAATGCTCCATTTATAGTAAACAGAATATAAATGACTTTAGGATCCCTCTCCCCTCGCTGCGTGCACATCTAACCTATCACTGAAGTATTTATTTGAAGATTTTTCATTAATTTTTTATAAAAAGTTTTGATGATTAAAACTTATACAGTCGGCAGCAATACTATCCGATCACTAGCCAATAATTCTTATATCAAAAAAGTACCCTTAATACTATTTTGTTAAATAAATTCTTCTCGAATGTTCTTAGAACTGACTGGGAACATATGGCTCGAAAAGGATTTATTTAACAAAGCAGTATTATGTGTACTTTTTTTAGACAGGGATTAATGCTAGTGTTCAGATACTTTTGCTGCCAACTGTCGCATACATACTTGTTCTTATCTAATTTATTTTCCCTAACAGTACGTCTTCTCCGAAAAGCATCCTCAGGATGTCCTGGGGATAAAAGATAAATCCTATGGACCTCCTCGTGATGTTCTGTGGTCAATTGTGTTGTTAGGGATTTGATATTTTGGTGGCGTACAAAATACATCACGCGTGTACTTGTGTTAAAATATTAAACGCGTGTAGTTAAAAGTTTTAAATAACTTTCTACTGCAAAAATCATAATGAAATTGACATTGACATATGCAAAAAGAATGATTTTATGGAATATGATATGCTTAACCTTCGGATTTACAGGGCTACACTAAAATATTGAAATACTTTATGGGTTGTATGACTTCATTTGCATACCAGGTTCTTGCAGTTTCGTAAGCAAATCAATTCTATGCATAATTACTTATATATATATATATATATATATATATATATATATATATATATATATTGTCAGATTTATAAACCTGACATGATTATCTTAAAGCTTCATAGTTAAGCAGAGTTGAAAAAGTAGAGTCCAGTGGAAACTGTATTGAGCAGGTAAAAAGAAATATGACAAGTTTTTCTTTTAAATAAAATCATTTATTTAAAAACTAGATTGATTTATCTAGTGAAATAGAAATATGGCAAATGAAAATAAAAAATTATAACACATTTAGATGATTCGTTTAATATGCTTCAGGGCAGATATATTAGTACAGAGTAGTTACTGAAGCCTATACTATTACTGAAAGAAGCTTAAAAGTTTGCAGTTTTAAAATGACTATCATCCTCGAATTAATCTAAAAATATTTACTTAAACCTCATCTGAAAAACAACAGCTTTCCACACAAGCTTTAATATTGTCGAGGTTATCAAGGAAAAATTTAAACTGAAATATACAAACTGCGTTTAACGCCAGCTTCTTTATTACCGGGATTCACCTCGGCACTAACACCGAAAAAGCCACATGATTGCTTTTCTGCTACGCTACTTATTCAATTCAAGCAGATGACGTAGACTTATGTCATTTGCATACGGATAGCTTCGGCTAACGTATTAATATTTTATGCTAAAATAAATTTTAAATAAACTATGAGTTTTTAAATATTTATTAACTTAAAATTATAAAAGTAAATAGAGAATAAATTACTTAGATTTTAATGACCATCGGTTTTAATAAAAAAGGAAAGATAGTTAAACTAAAGAGGGAGTGAAACTGAATAAAATATTGAGTGTCAAGAACATACTAATATTTTAAATTTCTAAACCTAACATATATAAATATAAACGTCCACAAAATTTAAAGCAAATAGAAACTAAACCGAAATAAAGTTTTTTATTATAGTGCGCCCGTAATCATTAAGAGAACATTTCACATCTAAGGTCCTGATATAGAAAATCCCCCAGCAATTAGGGTGGAAAGAGAGGACACGCGAATAATACGTCTGACTCTGTGGTAAGGGCAACAGAAAAGTGTGTTATTTGGTTTTCTGCCGAGACAGAGAAATCCATGAGTAAACTCCCACCAACGTAGACACGTAGTTCTTTACAAGGAACATTACAAATTAAACTAAATTTACGATCATTAATATATGAGATGTATTATTTTGAAAGCAGATTAATAAGTTTTTACTGAAAACATTAATATTATTAGAATGAAAATTTTATTTGCGAACAATAATTAGAATTTCTATTTTATTAATTGACTGAATGGTTTAAATTTCGAATTACATTTTCCTACGGATAATTTTATTATTACTACTTTTTTTACTTCCATTACCCTACTACCGTAGGTAATGGAAGTATTGTATTCGGTCTAAAAATTCAATATCGAGATTTCACCTGATTTACATGTTTTAAGGTTCCCCTTATATGTGGTTTTTGGCAATTGGTCAGTGTGTATGTATGTGTGTGTGTGTGTGTGTGTGTGGAATCTTCTGGCTATCATATCTCCGAAACTAATAAAGATAGATCTACAAAACTTCAGAATTGAGAGTAAAAATAAAGTAAATACCATTACCGGTTTCTGTACAGGTACAATCGAAAGTATTCCAAAACATTGCGTTTATGAGAGGTACTTCTATAAACTATATTTTGATATTTTTACTTTACGCAAATCTTAAATAAATTGAAATGTGTTATTCTAGTTCACTATCGAATGTTTCCTATAGAGAATGGAGTAAATACCACCGCAGGTTTGTATATAGAGACATCCGAAAGTATTCCAAAATATTGTTATTCTATGAGAGGTATTTCTATAAACCATATTTTAATAACTTTGTTTTGCACAAATATTAATAATTTAAATATGTTATTTATATGCACAAAAGAGTGTTTTCCATATAATATAGTATGATTAACATTCAGATTTATGGGACACATAAAAATGTTCAGTTTCATTAACCCGCTAGTGTTGCGTTCACGCAACACCACGTGTGATTGCGTTTAACAGTTAACTGAAAAGATGTTTTATATTGAGTATTGTTTTTAAGTAAAGAAAGGATAGATGTTTATTTTATTACAAAAAAATATGATCTGAAAAAAATAAATTTATATTTAAAAATAAATTTCAAACTTGAAGCTATAATCAATCCAAAAGTTTTGAAAATCTTCATATTTGAATAAGTTTACATAACTTGTAAAAGAAAATGTTTCATAATAAAATAATTACTTTTCAAGACATCTGTAGTTTTTGCTGTTTTATGCTTCCTCAAGGAAATTTCCGTAAACATTTATTTGTATTCATTCTATACTCTTATTCCACTGAATTTGTACAAATACAACACACTGTATTTAGTAAGATAAGACTAATTTTAATAATTTTATTTTAAATTATTGTTATATATGATCAAAATAATGAGTATTACTATTTGTATTTAGAAAAAAATCATTTTTTCTAGTTTTAGCGTTTAATGGGTTAAGGGTTATTAATGGAAATTTGCTGGAATTGTGCTTTCTTTTAATTTAAGCGTTTTTAACACTTTCTAACATTTTTTAAGTATAAATACGATTTGAATTCGTGTATCTGTCTGTCTGACTGTCATCAATCTGTCCTTCTGCCGGCCTCCAGCGTCAGTAACTATTTTCAGAATTTCTTAAAAATGATATAAGTTATTCAAGATCACTATGAAATATTCTCTATTTAAAATGGCATTAATAGGACCTGCACAACGAATTCGTGTACAGGGACACCCAAAAAAATGCCAGTGCATTGCGTTTTAGGAGAGACATTTTTATAAATCACATTTAACCCTTAACTACACGCGCGGGTGAAACAAATGCTCCATTTATAGTAAACAGAATATAAATGACTTTAGGATCCCTCTCCCCTCGCTGCGTGCACATCTAACCTATCACTGAAGTATTTATTTGAAAATTTTTCATTAATTTTTTATAAAAAGTTTTGATAATTAAAACTTATACAGTCGGCAGCAATAGTATCCGATCACTAGCCAATAATTCTTATATCAAAAAAGTACACTTAATACTATTTTGTTAAATAAATTCTTCTCGAATGTTCTTTGAACTGACTGGGAACATATGGCTCGAAAAGGATTTATTTCACAAAGCAGTATTATGTGTACTTTTTTTAGACAGGGATTAATGCTAGTGTTCAGATACTTTTGCTGCCAACTGTCGCATACATACTTGTTCTTATCTAATTTATTTTCCCTAACAACCCTAACAGCACAGTTAGGCTTAACTTATCCACAGTACATCTTAAGGACGTTTCTGGGATATCTTTTCATCCAGAAGACATCTTGAAGATATCCTGGGGAAGCGATGTGCTGTCTGGGAATACGTCTTCTCCGAAAAGCATCCTCAGGATGTCCTGGGGATAAAAGATAAATCATATGGACCTCCTCGTGATGTTCTGTGGTCAATTGTGTTGTTAGGGATTTGATATTTTGGTGGCGTACAAAATACATCACGTGTGTACTTGCGTTAAAATATTAAACGCGTGTAGTTAAAAGTTTTAAATAACTTTCTACTGCAAAAATCATAATGAAATTGACATTGACATATGCAAAAAGAATGATTTTATGGAATATGATATGCTTAACCTTCGGATTTACAGGGCTACACTAAAATATTGAAATACTTTATGGGTTGTATCATTGTCATTTGCATACCAGGTTCTTGCAGTTTCGTAAGCTAATCAATTCTATGCATAATTACTTATATATATATATATATATATATATTGTCAGGTTTATAAACCTGACATGATTATCTTAAAGCTTCAAAGTTAAGCAGAGTTGAAATAATAGAGTCCAGTGGAAACTGTATTGAGCAGGTAAAAAGAAATATGACAAGTTTTTCTTTTAAATAAAATCATTTATTTAAAAACTAGATTGATTTATCTAGTGAAATAGAAATAGGCAAATGAAAATAATAAATTATAACACATTTAGATGATTCGTTTAATATGCTTCAGGGCAGATATATTAGTACAGAGTAGTTACTGAAGCCTATACTATTACTGAAAGAAGCTTAAAAGTTTGCAGTTTTAAAATGACTATCATCCTCGAATTAATCTAAAAATATTTACTTAAACCTCATCTGAAAAACAACAGCTTTCCACACAAGCTTTAATATTGTCGAGGTTATCAAGGAAAAATTTAAACTGAAATATACAAACTGCGTTTAATGCCAGCTTCTTTATTACCGGGATTCACCTCGGCACTAACACCGAAAAAGCCACATGATTGCTTTTCTGCTACGCTACTTATTCAATTCAAGCAGATGACGTAGACTTATGTCATTTGCATACGGATAGCTTCGGCTAACGTATTAATATTTTATGCTAAAATAAATTTTAAATAAACTATGAGTTTTTAAATATTTATTAACTTAAAATTATAAAAGTAAATAGAGAATAAATTACTTAGATTTTAATGACCATCGGTTTTAATAAAAAAGGAAAGATAGTTAAACTAAAGAGGGAGTGAAACTGAATAAAATATTGAGTGTCAAGAACATACTAATATTTTAAATTTCTAAACCTAACATATATAAATATAAACGTCCACAAAATTTAAAGCAAATAGAAACTAAACCGAAATAAAGTTTTTTATTATAGTGCGCCCGTAATCATCAAGAGAACATTTCACATCTAAGGTCCTGATATAGAAAATCCCCCAGCAATTAGGGTGGAAAGAGAGGACACGCGAATAATACGTCTTACTCTGTGGTAAGGGCAACAGAAAAGTGTGTTATTTGTTTTTCTGCCGAGACAGAGAAATCCATGAGTAAACTCCCACCAACGTAGACACGTAGTTCTTTACAAGGAACATTACAAATTAAACTAAATTTACGATCATTAATATATGAGATGTATTATTTTGAAAGCAGATTACTAAGTTTTTGCTGAAAACATTAATATTATTAGAATGAAAATTTTATTTGCGAACAATAATTAGAATTTCTATTTTATTAATTGACTGAATGGTTTAAATTTCGAATTACATTTTCCTACGGATAATTTTATTATTACTACTTTTTTACTTCCATTACCCTACTACCGTAGGTAATGGAAGTATTGTATTCGGTCTAAAAATTCAATATCGAGATTTCACCTGATTTACATGTTTTAAGGTTCCCGAATCCAAATATGTGGTTTTTGGCAATTGGTCAGTTTGTATGTATATATGTATGTGTGTGTGTGAGTGTGGAATCTTCTGGCTATCATATCTCCGAAACTAATAAAGATAGATCTACAAAACTTCAGAATTGAGACAAGTCTGGTGTACAGATGAATTTTCCAAATTTTGGTGAAAATTGAAAAACCAGAAGTGGGACCCTAAGTCCGTATATCAAAAACGGCTCTAACGATTTTCTTCAAATTCACTATATAAACACTCTATTAGATATCCTTTCGAATGATACAGTTGGTCAGTTCAGAAAAATTGATACGCGCCTCGTATAAATATTTCAATTTCAGGTCTCGCAAGCGCGTTCCTTTAAAAACGGGGATTTTTTTCAAACTCGCCATATTAACTCACTTTTAAATATCTTTTTGTATGTAATTATTGTTTTCCGGTGAATAATTGAGTTTTGGTAAAAGTTGGTATCTCAAAAACGGCTCTAACGATTTTCTTGAAAACTGTTATATAAATCCATTCCTTTCTCATGTATTACGTATGGTTATTACAGAAAATTAACAATCATCCTGCTTAGGTAGGTCAGTTTTAGATCTCGAAATTGGTGTTTCAAAAAATAACTCTATTTTTTTTATCTTATTTTTTACCTCGCTATATATAAGCTTCGTTTTATATGTCTTTACATGTGTATAAAGCTTCTCTTACCGGAAAATTTTTAGGTTTCTACTTTTTTAGATCACTTTTATATTTTCTTATCATATTATCTCCAAAAAATGCATATAATACGTGTAATAGTGGGTAATTAAAGTCGTGTGGTTGTTTCACACCAGATTTTTTAACTTTAGAATTAAATTAACAATTTATAAATAACATGTGTGAGACTTACTCACACAGGTTGCAAATGGAATTGCTGAAATTGCATTTCGGTTTTTGTTAAGCATTTAATATGTTCAAACTATCTTTGATACGTTGAGCGCCACGCGAATTCTTAAGGAAATCCCCGTTAGGCCACGTGCGCTGCTTAGAAGCCATTATGTTTACCGTGTTTCAATAAAATTCATTAAAATGCCTTAATGATACCCTGTAATAAATAAAAGTAAATTTTAGATAACTTTTCAGTAATTACTTAAATCAAAGTAATTTTTTTAGCTTTATATCATATTTTACACTGTCAGCCATCACTGGTTGACGTGACTTTATATGATATTTTATACTGTGAGCCATCGGTGGTTGACGAGGCCTAAACGGAAAGTTCAATGTCAGCCAACGATGGCTGACATGGCACTCAGCGTATTAACAGTGGTTGTGAATTCAATTAGTCTATCCGTCCGCCTTTCTATCGTTCTATTTGTCTATTGTGTGATAACATAGGTAAAGAACACTGAAAGTTAAACGACACAACCAGTACACACAGGTAGAAGGTATTAATGATCAATGCGTATTGTATGATTTTTCGTTCTTGTTATTTAATAATATGGCTTTTTTAAAACGTCGATATATAAAAATAACATCTTACCCCCTCCCAAATATATATATAAAATTTAAAAATAAATTATGCCAAGTTTGGGTGGCATCAATTGTTACTTTGTATCTTTTTCTTTTTTTTTTTTTTTTTTTTTTTTAACATTAATTTTCAAAAACAAGTATTATCATTTATTAACTATATATATATATACACACACACACACACACATATATATATATATATATTTCAAATATTTCTTGCTGTGCTCAGCTATTTTCTTATTAAATCACAGTTTTAAAATTTCAATTCCTGTCTAGTCTCATTTTTTTCACAAATCTACTGCAAAATATCAGTCTAGATCCGCCACACACTGACGAGACATAGACAAAGCCTGACGCGACATTCGACACGCTCATCCTCTAATAGTCCAAGCGGCGGCTGCAAAAAATTGACTTTATAAGGTGTGAAGCTGATTTTTTTTCTATACAGAGAATTCATTTTTACAATGAAAATCTGATAGGGTTGCCTGGTCCAGAGCCGTCAAGTTTAAGAGAGACAACCTCACTTCCGGTCACAATTTAAACGATTTTCGAACCCCACAAGTGTGAAGATGTAGCCAGTGCTAAAATGTAGAGATTAATATGCTCTTTAAAATGGCATAGGGTTGCCTGGTCAAAACCGTCAAGTTTCAGAGGTTGCCTCGATAATAGGGGTCAAATTTAAACGATTTTCGAACTCCACAAGTGTAAAGATGAAACCGGTGCTAAAATGTAGAGATTAATATGCTCTTTAAAATGGCATAGGGTTGTCTGGTCAAAGCCATCAAGAAACAGAGGTTGCGACGAAAACAGGGAACGTATTTTGCGATTTATTTACCCAAGTAAAAAGTGATTCACCCAAGTGTAAAGATGAAACCGTTGCTAAAATATAGAGATTAATATGCTATTTAAAATGGCATAAGGTTGCCTGGTCAAAACCGTCAAGACCCGGAGGTTGCTCGAAAATAAGGGTCACATTTAAACGATTTTCGAACCTCACAAGTGTAAAGATGAAACAGGTGCTAAAATGTAGAGATTAATGGGCTCTTTAAAATTTTCATAGGGTTGCCTGGTCAAAGCCGTCAAGAAACAGAGGTTGCCACGTAAATAGGGGACGTATTTTACGATTTATTTACCCAAGTAAAAAGTGATTTACCCAAGTGTAAAGATGAAACTGGTGCTAAAATATAGAGATTAATGTGCTCTTTAAAATGGCATAAGGTTGCCTGGTCAAATCTGTCAAGTAAAGCAGTCAACCACAAAAAAATAGGCGAGTTTTGAAGATTTCTTAAAGAAGTGTAAAAAAAATACGAATAGCATTAACAAAGAAAATGAATAAGGATGAAATTATATGAATATTTGAAAGGTGTGGCTGGTTCCAGAATGTACAGCATAGAAGTTATTTTAAAATGGCATATGTTTGTCTGGTAAAATTCGTAAAGAAATAGCGGTCAGTCTCCAAAAAGCTAAGGAATATTAAAGGTTCCGACTTGTACTACTTTATAAAAAACCAAACCATGAAGTAAACATCTATTTAAAACATTTAAATTATACAACCTTTTTTAATTCTTCATGTCACTTGCCGACTAGTTTCGCATGGGGCGCGAAATTAAATAGATGTTTACATCATGGTTTGTTTTTACTTCCTTATACAAAGTATAAGGAAGTATAGTAATCCCGATTTGCGAAATGGATTTTGTATTTCACATTGCTCGAAAACGAAGGATCGCTGAATGTTGCCAATTTATACGTGTGACTGTCATGATGTCTAGTTGCACATCTGCAAGTGTCGTCTTAACACGAGCTCTCGTTTTAGAGATATAAGGGATTTTACGCGATTTTTCGTGACGTCTGTATGTGTGTGTGTCTGTGTGTGAGTATGTCGCATAACTCAAAAACGGTTGGATGTAGAAAGTTGCAAATTGGTACATAGATTTGTTATAACATCTAGTTGTGCACCTCCCTTTTTGGACTTAGTATGATTTTCCGTTTAGGAGATATTTAGGAAAATAAGGTTCATAATGACAAAAATACATAGGTTTTGGCCATAATGTATCAAATTAACTCAAAAACAGTTTATAATAATTAACTCAAAAACAGTTTAGACAAATCTTGAAATTTAACTGACTTTCCGACTAGCTAGACATTTGAAACTTTCAGAAAAGCTCAGAACACGTTGACAGTGCATTTTTTAATATTTTTAGCCAACTGTTTCCGATACCTGCTGCCTTCAGCAGCGTTTATGCGATTCCACAGAAAATTTATTTAACTAACTTCCCGACTAGCTAGACATTTGAAACTTTCAGACTAGATCAGAACACGGAGAAAATGCATTTTTTAAATATTTTTAGCCAACTGTGTAGGGTTCCTGCTGCCTTTGGCAGCGTTACCAGTACAAATCTTGGAATCGATTTTTAACTAACTTCCCGACTAGCTAGACATATAAAACTTCCGTAAAAGCTCAGAACACGGCGACAATGCATTTTTAAAATATTTTTAGCCAATTGTTTCGGGTCACTGCTGCCTTCGGCACCGTTTATATGGTTCAACAGAAAATTTATTTAACTAACTTCCCGACTAGCTAGACATTTGAAACTTTCAGAATAGTTCAGAACACGGTGGTGAAAATTCCTTTTTTTAATTCTTTTAGCCAATTTTTTCGGGTCCCTGCTGCCTTCGTCAGCGTTACCAGTACAAATCTTGCAATCGGTTTTTAACTAACTTTCAGAAAAGCTCAGAACACTATGATAATTCATTTTTTAAAATATTTTTAGCCGACTGTTTCGGGTCCAATGTCAATGTTTTTAACATTATGTATATTTCTAAAAGTGTATAAGGAAGTCATGTGGTGCCCACATCAGATTTTTTTATAAAGTATTACAAATCGGAACCTGGACTTTGTGTTTTTTATCATGTTGGAAAAGAAGTTTGCTGCCTTCGCCCACATCGTGCCATATTGCAATGTTAGATAAGTTTATACATAACTACTGCTTTAACACAAGTAAATAAGGACGACAATATCAACATTAAATTCGAACAAGCGATAAAATTAGCCAGTTATCATAACCACAATTATGCCGCCATTAGAGAATCCGTAGAAATTTTGTCAAATTTTAATAATTGCAATGGCAACGATGGGGCTCTACTCGACCGGCAATGACGGTCTTTAAAAGAGAAGAAGGAGGCATAAAGCGTCAGTTTCAACGAACTTCAAGCACCGTGTCGCCGGAGACCATGCTGCGGCGCCCCATGCGAAACTAGTCGGCAAGTGACATGAAGAATTAAAAAAGGTTGTATAATTTAAATGTTTTAAATAAATATATAAGGTGTTTAACACAAAGTGAAACACACATGAAGACTACTTAAAAAGGTTAAACACGAAATGATTAATATTTAAAAGATGAAATTGCGAGCTAGTAAATGTAGAACATACAACACTTTTCAATTTCCTTACTATTGGTGCTTTAAACCTGTCAAGGTATGGTCAGCTTAGAAAAGGAAGCGAATTTCAATATTCGTTTATTTTATTTGTTTAATGAAGTAAGAGATTTTAAAGCATAAAGAAAATTAAATTAGTATGCGTAACCATTCTTTTTCTAATCTGTATAAAACTAATTTCAGCTCACGAGCTCGTTTTTTTCCCATTTTTCAATACTTAAAATATTCAAATTGTGTCAAAGTATTGAGAAGATAAATTCCCTGAAGAAATGTATGCGACTTCTTTATAGAATTTTATACGAAAATTTTGGGTTGTGCCGATTTTGTTACATTAAAAATTTGTCAATTTTAGAAAATTTTTTCAATTAATTTTTTTATATATAATTAAAAATAATCAATAATACCTTCTGCAAATTAATTATGGGTACAAATAAAGCGAAAAACATTTTTAAAAAATTGATAAGTATTTCGCGTTTCTTAATAACCATGAATTAATTTATGAAATTGAAATTTGTAAATCTTGCTGCAAATCTGAAATAAGTTTTTTTTTTTTTTTTTTTTTTCATTTTATTTAATTATTTATTTCGTATACTAACAGAATTTTTTATTATGAATTTCTTGGGCATTATTATCTTCATTTTTGTTAACTTTTGCGGGCGTATTTTCTTATCTGTATCCGCATGCTACATTTTTAATTTTTAGTATTAATTCGTTATTTTTATGGGAAATTTTAGAACAGTCTCGTTACAGTTTATTTATTTATTTTTTCTTTTTAAAATACTTTATATATATATTTTTTTTTTTTCACATTGTATAAAAAACCCTTCAAAATTAGCTTTTTTATTTATTTTATTTTTTTTCCTTCGAGGCAACCACTATTTCTCGAGATTTTCACCTGGCAACCTATGATACTCTAAAGAGAATATTATTCTCTATATTTTATAAACGGTTTTATTTTTAAATATGTTAGGGTAAGAAAACCGCTAAAATTCGCCCCCCCCCCCACACACACACTTTTCGTGGCAACCTCTTTTCTTGACGGTTTTGACCAGGCAACCCTATGCCATTTTAAAGAGCATATTAATCTCTACATTTTAGCACTGGCTACATCTTCACACTTGTGGGGTTCGAAAATCGTTTAAATTGTGACCGGAAGTGAGGTTGTCTCTCTTAAACTTGACAGCTTTGACCAGGCAACCCTATCAGATTTTCATTGTAACAATGTATGCTATCTATAGAAAAAAAATCAGCTTCACACCTTATAAAGTCAATTTTTTGCAGCCGCCGCTTGGACTATAAATGGAATTTCTTGTCCTAGAAACTGTTTAGAGCAACGGTGGCCAACCTACAGTCCTCCATGTAGTTTTTTGCGACACGCGCGGCAGGGTTGACAAAAACTCAGGTTTTTTAGGAAAGAAAAACCGGGTTTTTCGTGTTTTTTCGAATAACCCCTCCCCCCCCCCCCAAAAAAAAAAAAAAAAAAGAAAAAAAGAAAGGTTTTTGTTTTTGTTTTTTTTAAGAAAAGGGTCAAGAAAATGTTTTTTTTTTCGGTTTTTTAAGAAAAAGTAATGGGTTTTTTTTCATAAAAATATGTTTTTGAAAGGAATTAATGAGAACATTTAAAAGAAGTTTAAAAATCAAACATTTATTTTTCTTTTGACTATATGTTCATGTATATTTTTGGATAAAATTAACTTTTAAGAGATATTGGAAAAATATTTTAATTTTTTCTTTATGTTCGAATTATCACAACTTTTATTCTCATGGTGATCTTTGTTAACCAAAATTCATGACATGCAGTTAATACAAAAATATTCCTTAACTAATTACTTTTTTAAAAAAGAAAAAAACAAAGAAAAGCATGAAAAAATAAAATTCAAGAACAGCTGCTCTCTAAATTCGTTTAATGCTTATGTTCAACAATTCGTTTATTCAGAATTAAAAATTTTGAAATTGCATGAAAAAAAAAGGTCAAGGTGTAATTATTATTATTATTATTATTTTATAATTGCAACTAATAAAATACATGTACTAAAGTTTCGTAATAAAAAAATAATAAATAAAAAAATACTGATTAATTGTAAAAGGTTTTTCTAAATTTCTATTATACAGTTATCTTAATTGCAAAAAAAAAAAAAAAAAAAAAAAATCTGATGTGGGCACCACATAACTTCCTTATAAACTTTTAGAAATATACATAATGTTAAAAAACATTGTCACTGGAGCGGAAACATTTGGCTAAAAATATTTAAAAAAAAAAAAAAGCATGCATACATAAAAAAAAATAAAAAATAAAATTGTGCCTTAAGGGGACTCATGTCAAAGTTGTGCCTTGGGGGGGACTCATGTCAAAGTTGTGCCTTGGAGAGACTCATCTCAAAGTTGTACCTTGGGGGGGACTCATGTCAAAGTTGTACCTTGGGGGGGGACTCATGTCAAAGTTGTGCCTTGGGGGGGACTCATGTGCCTTGGGGGGACTCATGTCAAAGTTGTACCTTGGGGGGGGACTCATGTCAAAGCTGTGCCTTGGGGGCGACTCATGTGCCTTGGGGGGATACATGTCAAAGTTGTACCTTGGGGAGGGGACTCATGTCAAAGTTGTGCCTTGGGGGGGACTCATGTCAAAGCTGTGCCTTGGGGGGACTCATGTCAAAGTTGTACCTTGGGGGGGACTCATGTCAAATTCGTGCCTTGGGGAGGGGACTCATGTCAAAGTTGTGCCTTGGGGGGGACTTATGTCAAAGTTGTGTCTTAGGGGGAGGGGACTCATGTCAAAGTTGTGCCTTGGGGGGGACTAATGTGCCTTGGGGGGACTCATATCAAAGTTGTACCTTGGGAGGGACTCATGTCAAAGCTGTGCCTTGGGGGAACTCATGTCAAAGTTGTACCTTGGGGAGGGGACTCATGTCAAAGTTGTGCCTTTGGGGGGACTCATGTCAAAGTTGTGCCTTGGGGGGGGGACTCATGTCAAAGTTGTGCCTTGGAGAGACTCATGTCAAAGTTGTACCTTGGGGGGGACTCATGTCAAAGTTGTACCTTGGGGGGGGACTCATGTCAAAGTTGTGCCTTGGGGGGGACTCATGTGCCTTGGGGGGACTCATGTCAAAGTTGTACCTTGGGGGGGGACTCATGTCAAAGCTGTGCCTTGGGGGCGACTCATGTGCCTTGGGGGGATACATATCAAAGTTGTACCTTGGGGAGGGGACTCATGTCAAAGTTGTGCCTTGGGGGGGACTCATGTCAAAGCTGTGCCTTGGGGGGACTCATGTCAAAGTTGTACCTTGGGGGGGACTCATGTCAAATTCGTGCCTTGGGGAGGGGACTCATGTCAAAGTTGTGCCTTGGGGGGGACTTATGTCAAAGTTGTGTCTTAGGGGGAGGGGACTCATGTCAAAGTTGTGCCTTGGGGGGGACTAATGTGCCTTGGGGGGACTCATACAAAGTTGTACCTTGGGAGGGACTCATGTCAAAGCTGTGCCTTGGGGGGACTCATGCCAAAGTTGTACCTTGGGGAGGGGACTCATGTCAAAGTTGTGCCTTGGGGGGACTCATGTCAAAGCTGTGCCTTGGGGGGACTCATGTCAAAGTTGTACCTTGGGGGGACTCATGTCAAAGTTGTACCTTGGGGAGGGGACTCATGTCAAAGTTGTGCCTTGGGGGGACTCCTGTCAAAGCTGTGCCTTGGGGGGACTCATGTCAAAGTTGTACCTTGGGGGGGACTCATGTCAAAGTCGTGCCTTGGTGAGGGGACTCATGTCAAAGTTCTGCCTTGGGGGGACTCATGTCAAAGTTGTGTCTTAGGGGGGGACTCATGTCAAAGTTCTGCCTTGGGGGGACTCATGTCAAAGTTCTGCCTTGGGGGGGGACTCATGTCAAAGTCGTGCCTTGGGGAGGGGACTCATGTCAAAGTTGTGCCTTGGGGGGGACTCATGTCAAAGTTGTGTCTTAGGGGGGGAATCATGTCAAAGTTGTGCCTTGGGGGGACTCATGTCAAAGTTGTACCTTGGGGCGGACTCATGTCAAAGTTGTGCCTTGAGGGGGACTCGTGTGCCTTCGGGGGGACTCATGTCAAAGTTGTGCCTTGGGGTCACTCATGTCAAAGTTGTACCTTGGGGGGGACTCATGTCAAAGTCGTGCCTTGGGGAGGGGCCTCATGTCAAAGTTGTGCCTTGGGGGGGACTCATGTCAAAGTTGTGCCTTGGGGGGGACTCATGTCAAAGTTGTGCCTCGGGGGGGGACTCATGTCAAAGTTGTGCCTCGGGGGGGGGGACTCATTTCAACGTGTTCTGAACTTTTCTGAAAGTTTCAAATGTCTAGCTAGTCGAGAAGTCAGTTAAATTGCAAGATTTGTCCAAACCGTTTTTGAGCTATTACCGTTTTTTGATACATTTTGCCCATTATGAACCTAATTTTCCTAAATATCTCCAAAACGGAAAATCATATAAAGTCCAAAAAGGGAGGTGCACAACTAGATGTTATAACAAACCTATGTACCAATTCGCAACCTTCTACGTCCAACCGTTTTTGAGTTATGCGACATACACCCACCCACACACACACACACACAGACACACATACATACAGACGTCACGAAAAATCGTGTAAAGTCGCTTATATCTCTAAAACGAGAGCTCGTGTTAAGACGAAACTTGCAAGTGTGCAATTAGACATCATGACTGTCACACGTATAAAATGGCAACATTCAGCGATCATTCGTTTTCGAGCAATGTGAAATACAAAATCCATTTCGCAAATCGGGATTACTATACTTCCTTATACTTTGTATAAGGAAGTAAAAAGGAAGAAAAAAGAAAATCCTTAAATCAAAGTATATTAAATTAAAATTCCTGAAATCTGACGCGCAGTTTTCATTTCTTACATATGATGATTTATGGATATGCAGTCTTTCTATCTACAAAACTTCAAATATATTGCATAATATAATTTATGTTAAAATAAAGCAACATTTGACTCTTTGATATAAAGATTTCTAATTAGTTGTCCAGTTTTAAATAATAAACAACTTATGTATCCGTCTTTGAAAAAAAAAAAAAACATTTTTAGTTTCCCATTAGTTGCACTATAAGTATGGGAAACTTTGATATTCATGAAAATTTTCAACCTTAATTTTTTTATATTTTAAAGTTTGCGGTATGAGGAATCTTAAAAACTCTAGAAAGATGTAGTGTCCGTTTTAAGTTAATCAGCTTATTGTTTGTTTGTATAGACTACCATATCTTAAAATTGAATGATAATTAAAAATTTGAAAAAATTGAAATGTTTTAAAAATGATTTCAAAAAATTAAAATGATGTTTTAAAATAGTATCCCTCATGATACTGGCCAGAACCCTGATTTCAGTTTTCTAATTTGTAAATTTATACAAAATTTAAAATTTTCATAAACAAATTTTCATAAACAATTAAAATTTTCATATAAATTTGCATTATGAAAATTATTGCATGATAAATTAAATACAAAATTGACACCTATACGATTAAACAGCAAATCAGTAAAGGTAAATGTGTCAAAGCAAATGAAGGGTAGCCTAGTTGGTGGGGGCATTTCCGTCTGTGATTCGAAAATGTCCACCAGCAGAGTTCATTGTCCTAATCATGAATATAGTACGTTCTATAGTAAATATTTACGAGAGAAAATATATGATGGAGGATTGAGCAGATATTACATATGCCAGCTAGTTTTAAGTTGTAGCGCTATTGTAGTAAGCATCTAAATATAATGTTAAATCTTCTGTTTGTAGAAATTATAACTCAAAACTCATTCTTTATGTGAACTGTTCTGTAAGAAAATAAATGAAAAACTAGTATGTTGTGGCCACCACAAGACTTTCTTCTATATTTTCCTATACAAATTCACGCAGTAACAATATTTCAAAAAAAAAAAAAAAAAAGAAAAAAGAAAGAAAGAAAGAAAGAAAAAATATGATTTTTTTCAAATTTTTTTAGTTCCCCATCATACTATAGGTATGGGGAACTTAGGTAATCGTGAAAATTTTCGACCTCGGTTTTTTGACTTTTGGTTTTTTGACCACGTTTTCAGGTGTGAGGAATCCGAAAATGACAAAATTTCTATGGTGTCTGTCTGTAGGGTGTCTGTTAGTCTGTTAGTGTGTTAGTCTGTTAGTGGGTTAGTGTGTTAGTCCGTTAGTTTGTTAGTCTGTGTACACGATATCTCAAGAACAAATTGTCGCAGAGAGGTCAGATCAGTTTTAAAATATTACTTTCGACACTGGCAAGAACCCTATTCATTTGCAACATTCGAATTTAAAAACTTCGTAAGTTATTAGAAATTTACGATTTTCTTAACATGGGAGAATAGGACAAAAATTCACTTAAACGTGCATTAAATGAAAACTTTTTACTGTAAAAATGTCAGACCAGTTTTAAAATATCAGTTTTGATGCCGGAATGGACATCAGTAACTATAAATATGCTACTTTGAAAATTTCGCAAGTGACTGGAAATTTACGAATTTCTTAACATGGCAGTATAGGGCAAAATTTCACATAAACGTCAATTTTGAGAGATATTTTCATCGTAAAGATGTCAGACTACTTTTGAAATATTATTTAGGACACTGGCATGAATATTAATGACAATGAATTTTCCAATATAAAGATTTCGTAAGTTATTGGAAATTTACGAAATTCTTAACATGTCAGAATAGAGCAAAATTTCACATAAACGTCAATCTTGAGGGATATTTTCATCGTAAAGATGTCAAACCACTTTCGAAATATTATTTAGGATACTGGCATGAATAGCATAGACTATGATTTTTCCAATTTAAAAAATTCGTAAGTTATTTGGAATTTGCGATTTACTTAACATGCCAGAATAAGGCAAAATTGAGCATAAACTTCTATTTTGAGGATCCTAAATACATTAGACAACTTCAAAATTAAGTTTATAATATTTGTTTGAACATGATTGAATACAAATATTCTACTAGGAAAATTTCGTAAATTATTCGTAATTTACGATTTTATCAACATAGCGAAATTGTAATTTTTTCATATAAATATGAATATTGAGGATTATTGCATTGGAAATTCTAGAATGAAAACTAAACAACGGAATCGACCCTGATAAAATAAATTAATAGTTTAGAATAAGATAAATATATCGAAGTGAACGGTGGATAGCCTATTAGGCGGGGATTTCATTCTGTAACTGTATCAAGCTTTAGTCAAATTCATTTCTTTTAACATGATTATAATATGTCTCGCACTAGAAATTTCTGAGAACGTAAGTATGATGGGGAACTGAGCAGAGTCCACCTATGCCAACTAGTTTTTTTCGTTAAAAGTAAAAAAAAAAATCGATAACTTTGTTTTAAATTACCACATATTTATAGTTCAACCATTCGTTTTAAAGGTATTGACGAGACCTTTCGAAAGATACCGATCTTGAAAATTTACCCCACCCCGGGGGGTACTTCCCACTGGAGGGGGGGGGGGAGCGATGCCCCAAATTTTTCTTTCCTAATTAACTACTACTATTATCAATAATTCATAATATTTTCACAATCACAGGTTAAGAATAACTCTCATTATGATATTTTTTCCTGTACTGCCATGTTAAAAATTTGGAAAAAATACGATCACAGCGCCACCTGTTGAGCGCGATTGATCCCCAAATCTAATCAGCCCCAGTTTATGTCAGGGGCCAACTAAATACAATGTCTGGTTAAATTTCGTTAAAAAAAAAAAAAAAAAAAAAAAAAAAAAACGATTTTTTTTCTAAGTTTTTTTTTTCATCAAAGGTAAAAAAAATCGATAACTTTGTTTTAAATTATCACAGATTTATAGTTCAACCATTCGTTTTAAAGGTATTCACGAGACCTTTCGAAAGACACCCATCTTGAAAATTTACTCCCCTCGAGGGGGGGACTTCCCCCCCCAGGGGGGGGGGGTGGCGAGGCTTCTAAGTATACAAAATTTTTTTCCCAGTTGACTATCTCTATTATAAATAATTCTTGTAAATTTCATAATGATTACTAAAAAATAATTCTCTTTATGCACATTTATACAAAATTTTGTACTATATCACCATGTTAAAAATTTAGAAAAAGCGGGATGGCAACGCAACCTGTAAGACAATTTTTACCAAAAGTTGATAGGCACTAATTTATGTCAAGGTGCAACTACATACCAATTTGAATGAAATTCTGTGCAGTAGTTCGTGAGATACAGTAGCCACAAAATTTTGTCACACACACACACACACACACACACACACACAGACAGACAAACAAACAGACAGACAGACATTTTCTAAAAATGGTCAAATCGTGTTCTACAGTCTCAAAACGCGTAAATTCATCAAAAACCCGAGGTCGAAAATTTTTACGAATCCAGTACTTTCTCTATATTACATATAGAAGAAAGTAAAAAAATGAGTTTCAATTGCTTAGAATTTTGCTTTTTTTTATCGAAGAAAGTCTTATAAAATTGAAAACACCCAAAAGTGGGCAAAATTGTGAGTTTTTTCATTTTTTTTTTTTTTTTTTTTTTTTTTTTTTAGAAAAAAAAAACCAATTGGGTCCAATCCAACCAACCCTGCCGCGGGGAGACAAAATATGACATGAAATATACATGAAATATACATATGAAATATACATGTTTGATAACTTTGGTTAACAGATTAAAAATTAATAAACCCATTCTGATTTTTCGAAGTGAAAATACCTTTCAACGATTATGTTAGTTAAAGAATCACACTGTTGTAATGAAATAGAATTAGATCCATTATTTATTCTTTTTAATTATAGTCATTAATGTATAGTCATAAATTTTTCAAGAATTTATTGTTAATTTATGATTGAAAATAATTTAAATTAATGCATACTGTTCCGAATCTTAACCCTGCCCACCTGCGAAACTAGTTGGCATAGGTGGACTCTGCTCAGTTCCCCATCATATATATGTTTTCATAAATTTCTAGTACAGAACATTCTCTTAGCATGGTTATCATGTTAAGAGAAATGATTTTAACCAAATGCTTGACACAGTGACAGAAAGAAATCCCCGCCTAATAAGCTATCACACAGCGCCTAATAACGCTTGACACAGTGATGGAATGAAATCCCCGCCTAATAGGCTATCCACCGTTCACTTCGATATACAGTGAACTCTCGTTAAGACGTCCCCGTTTAAGATGGACTTCTCGTTATTACGTATAAAAATAGAATCCCCGGCTAAGGCCTATAGGAATTGCATGTAATAAACATCGCTTTATACGTACAATTCATTCGTTAAGATGGACATTTTTTTTTCCCCCTCAAAGCTTACTTTCTTCGAAAAAGAGTCAGCTCCCAAACTCTTTTCAAATTCAGTATTTTATTTTTGACATGAAAAGGTTCTATATTAAAGGGGTTAATCTCTTTCACTCTGTGCTATTACACTGTGGGAGGTAAATAGTATTGATTGACAGTGACAGTTGAGCTCAACAATTCGCACCGTGTCTCCAGTTCTATTGTGGAGACACAGCAAAGGATTTTGTTATCAAGTTGTACTATATGAAGAAAAGAAGTTTTGAAAATAAGTATCGGTTTTCATGCTTTTATATTTTTAGTGAATAAAAGGGTTTGACGAAACAAATTTTCGTTCGTGTTATAGGCTGTGTATGTGTACATAATAGTGATTTTAGAGTTCATATAGAACTTCAGTTTATGAACTCCCGTTATAATGGACTCTCGTTAATATGGACAAAAACTGCTGGCCCTTGATTGTCCGTTTTAACGAGAGTTCACTGTATTTATCTTATTCTAATCTATTAATTTATTTTATTAGGGTCAATTTCGTAGTTTAGTTTTCATGCTATTATTTTCAATGCAACAATCGTATAATGCATATTCACATGGAAAATTTTCAATTTTTTTTTATATTGATAAAATCGTAAATTACGAATAATTTACGAAATTTTCCTATTAGAATATTTGTATTCAATCATGTTTAACAAATATCATAAATGTAATTTTGAAGTTGTCTAACGTATTTATGATCCTCAAAATGGAAATTTATGCTCAATTTTGCCTTATTCTGACATGTTAAGTAAATCGTAAATTCCAAATAACTTACGAATTTTTTAAATTGGAAAAACCATAGTCTATGATATTCATGCCAGTATCCTAAATAATATTTAGAAAGTGGTTTGACATCTTTACGATGAAAATATCCGTCAAGATTGACGTTTATGTGAAATTATTGCTCTATTCAGCCATGTTAAGAAATTCGTAAATTTCCAATAACTTACGAAATTTACATATTGGAAAATTCATAGTCATTAATATTCATGCCAGTGTCCTAAATAATATTTCAAAAGTAGTCTGACATCTTTATGAGGAAAATAAATCTCAAAATTGACGTTTATGTGAAAATTTGCCCTATACTGCCATGTTAAGAAATTCGTAAATTTCCAATAACTTACGAAATTTTGAAAGTAGCATATTTATAGTTACTGATGTTCATTCCGGCATCAAAACTGATATTTTAAAACAGGTCTGACATTTTTACAGTAAAAAGTTTCCGTTTAATGCACGTTTAAGTGAATTTTTGTCCTATTCTCCAATGTTAAGAAAATCGTAAATTTCTAATAACTTACGAAGTTTTTTAGTTCGAATGTTGCAAATGAATAGGGTTCTTGCCAGTGTCGAAAGTAATATTTTAAAACTGATTTGACCTCTCTGCGACAATTTGTTCTTGGGATATCGTGTACACAGACTAACAAACTAACGGACTAACAAACAGACTAACAGACTAACACCCTACAGACAGACACCATACAAATTTTGTCATTTTCGGATTCCTCACACCTGAAAAGGTGTAAAAAAGTAAAAAAAACAAGGTCGAAAATTTTCACGATTACCTAAGTTCCCCATACCTATAGTATGATGGGGAACTAAAATGTAGAGTAGAGACTCGCTTAACCGAGATAATGTGAACCAAATGCAATATATAATACCTACATATATAAATTATAAAATAAGCTATCGTATAGTAAAAGTTATCAAAGTTAAAAAGTTACTTCTTGAAAACATCTTTAAATGTCTTCTGTTTAACGGAACTTTCTCGCTTCTTTGCCGCCGTTTCCCGCAATCGTCATTATTGCAGGTCTGTTGAAGTTGTCTCTAACTATTGCTCGAGGAACTTAATAACATTTTCTGTCGCTTTTCATCCTTCACTGTGACTGATTTTTATCATTCCCCATTGTCATTTTCATTTTCTTCACCTTTACATTCACTGCCTTTATAATCATCTCCTCAGTCACTTCCATCTAGCTCCCAACCATCCGAATTTTTTCACACCACTATTTTTTAAGTTATCTTCGCCTTATTTCATCACAAAATTTTATTATTAATTAAAGCTGTTTTTGCTTTAAAATACTATCTGTGTTTAAAAAACCGGAGGGTTGGCAACTCTGAAAACTTCTAATTTTTAGTCTGCATTGATCCACTCGGCTACATCATTTTCCGTGATTGTTTCATTTACCAATCTTTGAGCTCTTTGTTCAAGGCTGAAATCATCCTTATTGTCATACTCGGTTGTAGGCAAAATTTCTTGTAATCAAAATCTTCTCTGGGACATGGCCTTTTCGGGACTACCTCGGTTAACCCGGAACTCGGTTAGTCGAGGCTCTTCTATACATACATGATTCATACACTCACAAACATATATACACATACACATATATATATATATATATATACAGTGCGTCCCGCCTGAATAAAATAGATTTCCACTGTGGCCAAGGCCGTAGGCAAGGGGGGGGCCCGACGGGCCCAAGCCCCCCCCCCCCCCGAAATAAATGATGAAAGACTGATTTCGTGTAGTATGTATCAGGCAAACATTGCTGTCTTGAAAAAAAAAAAAAGTATTTAAAAATAATTTAATAAAACATATTAATTTAATAAAATTTCCCATTACGTTCTTTCTTCTCTATATTTAAGCTCTAGAGTGCCGTAAAACCCATTCAACTTTAATCTCGCTATATTTATTAGCTTAATTTCATCCACCTTCTTGTCAAAGCTATAATGGACTGTCCTACGTCAAGAATTCAATCTTTTTACTTTCTTCTGTATTCAATAGAAGAAAGCATTGGATTCGAAAAAAAAATTTGATTTCCGGTTTTCGATGGATTTACATGTTTTGAGAGATCCAGAACACAATTTGACCATTTTTAGAAAATGTCTGTCTGTGTGTGACAAATATTTTGTTCCAATTGTATCTCAGGAACTACTGCACTGCCCAGAATTACATGCACATTTATATGCAGCTGCATCATGACATAAATTAGTGCCTAACACTTTTTGGTGAAAATCGTCCAACAGGTGGCATTGCCGTCTGAATTTTTCTCAGTTTTTAACTTGGCGGTATAGTACAAAATTTCTTATAAATGTACACAATAAGAATTATGTATCATAGTAATAATCAAGTAGGCAAAAAATTTTGGACACATAGGAGCAACGCTTCTCCTCTAGTTATTCGATATGTGTATCTTTTAAAAGAACTCGTCAGTATTTTTAAGACTAACAGTTGAACTATTAATGTACGCAAATTTGAATCTAAGTTTTCCTTTTTTTTTCCTCATTTTTAACAAATCGAAAAAGGGCAAAAAACATTTTTAAAGATATTGTTAGTGAACATAAAATTGACTTTCTTTGGACATTAAGTGTTACATTTCTATTAGAAACAAATCATCTGTATTCATCATGGAAATTAATTTTAATAAAATGATTGGTATTGAGTGAATTTGTATAGGAAAATATAGACGAAAGATTTGTGTGCAAGACCTGATTAAAGCAGGGGCATGTAAGACATGTGACCTGACCTGAATAGCAGGGGCCATATAACTCGCCCTGAAAATGCCATTTAGCCTTTTATGCCCTAAAAATGGTATCATATAGGGCAAATTCTGACATATTACTCCCATAAACAGGTATATATGTACCTGTGTTTATTGGTGCACAGTGTGAGGAGAAGGCGGGCTCCCGAAACTATGTGTGCCCTGGGTCTCGCATGAAGTTAATCAGGGTCTCTTTGTGTAGGGTCTGATTAACTTCGTGTGAAGCCCGCGATAAACACACTTTTGTGGGCTCCACCCCCATTATTTGTACTGTGCAGGAATCAGCAAAAGTACATATATATACCTGTATATGAAACTAAAATAACAAAAATTTGCATTTCATGATACCACTTTTGACATTTTCAAAGGCAAAAAGGCATTTCCAGGGCCAGTTTTAGGGCTCTTTGCTACTCAGGGCCCGGGGCACCATGTGCCCCTGTGTTAATCAGGCCCTTGTTTGCGTGTGCGTATGTTTTTTTCGTTGGGTATGCGTATTATTATATCATATTCGATGACCTTGTATTAGAAATGTGATGGGCCCCTCCCGAAAAGAAATCCTGGCTACGGCCTTGACTGTGGCCCACCAAGTGTTTTGGGTTGGACAGGCCTGCTTTAGAGCATGCGTATGCCGCTTGTCGCATCAAACTTTGTTTCATGTCTCTTCATTTTGCTTTTACAGTTTCAAGGCATTCGTGATTTTAGAACAGAATCCATTTATTTTCCACGTTTAAATTATATTTTTGTAGTTATTTATAAATTACAAAATTATTTTACTAAAAATTATTCCATATCTTCATTTACAAATAATTGTTACAGAAAAAAAAAAAAAACGTTTATTTTTATTTTATAAAAACATTTTCAGAATATTTGCTTCTCTGATCCACCTTTTTACAGAATTGATTTCCTCAAAAGCAGCTTAAACCACATGTGTGTCATATTTCAAAATTATTGCCATAATAATTCCATATACGTTTTAATAAAACATGATTTCTTAAATATTTAATTTTACATTTTTCATACAATGTGTTTAAAAAAAAAAAAAAAAATGTGCTTTTTCAGAGTTCGTACAGCCATGTCTTTTTTGTAGGAATCTTCCACCGGTACTTTTTAAAGATTAATTTATTTTTAAATGTATAGGCTTTTATTATAACAAAATATACAATAAAAAATTTGTGGTTTAAAAGATCAAGGAAAATGTAGGAGTGTACGAACTCTGTTTTTGAGTACGAACTATTTATGATAAAACTGATCTACTAATTTTAAATCTCTCTACCAAATATTACAATAAAGATTGTGTTATAAATGCAATTTATTTAAGGTACTCGTATTTTTCTTTCACCCGCATTATGTACATTAAGAATGTCAAAACGCCCACAATGTATTCCCTAATAAAAAGTAAAAATCTAATGAAATTTAATTTGGTTCAGTGGCTTAAAAAGAAATATAATACATATTCCAATTCGTCTAACACGATTTAATTTAGGGATCCAAATTAGTCAAAAGTATTCTATTCAAATTTCTCTTCAAAAGCTTTGTCGGCTCAATCAATGTCAAATGCTTCGACATTGTACAGTGGTGGAAAAAACTTTAAGACCACCATCGAATTTTTTTGTTTGCATTGAAAATTGAAAATGTGTTTGTAAGTTATCTTTATATTTAATATATAAAATGCAAGAAATAAAAAAATATATATTTAGAATTTAAAATAAGTTTATTTTCGATATAAAGTAAAACTGTGTAATGTAATCAGGTGAAAATAACTTTAAGACCAGATTTAAAAGTGATCGATTGCATAATGAGATGCCGTCTCATTTGCATGGTTTTGTGCGGGACAGTTGTTAAAATGAAAAGAAACAGTTTTTAATCAATTTAGAAATTTTTATTCGAGAATTCATCAACCGTGAATATTTATTTAAATCAAATTGGAGTGTAAAGTTCGATATTTTTATTTATTACCAACTATGCGAAAAATTTCGCAAATTTTTCACATAGTTGGTAATAAATAAAAATATCGACCTTTACACTCCAATTTGATTTAAATAAATATTCACGGTTGATGAATTCTTGAATAAAAATTTCTAAATTGAAATTTCGTGGTCTATGGAATTGTGCTACGATTATTATTGTCTCACCTGATATATCTGCGTTTGCAGACTCGGTGACTTTGCCAACGAATATTATGCGAGAAGTGCCTAGCTGGTTGTCAGCCAGGGTAGCTCAGTGGTAGAGCATCCGTGCGTTAAGCGGAGGTCCCCGGGTTCGATTCCCGGCTCTGGTATTTTTCGCATAGTTGGTAATAAATAAAAATATCGACCTTTACACCCCAATTTGATTTTTAAAAAAATTTTAATCATTTAGGGTTGCATACAAACGGAGCGCTTGCAACTTCGATGACAAAAATTCTGCAAGTTTTTTGCAAATGAAGTCGGCAGCAAAAGTATCCGAGCACTAGCAAAAATTCCTATATAAAAAATGTACATTGAATGCAGTTTTGTTAAATAAATCCTTGTCGAATCCTGTTCTTAGTCAGTTTAAAAACACGATTCGACAAGGATTTATTTAACAAAACAGTGTTAAGTGTGCTTTTTTTACATAGAAATTTTTACTAGTGCTCGGATACTTTTGCTGCCGACTGTAGTCATACATTTGGAACGCTTGCAAACGGCTGCAGACGGCTTTGCGAACGGAAGTGTTTCATTTGTATGTACCCCTTAGCTGAGTGTTGAAGCAACTGAGGTTATGGGTAGAGGAAGTTTACTGAGTGAAACTAAAAAATTGAAAATTTTTGCATTTCGAGAAAGTAGAATAAGTGAAAGGCAATCGAAGTGAAAGGCAATCGAAAGAAAATCGAGAGGTCTAAAACTATAGTTCATAAATTTCTTGCAGATCCATGCAGATATGGCACGAAAAATAGAGGAGGGAGACATTCAAAACTATAAACCAGAATGAAAAGAAGTGTTATAAGAATGGCTGTTAAAAACAATATGCATGTTCTTCAGCAATAAAATCGACTCTAAAGCTTCAACTAACAGCTAGAACTGTTAGACATGTCCTGAATCATGCGGAAAACATCAAATATTCAAAATTAAAAAGCAAGCCTAAGCTTGAAAAACGGCATATTAAAGTAAGATTGAAATTCGCAACATCTAATGTTTTAAAACCCAACTTTTGGCAAAAAAAAGTGTGATTACAGATGAAAAGAAATTTAACCTAAGATGGACCTGATGGTTTACAAAGCTACTGGCATGGTTTAAAACAGGATCCTACGTATTTCTCTAAGCGAGTGCAAGGATGATTTGGGCAGGTTTCTGTGATCGAGGTAAGACTAATATTGGATTCACTAAAAGTAATATGAACTTTTCTGACTATCAGGATATACTGACAAACAATTTTGTTACCTTAAAAGATGAGCTTATGGTTCAAAATTTGATTTTGTTGCAAGATAATGCGTCTATGCACAAAACTGCTCCAACCATTTCTTGGCTAACTGAAAATTTTGTAAGTTTTATGGAATATCCGGCCAAAAGTCCAGACTTGAAACCCATAGAAAATATGTGGGGTATCATTGCACGCAAGATATATCAAAATGTTAAACAATACCATTCTGTTTCTGAGCTCAAATCTGCTATTTCAAAAGCATTGAATAAAATATCGTTTCTAACAGAAAAAATCTAGCAAAATCCTTCCAAAATCGTCTTTTGGAAATAATTTGTGTGAAAGGAAAACATATGAAATACTAAAAATTTCAATACAATACAGTAGACTCCCGATTATCGGCGGTCGGATTATCCGCTTTGCGGATTATCCGCGGTCCTCAAGGGCCTGAATTTAAAAGGGTATTTAAAAATACTGAACATTACAAAAAAAGATCGAAGAGAGTAATGACCTTCAAGGCTTTTGGCGATATTACACGATTCTTGACAGCATTTATGGCATACACACTGCTTTGGAGGCAGTTAGGCAGTCTACATTGGTAAGGTCTTGGAGAATACCAAATGTGGAAAATACTTTGGTAGAGTTTAAAGAGGAGGAAGAAATTTCTGCTCACGATTTGGCAAATTCAGCTAAATCTGTTACTGGAGGAGAAAAAGCCAATGAAGGGAACATTGAAGAGTGGATTAATTGTGATGCCAATGATCCAGGTATTTATTGAACACCTTACACATGAAAAAATTGTGGCCTAGGCATTAGACCCAGTTTCAGAAGATAGTGAAGAAAAAGAGGAAGAGGAAGAAGAAGATAAAACTCACCAGAGGATGAGCCACGAGACGCAGCCCTAGCACATGCAGATGGACTTATAAACTATCTCGAGGAACAGGACGATGTATCACTTTGTGACAAAATGCTGATAAATAAAACTGCAATCGTAAATTATGAAAAAGCGTTTTAGTACAAAAAAAAAAAAAAAAAAAAAAATGCTTGGCAGATTTTTTTTGTTAAAAAATAGAGCAAAATGTATGTAGAAATTTTCATTAGTATGTTAAATTGTATAAGTAGGCCATGCTTAACTGTTAATTAAATAGTATTGCTCAAAAGGCTTTATGTGTTGATTTATATCCCTTTTTGACAATTTTCCGGATTATCTGCCGATTCGATTATCCGCGGTTGTCTATTCCCCGTTCACCGCGAATAGTCGGGAGTTTACTGTACTTTTAATTAATGTTTAACTTTGCGGTCTTAAAGTTTTTTCCACCCTTATATATTGTGAAAAAAAAAAAAAATCATTTGCATATAATATATAGTTACAACCATTCTTTTATAAAACTATGTGAAGATTTATTATTTTTTATTCTGTTTATACTATTTGATGTTTCTTTCTTTTTAGTAAAATTAAATTTTTTGCAATTTCATATGTGGTCTTAAAGTGTTTTTCATCACTGTATATCTTTGTATTTTGTAAGCGACTTTCTTTTTTCCTCTAAATGCAGCAAACTTATAAGCAATATTTTAATTAATAAATATACTATTTTTCTTTAGTTTTCTCTAACTTCATATGTAACAAATGACAACAAACTAGCATTTTTAAAATAAATTTGTATCAGTATTTTTTGTTTTGCTAGAAATTATCATCTACGTAAAAATTTGAATCTTTAAACTATTAAAATTCGGAACTATTAATAATAACTAGTATCGCCCAGTGGTCGAAACTCGACCATTTTTTTTGCAAAGCGAGGCAAAGCAAAGTTATTGCCTTGTCCTAAACGGAATACAATTGCAACACAGCTGCGGCAATTGTCGAAAACCGAAAATCTAAAACTTTTCTGAATCTTATATTTTCTACTTATACATGCAGAGGAAAGAATAATAAATCCACTTTTAAAAAAATTAAAATAGGTAGTCAATTTCACTTAATTAAAATGCAAGGAAATCTCAAAACGTGTAAATTCATCGAAAACCGGAAATCAAAAATTTTTATGTATCTTCTACTTGCTTCTTCTACCCACAAAAGCTAGCAATAAAGACACTTTTTTAAAAAATAAGTAGCCAATTTCAGTTAATTGAAACGTAAAGAAAGCTCAAAACATGTAAATTCAGCAAAAAACGGAAATCGGAATTTTTTCCGTATCGTCTCGTCTACTTATACATGCAGCAGTTAGTAACAAATCCATTTTCCTTTTATTTAGTATATTAGTTGAATATTTATTGTTTAAATATCATCCTTGGAAATGAAATGTTTATGTTTACATTCGAAACTGGAAGTTTGCCATTTTTTTTTTTTTTTTTTTTTTTTTTTTTTTTTTCTGGAGTTTTGTGATTTTAAATTAAAATTTTATCAATTTTACAAAAAAAATAACTCAATCAAACACATGTAGACAGTAACTTATATATAACTGTACCCAAATATCGGAATTAAAATCGGCAGATAATTTCCGTTATTTTTTAATAATTTTTTACAAAAAATCAAATGGACGATTAACAAAGAAAATCATTTTCATGGCTCCATGGAAAGACAGTGACGTCATCACTTCGCTTGCGTATAGTGATGCTACATTATACAAATTACTGTGTCTATGGTTTTATTTGAGCTTTATGAAATTGCCAGATTTAACAACTTTCTACTTTTAGGCATTTTTTAATGTAAAGGAATACGTGTATAAAAGGGAAAAATGGGGGAAAATGCATAAAAAATAAATGTATTTTTAAATACCTTCTTGACATCGTAAGAAAATAATATTTGTATTCGCACCTTCCGGCTAACCATACCTTTCGAATGATACCATTTTCAACCCTCTACTCCCATAATTAATATGTTAAAAAGGGACAACAAATTTTATGCTTGCCTATTAATATATAGATAATGACCATCTTCTGTCAGGAACGATTCCGGTTTAGACCGCTTCAAAACAGAGACTTTTGGTAGCCCTTTTTTTTCCCCCTTAGAAATGCTATGTATTTTTATTTTTATTTTTTATTTTTTTATTAATCTGCATAAATGTTACATCGTTAGAAAGATCTTTCAAAACTGAACATTTTTTGTGTTTGCACTTTTCCCTTAATCTCAATATGTAAAAAGATTTCAACGAAAGTTTATAACTACCACTGCAATTCTAAAATACCCATGGAGGATGAAATTAAAATGTAATATAAAATTCAATCATAAAATTTATGGGCTAATAGTTATTACATTCTTGCAATCATGATAATGTACTTATCTGATATAAACAAACAGTTGATTGTGATGTCATATTTATCAAATTAGTTAAAATGAATAAGGTTACAAATATGGTACCTTTCATTTGGTACCTTATTTGTAACGAAGTTTTGGTTAGATATTTTAGAATTAATTAAAATATGAAAATAATTTCAAAATTGGACATTTAAATTTATGATTGTTGCCAAAAAAAATGTACCAGTTATTGTTATATATATATATATATTTGAGGAAAGGGGGGGGGGCATAAGATGAAATAATGTTTTCACGCGAAAAATTAAAAAATATTAAATTGTCCCATGCATATGAAAAATACTTATTAAAACGAATCGAAATAAGTACTGAGTTATATTAGATAAATACGATATATAATATACGTTATATTAGACCTATCGTCCTGGGTTAGCAGGCATTTTCGTTAAAAGAAATAGTTTGTTCGTTCGGTGCAACTTGCACATTAGTCCCGTCAGGTACAACTTGCATATTAGTCCCGTCAGATGAAACTTGAACATTAGTCCCCTTCAAATATAGTGTCCAGCGAAGCAGGCAAAGCATTCGTTGATTCACTACCTTAATTGATTTCACATTCCGTCATTTTTGACGGGGTTATATACTAGTAACAAAATAAATGTTGCTGTCACATTAATTGCAACCATACAATAGCTAAAATCTTTCACGTGATTTGGGAAATAATATCATGCTGAATCAAAATTTGGTAACTTGAAGTCCAAATATTCATAAAACAAAAGTCATTTTAAAACACTAGCTTTGAGATAGTACTCGATTACTTATTTTCATTTCGACTTTGTTTATTCATCATTGCCCAAGAATTTCAAAAATCGAATACCATTGCAATTTCTCTCTTCTACAAAAAATAAAATCGTGACTCTTCCTTTTTTTTTTTTTTTTTTTTTTTTTTAGGGTGGGGGGGGTGTGTGAGAGAGAGAGAATTTTTTTTTTCTCATTTTAACCATTGAATGAGTGACCGACTGCTTTAATATTCGTTCAGGATCGCAACGGTTTAAACTTTCCTACTTACACAGGGTGACGACAGGTCCCGCTTTTTTCCCCTGATTCTTCCACCAGTATATTTATATCATAATTTTTCACTTAATTATTCGTGGAAACGTACTACTAAAAATTCCGAAAGAAAAATATTGGTAGAAGAATCAGGGAAAAAATTTTGTCCTGTCGCCACCCTGTTACATTGGTTAGAATTGTTATCATTTTGCTGGACACAAGGAAAATAGACAATAGAATATAACAAACTGAATTCAACACATTGATAGTATAATTAAATGTAAAATGTAGCTAAATACTCATATATAGCTTAAGCTTATTTTACTGTAAAGAATGCACAGAAATATTCATTCTGGTTGGGTATTAAAAGTTATATTTTTCAGGGGGGGAAAAAATCAAGATTCAGCCTCGAAAAAGATTTATTGAAGTATTGGGGTAATAAACTAACTAAATCTCATTGGATTGTCTTGAAACCAGGAATGGTTTAACTTTGAATTAAATGTTCATAACATTGTAATGCTCTCTCTCAAATTAAAATCAATGTTTAACATCACGCTCTTATTTCAGTTATTGACTTATTGACAACATATTGATAATTATCTTCAAATTCACGTTTAAGCAAGTTAATTTTATTTTTCACTCAGTTTAAAAGCGCTTTTCATTTTAAACAGGACTTCTTTTTTTTTTTCCCTGTACTCTAAATACATTTATGCCGGAAATTCTGCCATTTTTCACAAAAAAAGCCAGTTAAAAAATAAAAGAAAGAAAGAAAAAGAAAACAAAACAAAACAAAAAATAATGCGGTTTGCATTTATTATTAACACTTTCTAACTGTACGCACTCGTTGCATCATTTAACCGTCAATGTTCTTGCCAACGTTATCACACAACCGACAGACAGAGAGGTAGAAAGGTATACCAATTGTATTCATAATCACTCTTAAACATCGTTGGAACATGTTTAAAAAGCTTAACACAAACGGATATATAATTCCAGCACTTTCCAGTTGTAGCCATGTATCTGCATATTTTAGTGTATTCCTGCAAATCTGAATGCTAAGCATATCATATCTATATTAATAAAATCAGGTAAATTTGTCGGAATCGAAAAATTTTGCGATATCTTCACGTTTTACACCCCATGAAAGCCGAAAATGACTTCAGAAAATTTTGCCTGTGTGTGTGTGTGTGTGTCATCGTGTCCGTATGTCGCTTTTTTTGTCCGGGCATCACTTGAGAACGGCAGGACGGAATTCAACGGCGCTTGGCAGGGATTTAGGTCTTCACCCAACTTAAAATTATATCTATCAACTTTTCAGAAATTCCCCCCCGTTACCCCCTGGGGGGTAAAAGACTAAAACACGTTTGTCCGGGCATCACTCGAGAACGGCTGGACGGAATTCAACGGCGCTTGGCAGAAACTTAGGTCTTCACCCAACTTAAAATTATATCTATAGAAATTTTCAAAATTCTGATTAGTGTTTAAATTGTGGGTAAAAAACGCCTGCGCATGCGCCATAAATATTTTTTCACTAAAAGGCTTTGAATGGAAAAATAAAATGCAAAAATAAATTTTTAAGATAAAGACATTTTTTATTCGCGTGATTCGCACTACAAATTATGAAAAAATTGAAATGAAGTTTTGCCATCTGAGTTTCATACTTTAGTTAATTTTAAAACATCTAATTGTCGTATTGAAAAACTGTTTACACCCTAATAAGATTCAGAAAAATCACCACTTTCGTTTGGTACTGAATTTGTAACGATAGGTCTGATACTTCTAATTTATTTTTCCCTTTTTACGTTTTTCCGTTGCCACTTAAATTTTATACTTTAGTTATTTTTTAAAAATCTAATTGTCGCATCGAAAAACTGTTTGCACCCCTGGATTCAGAAAAATCGCCCCTTTCATTTGGTATCAAATTTATAAATATAGGTCTGATATTTCTAATTTATTTTACCCTTTTTCCGTTTTTAACCCAGATTCGGTAAAAGGTTTTATATTTATATATAGGCATTTATATATATTTTTTATTTTCCAAAAAAAATGAAATATTTTTAATTTCACGTGAATAATAAAAATTAGAGAGAAAAATACCTACAAAATTTGGTGATTTTTTTTTTTTTTTTTTTTTTTTTTTAAATGAGGAATTTGCACGTGGATAAATATTTTCATGGAGATATTTGGCATTAGTTTAATATTTTTATTTAATTAAGCAGTACTTTTCTTTCCTGCAGTAAAACAAATTTTTTTTTTGTTATTATGTACCTTATGAGGTTTTTTTTTATGTTCTCCCCTTAATTGTAAATGATTATAATTTGGATTTTATCAAGATTTTTTATTTTTATTTTGTAAATATCAGAAAAAAGTTTTTATTTTATTTTATCATTTTATTTTATTTATTTATTTATGTTGTGTATGGAACAGCTTTAGTATTGGATCCCTTTGGCACAATTTGAAATTCGGAACCGAAGTAGCTTGGACGTTTCTCGCCAAGATCTTTAATTTTCACAATTGAGATAGCCAATATTGCCACAATTGAGATAGCCTGTGCGTTTTGTATTTATTTATTTATAATATTTTCTATTAAAGACTTCTGTGGTCACGAAATTTGGTGCGTAAATTGTTTGTTTGCATCCGGCACTTATTGTAACTGGATTTCACGAAATTCGAAATCCCCCCCACCCTTCTCGGAGTCGGAAGGCAATAAACGGTATAACTTCAGTATAACCCCACAGCTGAATTTGGCGATTTTTCTCTGGCGCAGTTTTGAAGAATAACGATGTTGTTGTAGACTGTTTGCGATATAATATGGCAGCCTAATATGTTGTTTATTTTGGATTTATGATGTTATGTTTTATAATTTCTGATTTAGATTATGATTTTATCATTTATCATATATGATTTATGATTTATGATTTTTAGATTTATGATTTAGCCATAATCGCCAACAAAAAAATCACCAAATATCGTTGTGGGGTTATACTGAAGTTGTTCCCAATAAACATGTGTAAAAACATGTCTTTCCGTTTGAATTCGCTTTGAATTATCTTAGAATGGCGAATGTTGGTGTGCGGATATTGATTAAGTGTACGCATTATGTACATTAGTGTGATTTTGCAAAACTTCGAACTCACCCGCTGAGGAAGGGAAAGTAAGAAGTGGGTAAGTTGTGCCGAAGACAGTGGAGACCCAGACTCATCACTTTGCGAGCGAGAAAACCTGTACCAATCACAACGAGAACTTAGGTTATTAATAAAGATATGGGATTTTGACAACTCATTTAAGTTTAATGTCCAGCGAAGCGGGCAAAGCCTGCTAGTTCTATATAAAATATTATTTTAGCACATTAACAATAAATTTCAAGTTCATTGTGATTTTTGCAGTAGAAAGTTATTTAAATGTGATTTATAAAAATATCTCTTCTAAAGCGCAATACATTGGTATTTTGAGGGGTGTCCCTGTACACAAACCAGTTCTGCAAGACCTATGAATGCCATTTTAAATAGGGAACACTTCAATAGCATACATCATTTTAAAGAAATTCTGTAAATATTAGGTCTTTGCATAAATTCGTGCGATTTTTTATTGCTTCATTTCATAAAAATACATCAAATCAAATGACAATTTTTAATCAAAATACTCTCCATTACTTTCCACAACCTTTGCCCATTTTTCGGGTAACAAATGTATACCACGGCGATAGAAGCTTTGGAGGCAATAAAATGATCCGCGTCAGCACGAACTTTTGAAATGACCTAATATTTACTGTCGCTTTAGGCAGACAAATGGACATTCAGACAGACAATTAAACTAATTTAAATCATATCCACTCTTAAACATTGTTAGATGCTTAATAAAAACGAAAATGCAATTCCAGCTATTTCTTTATATAGACCTTAATATATCTAAATATTTTCATACGACTCTGTAAATTTTAATACTAATTGTATTATATACTATGGAAAGATTCTTTTGTGACTATGAATAACATATATTAATTTTATTAAGATTTGTGCAAAATAAAGTTATTAAAGCATGTTTTATAGAAATACCTCTCATAGAACGCAATGCTTTAAAATAATTTCGGATGACCCTGTACACAAATGTATCCAAACCGCATGATTTTTAGTTCCTGTTTCTCTCTTTCTTTCTTTCTTTTTTTTTTTTTTTTTTTTTTTTTTTATCATATAAATAATACTTTTTTTTTTTTAATTTATATATCCTTTTTATTTTCTTATCATTCCAAATCATGGATATTTTTTTTTTCTTTTCTGTCATTGAACTTTGGAATATAGCTAGTTGTGATATTATAGGTGTAGAAATTTGCTGCGAGATATCTAAAATTAAAAATACCGCGACAACAGTAAAAACTGATGTAATTATTAAAATATGATAATACAAAGTTCGACATTCTTAATCTTGTAAGTTCTTGTTTTGAAAAACATTATTCACTAGTTTCTTCCATCATTTAAATTTTGTTTGCTTTGTCTGGAAGTTTAAACATAAGAGAAATTTGCCTACAGTGACTTCGAGTATTGAACCACTTAAGAAGAAAACTCTGTCCCAAAATGTATTTCCGTATACAAAAATAAATTCAATAAAATGATTTATCAAAGAAAAATGTGATATCAATCTATCAACTAAAAATAAAAGTGAAGCGAATTCACATTCTTTACCAAGCAATATCAATTTCTCAAAAGCAATTGATAGAAATATTTTCCTTTCGGCAAAAAATATTTCATTCTTATGGAATTTATAAAATAAGATTTCACGCAATTTCACGAATTGCAGTTTTATTTTATTTTATTTTATTTTATTTTATTTTATGTGTATATTATTAATCATATGCCAATAGACTTAAAAAATAGAGAGCACTTATATAGTTTTCAAAATATTTATAATGACCAAATTTTGTTCTTATGTCCTTTGTCGTCGCTTTAGTACTAAAGAAAACTAAGTTAACTGTATGTAATATATACTGAAGAGCCAAAAAACTGATATAGGCGTGCACATGCAAATACCAGAGGTATGAAACCAATCAGAAAAACGTGAAGCAATCGGTGGTGCTTATATCAGATAATAGGTGCCTGTCAAAATTGTTAGATCGATTATTACTGCTACGATGCAGGTTATCAAAATTTAAGCGACTTTGAAGATGGCGTTGTAATTGGTGCAAGAAAGTGGAGTTATAACGTCTCCGAGGTAGCGATGAAATCTGGATTTTCGCGTACAGTCGGTAACAAAGAACATGATTCGACAAGGATTTATTTAACAAAACAGTATTAATTCTACTTTTTTTACACAGGAATTTTTGCTAGTGTTCGGATACTTTATCGACTGTACAGTCGGTAACAAAAGTGTCCGAACACTAGCAAAAATTCCTATGTAAAAAAAGTACACTTCGCATGGTTTTCTTAAATAAATCCTTGTCGAATCCTGGTCTTAATCAGTGTAAGAACATGATTCAATAAGGATTTATTTAACAAAACCGCATGAAGTGTACTTTTTTTACATAGGAATTTTTGCTAGTGTTCGGACACTTTTGTTACCGACTGTACGACCATTTCATGAGCGTGTGGTGAATATCGGGAATCCGGTAAAACATCAAATCTCCGACATCGCTGAGGCCGGAAAAAACCGTACTCTTGAAAGGATGGGACCAATGACGACTGACGAGAATCATTAAACATGACAAGCGTGCAACTCTTCCTGAAATTGCCGCAGATTTGAATATTGGAGCATCAACAAGTACCAGCGTGAGATCTTTTCAATGGATCGTCATTAGTATGGGCTTTCGGAGATAAAAACCCAGTTATGTACCGTTAATTACTACGCTACACAAAGCTTTACGTCTTGCCTGGGCTCACCAACACCATCACTGGACTATTGATGATTGTAAAGACATTGCCTGGTCTGGTGAGTTACGTTTCCAATTATATAGGTAGGATGGATGGCTACGTGTATGGAGATAACCTCGTGAATCCCCGAACCCTATATGTATATGTCAACCATAGATATAGTATTTTATATAGATCTATCATCCCATTGTTACCATGCAAAAAATTTTTATGTCGAAAAATGTTTTTGGCATCAGCCATATAGTGGTATTGAAACTCGGCAATTGTAATAGAATAGAATAGAATGTTGATGAATTTTCAAAATGTCGAAATATTGCGTCTTTTAATTCTTCTAATAAATTTATTAAAAGAAATGGAGAAGTTATCATAAAAGTAATTATATTTGACTAAATTATGAAAAATATAATTTTTATAATCAGTTGCTTTGTTATTATTATGAAATAAAAACTGGTTTGATTTTTAATGGAATACGTTTTTTAAAGTTTGACATTTTTTAAGATTTTGTATTAGTAAGTAATATAGAATTTTCAGAATTCTTTTAAATATATTTAGCAGCGGCGTAGGTCAAGAACGTTAGTTTTAGTATATAAAAAGTTCAACTTTAAATATTAATTAAATTAATAAATATATAAAAGAAAGAAAGAAAAAGAAAAATGAATTTTAAATTGTATCTGCATTTTTCATTCACCTGTAGTACATAAATTATTCATAAATTTTATTTTCGAAATTATCTGTGTATTCACTCGGAAAAAAACGGCCATATTGTGGACTTTTCTCCGAGTAAAAAAGAATCATTTTTTTTTTTTTTTTCAATGATCAATCTATGTCTTATTACTATATCTATGATGCCAACTGTTCAAGCTGGCGGAGGCTCCGCCATTTTATGGGAAATATGTAGTTTGTGTGATATGGGATTCCTAATAGAGCAAGATATGACACTGACAAGAGACAGATATGTAAACATCCTGTCCGATCATTTGCAACCATTCATGGCATTTGTGCATTCCGACAGAATTAGACAAATCCAGCAGAACAATGCGACATCACCCACGTCGAGATTTGCTACCGAGTGGCTCCAGCAACACTCTTCTGATTTTACAGTCGGCAGCAAAATTATTCAAGCGCTAGCAATAATTCCTATATAAAAAAAGAACATTTAATACATGATTCGACAAAGATTTATTTAACAAAACAGTATTAAGTGTACTTTTTTTTTTTAATATAGGAATTACTTCTAGCGCACGAAATTTTTGCAGCAGACTGTAGTGATGTCTACTGGCTACCATACATGAATATTTTTCAGCATATTTGAGATTCCTTGCAACGTGTTGTTCAGAAGAGATTTCCCTCCCTCCCCCACCCTCGCAATCCTATAGATTTGTTAATGGGCTCTTCCCAGCATCGTCTGTTGAATTACGTGATACAGAAAAACAAACAGTCAAATTCTGAAAATCGAATTCAGTTAAATATTATTCTTCAGAACAAAAGCATTAATATTTAATATAAAATAAAATAAAAGCAATATTGTGCATTTATAAACAGTAGAATAATTGTATTTGTAAGTTTAATCATTTTTACAAAACACTTTATATGTTTATTTGTTTTCATCTGTAAAGGAAGCATACTATTGTAACAATCGCAGCTATCGTAGATCACAAGTCGGATCGTACACTCCGCAGCAAAAGTATCAGAGCACTAGCAATAATCCCTGTCTAAAAAAAGTACACTTAATACTGCTTTGTTAAATAAATCCTTGCCGAATCATGATCTTAGACAGACTAAGAACATGACTCAACAAGGATTTATATAACAAAGCAGTATTAAGTGTACTTTTTTGAGACGGGGATTATTGCTAGTGCTCGGATACTTTTGCTGCGGAGTGTACGATCCGACTTGTGATCTATGATAGCTGCGATTGTTACAGTAGTATACCTCCCTTAGAATTGATTTTTGTATGTTACAGTGTAACTGTTAAATTAACTGACCTAGCAATAAATAGCTTGTTCTTGTGAAATGTTTATGGATTATAACTTGAAATTAATTTAAAATGTTTTCAGTTAAATTTATTCGCATAAATGCGTTACCACAAGTTAATTAACTTGGCTCCTTGCCGAAATGACTTTACACCGTACGATCAAAAATCGCAGTGCTTAACATGTTCTACAGCAACATTAATAAAAAATATAAACTAAATGACGATTGCAAAAGTATACATCAAATAAAAGATGATGAATAATGATATAAAATGGAATAAAAAAGGGTGATGCATAAAAAAAATAACACAGATTAAATCGGATTGATCAACATAAGAATAGAAAAGGCGTTATTTCTGCAATCGCTATAGATAAATATAGAAGATTTCGTCTGCTCTTAACAAAAACAACTATGCCATGTGACCTGTGATGTCAGGTGGAAAGAACCCGTAGCAATAATTCCTATGTAAAAAAAGCACACTTAATACTGATTTGTTAAATAAATCCTTGTCGAATCATGTTCTTAGACTGATTAAGTAGCATAAGTGCCAATTGATTCCACAAGGATTTATTTAACGAATCAGTATTAAGTGTACTTTTTTATATAGGAATTATTGCTAGCTCTCGAATAATTTTGCTACCGACTGCAGTGATGTCTAATGGCCACCTAAATCACCATACATGAATATTTTTCAGCATATCTGGGATTCCTTGCAACGTGCTGTTCAAAAGAGATCTTTCTCCCTCCCCCATCCTCGCAATCCTATGCATTTGTCATTTGCCTGCAGGATTTAAAGTGTAAATTACCTCCAGCCTCCAGCACACCTTCAGACATTAGTCGAGTCCATGCTACGTCGTGTTGTAGCACTTTGGCGTGCTCACGGGGGCCCTATACGATATTCGTCAAGTGTACCAGTTTTTTTGGCTCTTCAGTGTATATAAAGGAAAAACAATCACATCTAGATTATAAATTATTTGTTAGTGTTACGATAAAACAATCTGGGTTTATATTCTGAATATGAATATATTCTGAATTTCTTGTGTATTCTTGTACACATAACTCATAACTGAATTCCATTCAACTTTAAATACATGAAATTATTAAACTACACATAAAGTCATAAATATTTCATAGACGGCAATACATCATAATTCTTCAATACCGTCGGCAGCAAAATTATTCGAGCGCTAGCAATAATTCCTATTACAGTATTAAGTTAACAAAGTACCCTTAATACTGCTTTGTTAAATAAATCCTTGTCTAATCATGTTCTTAGACTTAGGCTGATTAAGAACATGACTCTACAAGGATTTATTTAACAAAGCAGTATTAAGTGTACTTTTTTTACATAGTAATTTCTGATCGCGCTCGAATAATTTTGCTACCGACTTCAGATTCATTGAAGGGGGAAAAAAAGTAAGTACTATTTCAAAAAGAAAGAAAATGTACAGAATTGTTATAATTTACATTTTTTCAGATTTTTTTTTTTTTTTTTTTTTTTTTTTTTTTTTTTACAGTAACTGTCAATTGTATCTTTTCACGATTATTCATGATTAATTAAAGAAAAAATTGCTATGTAATAATAGAATCTGAAAAATACTCGTCGCTGTAATTTTGTTATTCTACAATAAAATTCAATAATATAATATCTTTTTAATTCAAGCATATCCACAAAATTTCAAAAATTAAAATATGTTACAAGAACCGAAGGCTTAAAAATTTTTCGATAAGTTGGATATACAGGGGAATCAGAAAATGAGTATACATTTGAAAAATTAATAATTCACGGAATAATGTAGGTGAAAAGATAAAAATTGACACACGTGCTTGGAATGAACATGAGGTTTTACTGCAGACTCAAAAAAGAAAAGTTCAAAAATATGGCCAACAGATGGCGCTAGACAGCAAAACGTCAGTAACACTGCATGAGAATCGTCTATAAAAAGAGTTGTAATGAGAGAGGGAATCAGATGCACCAGCAATCGCAGCATGTTGACGTTACCAGAAAAGGCACTGTTAGTGAAGCTGTACTATCAGAATAGAGAATCTGCTACTACAGCTTTGCGATTCTATCGCCATAGGAAGGGTATTCGAACGGGTAAAGGTTCTATGACAGATTCAGTTGTGAAGAGAATGATTTCGAAATTCGAAGTCAGTTGTTTTGACGATGGGCCTAGTAATGGCCGACCGAGCACAAGTGTAATGCTGCTCAAATAGTTCAAGAAGAAATGGAGATTGTAGCGGGTTCGTCTACGCATGGGGAAGTCTGCGCTCGTGAAGTTGCACGTCGCACTGGCATTCCATACACTACTGTTTGGGCAGCACTAAGGCGTGCCCTCCGATGCTATCCGTACAAAATCCAGCGTCATCATGAACTGTTACCGGCGAGCATTTGCGGTGTGGGCGTTTCAAAAGATGGCGCAAGATGACAATTAATTGTTTAACGTGTTGTGGACCGACGAAGCCCATTTCACACTCCGAGGGTCAGTCAACTCTCACACAACTGCAGAATCCTAGAGCTGTTCTGCAAACTCCATTGCACGACGAGAAAGTCACAGTGGGGTGTGGATTTACCTTATCTACCGTTATCGGACCCTTTTTCTTTGATGAAATGCGTGATTCTGGTTTTATAACTGTTAGTGTGACGGGTGAGAGGTACGCCGATATGTTATAGAATCGCATCATCCTTAGCCTGGCTGATAAACACCTACTGCAACTGGAACGTACGATTTTTATGCAGGATGACGCTCCACCCCATATTGCTAGACGTGTGAAAGATCTCTTGCGCACGTCATTTGGTGATGATCGCGTGCTGAGCCGCCACTTTCGTCATGCTGGGCCTCCCAGGTCCCCAGATCTCACTCCATGTGATTATTGGCTCTAGGGTTACCTGAAGTCGCAAGTCTACAGCGATCGACCGACATCAATAGGGATGCTAAAAGACAACATTCGACGCAAATGTCTCACCATAACTACTGATATGCTGTACAGTACTGTTCATATCATTGTCCCTCGACTACAGCTATTGTTGAGGAATGACGCTCGACATGTTGAGCATTTGTTCTGAATAACATCGTCTTTGCTTTGTCATAATTTGTTATGCTATTATTAATTTTCTTATCACATGAAGCGCCATCTGTCGGCCATTTTTTAAACTCTTTTTTTTTTTTTTTTTTTTTTTTTGTGGTTGCAAATCATTCTAAGCATGTGTGTCAATTTTTACCTCTCTACCTACATTATTCCGTGAATGATTTCCGTGAATCCAATGATTTATTAATTTTTCAAATGTATACTCATTTTCTGATCATCCTGTATATTGAAAGTTGTATTTTATAAATTCTATGAAAACTACATAAAAAAAAATCCGGCATTTTCAAAATGAAAAAAATAATAAAGAAAAATAAACAAGTACCGTTGATTTATAGATAGTACAGGCTACAGGCTTATTCATTATTTATTAATTTATTGTCGTTGTAAATATCTTACCAATTTTGTGATATCGATCTAAATCAATCGGAACTGGATTGGGTAGGCATTCTGCGGTGTCAAATTCAGGAGTGGATTTCATCAAAGGATCAAACTGCGTAACCATTTCACGATACATGTCTGCCATAACTCCTCCACCTTTCACATGAATTTGCATTACTGTTGGAACTATGAACAGACAAATACAAATATAATGAAAAATAAAGCAAGGAAGGTGTGCGTATTAATAGTAAAATATAAAAGCTATCTATTTTAATTTATTGTAATTTTTATTTTGCTTCAATTATATATATATATATATATATATATATATATATATATATTAAATGAAAAACAAATCAAACAAGTTCTATTTATTTATTTACTTTTAACACATGTTTCATATCGTGGTTAACAGCCGCCAATTGCTTAAATCATTTTAATGCGATGAAATTAATTCAAACATGTTAAACTGATATAAACTGCTACTTTGTACTGGAGCGTGTTTACAATGGGAAAAAATACATTTAACTTATTGTAAATAGGACCAATAAAAAAGTATTTTACAATTTGCAGATAGCAGTTGTTTGAAGAAAGGTTTAATGGATTTCTTTAATTTAAACTCGTGAATACTTACATGTTTGGTGTTGGTGTTGGGGTTAAGTCAAGTTGACTATATTCTAGGGTCCTAGGCATGGATAGTGTGCACTCGATGAGGGGTCTTTCTAGGATGTCCTATTTAGGGGTCTGCATGGACCAAAATTTTGAGACTTGGAACGATTATTATTTTTTTTTTTTTTTTTTTGTAATGTATCGCCCAGCCCATCCAGGCCTGATCCAAAGAAAAAATGCATGCATTTCCATGCAAAAATCATTTAGTATCTACTTTTCAAAGGTTTTATATAGCCAAGCAATAGAATATCCTTTAACAAAACTACTGATTTCTTAGAAGACAATACTTATAAACAGAAATTCAGTATTATGGACGGATAGGAGGCACACAGATACACAGAAAGTCAAATTCAAAATATTAGTAGTCATCAAACAATGTAAGAAAATATAAAAAATCCACTTTCATCCATTCCCACTTATATCCCGTAACGTATCCAAATCCTTTTATGCGATCCTGTAAATAAAACATTAATGCTAATCTAACCATTTTCAATGGAAAAGATGCTTTAGCGCATCTGAAAAATGATGCTAATTTCGTTACATTTAGTTCCCTGAAAAGTAGCGGAAAAGTGCCCAAAAATGTCCTTCATAGTCCCTAGACTCTACAAACTATAGGACATAAAGCCTCACACACTGTAACGTATCTTTTTTTTTTTTTTTTTTTGTACATGTGTGCAAACTAATAGCGACAAGAGTACACTATTTTGAATAAGAAACTTACTATTGTGACTTTAAATAATGTGTATCAGTTTCAAGACATGCTAAAAATATTTGCGAAAATCAGAGCTCAAACAGACAAACAGTCAGACAATGAATTTGAAGTTATAAACACTTTTTTAAAAAACAAAATTTAATATGACATACTAGCCTATAAAATTATGTTAAATAAATGACTAAATAAACGTTTTATCATTTACTTTGAGGGAAAATTTTAATCCAGGCCCGTCCTGGTACGAGATCAAATTAAAAAATTCAGCCTGAACCTGGTCCGGGCACGTGCTTCAAACCTGAGTCCGTGCAGACTTCTAGTGCTAGCACACATTCAAACATGTTTCGGAGAAAGCAACGGAAATTTCCGAGTATCAAACCTTGCACTTTCCGTCTACCAACTTTAAGAACAGAACCACCCAGCCACTGGTGGAGCATGAAGTACAGAATTATAAGCACGTAAATTTCAGAAGTATATTGACGCATGTTCCTAATTAAAGTGGTATCCGTTTACTGTAACATCCAGTGTTTTCCATTAGAACGCACAAAAAAATTTCCAATGTTAATTTGTTTTTGTATCATTTAAAATTCCTATGCATATACAGAATTGTTCGTAGAATTACAATCTATTATATTAGTGCTTTAAGCGCTTTTAATGATGTTATGCGTATTTAAATTGACCAAAATAGTATTATTGTTACAAAATGTTAGAAATGCCTCCCAGATTCACAAACTATTGTTACAGTAAAATATAGTTTGCAAGCATTTGGTAAAATGAATATTATAAAATTTGCTTGCTCAAAATGTTTAGCATTTTTTTTTTTTTTCTATTGCTTGGTGATTAGGTCAATGAAATTTTGTGTAAAATACTTATTTAGTTTAAAAATTTCAGAAATAGAACTTCCTCGATCTGTAAAAGCAAAATTAACGTGAGTCATTTCAAATAAACTTTTAAAACGACTCAAAATTTTTTCTTGAAATGCAATGGTATAAATACAATGCTTAAAACAAATAAAGGATATTGTAAGTGTATTATATAAAATAACGATATACGCGATTTTTTTTTTTTTTACAGAAAAAGAAAAAAAGAGAGTCAGAAATGGAAGTTTTTCTCATTTTCAGACTTCGGAGTACACAAATTTTGAGTTTGACGTCAAAAATGACACTTTACCGGGAGAGAATGAAATTTGTCTTTCAACTTAATGAAAGACAAAAGGAAAACGAATGATCGACATTCAGTAAGTGCATTGTTTCGATGATTGCGACGTCTCAAAGAAGTCATTTAACTAATTCAGAAGCTTGTAGTGTTGTTGGTCGGTTACAGGGGGGCCAAAAACAAACTGAAATAGCAAAAAACACTGGAGTTTCACAAAGTGTGACTTCGAGGATCTTGAGCCTTTTTTCTTCTTTTTTTTTTTTTTTTTTTGGAGAGTGTAGATGCAGGCCGAAGACCAAGGCGAGGTCGTATAAGTGCAACAACGCCCAGTGAAGATCGATATTTAACACAAACGGCTCTGAGACACTGAAATATGAATGCCCCTCTTCTTCAACAACACTTTCGTTCGGCTACTGGCCCCACAGTTTCGACTCAATCTGTCGAAAACCATCTCTAAGCTGTAGGCTTGTATGCGCGACGACCAATAGTAACAAAGCTTCTTAGCTGTTACTAACGATCTAGGAAGCTTTAATAGTACGTGTTACATTAGCAGCAAGGCACCGTCGTGCTACAAGGAGTACGCGACAAAGCATGTGAACTGGAGGAGAAGTGAATGGCGCTATATTCTTTTCTCTGACATGTCCCGTTTTCCTGTTCATCCTAATAATAGGTGTATTTTGATCTGGAGGAAACGTGGCACTAGAAACAATCCTGCGTTTGTGCACGGAAGGGTCGTATTTGGCGATGGGGTGTGATGGTCTATACTGACATCTCTATTGATGGGCGTGCCGATCTCCACATCTTTCGAAATGAAGCGCTGACAAAGAAGAGTGGCATTCATATTTCGGTGTCTCCGAGTCATTTGCGATAAATATTGATCTTCATTAGACGTTGTTACGCGACTATAACCTCGCTCTGGTCTTAGGCATGCATTTTCAGTCTCTAAAAACGGTTTTAAATCCTGGAAATTACACTTTGTGAAACTCAAGTGGCTTCTGCTACTTCGGCCTGTGTTTGCCTGCCTCTAACCGACCGACAACTTTCTAACCTTTTGAATTGGTTAAATGACTTCGTTAAAACGTCGCACTCAACAACGGACTTACTGAAAATCGATCGTTCTTCTCCGCACTGTCTTTCATTAAGTTGATAGCCAAATTTCATTCGCTGCCGCTAATACGTCGTTTTTGACTTTAAACTCAAAATTTGCAGACTCCAAAGTTTAAAAATGAGAAAAATTTGCCTTTGTGACTCTCTTCTTCCCTTTTCTGCAAAAAAATTTCGCTTATACCGTTATTTTACAAAAGACTTACAATAGCATTTAATTGTTTTGAGCAGTGTAATACCACTTAACTTTTATTTAGTCTTGTTACCACTCTTAAGCATGAAAACTTTGAACATTATCTGGAATTTTCTGTGAAATTATACCTGTTACAAGTTAATTGTTTATAAATTTAGATACTAAACTTTAAATCTTCATCATTCTCTGTATTTTGCCTGTATCCGAATTTTGTTAGACAAATACTGATTAGCATATCTTGACTGTCGAATTTGCCGGAATATAAAGCCCCTTTTGGAGAAAAAGTAACTAAAATGTTAACCCGAAGGGATCATTTGACGACTGACATTGACGCTGTTCATGTTTTACTAAAGTTACAGTTGAACAATCTGAATCGTCATTCAAATTAAAGTAGATTGCACCGACATCACTAAAATAAACAAATTCTTCCAGAAAAACAATTATTTTTACATACTAAACAAGTATCAACAAGTTAAATATGTTTTATATGAAAAAAAATTAATTAATTAATATTCAAATGTTTAAAAAAGATACAGATTTCGTAAAAATACCCCTGTAATATTAAAAAGTGTTCTACAAATTATTGAAAATGAATGGGACAAAAGGCAGCTTAAAATTACATAGTGGATTTATTTAGCAAATGTAAATATACCAAAAATAAATTCAAAAAAACTGGTGTACAGATAATAAGTGAGTCCAGTCTTGCTTTTGCCTCCAAGGCAGTTGCACGTGTTTGCACCTGATGAAGAAAGGCTACGTCCTTTCGAAACCGGTTGTGCTGATTTAAAATTTATGGTGTGTGAAGAAGTTTTAATTTCTTAAATGTAAATATAGCGTGAAAGTACATGTTTATACAACTTATCTCGCAACAACAAAAATTCAGTAGGCAATCGCCATCAGAGGCATTACTATTCAAAATGGTGACTTTCCCACAAAAAAAAAAAAAAAAAACTTACGGTGTGTTGCAATACGCAAAAATTCAGTCGTTATTCTTGTTAAGAGACATTTTTGAGTTAAATTCGATAGAGAATCACTTCATCTTCATAACATCATAAGGTGGGTGAAGCATACGGAGGAGACAGGTCACTTATTGCAAAGAAAAAAGCACAGAGTGAACATAGTTCAAAATCGAAAGTGGTGGAAAAGATTCGTCAAACATTTGTACAAAATCCAACAACATCGATATAACAGTTGCAATGCGATATGTTGTGTATCACACATCGCGCTGCATTGAATGCGATACGTTTTTTGCATATTCCAATACACAGTAAGCTTTCTCTTGGGAAAAATCACCATTTTGAAAAACAACGCCTACAGTGGCAATTTCGTACCCACAAAAATTTTCGCTGTTGCCAATTGAAACGTCTAAACTTGTATTTTCACGGTATATTTGCCTTTTCTAAATAAACCCATTATATAAATTGCACGCTGCTCGTCCTTTTGCCTTAATAATTATGAATCACCCGACAAAAGCGAAATATCTGGAATTGAATTCCGTTAATTATAAATTCTCAGATAACTAAAAATTTACTTACTTTGTCCCTTGGATTCAATTCTGCCATAATAACGAATCATTTTTAAAAAGTGGTATAGAGAATAGTCCAGAGTCATGTAGAAAGATATCTGAAGACCAGAAATAAGCAACAGTGTCCCCGCAATCAGCAACTTTCTTCGTTCCGATTTTGCCATTCGTAAGGAAAATGTATTCACGTACTTTCTCTTTTCTCGGAATGATAACGGTAAGATGGTTTCTTTTTGCTGCATAGCTCGTCGATCATCTATGTCCCGAACTTGGAAAGTAACATATACATTGTCAAAATGATCGGCTGACAAATAACGAAGACGATAAACATAAGCACTGTAAAAGAAAAAAAAAAAGTCTAAAGGATACCTATTTTTTTTTTTTTTTTTTTTAATACCCATGTATTGTGCCTGTGAATGTAAAAATTATAATGAATCAAAAAGAAATTTTTAAATACATAAAAGTGCCGTAGCAAGTCATAAAACTCATATCTATATATATCTCAAATGATTCGAACTTAGGTTGTTTTAATACTTAAAACTAAGTTTTTAACGTAAATAAGAAACTTTATTGTTATTTAGATGAAGTTATTTAAAGAAAATTTTTAATATTGGTTAGACTTTAAATTCTGAATTCAATAGTGAAAAACATGTATGTTTTTAAAAAAATTTAAAGAAAATATTTTTAAGAGCACTTAGCTCCTTAGTACTTTCCAACAAAGTTTAAAAGTGTGCATGACTTTGATTTGTCTGTCTATCTGCGTCCGTCTGTTTGTCTGTCCGCGTTCTAACTTCCGTAAATATTCATAGAATTTTTAAAATCTGATATGTTATTCAAGTTCACTGCGGGATGTTCCCTATAGAAAATTGAGTAAGTACTACCACTGATTTGTGGGACACCCAAAAGAATTCCAAAGGATTGCGTTCTATGAGAGGTATTTCTAAAATCCATATTTTAATACCTTTATTTTGTATAAATCATAATGCAATTTGCATTTATTATTCATACGCTCAAAAAATGTTTTCTATAGAATATAATATTTGTATTAAGATTTACAGGTCTACAAAAAAATATTCAGAAACTTTAAGGGCTATAAATAGAAATTGCTGCAGTAGCATTTTCGTTTTTATTAGTCATTTTTAGCACTTTCAAATAATTTTTAAGAGTGATTATGATTTGAATAAGTATATCTATCTTCTTACCTGTCCATAAATATTTTCAGAATTTCTTGAAAATTATATATATTGTTAAAGTTTACTATGGCATGTTCCCTATTTAAAATGGTATCAATAGCAGAACTGTTTTCTGTACAGAAACACCGAAAAGAATGCCAGTGTATTGCATTCTATGAGAGGCATATTTATAAATCATATTTAAGCAACTTTCTGCTGCACAAAACATGTGGAATTTACGTTTGTTGTTTTTTATGATAATTTTTTCCTTTTAGAATATGGTATGTTTAGCGCTACAATTTACAAAGCTGCACTAAAATATTCAGATAAATTAAGGACTACAACTGGAACTTGCTAGAATTGCATTTCCGTTTCGTTAAGCGTTTTTAGAATTTTTCAACAATGTTTAAAAGGGATTTTAAATTCAATTAGCTAATCAGTCTGCCCGCTGCATGATCACGTAGGCAAAATATAGGGTGATTCTAATTAAAGTTACGATTTCAAAACGGTATAACTTTAAAACTACCCATCAGAGCGATTTGATATTTTACCAAAGCAATCGTGAGGCAATGAAATTTTGTTTGGCAAAAGAAAAAAAAAAGTTCCAAAATGTGCCGTTAATTATCCGTAAAGCATTTATTTCATGAAGCTCCTCTTTTTCTCTTTTCATTATGGCTGTTTCCGCTGTAAACACGTATTCTTGTCTTTTTGCTAAAAAATTGTAGTAAACTCTTGAAGTCTATTGTTTAATGCTATTCCATTGTATTGCTAACAACATTCCTGTGTTTAATCAGAGCCTCCCCTGACATTACCCTGACAGCGCCATCTATAGGAACATGTTGGAACTATTTTTTCTTCCCCCAAACAAAATTTCATTGCCTCACGATTGCTCTGGTAAAATATCAAATCGCTCTGATGGGTAGTTTTAAAATTATAGCGCTTTGAAATCGTAATTTTAATTGTAATCGCCCTGTACATAAGCGATGCAACGAGTTGGTATTGTTGGAAAGTGTTAATAAGCTAAGCAAACCGCACAGTTCTTTGCTCTTGTTTTCATAAAACTGTCTTTTTCGGATATGATTTATTTCTAAAAAACTATTCACTTTGTTTTCTATATATATATTTGCAGGACAATGTATTCCTTAATATCTTTATATATATATTTCTTTTGTGCGTGTGTATGTCACTGAACTCCTCCTAAACGGCTGGACCGAGTTTAATGAAATTTTTTGTGTGTCTTCAGATGGATTCGAGAATGGTTTAGATTTACAATTCAGTTCAATCGGATAATTGGATCAAAAGATATTAAATAAAAACTCCATTTTAACTTTAAAATGATTAAAAAGAAAAATATATTTGATGCCAAAATAAACAAAATTCACGTTTATTTATTTTTTTTTCCGGAAATAAAATATTTTTAATTTCGCGTGATAAACAATGAAAATTAGAAAAAAAAATTAATATACTATGAAAATATTCGCGTGTAAATAAATATTTTCATAGAGATACTTGATATCCGCGATTGTAATGAAATGCTCGCCTTCTGGTGGGCTAAGGTGAAATTACAATTGGCATGATAGCTTTCGGCTTTCGAATAGACGCCATTGCTTGCCGATGTTTAGTTTCACATATATTTATTGAATAAAAATGAATAAATCCGGCAAAAAAGGTAACTCTTTCTGTTGTGTGCCACAGTGTAACTCCAAGAAATCCAGAATTAAACTTCCATTTATTTCCAAATGACAAATTTAAAATTTCAGTTGATTCGGCTAATGGAAGTAAAGAATTAATCAGATGATTTGGAACTAATATTTGTTCAGCTGCAGTTAAATATCTACTTTCGATCAAACTTTGAATAAACTGAAATATTTTTTCCAAAAGTAATCAATTTTCCATGATGTAATGGCGGAGAAATTATAGCACGAATATTAAGAAGTAACACATATAGAACAAAAATAAATACACGTGGCTATAATATTTACTAACAAAAAGAGCTGAAAAAGCGCCATCTATCGATCATTACAAACGCGGATTAGCTTAAAATTTTTATTTAATTTAGCAGTACTTTTCTTTTCTACAGTAAAACAAAATTTTTGGTTTTAATTGATACTTTATATGTAACTTATAAAGGTTCTTTTATGTTTTCACCTTAATTGTAAATAGTAATAATTTCGAATTTATTAGAATTTTTTATTTTTATTTTGTATATATCATAAAACAGTTTTTCTTTTTTTTCTTTTTTTTTTATGGAACAGCTTTAGTTTGGAAAAATTTGAAATTTGGCTCCGAAGTAGTACGGACGTTTCTCACCAAGATCGTCAGTTACGCAATTGAGATAGCCATGTTAATTCATCGCAAAAATGGCCAAAAATATTTAAAGTCGACAAGGGGGGGGGAGGTCTATACTAAAGCTGTGCCTTTGTATTTATCTTTATATGTATATTTCTTTTGTGCGTGTGTATGTCCCCGAACTCCTCCTAAACGGTTGGATCGAGTTTAATGAAATTTTTTGTGTGTCTTCAGGTGGATTCGAGAATGGTTTAGATTTACAATTCAGTCCAATTTAAATTGTTTATTTAATTAATTTATCACTTATAAATTGTTGTTGATTTTGGAATGTTTCACATTGCATCCGGCAGACTGCGCTACGAACGTAGTATCGAATATTCAATAATACGCAAGCGAAGTGATGACGTCACTGGCCGTCCGTGGACGCAAGAAAAATATTTCCTATGTTAATCGCCCATTGTATTTTTTGTAAAAAATTACTAAATATCGAGGAAAATTATTTCCCGATTTTAATCCCCATATTTGGGTATAGATATGTATTAGTTATCACGTGCATGCGTTAGATTGAGTTGTTTTTGCTATAAAATTGATAAAATTTGAATTTTTAATCTCAAAACTCTGTCATCTTTGGCGGTAAAAAAAATATCGCCATATCACCTGGCGAACATATTTAATTTCTTTCAAAAATAATGGTTATTTCAACAACTTATATTAAGAGAGTAATGAATAATATGAAACAATTTCGTACAATACATATTACGAAAATATACATCTGGCATGTATATTTTCGTATTACGTTTTTGATCGCCAAATACAAAAAACGCCAAGGGAGACAGAGTTTTGAAATTTAAATTTAAAATTTTGTCAATTGGAGAGCAAAATAACTCAATCTAACACATTCATACGATAACTAATACATATCTATACCCAAATACGGGCATTAAAATCGAGAAATAATTTTCCTCGGTTTTTAATAATTTTTTATAAAAATTCCAATGGGAGATTAACATAGGAAATCTTTTTCTTGCATCCACTGACGGTCAGTGACGTCACACTTCCCTTGCGTATATTCTATTGTAATTCCAGTTTGTCCTGACAGTTGGTGCTGCGATCAAATTCAGAAAAATATTTTGTAACTTCTTATTTTTATACAAAAAATTGTGTTTTAATTGAAATATTACATCAAGATGTAATTAGTGTTTGAAGAGTTTTGAAGTGTGCATAAAAAACTGTACATTTTGCAAATTTAGTGCGGAATTGGAGTGAGTATTTTATATAATTTTCTATCAAATTTACACGCGCGTTGATTAACAACCACCCTAACCTACAAATTTATTTGTGTAGCTAATTTATTATATTTTATTTATTTATATTTTATTTATTTATTTTTTGTATGGAACACTTTTAGTATCGGATCCCTTTGGCAAAATTTGCAATTTGGCACCGAAGTAGCTCGGACGCTTCTCGCCAAGATCTTTAGTTCCACAATTGAGATAGCCATTTCAATTCATCGCAAAACTGGCTTAAAATATTTAAAGTCACCAATGGGGTCCCATACTTTTGTGCGTGTGTATGTCACAGATATTTTATTTATTTATTTTTTGTGTGGAACACCTTTAGTATCGGATCCCTTTGGCAAAATTTGAAATTTGGCACCGAAGTAGCTCGGACGCTTCTCGCCAAGATGTTTAGTTCCACAATTGAGATAGCCATTTCAATTCATCGCAAAACTGGCTTAAAATATTTAAAGTCACCAAAGGGGTCCCAATTTGTAGCTTAGATTTAGAAAATCCGTGCTTTTCTCACGCCCAATTATATGTTGCGTGTTCCAGGGTTGAAAAACCTTCGAATTTGTTTGTGTATACTCCTCAAGGATTGACCAAAAATATTGTACATCCAATGGCATTACGATAAATTAAGTTTTTGTAGATTAAAAAAATATACCTGTTATAAAATAAATTGAGTTTCAACTGTTTCACCTTTAATTAAACCAAAGTTTAAGTTTTATTTAATACGAACTCTACATTTCACTTCGCTCATACTATACACATACTCACATGCATCGATTGAATGAATTGTGATAAATGTACATGTAATGATGTTAGATATTGTAATAACTTTTTGATAAAAATTTTCATCAAATCGGTCCAGATTGTTACAGCTTATTCAAAGAAGACGGAATTTTTATGTGAAATTCGTTGCTATCAGAGATTCTCTCATAAATTGAATTATTTGCCGTATGAAATAAAATTTTGTGCTGTTCGACATTCAGCGGAGGTTTTAAATAACAAGTAGCAAGTAGAAAGTATCCAATTAGCAAGAAGCAAGTAGCGAAATTTTTGGTAATTATGTCTTTTACGTTATAATCGGAATTCACAGTCACCATTCACAGCGCTCCATACCTGTTTCACTTATATACCACATCCTTACACACTTACAATAAGTTAGTTATTTTTTTCTAGCAAAATATTCTCTAGAAATAATTTATATGACAAAACAACGTTTGTCGGGTCAGCTAGTATATATATATATATATATATTAATGCAAATAAGAGCTTTTTCTATCCTTTTTCTTTTTCTTTTTTTTTCTTTGGTTGTTTGCTTCTTTAAAATAAAAGAAAAAGAAAAATCATATAGTCTTCGACCACATTTGATGAAACCATGGAAGCATCTGCGCAAGTGCTAATTCAACGAGTCCAATGCTAAAACAGGGGTGACAGTCATCTGACTCAGGGAAAAATTAGCAATAACAGAGCGCGGAATTACTGGATGTTTTCCTAGATTTCAAACTTTCGGACAAGCTGTCATCCCTCCAACAATTTGGACGCGTCCTCACTGCTAGTTTTTGGATATGTGCCTGGACTTTATTTATGCCTTTTTGTAGTCAAAAAATCATTTACATTAAAAACAAGAAAGAAAATTTATGATGAGCAACTTCTACTCACGGACTAAAATCTTTCGGGATAATTTTACGTGACCCTGTAAACCAATTCTCAATGAAAATCATAAGTTAATCAAAGTGCTTATAGTACATTGGCCTCCAAAAGTTAAGATACAACATGTTTTCTCGTTTTCTTCTTTTGCGTATAATTTTGAAACAAATGATCATATGAATATAAAATTTCGATGTCATATTCCTTATTAAATCATTGACCTAATTTTATATAATTTTAACACAAATAATCATTTTTCACCGGCTAAAACTTCAATTTTTTTTCAAAAGCAAGCATTTGAAAAGAGGAAAAATTTAAACAATTTCACTGAAGAAAACTAAATGAGAAAGGGTATCAAAGGTGCTTTATTGATAGGTGAAGGTGCACATGCCTCCAAATGTTAAACTAAAATTGGAATTTTTTTTCCTTGTATTAATTTTTTACTTTTCCTTCCACAAGAGACATTTTGGAAAAATATAATTCTTAATTTGTAAATTTTGAGCATCTTCAAAATAATAAAAATGTCAATAAATGATTTTAAAATGAATACCTCATCCAATTTTCATGTTCGCATGTATATTAATTCGCATATTTTTACTTTCCGAACACTATAGTGAGGAAAGTATTGTAATCATGTCAAAAATCCGAATTCGAGATTTTGATGTTTCTATACGTTTCGAGGTCCCCTGAGTCCGTTTTCACTATTTTTACGATGATGTATGTATGTGTGTGTGTATATCTGTGAGTGAACACGCTAGCGTCTAAACGCTTTGTTCGAATAAGCTGAAAGTTGGTGCGCATATTGTAAGTCACCATAGTACGAACCCTATAGATTTTGGTGAATCTAGCACTTATAGTTTTTTTACAGGGACACAAAGAAAAATTCTTTATCATTATGGTCTATGGGACCAAAATCTTAAAAGTGCGATAGAATCTAAACGCCTTCTTCAATTGAGCAAAAAATGTATACACATATTATAGGTCACAGTTACTCAATCTGTATAGAGTTTGGAGAATCTGACACTTACAGTTTTTTTACAGGTGCACAAAGAAAAATTCTTTAGCATTATGGCCTATGGGGCCAAATTTTTAAAAGTGCGATAGCGTCTAAACGCTTATTTAATCTGAACAAAAAATTTGTACATGTTATAGGTCACAGTTGCACGAACTGTATAGATTTTGGTGAATTTAGCACTTACAGTTTTTTTACAGGAACACAACGAAAAATTCTTTATCATTATAGCCTGTGGGACCAAATTTTTACTTTCTTCTATATTCAATAGAAGAAAGTATTGGATTCGTAAAATTTTTCGACCTCGGGTTTTTGATCGATTTACACGTTTTGAGTAGAGCATGATTTGACCATTTTTAGAAAATGTCTGTCTGTTTGTCTGTCAGTCTCTGCGTGTGTGGGACAAACTTTTGTGGCAACTGTATCTCAGGAACTACTGCACAGAATTTCATACAAATTGGTATGTAGTTGTACCTTGACATAAATTAGTGCCTATCAATTTTTGGTAAAAATTGTCTTACAGGTTGCGTTGCCATCCCGCTTTTTCTAAATTTTTAACATGGTGGTATAGTACAAAATTTTGTATAAATGTGCATAAAGAGAATTATTTTTTAATAATCATTATGAAATTTACCAGAATTATTTGTAATAGAGATAGTAAACTGGGAAAAATTTTTTGTATCTGTAGGAGCCTCGCCTCCCCCCCGGGGGGAATTCCCCCCTCGAGGGGAGTAAATTTTCATGATGGGTATCTTTCAAAAGAGCTCGCCAGTACCTTTTAAACGAATGGTTGAACCATCGATCTGCGATAATTTAAAATGAAGTTATCGATTTTTTTAATGTAATATTGACAATAAAATTGACTTTTTTTGGATATTTAGTGTTATACTACTTCTCTAATATGGAAATCATCTGCATTATCATGGAAGATAATTTTTTTAAATAATAATTTTAATAAATTATTTTTACTGAGTGAATTTGTATAGGAAAATATAGAAGAAAGTCATGTGGTGGCCACAACATACTAGTTAAAAGTGCGATAGCATCTAATTAGATTGCATCTAATCGCACTTTTAACACATAAATTTTCACATAACTTACACATCTTACACATAAATTTTCAGCTCAATTGAATAAGGCGTTTATAAACGCCTTATTCAATTGAGCTGAAAATTTATATGAATATTATAAATCACTGTTGCACTAACTATAAGCATTTTGATGAATCTAGCATTTATAGGTTTTTTTTTACCGGGACACAACGAAAATTCTTTATCATTATGATCTATGGGCTCAAAGTTCAGTAGCGTTAAATAAAACATCGTTTAATATATGGATAAAAATACTCAAACACTTTATTATGGTTTTATCTCTTTTGTTTGTTTAACAACTCCTCTTTCTTTACTTTATCTACAAAACTGTTAATTACTCAATGTTCGGAAAGTCGAGTGGAGTCACTCCAGATTTTTTAAAGTTATTCACATGCGAAAAAAGAAGAAAATGAAAAAAAAAAAAAAAAAAAAAAAAAAAACGGAAAAGTAAATATAGGAAGAAAAATCTGGTTTTAATCAAACATTTGGATGCATGTGCATTTTCACCTATCTGTAATGCACCTTTGATACTTTTTTTCATTTAGTCTTTGCTAAAATTATTCAAATTTTTCATTTCTTTCAATCTTTACTTTTAAAAAAATTAAAAGTTTTATCAGTTTTTTTTTTTTTTTTTTAAGTTACTTTTCTGTTAAGTTAAATAAAATTCGATTAATGATTTGCTAAAGAATATGCCATACACATTTTACATTTATATGTTGATTCGTTTTAAAATTATTCGTAAAAGAAGAAAACGATAAAACAAGTTGTACTTTAATTCTTGCAGGCCAGTGTACAATTAGAGGGCATCATACCACAGGGAAATGCTTTTGTACGTTTAAATGCTAAAGTTAAATTCATTATGTTTTGTATAGTCTAAAGATATCAATATGCGTTAAAGATATTATTATGTCGAAAGTATCTCTCATAGACCGTAATGTATTTGTATCACATACATTTACATTCCTTATTTAAAAAAAAAAAAAAAAAAAAACTAGTAATGCCATTATTATATTATGTGTTTGAATTAGACAAGAAGATATCCTACAAAACTATACTCAGAGCAATCTTTCAACATAAATAAATATCTTTCAACATAAATAAATTCTTTCAAAAAATAAATTGTGTTCATGTAGCCCCGTATTTCGGCTGGAATTAGAATATATATAATGTACTAAAAGTTTGCAGAAAGAGCGATAGAAAAAGTGAATAGTTAAGAAATAGATAAATAAAACCTCATAGCACAAATGATAATGTCCTTCAAACAATTTTCTTTCAGATTTCATAATGTATCTGAATATTTTGTGTGGTCCTATAAAATAAATATTAACGCTAATCATGCACTATTCTATAAGACAACGTCTGGGGGGAACTGGTAACGTATGTTAATTTCGTTATATTTTGTACAGGATAAACATATTAAAGCATGCTATAAAAATTACATCTAATAAACTGCAATGTATTCAAATTCTTTTGCGAGTCACTGTACGCAAACGAATGTTGCTATTTACATCATTTTCAAGATGGTACATGCTTGCATGAATTTAAATAATGTATATTAGTTTCAAGGCGTTCTAAAAGTATTTAATGAAATTAGAGCACTATAAAAAAAAAACAGATAAGCCGAAATCCTAAATACTTTTCAACTTTCGTAGAAAACGTTTAAAAGGAACAGTAAACAAGAAACGAAATGTAAAGAAATTTCTTAAGCAATGGCACTTTTAGAATCTGGTGAGAAATGCATAATTTTCTGAGGTTAAATAATACTCAGAGAAAATATATACAGTAACTCAAAATGAAGATGATCCACCTAAACAATTACATTTAAAAAAAAAAAATTCATCTATTAAAATTAATTTGTCATAAATTTTATTTGAAAAACAATATTTTTCAGATTTTAAGTAATTGTAAATTTCAGTTACACATTTATGCAGTCCTTTTTTCTTTGTGTTAAATAAGAGAAAAGTATAAAACCGGCAGTCAAAATGAAATTGATCCAGCAGACGTTTTCTTCGAGTTATTTTAATTTAATCACAAATAACGATTCATTTAAATCATAATTGTGTTGTAAGAAATTATATTTTGTATTTCCACATTTGCTAACACTTATTTAGTGAATTTAATTCGATGAGGCGTCATACTGCTTATCAAGAACGTGAACTTATAATTCACCATTTTAAACTTGGTAAAAGCAAACAGGAAATTGCAAAAATAGTAAATAAAAGTATTTCTATGGTTCAACATATTATTGAGTGCTTTTGACGTGAAAATCACATTGCAAATTGTTGAACTACATATGAAATTATCATCCAATCTGCCATTATTCTCGCCCACTCGAAAACCATTTAACACTGTTTATAAATTACTCATCAAATTAATCTCCGTGAATCTTTCCTCTCTTTTTTTTGTGCAATTCTAATAATACGTTACTCTCAGTGTTCAAGGCCATACTCTGAACGATCACAGGACTCAATTATATATCGAATGAAACTTTCAACAGTAACTGCACTGAATCTTTTCTAGAGACTGAAAAACCATAAACATTCGAACTCATTTTCTCTAGACACTAATTACTTATTATCAGATTGTTTATCAATATAATGATGTTCCCAGTTATAACTATGTGTAATATCATATTTTAATTCATTATTTTTGTTTTTTTCTATTCTATTTAGTGTTCTTCGCTTTCTGTAACTCAAGCTATTTTGTTAGTTGCAATGTAAAACTCAGTCGATAAAGACGCGTCATTTCTGGCGTGTAAAAATAAAATTATTTGTACTCCTACTATAGAGTACATTTTTCATCACAAAATAAATACACACATCTAAATTAAGTTACAAGATGGAAATTACATCAAATTTAAATGTGCAGAGGCTGAACAAAAGGATATTTTGAAAATTAACAAATTAACGAGATGCATATCTAATCAAGTGGAGTGGAGTGACCAATTAATTCTGAACTGAATGCAAAGTAAGCGATATTTATCTTACTTACCTGATCTGTAGTTTTCATGCATAATAATACATACATATATAAATATCTATTTGCTGTTTTGTAACAATATAAAACAAAAGAAATTCAGTGCATGAAATTACATCTTAATTTCGTACATTTTATAACAAGATTATGAGACTGATATGTGCTCCTCCATATAAATAAATAAATCTGAACATGCATGATAGATTAATCACCCACTCCTGTAGATACTCTAACGAACTCATTCAAGTGTTATATATTAACTAAGTTATATATAAACCGAATACATTAATGCACTAACTGTATTAACTAAAATTACAAACTCAAATAAATAAATGAAAAAATGACTTCTCTCAAAGAAAGTCAGATTGTAGAAAAACTGAACCAAAACAATTATTCAACATGGAGCTTTAAATTAAAAATGCTCCTTATTAAAGAAGATTTATATGACACTATAACGGAAGAGCCCCCTAACCCTATAACGACAGAATGGACGAAAAAGGACAATAAAGCTAGAGCTCTTATTAACTTATTTATAGATGATTCTCAGATCATTTATGTGAAAAATTTATCAACTGCAAGCGAGACATGGAATACCCTGAAGGCAATACATGAAAGAAAAAATCTATCTTCCAAACTGTATTTATTGCGAAAGCTATACAGTTCAAAATTGGAGGAGAAAGGCAATATTCATAATCACATAACAAGGATTTTAGAGATCGTTGACAAATTAAAAGCCATAGGTGAAGAAATTAAAGAATCGCATGTGGTTGCGTTGTTTTTATGTTCTTTGCCACCCAGTTTTGAAACACTTATCACAGCTCTCGAAGCTCGGCCTGAATCAGAATTATCTATTGAATTTGTCACTAATAAATTAAAAGATGAATACAATCGCAGGCGCGAAAATACATTATCAAATGAAAGCTCATCAAAAGCACTTACGACAATAAATAAGAAACATTCTTATAATCATAATTATAAAACAGAAAATAAATTCTGCACTTACTGTAAAAGGAGAAATCATAATAAATCAGAGTGTTATCATTTGAAAAATAAAAACAGTAACACGTATAAGAAACAAAATAATCCTCCTAAACACAAATTTAACAACACATCACTATGTTTTGAAACACAGAGATATGAGACGAACGAAAACCCGCGACAGGAAAATTATGATGATATAGAGGAGTCGACGCGCTCCTTAAAGAATAATTTGGCATTTCTGGCTACAAATTCTAATAATACAGCCTGGATAATTGATTCAGGGAGTTCGTCCCATATCACTAATAATAAACAGTTATATACACACTTAGATGAACAAGATAAATCTGAAGTAATAATAGCAAACGGAGGCAAATTAGAATCATATGGCTCGGGAGAAATAACACTTACTACCCAAACATCGCAAGGCGAAATAAATAAAATAACTTTGAAAAATGTATTATACGTGCCAGACCTAGAATCGAACCTACTGTCCGTTGCGAAGGCAACTCAGAATGGATGCAAAATAATATTTGAAGACAACGGGTGTAAAATAAATTATCAGGGTAAAACATACCTAGAAGGAAAACTTAAAAATAATTTGTATGAACTAAATTTGCCAAAATCTGAAAAATTGGAAAATGCTAATCTTACGTACCAATGTAACAATGAAAATTGCATTCAATTATGGCATAGGCGCACAGGTCATAAAAATTATGACGCGATTAAGGAAATAGTAAATAAAGAATTAGCTCTTGGAATAAAAATTAGTACATGTAAACATGATAATGTTTGTGAAACTTGCGTAAAAGCGAAACTCACTGACATGCCATACCCGAAAGTAACACATCATAGGGCTAATAAAATACTACAACTTATACACAGCGATGTGTGTGGTCCAATGCCTACTCCGACAATTGGGGGAAAACAATATTTCCTAACGGTCACAGATGACTACTCCAGGTACACTACCATCTACCTACTAGCGAAAAAGAGCGAGGTAACCACAAAACTCAAAGAGTACGTCGCGTTCACGAAAAATAAGTTTGGGAAAGTACCAGAGGAAATTCGTACCGATAACGGTAGAGAATACATAAACAGGGAACTTGAGGAATTTTTTAAGGAAATTGGGATAAAACATCAAACAACAATACCATATTGCCCCTCTCAAAACGGAATTGCGGAACGTAAGAATAGAACTCTCGTAGAAATGGTGAGAAGTATGCTGTCAGATGCAAATCTAGAAAAGAAATTTTGGGGTGAAGCCCTTAATACAGCAAATTATCTCATTAATAGACTCCCAACGAAAGCAAATAATAAAACCCCATATGAACTCTGGACAAAAAGAAAACCAAACTTAGCGCATCTAAAAATATTTGGTTGTAAAGCCTACGCTTATTTAGATAAGACAAAAAGAAATAAACTAGACAATAAATCTGTAGAAGGTATTTTCGTGGGATACGATGACCAATCAAAAGGGTATCGAATATACACGGGAGGTAGAAACATAATGATCGCTAAAACGGTTAAATTCTTCGAGAATAATTTTCAGAATTCAAACGCAAATACTGACAAAAACTCAGACAAGATAGATCATACAAATAGCACCTTAGATCCAGAAACTGAAGAACAAAACAATACCGTAGAAATTGATGTAAACAACATTTCGGAAACAGAGCAAATAGATCAGGATGATCAAGCCTGTTTACCTAGAAGATCTGAGCGTGTGAATAAAGGGGTCCCACCTGACAGGTTCGCATTTTTAGTCAATAATCAAAGAATTGTTGAACCAAAATCTTGGAAAGAGATAGAAGAAATGGGGAATCAGGTTGAAAAAGGAAATTGGATAAAGGCAGCTCAGGAAGAAATAATGTCTTTAGAAAATAATAAAACGTGGGAATTAGTAGAACCCCCGATAGGAAAGAGAGTCATAGGGTGCAAATGGACTTTTAAAGAAAAATATAACTCAAAGGGAGAAATAGATAAATATAAAGCACGTCTAGTAGCGAAAGGATACTCACAAAAATTCGGTAGCGATTATGATGAAACGTTCGCCCCTGTAGTCACTTACACAACCATAAGAGTATTCCTTGCTAATGCAGCATATAAAGGGTTAAGCGTAAATCACCTAGATATTAAAACAGCGTTCCTTCATGGAAATCTTACGGAAGAAATATACATATCACAACCAGAGGGCTACATTAAGCCAGGTGAAGAAAATAAAGTATGTCGATTGAACAAGGCGATTTACGGTTTGAAACAGGCTGCTAGAGCCTGGAATCTAAAAATCGGGGAAACGCTAGGAAAACTGGGTTTCTCACAGAGTGAAGCAGACCCCTGCTTGTTCAAAAGAATTGAAAAAGACAATAATAGCACTTACATAATTTTGTACGTCGATGACCTTCTGGTCTCAGGTAGCGAAGCAGACATAAATAAAATTGTCGCACAATTAAATGAAGAATATGAAGTAAAAGATCTTGGGGAGGTAAACTACTATTTAGGAATAAATATTGAGAGATTACAGAACGGCAACTTTGCCTTAAATCAGATTAACAAAATTAATCAATTAATTGAAAATTTTAACCTCAATGACGCAAAGCCCACGAATACGCCAATGGATACCGGATACATTAGAGCAGACACCGAAGAGAATCTATTAAAAACAAATACAAATTACCGAAAAGCGATAGGTTCACTCCTATATATTGCCACCGTTACACGTCCGGACATTTCTGCCGCAGTTAACATATTAAGCCGCCGTATAGAAAATCCAAGACAAATGGATTGGATGGCCGTGAAAAGAGTCATCCGCTATCTCAAAACCACAAAGAATCTAAATCTAGAAATAGGCATAGAAAAGAAACCTATATTAACGGTGTATTCTGATTCAGACTGGGCAGGAGATAAGAAGGACAGGAAGTCCACCTCTGGAAATTTATTCAAATTGGGAAATTGCCCCATCCACTGGATAACCAAGAAGCAAACATGCATAGCAATGTCATCAGCTGAAGCAGAATTTGTCTCTGCTGCAAATGCCGCACAAGAGACGAAGCACGTTCTGAAACTACTCGAAGAGCTAGAACTGAAACAAAATCTTCCAGTCATCATATTTGAAGATAACATATCTACAATAAAAATGATAGAAAGTGAAAAATTCCAATCGAAGACAAAACACATTGATCTGCGATTTCATTGCATCAAGCACATCAAAACCGAAGGAATCATAGAATTGGAATACTGTCCAACAAAAGAGATGACTGCTGATATTTTGACCAAGGCACTTCCTAAAGCAGACTTTTGCCGACATAGAGAAAACCTCCAACTAAAAATTAATACGAGAAACATGCCAGATTGAGGGGCGATGTTGAACTACATATGAAATTATCATCCAATCTGCCATTATTCTCGCCCACTCGAAAACCATTTAACACTGTTTATAAATTACTCATCAAATTAATCTCCGTGAATCTTTCCTCTCTTTTTTTTGTGCAATTCTAATAATACGTTACTCTCAGTGTTCAAGGCCATACTCTGAACGATCACAGGACTCAATTATATATCGAATGAAACTTTCAACAGTAACTGCACTGAATCTTTTCTAGAGACTGAAAAACCATAAACATTCGAACTCATTTTCTCTAGACACTAATTACTTATTATCAGATTGTTTATCAATATAATGATGTTCCCAGTTATAACTATGTGTAATATCATATTTTAATTCATTATTTTTGTTTTTTTCTATTCTATTTAGTGTTCTTCGCTTTCTGTAACTCAAGCTATTTTGTTAGTTGCAATGTAAAACTCAGTCGATAAAGACGCGTCATTTCTGGCGTGTAAAAATAAAATTATTTGTACTCCTACTATAGAGTACATTTTTCATCACAAAATAAATACACACATCTAAATTAAGTTACAAGATGGAAATTACATCAAATTTAAATGTGCAGAGGCTGAACAAAAGGATATTTTGAAAATTAACAAATTAACGAGATGCATATCTAATCAAGTGGAGTGGAGTGACCAATTAATTCTGAACTGAATGCAAAGTAAGCGATATTTATCTTACTTACCTGATCTGTAGTTTTCATGCATAATAATACATACATATATAAATATCTATTTGCTGTTTTGTAACAATATAAAACAAAAGAAATTCAGTGCATGAAATTACATCTTAATTTCGTACATTTTATAAAAGTGAGAAAAGGTCTCAAAAAGGCTTTTACTGCAAGAGATGAATGCTGGATTGTTAAACAGATTTGCAAAAACCCTCAATTAAGTGCACCAAATTGGAGAACAACTTGAAAAATCTGTTTGTAATGAATCTGTTCGTCTTATTATAAGAAAAGATGGATATAACAATAGAGTCGCCAGGATAAATTCATATATTAGCCCAAAGAAACAAAAACTGCAGGTAGAATTTGATCAAAGATTTCAAAGTAAGAATTTTAACTTTTGAAAAAAAAATGACATTTTTGCAGATGAAAGTAAATATGTATTCGGGGCAGATGGTAAAATTAAGGTGTGGAGAAAAAAGAATGAGAAACTTAAAACAATGAATGTGTGAGCTAGCGTAAAACATGGGGTTGGTTCCATTACGGTTTGGGAGTGTGTATCAGGCGGTGGGGTTGGAAAGCCTCAAATAATTGATGGAAATATGGACAGATATAAATACTTGCAAGTTTTAAAGGATAATCTAAAGGAAAGTGCAAAAAGATTGGGCATTGAACAGTCTTTTCAGTTCTATCAAGATAATAATCCCAAGCACAAATCAAGAATTGTTCAAGAATGGCTACTGTATCACTGTCCGAAAGTAATTAATGCTCCTCCACAATCTCTGGATTTAAACGTAATTGAAAATCTTTGGAATCTACTTAATAATAAAATCAGAAAACTTCAAAATTTTAGTGAGGAAAAATTAAAGAATGTCATCATTGAAGAATGGTCCAAAATATCCTCAGACTACACTAAAAGGTTGTTTTCGTCTATGCCGAATAAATTTACAGCTGTAAGACTTGCAAAAAGACTGGTTGCAAAATATTAATTTTTTATTTTTAATTTATTTCTTCTTATTTAATTCAGGTGGATAATTTTCATTTTGATTGTAGAACTTTACTTTTTTGTTTATTGTTTTATTATGAATTTGATAGAAGTGATATTTTATTTTTCTTTAAATATATTTATGTTCTGTAAATAAGTAAATTATTTTGTGTAAAAAGAACTTACGTATAACTTATTTTTAAGTGATTAAATCAATTTGAAATCTTGAAATGCATGTGGATCATTTTCCAGAGCTGCCAACCTAATCCGGCAAATTGTTAGTTCCACCCATTTTTCTACACCACTTAATTTTTAGAGTATTTGTTTTCTTAATTCATCGTAAATACATTTGAAGAGAATTACTCTAAAAATTATGTGGTGTAGAAAAATGGGCGGTACTAACAATTTGCCGGATTAGGTTGGCAGCTCTGATTTTCACTTTGAGTCACTGTAAATATGTATATATATATATTTTTTTTTTAAGTAAAACGTTAATGTAGTCAAATTTTTAACATACTGTTTGTTTTCCGATTAGAGTCCAATGACCGCGATTACGGATGAGTCAATTCTGCTGCGATTTTACCAAAATAGGAGCGAAAAGAAATTGTCAGAGATAAAATTTCGGGAAATGTTCTTCTCAGTGAGAGCTTCCACCCCTTCTCGAGTAGAATCGCCTTTGTTTGTTTTTGGACTTGAACTGAAGAATGGACAGTATAATTGCTTGGATTATAAATATTTTAAATGTATAATTAAACAAGTTTTAGACTACATTCAGTCTCCTTAAATTATTTTCCTTTCTCCAGTTTACTTCAAATGATTCCTTCAAATATGAATTGAGTACAATGTATTTGGGGTAATTTCTTATATCAGTGCAATGAAAAGCTTTAAAGGAAAAATTTAAAGAACAATTTCCATTACAAAGTTCTTCGCATATATATATATATATATATATATATATATATATATATTAAAGTATAATAAGTAATAGTAATTAAAGTATAATAAGTGTAATAAAGTATAATATATATATATATATTAAAGTATAATATTTGATATATATATATATATATATATATATTAAAGTTTCTTTATATTAAAGTTTCTTCAAATCTATTTAAATTATAAAAGTAAAATTCGAAATTCGAAATTTTGAATCTTAATCATTAATTATGAGTTTGAATCAATAATTATTAATTTGAATCTTAATAATTAATTTGCTTTTACTCGATCCTTTATAACATAATAAATAACATGTCTATAAGATTTCATGCGATATTAGAACGATTTAAACACCAATATTTGGTATTCTTCAATGAAAACTCTTCACTTATAGAGAGAGGCAAACTTTCTTCACTTACTTCTTTTTAAAATCAGTTTTCTTCATTTTATTTTGAACTCCACAAATTTTGCAGACATTTAAAAAAAGCAACTAACAATCACATAAAATCTTAAATAAGAAAAAATTAACTAATTAGCCTCATCTAATGGTTTAAAATTTTTCGTTAAAAGAATAATTTTAAATTTTTATCTCAAAATAAATACTTATAAGTTTAAGACTTAAAATTATACTATCTAGTTAATTAATAATGTTCAAATTAACAATTCTAGATCATACTACCAATTATATGTAGTTATACACACTACACTGCGCAAATGATTGAAAATTTTGACTTACTTAAAACCTACAAAGAAAAAGAAGAAAGCCATGAAGAAATCTGACCAATCAATTAGCTCAAAAAACCATTCTGTGCGGTCTCTAATCTCGTCTGCTATATCGCCTCTGATATCTTCGAATGACTTGCTTTGCTCCAGCGAATAATTGTAGTAGTGAACAAATGTAATATTAACATAAAATTGGTTGTACATGTGTCTTGCGAAATCTTTTACCTCTGTAAAATTTGCAAATAAATAAGGACATATTTATAAAATTTACGTACAAAATATGCATAAAGGACACAAAAAAATAAAATGAATAAAATACAAATGTTTCGATCGTTGCATTTTATTATTATATATGAGAGTGTGTGTGTGTGTGTAATTATTGCCATAGAACACCGTTTTCTTGTTTTTATTTATTTATTCATGTATTTTGTACTATTTATGCTGTATCTTTACTCATTTTGTTATTAATATTCAATTGGACGCCCTTTTCCTAATTATTTTACTGGATATATATTTTTTTTTTTTTTTTTTTTTTTCGGTTTTCGTTGAACATCTAGCTTAGCTGAGGATAAAAGAATCACCTGCTTAGTAAAATAATTTCAAAGGCGAAGTTATATTCTAAATTATCAGAAATTAAAAATCTAAATATTTTATTAGGGTAGAATTTATGTTCCTTCTTAATCGTCATTCATTATTCTAATATTTAAAGACTTCTTTCTCATAATATTAAATTTATTTTAAACTTGTTGACATACATATAAAGAAATGCAAAGGAAAAATCTAGAAGATAATAATAAACAATTACATACAAAATTTTAAATCATAAAGCAAACCGAACCCAAAAACATTGAGATTATCATCACGTGAGTCCCTCAATGTTGAATAGAAAAGAAAGGTGTTCCAAAGTCCTGCCAATATGATACTAGAATGCAGTATAGCTTCTTATATCGAGAAAAGGAAGATGGTTGAACAGTAGTCAGATAAACAAATTAAATACTAAATAAATTATATAAATATACAAAACGCATATTAGGACCCGATTAAAAAGAAAACTTACATGAACAGAAATTTAGAAAAACATGGATAAACAAAACGTCAACCACGACCGCAAGACAACCAAGTAGATGCAAAATTAACAATTGCGAATTCTTGTTAGAACTTTAAAAAGATAACCATTATAATTCGCTGTATCAACCGAAGTATAAAATGCTTGATTCAATCTATCAGAATTATTGCAGATTCTCTTAATCTTAGCCATTCTCTTATTTCTATAAATACAAAATATTTCTGTAAACTTAAACACTAATAGAAAAAGACCAGTTTGATAAACTAATAACCTTAAAATCAAAATTTAACCTTTTATCCTAAAAACCAATAACTTAAGATTTATTAACTAAACATTATATTTAAATCTAAGAAGTAAGTAAAGCCATAACTATTGGTCTGTTTTGAAATTAAATCCCTAGAATAAATACAAGTAGAAACTTCTTTAAAAGTAGTGCAGTTATAAACTATTAAATGATCGATATGCCCCTGATCAAAATCAATCTATATATATAATAAAACAAGATGTGTGTGTGTGTCAGTGTTCATATATATATATCCGGAGTTTTTTTAGAAAGCAGCTAATCGCAGTGTAGATCGCTAATCTACACAGATTTGCATGATGGTTCGTTATGACCTGTTCTGATGCCCATCGAAGCCTGATTTTCGAAATTTTAATTAGATTTTTAAAAATTAATTAAAGCATGAAAATAATAACCTGGTAATAGCTTTAAAATTAGCCATTTTCGAAAATTTATTCCTTCATTTTAATCGTCTGCAAATCTTAGCAACGGCTACTGTGCTACTTATTTTTTTATTTATTTTATTCATTCATTTGAAGGCGAAATCTTTTTCTTTTTTTTTTTTTATTATATTTATTGAAAATCAAATGGTAATGCTGTAGAAAAAATTAAGTATATCAAATTTTAAATTTAAAAACTTGTTTATAACAGTTATGTTCATGTATAATTTTTATAGTATAACAACTTTTAATTTAATTAGAGCGATTTCAATGATTTTTTTTTTTTTTTTTTTGTTGTTGTTTTTATTTATAATGCGATATAAAAAATAAATAGGGATTCAATTCTTGTGACACTTCATTTAAATACAGTGACCAGTGAAGCGGGCGTAGCCTGCTATTAAATAAATAAAATAAAATAAAGGTGGGAAAGATGGAATATTCCTAGTTTAAAGTTTTAAAATCTGTTTTCTTTCTGGCTAGAACAACATATTTTCTGAGTAAACATAAATCTTGACATAAATATGTGGTACAAATTTTGAAATAAATACAATCTTGAAATAAAAAGATAAATATACAAAATTATATTTTTCATTAAAAATGACAAATTTTCAATGAAAATTTTACAATTTTCCCTGATCTACTTTAGTTCAGTCTATATGTATCCTATATTTATTATCTATAAATATTTTTAGAAGTAATTTCACTGTTATAGAAATCATGATCTTCTATATCATACACTAAACTAAATATATTCCAGAATTTGATCAAATAATTATCAGACTATTAGATACGGAAATGCTTATTTAATGATGTTCACAATTAGATCAACCTTCTGCTTCAGAGGTTTTTTTTTTTTTTTTTTTTTTTCCCTTCTGCCTAATTGCATCACGAGAATTAATTTCGATATAATTAATTTGATGATTACGTTAAAAATAATTAAAATATATTAAAAACATATCCAGAATGATTTTTCTGCATATGAAAGTAAATGTTTATAACAATGTTATACGATTAGAAAACGAAATATACATGTATATTTTTTTTTATAGACATTAACTTGAAATGTTTGTTTATTTACTGACTAGGATAAAAATTACCAAGAGTACGAAAATAGAATTTTACCGATGTTAGTAATTAATATCCGTCTAAAAATAAATCCACCGTTAAAGACTTTAGAATTAAAACGCAAGAAAATTATTTTACTTTGCTTGTTTAATTAAATATATATAATGCATTGCAATATAATTTTCTTGTAAAATACCGATTATAACAAATATTTAAACCTCTATAACAGATCTAAAAATTCCTAAAACATAAAAAATTGGTATTTTTTAGTAATTAAATAAAATTTAATCTTAGTTGCATCTTTTTTATAATCAAAGATTTCTTTAAATATACTTTTAAAATATTTCTTTTTCTTTTCTTTTTTTTTTTTTTCTTTTTCCAGTTAAATTATATGTAACTACTAGCAGGCTTTGCCCGCTTCGCTGGACACTATATTTAAATGATTTCTTTGTAACTGAATATATTTCGATTGGCAACTATTTTCGTCACAGCTTTAGTATGGAACCTCCTTGGCAATTTTTTGAACTCTCGAATCTGTACAAAAAAACTATTATTAAAACAAATATTTTCGAAAATAGTCCAACAGCTGGTGTTAATTCTTCGAATATTCTGGAAACAGTTGAAGCTGTTACTCGTACAGTATAAGTCATTATTCGATGAATGTTCTGGGACAGTCTAAAAAATAGTCACTTGTTCCACAGGACTAAAGCAAATAACATCAACTACACCAGAACAAAAATTTTCACTCACTCACGAAAAATGTCCAGTTGCTTAGAGCTCAATCCCTAAAGTGCAATGACTCAGAATAGGTCTCTGAATAACTCTGGATCGCAGTGACTACATACTCTTTCGCAAAAATCAACTCACACCTACTTATAACTTTTGGCGATGGGGCTTGGAGATGACTCCATCGAGAATCCCTTGGTAAGCTCAAGGTCTACGTTCCCGTGTGTCGGAGAGCTTCGAAACATCGGGAACCCTAAACTATCATTTTTCACCAAATTTGGTCGCCCACTCGCCAAGTTTGTCTCCAAGAATATGCTTTCTATTAAACATATCTTTATTTAGTTATTTAAATATTAATTTGAATTAATCAAATATTTCTGCCCGACAGCGTGCAAGTGCAGTCACACACAGCAGCTCATTTATTTTTATGTTAAATTAGAGTAGTGAATGGTATATAAAAAAATAAATAAATAAATAAACATTATCGTGCTGCACAACTTTATTAATTTTACATTTTTCTTGAACTACCTAGATTAAAATCGCTGTTGCTAAATTAAACCTCTTGGCGAAAAATGTTCGGTGTACTTCAACGCAACAATTTAAAAAATCACCCAGGAGGATCTATAAATAAAACTGATTTTAGTACAACACACAATAGCATCGTAAATTATATTAGCACTTTGTAAAAGAAATTTTAAATTCAAAATGACGTCAATTTTTGTGAGATGCATAATTTATTTATTTATTTTATTTTTTATTGTTCACGTTTAGATAAATGTATTTATTTTCCTGTTCGAAAAAAAAAATAAACTCGACAACAATTAAATTTAATTTTGGCAACAATTAAATTATGGTTAAGGCTAATTTTTTGCTATTATTAGCTTACAAAATTACTATTTTATGCATAAAAATAACAAAAAAAAGTTTTTTTTTTTTTTTTTTTAATAAAAGGCAGCCATTTTTCTAAGTTAGGGTATAAGCTGTCTCCATAACAAATTTTATCGAAATCCATCGAGCAGTTTTAGTGTGAAACTCAGTCAAATAAACGGACATTCACATTTATAATATATGTAACTATATGTGGGCGAAAGAGCTTTCCATAATATGACGTACTAAGAGAAATATTAAATAGTACCATACTGTAGTTCAAGTATAAGTATTAATAAATTTAAAGAAATATCACGTCTGTCGTAACTTCACATCATCTACTTTCCCTTAAACCTTAATCTTTATAGGATCATGGATGCCAAAGTCGAGCATCATGGTAATTTTTTTGTCCCACCCGGAATTCGGACCATAACCAAACTTTTGTGCTCCTCAATATTTAAAATTATAATAAATTTTTGGACATAAGTTTAAAAAAATTAAAAAATATCAAGTTAAATTAAAATTTCGAAAAGAGAATCAAACGTAAAAAATAACAAAGTATTCAATTTTAATATGTTTCTTATAGCATAGTAAAGAGCATACTTAGAGTGTCAGCATTAGTTTTTAGAATAAGCATCTTGCATATCAAGTTTGTTGTGATGCCACATCAAGAAAGCTGAGATATGACTATTAAGTATACCGTGAAAATTGCGGCTTTGTAGTGGCTACCTGTCATGTCGGCCAAAATACATAAAAATGAAATAAAAGTTTTTTTTTTTTTTTTTTTCATAATAGCATAGCTATATGATATACAAAGGGCATTCCATAAAAACTGAGAGTTATTTTTTTACGTAGTGGCAACACCGCGAAACTAAAAAATAGATGTGTAGGCGATTTTTTCAAACTGTTAACTGTACGTTTATACAAAATTCTAAACGAAGCAGACGATTTTATTTTCCTATTTCCGTGCTTGTTTAAAGAACTGTTTTATTTGCCCTACAGAAATGGAGTTGAGTGATTCAGAGTTAAAAAACGAAATGCGTTGTGCCATAAAATTTTGCTACCGTTTGGTCAAAACAGCTTCAAAAACAGTTAAGTTAGTGAAAGAAGCTTACAAAGACAAATGTTTTAGTAAGTCTACGATTTTTAGAGGGCATGGTGATTTCAAGAAAGGCCGTTTGTCTGCAGAACTGGCTATTAGGCCTGGGCGACCAAAAAGTGTTGTGAATGATCGAAATGTTAACACTGTGTGGGTAATCCTTCAAGAAAATCAGCGAATGACATGTGAGGAGATAGCGGCATCAACAAACATTTCGAAAACGTCGATATTTCGCATTCTACGCAACAATTTACAGCTTCGCTATGTTTGTTCCAGATGGGTCCCTCATCACCTTACTAAAGAACAAATGAAAACAAGAATTCACCAATGTTGTGAATGGAAACAGATGCTTCAAAATGATCCAAATCTCCTAAAGACTGTAATAACAGGTGATGAAACTTGGGTGCATCATTATGATCCCTTTACCAAGTTCGCAACAAGTGTATGGAAACATACTGATTCTCCGCCTCCGAAAAAAATCCGACAAACCAAATTTGCTGGAAAGGTCATGATGATTATTTTCTTTGATCATAAAGGTGTAATCTATCAGCGTGCTGTGCCTCCAAAAACTACTGTGAATGGTGAATATTATGTTTCAGTTTTGAAAATTTTGCGACAACACATATCGAGAAAGCGTCATGAACTGGTAGGGAATTGGACATTACATCACAATAGTGCTCGCCCGCATGTCGCTACTTCTGTTCAGCAATATCTTAGTAAATGCAATATTAAAATCATGCCACATCCCCCTTACAGTCCAGATCTCGCACCATGCGATTTCTGGCTGTTTCCGACGTTGAAGGAGAAACTCCGTGGCAGAAAATTTAATACAGATTATGAAGTTATTTCAGCAGTGAACGGTTCTTTGAAGCAGCTTCCAGAAAAGGGCTTCTCTACTTGTTTTGAAAAGTTGGTTGAACGATGGGACCGTTACATATCATCTGACGGAAGGTATTTTGAAAAAGAATGATGTATTTTTTGCTGTAAATATATTTCTTGGTTTTTTATGATTTTACTCTCAGTTTTTATGGAATGCCCTTTGTATATCAAGTTTGAGGAATTTCAAAATTACAATATTTAAATTTTTTTATAAGTAACTTTATTACTTTTTAATAAACTTAAAAAATTATATTTGCTCCAGTTTTTGATATCAAGTGACTATAATCAATTTTACAGGGGAAGGGGGGGGGGAAGTTGTGATATTCTTTAGTCTTTACTAATAATAAAATTGTTTATTCGTATATGAGTATGCTTGCCATCACTTTCGGCTGATAATGGGTAAGGTATATTCACTAAATATTGTACACAGGTGTATATTTACAAGATCTAATCGTATGCACAAAGCCCGATTTCCGATTTTGTTTATGAGTTATTTTATGTTTTTCAAACGTATGGGAAAAGGACGCTATAATTAAGTGGAATTATATATTTACATGTGAAAAAAAAAATGAAAGTGAAAAATCATTTTGTGAAACTCACGCCATATTTTGAAAAGAAAAAAAAAGAAAGAAAAGAAAAGAAACATGCGTTTGTTTGCCTTCATTAATTTTTAAACAATATATAGAACAGACGCCTTATCAAAAAAAATCTGGTGTGAAACAACCACACAACTTCCATTACCCACTATCACACGTATTATATGCATTTTTGAGAGATAATGTGATCAGAAAACATAAAAGTGACCTAAAGAAGTAGAAACCTAAAAATTTTCCGGTAAGAGAAACTTATAAAGACATATAAAACGAAGCTTACATATACCGAGGTAAAAAATAAGAGAAATAAATGGTAGAGTTATTTTTTGAAACACAAATTTCCAAGATTTGAAGATGACCTACATAAGCAGGATGACTGTTAATTTTCCTCTAATAACCCCGTAATACAAGATAAAGAAATGGATTTATATAATAATTTTGAAGAAAATCGTTAGAGCCGTTTTTGAGATACCATCTTTTACAAAAAAATCAATTATTGACCGGAAAACAATAATTACATACAAAAGGATATTTAAAAGTGAGTTAATATGGCGAGTTTGAAAAAAATCCGTACAGCCGTTTTTAAAGGAACGCGCTTGCAAGACCTGAAATTGAGCTATATACACAGGACACCTGTCAATTTTCATGAACTAGCCAACTATATCATTCGAAAGGACATCTAACAGAATGTTTATATAGCAAATTTCAAGAAAATTGTTTGAGCCGTTTTTGAGATACGAACTTACGGTCTCCAATATCTCACTTACGGTTTTTCAATTTTCACGAGAATATGGATAATTCATCTGTGCACCAGACCTGTCTCGATTCTGAAGTTTTGTAGTTCTATCTTCATTAGTTTCGGAGATATGTTAGCCAGAAGATTCCACACATACATACACACACACACACACACACACACACACTGACCAATTGCCAAAAACCTCTTTTTTGGACTCACGGGACCTTAAAACGTGCAAATCAGGTGAAATATCGATATCGAATTTTTGGACCAAATACAATACTTCCATTACCTACGGTAGTAGGGTAATGGAAGTAATAAAAAATGTATTTTTAATAATAATATTTTTATTTCAGGTAGTAAAGAGCTCATTATTTAATACAACATCTCGGGTTTGAGACACCAAACGGAAGCTTGTATAGCAAGATTTTTTATGGGATGAGTAGACGATGTTGGTAACTGCCAAGGAACGAGAGATCTACAGTACCTCCGAGTTCAGAGTTTATCGTAGTCAGGATTTTCACGAGACTACCAGACTGTTTAGCAACTTAGTAGTTTTAGCCCGCTCAAAATTGTTTTGTAACATATAGGGTTTAGCCACTATAGACCCTGTAATATCTTATTAAAAATACCTCACTTTTCACGAACATAAGCTCAAAGATCTATTTCTAACTGTGTCATGAAACTGCAGTTGCAGAGAAAAGTTTTATTTACTTATTTAAGCATACAGCTTTCATTTAAAATGAACTAAAAGTTTCAGTATTTCAAGTACTTCGAATATTAGGGCATATTGCTTGGATAATTTTAAGTGATATAAAATTTTCTGGATGATGCTGCTCACAAATCACGACATTCAAATGAAATATATTCAAAGCTTTCAATTTATCATAATTTTAATCTGTTCCTCTCAGTTTTACTTCTAAAGTCTTTCTTTCATTTTTTTTTTTAAACAAAGTACCCAGAGATAGTTAATAATGTCATCGTCATTGAAGCTGTCGCTTTCCGTTAGAAACAATAAAGTAATAGAAATGCTTCTTTTGTGACCTAATTGTCCCTATTCATCACAGTATTCCCAGATTCTATATTTTTTATATCACTCACCTATTTATTGACAGAAAACTATTTAAGAGTACATGTTCAATAATAAATTATTTACAAAATCTTGAAATTTGAGCATAATTTCTAGATAAACGCTCACTTGGTAATATTCAACTTTGTAAGAAAGTTTTTAAAATAATTTCTTAAACATTTTCATTTTTTATCATATAAGTTTTTTGAGCATTCTAAACTATTCTCAAGTTTTTACTTATATTCTATATATAAAGTATGTATTCAAAATGATCGAATAAGATAGTTAATGTTTTAATATATACCGGGTGTTCCAGCATCAATCAGTAGACGTTTTAAAAATTCATAAAAACTAAAGGAACTGATACAATTGAACACGGTTAGCGAAAAAATTATTCTCCGGTAGAGTTTTTTTTTTTTTTTTTTTTTTTTTTTTTTTGTAATGAAAAAAGGGGAAAAAATGTTAAATTTTTCGACGATAGAGGGCGTTGCACGGACGCTTAACGAGAAATATGTAAATCAGAGTCCTATAAAATGCACGGTTTTGCGATTAACACAGCCTATTTCTTATTTTACTTCCTACTTGTGCATACATGAAATTTCAATTGTGATGTTGATTTGGTGGATAAAGCGTTCTTGGTGAAGATTTTTTCCCTGAGCTCAGATTCGCTGACTGAATTTGTAATTAACGGTGATATAACTGGTTTGCAAACTGTAATTTGTGGCGATAGCGAACACATAGAATATAATTTATATGCCTGAAAAGATTTCCATGGAAATAAATATAGTTTTTCATGGAAAATTGTGATTTGCTCACGTACAGTGCCCTCTACGAAAATTAGACAAAAATTTTAGCTATTATTTTATTTTATTCTTTATCCCCCCCCCCCCCCCAAAAAAAAAAAAAAAAAAAAAAAAAAAACTCCTTTTTATTGAGAATAACTTTTTCACAAATCATGTTCTTCAAATCTACCATTGTCATGAATTTTTAAAATGTCTACAAACTTATAGGATTCCTGGTATATACCTGTATACTATAATATAATATAAATTGTATATTAGGATTATTGAAAAATTATACATTTCCAAAGCAAACATGCCTCAAATTTAATTATATAATAATCTATTAAAAGTATTTACTCACTTACGTTCTTTCATTGGTTCAATAATTCCAGTTTTGATAGCTCTGGGTATCATGCATAGCAAATCTACAACTGTAAAAAAAAAAAAAAAAAAAAAAAAAAAATTATTTTTTAAATTGCAAAAATATTATTTTTCAAAAATTTCCTTATAAAAAAGGGTAAACAGAGTAAAAGGTTGCATAGTAAGTTTTATCAAATATTCAAACTTATCAGGATACTATGATGAAATATAAACATTTCAAATACACACAAGAATGTAACAATTTTATAGTTACAGATTTAATATCACTCGTTTATGTTCATGTTACTTGACTATAATGAAATATGAGTATGTATAAGAATATAATTATAAACATGAACAGCTAGGCTATCTATAATTAAGTCAGCTATTAACTATGACTTCATTTATGTAAGATCCGAAGAATATTTCCCTGTTAACGCTCAGCATGTTATTCTAACGAGAATTGCCTGAAATCTGTCATTACTTTCTTCTATATTCAACAGAAGAAAATATTGGATTCGTAAAACATTTTGACTTTTGTTTTTCTATTGTTTTACACGTTTTTAAAGGTCCAGAACATTATTTGATTATTTTTATTATATAATGCCTCTCTCTCTGTATGTGAGACAAACATTTTGTGGCAGCTCTAGCTCAAGAATTAATGCACAGAATTTTATATAAATTTAAATATAGTTACACCTTGACCAGTAGCGGCTCGTGAGATTCCTTTACAGGGGGGCTGCATAGCTGCATGTCTATGTAAGATTTGAGAAAAAAGCGAAAATGATTTTCTAAATAATCTGTTTTAATCGGGGGCTTCGGGTTTTATATGCGCAGACTGAGCAAGAAGCAGAACAATACAGGATACAGCATAGATTTAAAATTTTACATTATTGGACATTCATTACAAAAAAAAAAAAAAAAAAAAAAAATCTGGAGATTTTATTTTGTTAACTTTATTTATTAATGATAATCAATTTTCCCCCAACAAAATATTTTTCATCTTCATGCTATTATTTTCTCCAAGATGGTACGAAGTATACATACATGATTGTAAATCAAATTCTGCTCATTAAAAAGATACACACAATGATTTATATAAAAACAATAATAAATAGTTTGATTACATACGTATGTAGATCTGTACAGTTCTTCGATAATAACTGCAAATAATTCGAATCTATAGTCCATAACGATAAAGAATTTATTTTTGTGTTTCTGTACAAAAATGTATAAGTCCTGTAGTCATCAAAACTATACAAATTGCGTGACGGTTACCTATAACCTACCTACCAATTTTTAGTTCAATTGGATAAAACATTTAGGCGCAATCACACTTCATAAATTTAAGTCCATTAATCAAATTGATAAGGAATTTTTCTTTGTGTCCTTGTAACAAAACTATAAGTCTCACATCAATCAAATTCTATACAGCTCGTTTGATGGAGACCTTTCACATACCTACCAGCTTTCAGTTCAATCGGACCAAGCATTTAAATGTTATGATATTCACTCACATATATACACTTACTCACACCATACATATAACACTGTAAAAATAGCAAAAATGAGCTCAGGAGACCTCAAAACATTATAGTAATGTAATGCTCGTATCTTAAAAGTGCAATTATAATGATGCGTTTCATTAATTTATTTAGAACATCCTTTGAAATATTAATTAAAAGAGTTAGCATTGACGTAAAATCTTGCACATCAGACAGATTATGAAATGCTTGTCTAACATTACGAACATTTTATTGTTATTATTTTTTTTTAATGCGAACTTTACACACATGGTACAGTAAACTAAAATTTCATTTAAATATGAAACCTTAGTGTAATTAAAAATGAATTTCCAAAATTTGCTGCATATCTTCTGTATTGCCGTGCATTTAAAAAAAAGAAAAAGAAATTCTACAAATGTTAAAACACTATTTTTTTTTTAGATATATTTAAAAAGGCTTGAATAGTATATATCGGTTTAATTTGGTTTGAAATATTATCCAAGCCAGCAGTGCATTCTGGATGTTTTGTGTGTCCTCGTAAAAGAAGTATATAGAAAAAATAGTGCGGTCAATCTAAAGAATGGATATTAAAATGCTTAATTAATGAGCATATTTCTGAAAGTTCTCACTCAAATAGAAAGAGAGATGAAACGAAGTTATAAATGCTTTCCAACTTCGTTGTATGAAAATGTCTAAAATTAAAAATTTAGTAATCTCGTGTTTTTAAGAAAGGTTCGACTGCTAATATTTCTCATTAAAATAGAAAAACATTAGTGACTAAAATACAAGTGAAAATAAATAAATAATTATTATTATAATAATAACCTTATCAACAAAGCGATTAAACACTTGATAAATTTAAAATATTATGTTTACGGCAAAATTTATATAAAAATTGAGATTATGACGTTTCTGCCATTGGCAAAGCAAGTAACCTAAAAACCGTGCGAAATTTCCATGTAATATAAAATAAAAATCTGCTTGAAAAATAAATAAAAATGACTTCTATTTTTTCATATAATTGTGAATAACCTTCATGCTAAATTTTTTTTACCTCTTATACATAAATAATCATCAAACACAGCGATTACCGCATTAAAAACTGTGAAGAAAAAACGTAGATTACAAAGGGAAATTGTTCTTTTCCAGCATTACCGAAATCCCTAATTAGATCGGAGCTGCACAGGTTGCAGCTCCAACCAAATGGTCGAAACTGGTAGGAAAAACGAGTAGGGGCGGTTGTAACTGTTCTTTCCCTAAAGAAATCCCTCTTTTCCGGAGCTGCATGAATGAGCAGTCCCTTTACGAATTTTCGAGGTGCTATTACGTTTAAAAATGGTTAACTTTTCTCAGTTTTTTAATAATTTTTCATGATAACGAAGTAATCTGCTTTTCTATATGCATAATACTATACAATATAATAATATTTATTTTCAAAATAATTTGAAAGTTGATAAAATAATTTTTTCGAATATTTCTGGGGGGGCTGCAGCTCTGCAGCTCCTGCCACGAGCCGCCACTGACCTTGACCTAATTTAGTACCTATCAACTTTTGGTGAAAATTGCCTTAAAGGTGGCGTTACCATCTCATTTTATCATATTTTTTTAATAGTGCAGTATAGGACAAAATTTCGTATAAACGTACACAACGAAAATTATTTTTAATGAACCATTGTGAAATTAAATATATATATATATATATATATATTGATAACAGTATTCCTGGGAAAATAAATTTGTTCGGGAAGTATTCCCCGGAGTGTAAATTTTCAGTAAGAGTACTTTACGGAAGAACTAGTCGATACCTTTAAAGCGAATGGTTGAAATGTAAATGATCTGTAATAATGTAAAACAAAGTTATCTTTTTTTTTTTTTTTTTTTTTTTTTTTGAGATATCGCCTGTATTGCGCAAAATTCACTTTCTTTCGACATTTAGTGTTTACTTCTCCAATGTGAAAATTGTCTTCATTCATCATGGAAAATATTTTTGATAAATACAACATATTAGAATAGTTTATTGTTTATTGGAAATCTGTTAACCTTTGTTATTGCAAGGAAAAGAATAGATCAAATGAAAAAATATTCTATACGTCTTCTTTAAGACTTGAAAAAGTAATTAAAAAGTAACACACACACACACACACACACATATATATATATATAAGTGCATTTATTTAGTGCAAAAGAAACAAAAATTGGAAAACAGTACAAAATATTTTCAATATTGCATTAGTCAAATAGCTACCTACCTATGACAGCGAAAAGAATTATGAGCAACATTTTCTTTTATAAACATATTATCTTGACTTTCATTACTAACTATTATATTCGATATAAAGCAAATTTTAAACATTTAAGGGGTCTGGGACACCAAATTTTTTTTATTTATTTATTTATTGATGAATTGCAGTAATTATTTTTTTTTTTTTTGAAATTGAAGCTTATTTGACGATGAATTTGAGCAAGAAATAATCTTTAAAAAATTTTTAATAAAATTTTTAATTTTTGATACATTTTAAATTTGTTATACCTCATGAACTAATGGTTCAATTTACAAACTTTTTTCACCCTTATATACAGGAAAGATTTATCTTCAATTTGTTTTCAGGATTTCTGATTATAATAATTTTTTTTTTTATTATTATTAATTTTAATTTGAAAAAAGTACTTATTTCATGCATAACTTTTAGCTCGACATGGATTACCAAAAAATTTTTTATCCTAATTAAAAATCCCGAAGATAATTTATTAAAAACACACTACAAAACTTATGTGCAAAAATTGAGCCATGTATCTCAGAAGAAATTTTAGGAATAACTTTTTAAAGTTTAGAAATCATGAAAAATTCCATTCTGAGATATATGGTTGAAATTTTGCACATAAGTTTAGGAATTCAGGTTTTAAAAAATCTGCTGCAAAACAGATATATTTATGCAGTCATTTAATGCTGCATCAAATAGAATATAATAATTTTATTCAATATTCATATCTACACAGACAAATGATATTGTAATAGATATAGAAGTAAACTGAAGTTTAATATTTACAACCAAAGTTTAAACTGCATTTTGTAAAATGCTTAATTTTAGATTTTAGTTTTTGCAAAGTAATGAAATGTATAAATCCCCCCCCCCCTTCCACACACACCCCAACTAAAAAACAGAAAGAAAAGAAAACACTAAAATACTTTTTAGACATTTTAGCTAAAATGCTAAACTCGATTATTTGTCAGGTTAAATCCTGTTTCCAACAATTAGAAAAATAGCAATAATAATATTAATAATAATAATACAAACAATGCTATATCTTTCAACTATTTGCCGGAGAAACATGCGGTTTGCGGCATTCGATTCAGAAAGGTTCGAAGTTTTTTTTTTTTTTTTTTTTGGTCAATTTTGGTGTCCCAGACCCCCTTAAGTCAAACCTTTAAGGCAAAATAATATGAAGGATATGATCACTTCTCATATTTTTCACGATATCGAAGTCTTAGCTATTGCAATTAACTATTATGCAAATATTTCTTACTTCTGGCCACTTCACAAATATATTTCACAGCATGCACTATGTAACACAGGAAACTGAAGATACCCATTTTTTTCTCGCAATCAGCTATAGCGTCATCGAAGGCCTTGTTGCACCTTTCGTATGGGCTACCATACTTGCTGCTGCAGATATTGACAATACTGAGCAACCAACGAAAGACACTTTTGATGGCATTTACTAAAATTTTCAAATATGGATCTCAATAAGTCACAAAATATCAACTAGTTTCTTAAAATACTTAAATAAATAAATAAATATTTTACGCATAATAACAGTAAGTTTTTATATTAAGTGTTCTTCTAATATATATAATAGCATATAATAGTTGTAAGTACTCAAATCTAATTCAAAATGAATTAGAACAAAATAATGGAATATTTGTGAAACATTTGACTCTGAATATATACAGAATGGGGGAAAAGATAATGAGAAAATTTTCGAATTTAGACATTTCATTCAATATTTAAGGAAATATTTAATGGGTTCTCTTGGAATTTCATGGATGTAAAAAACATGTTAAACAATGGTTTTTTTTTTTTTTTTTTTTTTTTTTTTGGAGTATTTTGTCCCAAAGGAAAAAAAAATGGCAGAAATATAGGGAAACGGCTACAGACCAGTATAACATTACGACATTTATTAAATAAAGAAAAGGGACATTACAGAAACACTAACATATACATATTTTACGAGCGGAGAAGACCGTCTGTCTTTCACACACCGCTCCACGTCAACTCAATCACTAAACTTTGGTTTACATCCAAGCGGGAGCGTCTTTCCCTCGACAACGATTAAACATCATCTGAATAAAACAGGTGCGCTTCTCGGTGCGTGCGCATACATTGAAAAAGGATGATACAAATAGCGACGTAGTAATATCGTCATAACTACATAGCAGTGACGTCACACAATGGAAGTAATGGTAATAACTGAGAAATATAACCTCCCATATCGGCCATCATGACCAAGCAGGCGGCCTCGCCTGAAGGTTATTAAACAACAAGAAAAAAAATTAAATTATACAAAAACAAAAGAAATAAAAAAAAATAAACAATATACAATACTACATAATAGAGTTATAAATACAGTAATAATATAGCTGCATTAACTAAATAAAAAAAAAAATTGTATACATTACCAAATGGAAAATTGTCAATTAATACAGGTAAAATCTGAATCATCAAAATACTAAAATAAAATAAGATAAGATGTTAATAACATATAAGTAGAAAAAAAAATAGGTAAATAATTTTCATCAAAAGAGAAAAAAAAAATATGGCAGGTATTTTTCATGGCTGGACTGTTCATGAAAAAATAAATAGTTCATAAAAATGACAGCAGTTCTTATTTTAGCAAGTTCAAGATCAACGTATGATGTTTAAAAAAAAAGTAATTTTGCACAAAAAATGTCCAAGTAAGAGTTCTTAAAAAAATAATAAAAAGAAAGTTTTGGAGAAATACTCTAAGTAAGCGTCTTAAACGTGTCGGTCCAAGGTTTCAGGAATTCAGCGCATGTGCTGGTCTTGAATGGGCCTTCTACGAAGTCACACTTGACGACGTCATATGTGTCGTTTGGTTTTATTTTGGTTATCCTGTATGGACCTAAAAATTTTTGTTTTAGTTTCAGACCAGGCCCGAACTGGGTGCGTTTAACTGCGACTAAATCGTTGATTTTGAATTTAGCAGCTGGTCGTCTTCGAAGGTTATACTGCCTGCGATTCTCTTCTTGCACTATTCGAATCTGTTTTTTCGCGTCGATACGCTGCTCCTCACGTTGCCTCTGGAATGTGTTTGTAGATTCGTCGTTGAGAAGCTCCAGGATCTTGATGTCATCTTTATTTTTCATCTTGGTACCGAATAGTAATTGAAATGGTGTCGTCTTTATGCTTCTTTGAAATGTCGAATTGAGGATTTGTTGGAGAGCAGGCACATGGGAAAACCACTTTTCGGGGTTGTCGGATGATAGTTTGGATAAGACTGCGATGATAGTAGAATTTTTATTTTCAACTTGACCATTCGATCTTGGTAAACCTGCTGTAATTGGTATGTGGATAATATTTTGGTCGTGGCAATAGTCTTGAAATGCAGTGGAAGTGAATGCTGGACCTCGATCTGTGATAATTCTGGCGGGGTTACCGAAGATGGATCGTTGGCTTTCTAGTCGGCTAATAACTTCTGCGGCGTCTGTAGATTTTGTAGGGTACAGCCAGGTAAACTTGGAGAACGCATCAACAACGACCAATATATGCTTGTATTTTTTTGATGTAGTAGCTAGGGGACCAAGGTGATCAACATGGTATGTGTGCAGGGGTGCATCGTCTTTATCAATTGGATGGAGGAAACCATCTTGTTTACCTCGTTTTCTATTATAGAGTATGCACTTTATGCAATTTTTAATGCAACTTTCGATTTTGTCTTTGAGGTGAGGAATATAAAAATCTTTGTTTATTAGCTCTTGGGTACGGAGTGCTGCAAAATGTCCACGCTCGTGCGCTTCTTTAATTATGCTATTCTGCAAGTCGTTAGGGACGACGAGTAAATCAACACCGTTCACTGTTTTATATAGAAGATTATTTTTTATAGTGTAATTATCATGAGGTGTGGACTGCAGGAGCATTTTTAATGCTTGAACTTCTTCATCAGATTGCTGAGCTTTCAAAAGCTTTATATGAAGGCTATCTTGGATGATGAAACATTGTGGAGCTCGACTTAGAGCGTCCACATGCGCCATGCGGGAACCTGTTCGATGCTCAATGTTGTAATGGAATTCTTGAAGGTACAGAGCCCATCGTGCAATGCGGGAATTTATTTCCTTTTTATTAAGTGCCTTGACGAACGCATCACAGTCTGTGATAATTTTGAAATTTGTTCCGAGGAGGTAGATTCTAAACTTTTTGAGGGCTTCTACCACAGCCAGAACTTCAAGTTCAAAGCTAGTGTATTTTCTTTCGTTATCAGATGTTTTCTTCGAAAAATAAAAGACTGGATGGAATTGATTATCATGCATGTTTTTCTGCAACAGGACTGCCCCCAAGCCATCTATAGACGCGTCTGTATGTACCTCAATAGGGGAATTTTGATTAAAAATATTGAGGACTGGTTCTTGGGAAAGTAAATATTTTAATTTTTGAAATGCGGCTCTTTGTTCATTTTGAAATTGAAAAGGGGTGTCCTTACGCAGAAGATCACTTAAGGGTTTTGCAATGGTAGAAAAATGAGGGATAAATTTCCTAAAATATCCTGTAAGGCCAAGGAATCTACGTACGTCTTTAACATTTTTCAGATCTGGGTAATTTAAAACAGCTTTAGTTTTGGAAGGGGATGGCAAAAGTTTACCATTTTCTATTATGTGACCGAGGAAATCTATTTTGGTATGTAAAAATTGGCATTTGTTAAAATTTATGTCGAGTCCGTACTCGCTTGCTGTTTGAAGAACAGTTTTTAGACGTTCTACGGCCTCATGTTCGTTACTCGCGGGAATTACAAGATCATCCATATAAGGGAGTACTATGCCGGCAGCAATCAAGTCTCTAAAAACGGCATTTATATATCTCATGAACACTGAAGGGCAGGAGCTCCGAAAGGCATGTAGTCCGAAAGGCATGTAGCGAAATTGAAATTGACCGTTATGGGTTACAAAACTAGTGAAAGGGCGGCTCTGTTTGTTTACGGGTACATGAAAAAATCCATTACGTAGGTCTATCGTACTAAAAATTTTTGCATGTTGAAGTCGATCTAAAATATCATCAATTAGGGGGAGGGGGTAGTGATCTTTAACTAACTTACGATTGAGCTTCCTGTAATCGATGCAAACTCTGTGTTTACCATCTTTTTTTCGAACAACTACAACTTGGCTGGCATATGGGGAGGACACTGGTTCGATAATACCATCTTTAAGCCATTCAGAGACTTGTGCGTCTACAATGTCTCGTTCGGTAAAGGGTAGACGTCGGGGTGAGTGAAAAATAGGTGTATCGTCAGTTAAAGTGATGTTAAGCTCAATGTTCGCAGTTTTGATTTTATTAGGTTTATATGTCGACAACAGTTTGTTAATGTCGTTACGAATATGTCGTGAAACATTAGGACCAATATCAAATTTGGGATTATCGTCAGTGATCGTCATGATAAAATTTGGATCTGCGGTACACTCATTTTGTTGTGAAAAACTAGAAAAAGTAACACCGGTGGGTGAAATGCTAATGTTCGCTTGTTGGATGACGTCACATCCAATTATAAGGTCATAAAATGTGGACACGTCGGGTACAACTGAAATAGTTGCTGAAAACTCTTGATCGTCTATAGTAATAAAAGAATTAAAAGTACCGATGACATGTATGCGCGCAAAGCCAAAACCAGTTAAGGATTTATTAATTTTTGACAACGGTGGGGAACCTATTTTTAACCATACAGAATGTTTCAAAAGGGTTAACTGACTACCAGTATCAACCAAACCAGTTAATTCATTACCACTAATTTTAACTTGTTTACACATATGAGAAGCATGCGATTCATGTACAGTGTTAACTCTATCTCTGGAAGGAGGTCCGTCATTTGCAGCGGTTCGGCGGCAATCGGTAGACTTGTGTCCAAAAAGACCACATGCAAGGCACCTAGGGCCACGAGAACGGTTAGGACAAAATTTAGATAAGTGACCGATATCGTTACAATTGAAACAACGTAATTTATTTTGAGATGCCGGACCAATATTAAATTTGGATTCGCGAGTGAAAGCTGGTTGTGTGTGACCAGTACTGCGTTTTCGACTGTCATATGTTTGTTTATAATTAACTGAATTTCGTTGATTTAAGTTTATTGTATTAAGAGCAGTTTCATAAATACGCAATTTTTCTTTAAATTCTGAAAAAGATTTTGCTCCACAGAGAAGAATTTTCTCAGAGGGGTTACCCTGTATACCTTGAATGGTGTATTGAATTACCGAAGAATCGTCAATAATAGCATTACCGCGGTTAGCAATTTCGCGCATCGCTAAAAAATATTGCGTAGCAGTTTCATTAGGACGCATTTTTCTGTTTTCTAACTGTTTATGTATTTCGATGGATGGTATGGTATCCAAAAATTCAGAAATTAACGCGGCTTTAAATGACTCGTAAGTATTAAGATTTCGTTGCGAAAATAAAAATGTTTTAGCAGAACCATTAATTAAACGTTTAGCAAAGATAAGTTTTTGTTGATCGGTAAGACTAGGAAATAAACAGAATTGTTCCTCAATGTCATTAAAGAAATTACGAATAGAATATGAATCATTTCCAGAAAAAGTTCTACATGTACTAGCTAAATCTCGAAGGAGGAACCAGAAGTGATTACTCAAATCAGACATTGCGTCTGTAGCGTCATTCGGAGAAATATTTTGAACACTCGAAGGGAAAGTTTCGGTTTCTGTTTGGGTTTGAGATTCAAAAACAGAAGTAATAGTGGGAACATTCGAAGAGGGGGTTTGAACAGAATGATTATTTACACTCAGATCGTCTTCGTCTGACAAAAAACTAGTATCTAATGTTTTCTGAAATTCAGATAAATTAGTAAGTGCATGAAAAATGTCTTTACATAAATTTTCCTTACTACCGACTGGTTCTAAATGTAGCGAATTAGCGATTGATATAAAATCGGACAAAGAAAATGATTTTAAAATTTGTTCTTGATGTTTATTAATGTCGAAATCGGCAGTAAAACCGCTAAAATTTCGCATACGTTTACACGATTGATGATCAAATGTTGGGTATCCTAATAGCGTGTTTAGCAATTTTATGGTATTTGTTTTAGAATATTTCAAAGAATTTGCAACTAGCGGAAGGTCGCCTAATTTAAGGGCCATTTTTAGGATGCAAGAAACATAAAATAAGAAAACCGAAGTAAATAAAAAAAATTGTTCTCTTTTTTTTTTTCTTTTTTTAAGTAAATATTGGGGGGGAAAAAATGGATTAAAACCAGAACATATATATTTTTAGGAATAATAAATAAATATTGGGGAACAGAATATTTCTTTATTCATGGAAAGTAATTGAATATGGGGGAAAAATTCTTTATTTATATAAAAATGAACAAACAAATAATTTTAAAGGGCGTAAAACGGCAATGAATGAATTTCAAATTTTAATTACAAATGAAAAAAAAAAATTTTCTTTATATACTATCATACAAAGAGGAGAAAAAAAAAATGCATGCTCCTACCTGACATTAAGGACAGTCCCATGCAGATGCAGCGATGGTTATTGCAGTTAACGAAGGTAGAAAAAAAACATCAGGAACAAAACCTGAAATAGAATCACTTCGGAAATGAAGCACTTTAAGAACATGAATACGTCGATCATGAAGAAGGGAGCGCTAATACTGAAAAACTCCAAGTCATCGGCATGATGTTGGCATATAAAATAATATTACTTGCAACTCTGGTATTTCATTAAAAAAAAACGGACAATTTCGTCCGTTATGGAATAACGTCCATTAGATGAAACGAAGAACATTTCAAGATAAAATGAAGAACACTTGAGAACGTCTATTAAATATTATTCAAACGTCTTATCAACTATAGGATACTTCGTCAGTCATTTTATTAAGAAAAAATAAATGAAACATTCGTCTTCACGCTACTGTTTTTTGAAAACCAAAGTAGCGACTTTTCGTGATGCTAGGGGTATTTCCGAATAGGTCGAGCCCCCAAAATATAGGGAAACGGCTACAGACCAGTATAACATTACGACATTTATTAAATAAAGAAAAGGGACATTACAGAAACACTAACATATACATATTTTACGAGCGGAGAAGACCGTCTGTCTTTCACACACCGCTCCACGTCAACTCAATCACTAAACTTTGGTTTACATCCAAGCGGGCAGGGCCCGACTTAGACGGCCTGGAGCCCCGGGGCAAGCCTATTCTGGGGGGCCCCCTTGCAGTGGCATAAGACCTCTTTAGGTTGCAGAATTTCTGCATACGCCTGTAGGGGGCCCCTTCCAGGAGGGGGGGCCCAGGGCATTTGCCCCGTATGCCCTGCCATTAGTCAGGGCCTGCAAGCGGGAGCGTCTTTCCCTCGACAACGATTAAACATCATCTGAATAAAACAGGTGCGCTTCTCGGTGCGTGCGCATACATTGAAAAAGGATGATACAAATAGCGACGTAGTAATATCGTCATAACTACATAGCAGTGACGTCACACAATGGAAGTAATGGTAATAACTGAGAAATATAACCTCCCATAGTAACGTATTAAACGAAAATAATGATGCTATGGAGTTTTCTGTAAAAAGCAACCTTTGACATGCGCATTTGACAACTTACATATTTACACAGTAGTTCATTAGATTATTTAAAAGAGACTAAAAGTGGCATATGTTTTAGAATTTTGCTACAGATTTATCTTTATTTATAACTGAGTGCTTATCATTTATATTCTTTAGTGAGACGCGCAAAAAATTTTGGATACATAGCGGTCCATTGTAGAAACGTGTTAAATTTGAGAAAAATACCACATATTAAAGATTTAAATAATTATAAGATAAAAAAAACTTTTTAAAAACCATGTTTTTAAATTTTCTGTTGAATCATAGCTATAGAACTAACTACATTAGCACTTTATCAATGCGTATTGTTACGAAATTATAAATAATTGTATTTATTTTTGTATAAATTCTTTCAAAGGGGCTTAGTAAGTTGATAAAATGTCAATTTTCTGCATTTCCAGCTCTTTTTCGCGTTAAAATAGCTTAATTATCCCTTTAAAACGCATTAAAAACTCCAATAGGCAGGTAATGGATTTGACGCCAAATTTGGTCACTTTTAGCAAGAAAATCCTTATTATCGATATTCCAAAGATGGACGATCTAATGTGATTGGTTAAAGAGTTACGGAAAATTTGAATAAGTAAAAGATAGTTGGTTTTAAAAATAAAATATTAATCCTTTCAGAACAACATATATTTGCATAATGAACTACACTAGCATTTTATCAATGTGTAGAAAATCTTTAAAGTGATAATGACGTCAATTTTTGCCAGATGCATAATTTAACTTTTTACAATTTTTTTAACGCTCATGTTTAATTAAATGTATTTATTTTTATGTCGAAAGAAAATGAACTCGTTTTTTTTTTTTTTTGCAACAATTAAATTATAGCTAATATTTTAATGACTATTTTTATTGCTATTAGGAGCTTATTATTTTCATATTTTAATTAATTAAAAGAAAACTATTCGAAAATTCGAAAATCTGACTTCGAATTATTGTGTTGTCACCGGGTTCTGAGCTACTGTGAAAGTTTCAAATGTCTAGTTAGTAGGGAAGTTAGTTAAAAATAGATTGCAAGATTTGTACCGGACAAACAAACACACAAACAAACAAGAATAGAAGTTAATAAAAACATGGTAAAAAATGAACTTTTTTAGCAAATTATTGCTTTTATTGCTCGTAAAATTCCAATATAAAAGTCTTTGATTGAGAAGGTTGTGCACATACATAACATTTACTTATAATCATTTATTTATTATTTTTATTTTTTATGTTTTTATTTTTGTATTATTATTTTTTTATCATTCGGTTTAGTTTTATGAATGTTTATTTACTTCATTTCAGTTATTTTTTATATTTTATTTCTTACAATTAAGTTGCTGCGGTTAAAAACATATTTTTAAATTGTTGGGAGCAGAATCATATGCCTTATATTAATGATATCATTCAAAACGCTAATTAGGTATGAAATGAGTTTTATTTTAACCATAGAAATATAAGAAAAAATATAGATAAATAAATAAAATGAAATTTTCGATCGAGCCCTGCCTGCCAAACAAAAACGCATTTTCAAACGGTTAGGGACTAGTTGGCAACAAACAAACGAAAACTGTATTTCGAAGTCTGAAAAAGAAAATCAGATTATTTACAAAAATGAAAATTTAGAACATTGTGTATAATGTAAAAACTTTTGTTGATTGTGCCTTTTTAATATGTACATTTGATTTATTAAATGGTTATACTGTAAGAAAATTTTTTAAAAATGGAAATTGGATAACAGATTTTTTTCGCTGTATAAAATTTTGTATGTTTGCAGTTGTTTTGTGGAACGAATAAAAGAATTTTTAAACTACATTTTACAATTACTTTAGAGATAAAAATATTAGCATATAAATTATCAAAAATGTTTACTATGATTATTTTTAGTTCCCCATCATACTATAGGTATGGGGAACTTAGGTATTCGTGAAAAATTTCGTCCTCGGTTTTTTGACTTTTTTATACGTTTTCAGGTGTAAGGAATCCGAAAATGACAAAATTTGTATGGTGTCTGTCTGTAGGGTGTCTGTTAGTGTGTCAGTCCGTTAGTGTGTCAGTCCGTTAGTGTGTTAGTCCGTTAGTTTGTTAGTCTGTTTACACGATATCTCACGAACAAATGATCGCAGAGAAGTCAGAACAGTTTTAAAATATTACATTCGATACTGGCAAGAACCCTATTCATTTGCAACATTCGAATTAAAAAACTTCGTAAATTATTAGAAATTTACGACTTTCTTAACATGGGAGAATAAGACAAAAATTCACTTAAACGTGCATTAAATGAAAACTTTTTACTGTAAAAATGTTAGACCAGTTTTAAAATATCAGTTTTGATGCCGGAATGAACATCAGTAACTATAAATATGCTATTTTGAAAATTTCGCAAGTTATTGGAAATTTACGATTTTTTAACATGGCAGTATAGGGCTAAATTTCACATAAACGTCAATTTTTAGAGATATTTTCATTGTAAAGATGTTAGACTACTATTGAAATATTATTTAGGACAATGGCATGAATATTAATGACTATGAATTTTCCAATATAAAAATTTCGTAAGTTATTGGAAACTTACGAATTTCTTAAAATGGCAGAATAGAGCAAAATTTCACATAAACGTCAATTTTGAGGGATATTTTCACCGTAAAGATGTCAAACCACTTTTAAATATTATTTTGGATACTGACATAAATATCATAGACTATGATTTTTCCAATTTAAAAAATTCGTAAGTTATTTGGAATTTACGATTTACTTAACATGTCAGAATAAGGCAAAATTGAGCATAAACTTCCATTTTGAGGATCATAAATACATTAGACACTTCAAAATTACATTTATGATATTTGTTTGAACATGATTGAATACAAATATTCTAATAGGAAAATTTCGTAAATTATTCGTAATTTACGATTTTATCAACATAGCGAAATTGTAAATTTTTCATATAAATATGAATTTTGAGGATTATTGCATTGGAAATAGTAGTATGAAAACTAAACGACCATGATAAAATAAATTAATAGATTAGAATATGATAAATATATCGAAGTGAACGGTGGATAGCCTATTAGGCGGGGATTTCATTCTGTCACTGTATTAAGCTTTGGTCAAATCCATTTCTCTTAACATGATTACAATATGTCTCGCTCTAGAAATTTATGATAACATAAATATGATGGGGAACTGAGCAGAGTCCACCTATGCCAACTAGTTATTAATATGTAAGGGAAAAAAACCCACCTTTTTTAAAATAAACTTTTGAATCAATTTTCGAACATTTTCTAATTCACAATAATACTATTCAAAAAAAATATTTCTCAGGTATTAAATTTTCTTTTAGTTCGATCCAACAAAAAATCTCACAAGTTATTTCTCTGCAACTTCGGTTATTTCAGATGGAAGAATTTAACTTAATAATTTCAGTCAAATGATAACTCTAAAATCAAAGTATATAAAGAAAGTTACCATTATTTTAAGAAAAATTTTAGGTTTATTTCTAACCCAATTTAGCGATGAGCATGACTTAGATTAAAAATAGATTATGAAATTTGACATTTATTGAGACCTATAGTTGCAATGACTTTTGTCTCGATTGATCCATATTACAGAAATTCACAGAAACAAGTGCACAGTAATTTGTAGACATAGGACATCGCAAACATCCATGCCCGCACCAGGAAATAGATTATGATTTTTCTCAACAAATATACACAATAACAAAAATGAAGAAGCTGTGGGGAAAAGAAAAAAAAAAAAAAAAAAAGCTGCATTTTTCTTTTTATAGTGATTTATAGATAATTTATTTAAATAAAATTCTCATATGAATGTATTATATTATATATAACCCGGCGCTGTTTTGGTTGAAATAGTGCCTATAAAGTTTTTGAATCAAAGAAAAAACAAAGTAAAAAAAAAATATAAGATGGAATTTAAATTAAAATAAATCTTCCAGCTTTATCACATTGTGGCTGAAAGTTTTGAGTAAATGAATTCCAAACCCAACTCAGGTAGTCGATAAAACATATTGGCGGGTGTATAAAATTTCTGTGTAAACAATATCCTTTTTTCTAAAGGAGCATATACATAAAAATTGTTCCTATACGTTCCATAATGCTACCTATACTACACGTATTATCACTACATATTATACTGTATAATTAATTTTTTCCCCTTTTTTTTTTCTTATTGATTTAAAATGAAGTTTTTATTTAACATCTTTTGAACCAGTTATCTGATTGAACTAAAACCTGCGGCGTTAATTAGATTTTGCCCTGATAATAAGCGTATCAGATTTCGTAGCGATCAGTTGAATGGTGTAGCTTTGTATAGCGGAAGAGTTCGGACAGATACCACGGCAAATTTTAAGTTTTATACGCATAGATTTGTAAAATATATTACTTATGCTTACTGCCAAGATTTTCTAACACAAATTTAAACTAACAAACAGATATATGCAGAAATAACAATGGGATTTAAAACTCCAAATGAATAACACTAAACACTAATAAATATTTACATTTATATATACAATTTGAATATAAAAACTTAATCATGAAACATCATCATGAAAATTTTATGTATATATATATATATATATATATATATATATATATATATATATGCATCTGTTAAGCACTACCTTTCCGTAAATGTCTGGACACTTTTGAATTCAGACGTTTTGTCAAATATCTGAAAAAGTAGTTGTCTGTTTATCTTGAAACTTTAGTAGTGTGAAGATCATGTTATACCTCATACAATACAGCAGTTTTTTCCCCACAAATAAAAAGAGGACCAATATGTGTGTATATATATATATATAATACAGAATGCTTTCTATCATCCTGTAACAAGTAATTCTTGAAATGCATTCTGATTGTGGAATATGGTTAACAGGCTTATACTAATTAACTGTATTCATCTGCATAAGGCTAGCATATTTATGTAAATATAAGTGTTTCCTTTAAAAAAAAAAAATGCAGTTTTTTTCATTATAACATGAAAAGTATTAAACTCAATACAAAATCAGTTTTAGAAAACTCGACATATTATATTAGACACAAAATGCTGTAACCACAGTATAAAATTATTAAATATCTAACAAATTATGAGAAATTTTAATAAATTAGTTTTAATTGCGCATGCGCAAGTGTTAAAAAGTTTATTTGCATAATTTATTAGCCAAATGTATTCAGCTACTTATATGAAAACTCCAAACAAATATCGTGAAAATTCAAAAAGTTCTCGGCAATAGAATGAACTGAATTTCAGCTTCTCTCAAAACTAGTATGTTGTGGCCACCACAAGACTTTCTTCTATATTTTCCTATATACATATTCAATCAGTAACAATATTTAAAAAAAAAAAAAAAAAAAAAAAAATGATTTTTTTTTCCCCAAGGTTTTTTTTTTTTTTTTTTTTTTTTTTTTTTTTGTTAAAAGTAAAAAAAAAAAATCGATAACTTTGTTTTAAATTATCACAGATTTATAGTTCAACCATTCGTTTTAAAGGTATTGACGAGATCTTTCGAAAGATACCCATCTTGAAAATTTACCCTCCCCCCCCAGGGGTGGAAGCGATGCCCCCTCATGCACAGAAATTTTTTCCTAGTTAACTAGTATTACTATTATCAATAACTCATATTAATTTTACAATCACAAGTTAAATAATTACAAGATAAAAAGATCTTTTTATATACCATGTTTTTAAATTTTCTGTTCAATCATATAAACGCTACCGAAGGCAGCGGGAACTCGGAGCAATCGGATAAATTTTTAAAAAAAATCATTGCTCTCGTGTTTTGAGCTATTATAAAAGAGTCAAATGTCTAGCTAGTTGGGAAGTTAGTGAAAAATCGATTGCAATCTTTGTACTGATAACGCTGCCGAAGGCAGCAGGAACCCGAAACATTTGGTTACAAATATTTTAAAAATGCATTTTCACCGTATTCTGAACTATTCTGAAAGTTTCTAATGTCTAGCTAGTCAGGAAGTTAGTTAAATAAATTTTCTGTTGAATCATATAAACGCTGCTGAAGGCAGTAGGGACCTGAAACAGTTGACTAAAGCTATAAAAAAAATGTATTGTCACTGTATTCTGAGCTATCCTGAAAGTTTCAAATGTCTAGCTAGTCGAAAAGTTAGGGAAAAATCGATTGCAATCTTTGTACTGATAACGCTGTCAAAGGCAGCAGGAACCCGAAACATTTGGCTAAAGGTATTAAAAAAATGCATTTTAACCGTATTCTGAACTATTCTGAAAGTTTCAAATGTCTAGCTAGTCGGGAAGTTTGTTAAATAAATTTTCGTTCGAATCATATAAACGCTGCCGAAGGCAGTAGGGACCTGAAACAGTTGACTAAATGTATAAAAAAAAATGTATTGTCACTGTATTCTGAGCTATCCTGAAGTTTTCAAATGTCTAGCTAGTCGAGAAGTTAGTGAAAAATCGATTACAAGCTTTGTACTGGTAACGCTGCCAAAGGAAGCAGGAACCCGGAGTAGTTGGTTAAAAATATTTAAAAAATGCATTTTCACTGTGTTCTGAACTATTCTGAAAGTTTCCAATGTCTAGCTAGTCGAGAAGTTAGTTAAATAAATTTTCTGTTGAATCATATAAACGCTGCCGAAGGCAGTGGGGACCTGAAACAGTTGACTAAAAGTATTAAAAAAATGTATTGTCACCGTGTTTTGAGCTATCCTGAAAGTTTCAAATGTCTAGCTAGTCGGAAAGTTAGGAAAAAATCGATTGCAACCTTTGTACTGATAACGCTGCTGAAGGCAGCGGGAACCCGAAACAGTTGGCTAAAGGTATTAAAAATATGCATTTTAACCTTATTCTGAACTATTCTGAAAGTTTCAAATGTCTAGCTAGTCGGGAATAAGTTAGTTAAATAAATTCTCTGCCGAATCATATAAACGCTGCCGAAGGCAGCGGAACTTGAAGCAGTTGACTAAAATTATTAGAAAAATGTATTGTCACCGTGTTGTGAGCTGTCCTGAAAATTTCAAATATTTAGCTAGTCGGGAAGTTAGTTAAAAATCGATTGCAAGATTTGTCCCTGACAAACACACAAACACACAAGAATCGAAGTTAATAAAAACATGGTAAAATAACTCTCATTATGTACATTTATACGAAATTTTGTCCTATACTGCCATGTTAAAAATTTAGAAAAAATGCGATCACAGCGTCACCTGTTGAGCTATTGATCCCAAAATCTAATCAGACCCTTTCCATGTCAGGGTCCAACTATACACCAAGTTTGGTTCAATTTCATTCATCGGTTCGTGAGATACGGTGAAAAATACGAAATTTTGCGATCACAGCGCCACCTGCTGGACGATTGATCCCCAAATCTAATCAGCACCATGCCCCGTCAGGTTCCAACTATATACCAAGTTTGGTTGAATTTCATTCATTGGTTCGTGAGATACGGTGAAAAATACGAAAATTTGTCCTATACTGCCATGTTAAAAATGTACATAAAATGCGATCACAGCGCCACCTGCTGGGCTATTGATTCCCAAATCTAATCAGGACAATGCCCCGCCAGGGTCCAACTATATACCAAGTTTGGTTGAATTTCATTCATTGGTTCGTGAGATACGGTGAAAACACTAAACCACAGACACACAGATAGACAGACATTTTCTAAAAACTATCAATTCGTGTTCAGGACATCCCAAAACGTGTAGATCCGTCAAAAGACGGAGGTCGAAAATTTTCGCGAATCCAATACTTTTTCTATATTACATATAGAAGAAAATAAAAGGAAAATTATAGCAGGGGGGGGGGGGGGTGTATCTATATTTATTTACTTCAGAGGGCATTATAATATCAGATTTTGAATTAAAATTAAAATTTCGGTAAAATTCCTTGTAGTTTTGCTCTTTATTGATAAGAATTGAAATTCAGCTCATTCTATCGACGAAACTTTTTGAATTGCTACGATAGTGCTTGGAGTTTTCACGTAAGTACTTAAATACATTTGCCTAATGAATTAAACAAGTGAAATTTTGTTAACGCTTGCGCATGCACAATTAAAAATTATTTAGGGAAAATGTTCATATTTCATTAGATATTTAATGGTTTTATATTCTGGTTGCAGTATGTTGTGTCTAGTGTAAAGAAATCTTTATATCTCCGTAAATACTATATACGATATTCTCATACAAATAAATACTGATTAAAAAAAAAAAAAAAAAAAAAAAAATCAAATGCTACTGCCAAAGCGCATTTCAATCATTAATTTACACCGGGTGCCAAGCCCTTTGTTTTTTCATTATTTGTTTAATGGTCTCTTTTTTGTTTTCGGAACAAAACTTTCGCTGAAATACATGCAGTACAACATGATTTTTACACTCTTAAAATTTAAAGATAACTCCTTACATTTTGAGATATTTGACATAACGTCTGAATGACATAACATGAATGTTTAGGTTGCGCAATCATAAAGTACACTCTTAATATTTATAGGGAGCATCATAAGAATTTTTTTTTTCTTAAAAATATAAAATAATATAAAATAAAATCCTTGGTTGAACTTACTTATCTCTAAAAAAAGATCTCTTATAGCTATAAAAGCTTCTTTCATCTGACGTGCAAAATCTTTCAGTGCTCTCAAAATTTCCCGCATGACATCAACAATAGCTGAAAATTTTGAGTATGCTTTAGTGTCTAATTGCTTTATTGCTTTTCATCTTAGAATTATAATATAATATACATTAACAACTAAAAACGAAAAGTAAAACTAAATACTTGACATTAGGATTCACAATTCAAAATGCAAGAAAACAATTTAGTAATTTAAATTAAAAACAATATAAATTATTAATTTAATGTTTAGAACATATAGTTTATTCGTAATCTCTGCGAATTTGTGTTAAATTTAAATGACACTAATAAATGCAGGGTAATGTGTAAACAGTGTGGGGCAAAAGTTTAAGCACGAGCTAATTCTTTTAATAAAATGAAAAAATTTACACCAGAATTGTTCGAAAGTTTTACTGTATCTAAAGAATTGGATTGCAAATTCATGTTTCGAATTTGGAAAAAATTGATTGAAAGAAAAATAACAAATTTAAAGAGAATCAAAATTGTGATGTCGCAAAAGTTTAAGCACAAATGAGGTTTTATGCAAATGTCTTTTTAAATGTGATTATTGGAGGATTCGTGAGTCTTATCTCCTAGACTATAAAGTATAGGAAATAAGACTCACCGCTGTACGAGTTATCAAAATGCCAAATCGCTGCAATTCTCGCCTGAAAAAGTTACGAAAGTGTGGAAGCTGAAAATGGAAGGTAAATCCGTTTTGTATATGTCACTTATTTTAAATCAGTGCAAACGTGATATTTATAGTGTTTTGTAAAGTGGGTAACATTTCAAAATTGTATATCGTTGAGAAAAGCCGAGAAAAACCACATTTCATGAGGATAGAAGAATAAAAAGAATGGCTCTAACTAACATTTTGTTTCTTTATCAGATAAAAAAAAAATTGACTTGGATAAAAAATATCACGTAAAACCGTACGCAGACAAATACCTGAATCAGAATTAATCAAAAAATAAAAATTAGCTTATAAACCTTTTTTGAAACAGAGTCACAAACAAGCAAGACTTTAATGGTCAAAACAGCAGATGTATCGTGACAAATGGGTTAGTGTTATTTTTTCTGATAAAAAAAAAGGGGGGGGAGAATTTGGATGGTCCAGATGGGTTCTCATTCTAGTGACGTGATTTGAGGAAAGATTCGAAGAACATATTCAGCAGGCAACAAGGTGGTGGCTCGATCATGATATGGGGTGCTTTTGGCTAAAATAGATAAACCTCTCTTTGCTTCCTAAATAGTAGACAAAATTCAAAGAAGTATCAAGAAACTCTGAGTGAGCATTTGTTGTCGTTTGGTGAACTCCTAGTGGTCCCAACTATACCTTTCAGCGGGAGAATGAATCGATACACACTTCCCGTTGTGCCTTAGATCTCAAAACATCAGAGTGTTAAGCTGCCCAGCACTCAGCCCAGCACTCAGTCTGATAGAGAGCATCCGGGAAATCCTCTCACGTGACGTCTACAAGAATGGGAAGCTGTATTTTTCAGTGCAAGAGCTCAAATCTGCGATCGAGGAAGCCTAGTACAGACTCGTTCCCGAAGCCTTCCAAACGCTCGTGTTATCAATGGCAAATCACGTATTTGATCTCATCAGATGCAATAGAAACACCATAGACTACTAATGGACTTTTGTGCTTTGTCAAATGTAATTATTTTGGTTTTGCACATAAACTTTTGCGACATTACAATTTTGGTTTTTATATAATTTATTACTTTTCTTTCAATTAATTGTTTCCAAATTCGAAACATGAATCCAATTGGTTAGATACAGTAAAACTTTAGAAGCATTCCGGTGTATATATTTTTATTTTATTAAAAATTTAGCTTGTGCTTAAACTTTTGCGCCGCACTGTATTGTAGCTATTTCTTAACCTCTTCGGCCATGAACTATGAATTGGGCAGATAAAAAATCAATGAATTATTTGATATTTTACATTATATATAAGTATTTTAATTATGAAATATTATAACATTCTGCCAATTATCAAATTATAGTAGGACACTAAGTTCCAATTAACCAAAAAAAGAAAATTTACTTTATGTACAGTTTACAATTATTTTGTATGAAATGTTTTGCAACAATTTCTTTGTGCGTGAAAACATAAAAATGCGGCACATTTCACACAAAATGAAGTAGTTTTAGTAGAAAAGATGCATTTGTAGAATATAGTGCATTTACCTTTTGCCTAGAAATTACTAGACGCTTCCATTATGTTTTCTGCTGTAACGTCCTACCACGTACTGAGCAAAAGTGGTAGCATACTGTTATTCTTATTTACATTATTAGTCGGACACTAGATTTTGAGGTTAAAATTCTTGAAATTAAGGAATTTAGAATAATGTAATGATGTGTTCTATCTCTTTTTTTCTCTAATACTAGGATGTTAGGACGGAAGGGTTTAATGAATAACAGGAAAAAATATTATATGGATTATTCTCTTCAAATGATTAAAAATTAATCTCATGAAAATTATTTTCTATACATTTCCTTTGGAAATTTTTTTCTTTTCTTAAATTAGATAAAGACTACAATAATTTTTCATATATTTTTCTACCGAATACATATAAAAAAAATTATACATATAAATGTTTCTAATCATAACTTTCTGATTTAAGTACGTTATAGATGGACATCATTATTTATTTCAATTCTTTATATACGACTTTTTTCTGGGGATTATGTCCTGGTGTGTAATATTATTATTTTCATATCTTAACTAGCTGGAACCCGTCGAATGCGACGGTCACTTTATTGACCGTAATGTTTCAAAAACCGTCGCATCATTATTTAAATGTATTTCAAGTTAAAACATCTAATATAATTTACGACATTTCACTTAAAAAAAAAATTCGGAAAAATGCTTATAAATAGAAATACTATATACGACACCACTTTCTACAAAGTATTGTCATTGGTGACGTCAGACTGACTCCAAATAAATAGTTGCTATCTTTTATTTTCTATTTCGTTTAATACTATGACTACATGTTAGCTGACCCGCCCGGCGTTGTCCGGGCCTATGATAATAACTTTAAATAAACCTTAAATTTGCATGATTTTAAATCCTAAACTCGATTTTGTTTGAATTTCTATTTTTAAATAAAGCATCGCGAAAAAATAATCAGATGTAACAAAAAAATTACCTTGAACCAAACGAAACTCTGCCTTGTGACCACGGTGCCTGCGGCAGCGCATACGCTGGCCGCTAATAACATAAAAAAATTCCCAAAAATTAATCTGGAACCAAACGAACCCGACAGGCGTTGCCCGGGCCCATGATAATAACCTTAAATGAACCTTAAATTTGTATGGTTTTATATCTTTAACTCGATTATGTTGGAATTTCTATTTTTAAATAAATGCATAGCATCGCAAAAAATAAATAAATAAATAAATAAATAAATAAAAATAAAAATCAGCTGTAACAAAAAAATTACCTCGAACCGAATGAAACTCTGCCTTGTGACCCCGGTGCCTGCGGCAGCGCGTACACGGATCGCTAACAACATGAAAAAATTCCCAAAAATTAACCTGGAACCAAACGAACCCGACCGGAGTTGCCCGGGCCCATGATAATAACCTTAAATGAACTTTAAATTTGTATGATTTAATATCTTTAACTCTATTTTGTTTGAATTTCTATTTTTAAATGAAAGCATCGCGAAACAAATAATAATCATACATAACAAAAAAAAAATTGCCTCAAACAGAACGGAACTCGGGCTCGTGACCCCGGTGCCTGTGGCAGCGTATATGCGGGTCGCTAATACCATGAAAAAATTCTTAAAAATTAATCTTGAACCGCACGAACCTCTGAATCGTGTTTCCGCCGCCTGTGGCTGCGGCACTGTATAGCAGGCACGCTACGCACGCGCTGCAAAATTCATTTTCTTCCACCAGGGAGCGCAGTATGTTGCATACGAACATCACCAATCATCTTGAATTTCCAAGACCTTTCAAATAAGGTGTTACATGGTGGTGTCAACTTCAAAATCATTTAGTTGCACTTTCTCCCACCAGGGAGTACAGTGTATTCTGTACGAACATCACCAACGGTCAGGAAATACCAAGACCTTTAAAATAAGATATAACATGATAGGGTCTACTACAAAATCACCTAGTTCCATTTTTCACCACCAGGGGGCGCACTATATTGTATACAAACATCCATAATCAACATGAAATTTCAAGACCCCTATCACTGATCGCCTTGGATTTCCAAGACCTTTTATATAAGGTGTCACATGGTGGTGCCAACTGCAAAATCCTTTAGTTGCACTTTCCACCACCAGGGGGCGCAGTGTGTTCTGTACGAACATCACCAATGATCAGGAAATACCAAGACCTTTAAAATAAGATGTAACATGATAGGGTCTACAGCAAAATCACCTAGTTCCATTTTTCACCACCAGGGGTCGCACTATATTGTATACGAACATCCCCAATCGACATGAAATTTCAAGACCTTTGAAATGAGGTGCTACATGTGTGGGTCTAGAACGGATTTACCTCTCAAACTAATTTCCCCCTTCCCCCCCTTCCAAATATACTTTCCCCCCTTTAAAATCGAAAATTCCAAATTCGCAGAAAGTGATTTTTTAGTATTCGACTCTAGTCCCCATATGTACACTTTCCACACCGTGAAGTAATTTGGAGCTTTAACCCGTTGTCCCCCCCGGAAGGGGACTGTTCGACTTTTTTTTAATTTTCTCTTTTCATTGCACAACTACAGACCAAGACCTTTTTTTAGACACCTCAACCAAATTTTTACACCAAGTAGTTCTCTCAATATAGTGGAGACAGACAAAAACATGTTTTAAATTAATATATAGATTTTTTTTTTTTTTTCAAATAATTGATTTACACCAAACGCAAGAAAATCTTGAAAAAATCTTGAAAAAATTGAATGTAAAGTTGATTCTGCACGTATAACTTTCCTCAAACTCAACGAATTTAAGCAGTTAATAGCTCAAAAGAAAGAGCTTGATCCACTGAGTGTTCTTAGACTTGTGTAAACAGCCTACGTTAATTAGAACTCTAGTTATAGAGGTTTGAGTGAAGGAAAATCTTGAAAAAATCTTGAAAAAATTGAATGTAAAGTTGATTCTGCACGTATAACTTTCCTCAAACTCAACGAATTTAAGCAGTTAATAGCTCAAAAGAAAGAGCTTGATCTACTGAGTTTTCTTAGACTTGTGTCAACAGCCTACGTTAATTAGAACTCTAGTTATAGAGGTTTGAGTGAAGGAAAATCTTGAAAAAATCTTGAAAAAATTGAATATAAAGTTGATTCTGCACGTATAACTTTCCTCAAACTCAACGAATTTAAGCAGTTAATAGCTCAAAAGAAAGAGCTTGATCCACTGAGTGTTCTTAGACTTGTGTCAACAGCCTACATTAATTAGAACTCTAGTTATGAAGGTTTGAGTGAAGGAAAATCTTGAAAAAATTGAATGTAAAGTTGATTGTGCACGCATAACTTTTCTCAGACTCAACGAATTTAAGCCGTTAATAGCTCAAAAGAAAGAACTTGATCCACTGAGTGTTCTGAGAGTGAAACGATCAAGATCCATTAATTAGAAGAGAAGCTATGAGAATTCGAATTGTTTGAGTGAATGTGTCCCATAAGAAATGTACAGGGAAGAATCGCGTTTGAGTATAACTTGAGTAAGGTGGAAGTTGAGTAAATTTCAATGATTGATGACATATCTGTGCCTAAATACCTTTCATTTAAAAAGAAATGAAGGAAATCGGCCGGATAGAACGGCCAGACGGACTGACTTTAGTTTTCATAAATTTTTTTAATATATAAGATTAAAACTATTACTAGTTAGTTTTTCATATCTTATTTACGAATGTTACTGGTTATTTTTAACCCTTTGCCCGGAACATGTTTTCATCATGCTTACCGGGAACACCGGTCTCACAGACCGCTATTTTTAGAAAAAGGTACTGAATGTATTTAGCGAAATTTCGTGGCGATAAATTATGAATTCTTGCCGCCATAACTTTACTTTCTCAATCATGACGTATTATAGGGACGATAGGATATCATATGGTTGATTGGATTTAATGCCGCATAAGTACTGCGCAACGGGTAATTGGCGACGGTCTGGGACGCACCCCTAAGGATGGTCCGGAGACGTGCCATCATAATTTTGATCCTGCCCGATTAGGTGTCCCCCAGAGCTATAATTTGGTATATTATATGATTGAATCATCTGGTTTCTGAAATTATTCTTTTTTAATATGTTTATAGTGACCAGTTTAGAGTACTTTTATAAATACGAAGCATTAAAATTATTAAAAGAATGTAATTACGACGTTGATTTTTGAATTCTAAATAACCACACTAATAAAAAGTTATAAATAAACAATTTCTTATTATTTTTAGAACTGCAGGAAATGAGTCTGCGCTCGGATTGGAAGAAATTTTGTCACCCTGTTTCGACTATTGAGTTACCGAATTTCGTGCACTTTAAGATGCATTCACAAGCGGTACCATCGACAAGATATTAGAGTACACCCCGGATTAGTAACCTTTTTGCTATCCAACATCAGATCTCCACCATTTAGTCAAATCATCCACCAAACCGACATGAAAATTCAACCAAGGCAAGTTTCCTCCACCTTTGTTATCGCTGTTTTATATTTCGATTGGGTGTAAATGAAACATATACCAAAACCTACACTAGCTGAAATGGAAAGCACGTAACCTAATCCTTGTTATTGTTTAAAAGCTGTTCCGTTTGAATTTTGTTTGGATGGATGGATGGTTGGGTTTTACGTCGCACTAGTGCTACTCAGATGGGCAATTGGCGACGGTCTGGGACACACCTCTAGAGGTGGTCCGGAGATATGCCATCACAATTTTGATCCTTCACGGAAGGGATCCTCTCCCGCTTCGGTGACCCCCAGAGGGACTTTTGTTTAGAGCTTTGGTGGCACAATCGGCTGCAAAATTATTCGAGCACTAGCAATAATCCTTGCCAAAAAAAGGTACACTTAATACAGCTTTGATAAATAAATCCTTGTCGAGTCATGTTCTTAATCAATTTAAGAACATGATTCGACAAGGATTTACTTAGCAAAACAGTCTTAAGTGTACGTTTTAAATATAGGAATTGTTGGCTAGTGCTCGAATAATTTTGCTGCCGACTGTATGAGGAACAAACCATTTAAAACATGCAAAATCCCAAGAACCAGTTGCCAAGACAGCGATTATTACCAAAAGAAGGCGCAAAAACCGTAGTCATGTTCCGGGAATTTTTCTCCATAGACAATATAGGGAATCCGTACTCTACTAGTATATCTGCTCAATGAGGGTTACCCAGTCATTTTTTTTTTTATGTGTGCAAAGAGTACATTCGTGTGTCTAAGTGATTCTTGAGCTTTCTTGTACAGCCGGCAGCAAAAGTATCCGAGCACTAGAAAATAATTCTGATGCCAAACAATTACACTTAACACTGTTTTGTTAAATAAATCCTTGTTGAATCATGCTGTTAGACTATGAACATGACTCGACAGGGCTTATTTAACAAAGCAGTATTAAGTGTACTTTTTTTTTAGAGGGATTATTGCTAGTGCTCGGATACTTTTGCTGGTACACACAATGGTAATGACATGCCTCATCCTGGACCACTTGTTGGGTTGGACTCTAGACTTCCACAAATTGCTCATTACGTAGCTATCATGTGATATTTAAACTAGGGTGACCAAATGTCCTGAAATTAGGGGGTTAACTAAAGTGGCTGAATGTCTCAATTTATTGGGGACAGTCACCACTTTTGGCAGTTTGTCACTATGAATAGGATTCGACAAGGATTTTTTTAACAAAACTGTATTAAGCGTACTTTTTTTACATAGGAATTTTTGCTACTGCTCGAATACTTTTGCTGCCGAATGTACAGTCGGTAACAAAAGTATCCGAACACTAGCAAAATTTCCTATGTAAAAAAAGTACGCTTAATACAGTTTTGCTAAATAAATCCTTGTCGAACCCTGTTCTTAGACTGGCTAAGAACACGATTCGACAAGGATTTATTTAGCAAAACAGTATTAAGTGTACTTTTTTTCTATAGGAATTTTCGCTAGTGTTCGGACACTTTTGTTACAGACTGTACTCTTGCCAGTAGTCAAAAGCAATGTTATTCTGTGAGGATATCTGTTTCCACAATACCCATTACCTAATATTCTTTTTCCGAAAATTGGTTTTTTGCATTTTATTTTCTAGCCCCCCCCCCCCAGTTTATTTTTTTATTTATTATTTGTATTATTATTTTTTATTCAAAAATAAAATGTAAAAAATAAAAATAATTAAACTTTTTTAGAAAATGAGTGCAAATTTAACGGTTGTGAAATTTTCTAAATGTGAAAATGGAATTTAAATAATCATCAATTGTGGAAGCATATTTCCCCACTGAATAACATCACCTGTCGGTGAAGTTTGGTATTATACAGTCGGCAACAAAAGTCTCCGAACACTAGCAAAAATTTCTATATAAAAAAAAAGTACACTTAAAACAGTTTTGTTAAATGAATCCTGTTTTTAGACTGACTAAGAACAGGATTCGACAACGATTTATTTAACAAAACTGTATTAAGTGTACATTTTTTACATAGGAATCTTTGCTAGTGTTCGGACACTTTTGTTACCGACTATACTAAGAAAAGCAATCAAACTTAAAAAACAAAACTTTTAGAAAGAAGTTGCAATTATTGGCATATCTACGTAATGTGCTGTTAGCGCTCAAAAATTGAGATTCCTAATATCCTCATAACATTTTACATGTTTTTTTTTTTTTTCAACATTAAGGGGATTGCCCATTGCGCAGCACTAGTGCGACGTAAAACTCATCCAACCAACCAAACAACCGTCAACACTAAGCGGCTCCGGGCCCTGCTCACTCTTCCAACCCCAAAGGGTAGTTTCCTTGTTTGAACAGATTTTACGTTGTAGTAGTGCCACGCTGTGGACAATTGGCAATGGTCCGGGACTCATTATAGGGTTGTTCTGAGGTATGCCATCCTCTACAGGTTGAGTGTATTTTACGTCGCACTAGTACTGCAGTTAGATAGACTTGGCGACTTCGACGTTTATCGCCAAACGTGTCGGTACCTTATTCTAGGAATCTGCATCCGCAATTCCCTGCACTAAGCCTAACCTTTAGCGGTCTCAGAGACCGATGTTCCGGTATAAGGGTTAATTTAGTTATTTACTAATTCATTTTGGTTCTTGCGGACTTCAGTGGCATTTTATCATCTGTTTTCCTACATTCCATTACTTTGTTACCGTATATATTGGGTTGGCAAGAAAGTAATTGCGGTTTTTAGTCTGGAAATAAAACTCAACTTTTTTATATATAAAAAATGAAATTCAATCAGTCTGTTTCATGACTTTTTTGTCATATTTCTGGTAACTTCATGATTTCACGCTGATAGAACGTCTGGATTATATCAGCAAACAACTAAACCAAGTGTGATATAAATTCGTCGTTATTACTAAAAATTTTTACCATTTAAAAATTTTATAAATGGTAATCTGACGAGGCATGCAACACCGCTTTCCAAGTAAGCTTCAATGATTTCTTACATGTTGCTAAACATGTAGCGTTCTCATAGTAGAATACGATTCCTTTACGACTTGCCAATTCTTGTCCATTTTCTTTTATTGTATCCTTGAATTTCATAAGTTGTTGCCAGTAAACATCTGAGTTGATCGTTTGGTTTCTTGGAAGCAGTTCAAAATAAATAATTTGTGATCCCATCAAACTGACAGCATGATCTTTTCCTGATACAGTTCATCTTTTGATATGATTTGTACTGGTCCATATTTCTTGGACTATGTTCTTTTTCGATTAATGTCATTGTAGACAATCCATTTGTCCTCACCACTGATAATTCATTTTCTTAAAAGGAGAGAGAAAGAGAAAAATCGGTTGCATAACGTGTGAAATGCGTATTGTAAATTTTCCTTCATTGTTTTCAATTTCTTTCAATTCTTGCAGAGCCCAAATACAGAGCTTCTTAACAACTTTAAGACATAATGTGATTTTCAATTGTTCTGTGTGATACATTTAACGGCCCTGTTCGCTTAACGTCGCCGGAAGTCCGAACCAATGTTACTCTATAGGAAATTTTCTTTACTTATAACTAATTAACTAATACATACAGTAGAACCTCGATTATCCGAAGTAATTGGGACCGAAGCTACTTCGGATAATCGAAATTTTCGGATAATCGAGAATTCATCAATAATCATCTCAGGGGTCGTACTCACCGCCCTTTTTTCATGACACTCTCAAATATGACAAATTTCCGCCTCTATTCCTACCACTATTTTTTTACGATGATCTCTAACCAGATATTTCTATAAAAAGTACCATAAAAATTTCTGCATGAAATTACTGGGGGCAAAATAGGAGAAAATTTCTTATTCTTAAGTGTGTCCTGAAAAAGGGGCGGATAGTACGACCCCTGTTATCTAGTTTATTATGTAGTATCGTCATTGAACTGTTATTATGACTATTTTAACTGTTAAATAAATGAAAATAAATTTATTTGTGAAACAAAAACTCACAATGGTTTAAATGGAAGCTTGATCTGGTATAAATTGGCAATCCTTTGCCGTGCAGCTCTATCCCGAAGTTTTCTTAAAAGCATGAGTTCAGAGGAATCATAAGTGACACAAAGTGACAAAAATTTTGAAATTCTACTGCAATGAAAATTTCTCTGTTCTTGAGATGACAAAAGAGGTTAGGTTCTTTGCACTTGCTTACAATCAGAGGGTGCAATAACATTCGATTGTTCTGGGACTTGGCAGAATGGACTTCCACATTTCGAAATGGGATGTGTTTTTGTTTGGAACAGGGAAATTTGAAAGTGGGAAAGAGTACACTCATACCGAGAATTGAGCTTGCGAGAAGGAATTCTAAAAAAGAAAATTCCAAAATATTTATCTGTATTCGAAGTTTGAAAAGGACGGCTTGCATACAAAAGGAATGGGGAAAAAAAAAAAAAAAAAAACTTTAAAAATGCATGTTTGTTAAGAGAAAACTTTGGATGATAGTAGAAAGTGAAAACAAAAGTGAAGAAGAAACCGACTTCGGTTAACGGAGAGGAGTTTCGGTTAATCGAGGTTCGGATAATCGAGGTTCTGCTGTATTTTTAAATTCTGTTTTCACATTCAGAAAATTCCCAATTGTTAAACTGACGCACCTTTTTAAAAAACGTATTTATTTTATTTTTACTATTTTATTTCAAAATATCAAAATGAAAAATTTCCCATATTGAAAATTCGTATTTTACAGCTTCAAAATAAAATATTAAAAATTTAAAAAAAAAAAAAAAAAAAAATACATTTTTAAAAAAGGTGCGTCAATTTAACAGTTGAGAATTTTCTGAATGTGAAAACAGAATCAAAAAATATGTATTACTTAGGGCCTTATTCACCAACTTCTTAACACTCGGATTAAACCATGGATCAGCAAATCCGAGAATTTAAGTAGCCAGTGAACAGTGGATTTGGTTGATCCGTAGAACAGAGGTTCACTTTCTGCTGGGCGAACTTCCGTAGCGAGAAACTGCCTATACTTGTAAACATAACTTAACAATTCTATTATGACGCAGTATGGAGAGATTTGATTGGTTCATTTGTTTTTTATTGATTTGAGTGTATTTTACATTGCACTAGAGCTACATTATGGGTAATTAGGCTATATTTAATTGGTTCATTTGTTTTCAGCGTATTTTACGTTGCACTAGAGCTACATTATGGGAAATGTTGGTCTTAACATGCGCGATAGTGATTGCCGCGGAGCCGAGTTACGTGCGTTTTCAGATTTATAGCTTTATACAGCCATGTTTCTTTGTTGGTTTATATACCTTAGGGGTATGTCCCAATTCATCCTCCGTCGTTACAGTGGCCGGATCCGTGAACTTTTAAAACTGAGAAGCTTTAAATTGCTACAATTAACTAATTATGCATGTATTTTTTTTTTTTTTCATTTTTAATTAATAAGCACTAAAAATAAAATTTGAATATTAAATAGTTTACTTTCTATAATTTTTAAAAAAATTATAATAATGCGAATAAAGTAAACGTTGTCTGTAGAAAATGGGGATATCTGGTTGCCGTACTCATTGCCCACAACGTAGCACTAGTTCGAAATAAACTCACTCACTCAATCACTTGTTGGTCAAGTTTATGAAAACTAGGGAATTTTCCCCTCCGCTGAAATGTAAGTGTTAATGAAAAATTCGAAACGATATGTGTCTGGAGAAATGAAAGCGTATCATTTGATAACTTGAAAATATGTTTTTTATTTTATTTGTATATTCTCATAATTTTTATACCGATGTGTTTCGATTCATTTGAATGGGGTTTTAGAATCGTCGAATGTTACGAATTAACTGAGCGCGAAGTGAAATATTTGATATGTGATTTACGTATTATGGAGTCAACAGAAATTTCAAAATGGAAATAAATAAATAAATAAATAAAATTCATGTTGCATATATTGTAAGTTTTCATGCTTTTTTAATTACTTAATTAAAGTTATATTTTTATTCTGAATTTTCATTTTTTTAATTACATTTATTGTGTTGTTGAAATTAATTTGCTCTTAAAACTTCGATGACAAAACGTGCATTTTGTTAAGTATTATTTTTTTTATTAAAATATTGTAGTTAAAAAGTTAATTAACCATCGCCATTTTATGAAATTTCTTCGATAATTTTTTTAATTACGTTAAATAGTCGTCTGCATTAATATTTCTTTCATTTCGAACGTAAACAAACGTTTTGTAAGGTTGCCATAAGATAAATTCATTTCTTTGGTTCGTTGGCGCACGGATAATATCGCCAAAATGTAAACAAACACCAGTGAACCTCTGTTCTACAGATCTGCCGCGGATTTTTGTTGGAGAATACCGATTTTTGTATGATCGAGCGATTACCACTGATCCAAGGTTTAATCCGAGTGTTAAGAAGTTGGTGAATAAGGCCCTTAATGAGTTATAAGTAAAGAAAATTTCCCATAGAATAACATTAGCTTCGGCTTCTGACAACAGTGAGTGAAGCGGGCCCTTAAGCCTTTTTGAAGAGCGATGGTTACTTACACTAAACATATAATTTTAAGTCCCATCTGCAAGAAATCGTACCTGAATTTTTAGCAGAATTTATAACTTCCTGGAAAAAATTAATTTATACACCGTAAAAAAAAAAAAAAAAAAAAGGAACCTTTTACAGCAAAATGTGCTGGCACCCATATTGCCAGCATATTCTGCTGTTAAATAAGGCAATTTACAGCGGAAACATCCGTAAAAAAAGACTGTTTTACGGCTGTTTCTGCTGTAAATAACTTCTTTTTTACTTTCCTCCCTGCATGCACCCATATTGCCAGCATATTATGCTGTAAATCTACCGTTTTTTTTTTTTTTTTTACAGTGTATATATATATATATATATATTCTATTTTGCTTGTAAATTCTGGTGATTTTTTATTTTGAATGAGTGTGATTAAATTGTTTCTGAAAAAGTATTTTTTTTTTTTTCAATCTCTCGCACAAAATATTAATAACATTGACAGAAGAACATCGAAACAAACATAAGGCTATTTGTCCAAACACGCAATTACTTTCTTGCCAACTCATCGTATATATATTTCTCATTTAATGAACGGATTCATAATTTTCTGGGCCAAAGACTTATACATATATATTATCTTTATAGCTGTTATGGTTGCATTTTAAATTATTAATAATTTTAATGGTGGTCTCTTTCCTTGTTTCTTCACATTTGTAATATGTGCATTCATAATATGTGTGAAATTATGTATGTGTATGGGTATCCTTTTCTTCTTCTTTTTTTTTTTTTTTTTTTTTTTTTTTTTTACTTTAATACCATATTTGATTTTCAAAATGAATGAGCTCATTTTTTCTATTGAAATACTTGTTTAAATCAATTCTAAAAATTGAAACATTGAGAAAAAAGGCAAACATGGAAGGTAAGTCCATGCTATCAAGCCATTAAACATCCAGATGACTTCGGTGAATTTATTACAACTTTGAAATAGTATTTTTTAACTTTGGATAACTAAACTTAAATCATTGTTAATCTGTAACTAATCATTCAAGTCATAGACTATATATTAAAAAAGAATAAATTTTTATATTTCTTTTATTTATTTCAAACAAATTAGTATATGTTAAGAGAAGTATTATAATATTTTAATTAAAAATTAGAATCTCGAATTCGCAAAACCGGCAAGGGTGGTAATCTATTAGACGAATGTATAATTATCTAGGGTTAAAATTTACAGATTTATGTATTTAAACTGCCGAATGCAATAAAATACCTCGAATTAAGCTAAATTTCTTCTTCCTTTTTTTTTTTTTTTTTTTTTTTTTTGTAGGATAATATATTCATAAAACAGCCATTTTAAAATGAAATTGATCAGTTAATTAATAATTCAGTGTTTTAAATTTAATAAAAGTTGCGGGAAATGTCCTGTTTTGATTGAAATTCGTATAGACGTAATAAAACATTTAAGTTATTTTTTTTTTAATCTGATTTATGAAATGATATGCACATTTTGGAAATCAACGGCATGGCAGCGCTAAAAAAAAAAAAAGATAGCAATTTCTTGGTAAAAAACGAATGAAGCAGGAATCGGACAGAAATGAAAACTTGCAAACTCTTCTTATCAAAGATTTGTAAATAAAAGGTTAGACTTACAGTGTAACCACGTTTCCTACGCCTAGCAGTGAGGACGAGTCGAAAATCTTGGATGGTTTCCAAGTTGACCAACAGGTTTGAATTTAGTAAGCATCCAGTCATTCGGTATTCCCTTATCGCTTATTTTCTCTCAACGAAAAGCTTGTCTCCCCTATTTTACTAGTGGACTCGTTGAATCCGCACTTGCGCAGAGGCTTCCATGGTTGCAAGAAATGTAGTTAAAGAGTAATAGCGACGAATTTTTTAGTGTTGATTTTAACTATAAAATTTCAGCAGACAATAATTGTAGGTAAATCGAATTCTTCACCAACCCAAAAGGCCCGTAAAACTTGTTATCATCTCTTATATTATCTAAACAACAAAAATGTAATTTAATTAATTGTTAAGATAAATCTTATTCAAATATTAAGAATCCATGGACTAAGCTTATCACTTAGATTGTCTTTCCTTACCACATGATGATAATAGGCATAGGTCCTTATTAAAACACAATTTTGTCTGAATGAAATTCTAATTCTTGTTCAGTGCTAGCAATGTAAAAATCTCTGAATTTACCTTAGTACGACCTTTAGCGTCTTGAAAACGAACGAAATAACTAGTTCACAGATCATTCCTTATCTAGTCATGCAATCCACTTTAATTACAAATATAAATATAAACAGAATAAGCCCTCTTCATTGTGTTATACTTTCTGTCAATTTCTTAAAATTGACAGAAATGCTCTTTAAGAAATTTAAACATTAAAAATCATTCGAAAAATGTACCATGATCGTTATAACCTACAAAATATTGTATCAGAATTGTCTCACCAATTAAAGGAGCAAATATTGATTTTAGAATGGCTTTTGTCTGCTTGATAATAATTTCTTGTCCACAATTCATGCTTTCTACCAATATATTAGCATTTCTCATTGCATTCTTGGTGGGGCCGCTCATTACCAAAATATAGGTGTACGCCATTAAAGCCATGCGTCCACGATCTACAAATTAAAAAATAAATTAAATTAAATTAACGATTTCGATATGATGAAATTTCACCATATTCTGAATAGAAATAAATTCTACAGTAATGCACTTAAATTTAAGCCTTCAAGTTAAATTCATTTTCTTTGATTTCAAAGCATTGGTTATCAATAGGGGAAGACGGGGTACAATGAAACACGGGGTACAATGTAACATTACTTCTAAAACCGGTCGGATTTATCACAGAAAATTTCAGATCAAATATATGTTGTGCAACTATATATTCCACATACTGATGTGATTTGGATGCATTCACGCTCCTTCGACACTAACAGGAAAAGGTTATTACATTTCACCATTGAAAATAAATCTGATCATCAAAGTAATTTCGTTTTTTTTTCCCTTGTTCGTATGTGTAAAAATGATTTTTTTTAATACATTATAATCTTTATGTTGTTGTCTTTATGTCTCCAAAATCAAAATCAAAATTAAAAATATATTTAAAAAATTATTTTGTAACTTGAGTACGAAGAACAATAAAAGACTTGTAGACGAGTTATAATGAAACATGTTTCGTTGTGTCCTGTGTGAAGGGCATTTACTTGAAATAACATATCATTTCTAAATATAATATCACTGATATAAAAAAACATATTACTGGTTGTTATTTATAAAAATAAAACATTTTTACTAAGAAGAATTGGCAAAATTCAGATTATCTATCTATTGTTCATTCACCATGCACTAGTTCTATGCCCGCAGGAAATGCATTTCTGCTTAAAAGACAAAACCTTACCCCCCCCCCTCCCCCTTCCAAGGCTGGTCTAAAATAAAGCAGGAAGAATCCATCAAGCAAGAAATTTTCTTCATAAATATAAACTGTGAATATTCATTTATAAGAAGTAATTTAAAGTTAACAGTAAGCCGCTTGGCGAAGAAACCGGCTGCAGCGGCCGCATCGGGATTCCTTTTATTGTCTTCCATAAATCCAGAATTCTCTGCTAACTTCTCAAATAATGGAGTTGGAGCTTAGATATTCGAGATATCGATAATAAGGATTTTCTCCCCAAGGCCACCAAAAAAGTCCCAAATAGCAAAAAAGTCGCTAAATTTGGTGTCAAGGTCATTACTTACCTTGGTGAAGCTTTTTAATAGGTTTTTAAAGAAAAATAAACTACTTTAATGCGAAAACAAGCTAGAAATGCAGAAAATTAGCATTTTATATCCTAACTAAGCCTTTTTTGAATGAATTCACATAAGAAAAACTATTATTATTCAAAAATTCGTAACAATATATATGTGCTAGTATGTTGTGGCCACCACAAGCTTCAATATTATCCTATGCAAATTCACTCAGTACAAATTATTTAGTAAATTATTATTTACTAGCAGGCTACGCCTGCTTCGCTGGTTAGAGAGCTGGTTATTTAAGAGAATTTTCAAAAGAATTGAATCACTATTTATTTTTTATATCATATTATAAATAGAATAAATAAATAAATAAAATAAACTACATAGAAATCGCTCTAAACCTCGCTTCGGGAATCCGCTGTCTACGGTATGTCTTTTTCCGTCCGCACTGCATCGGGCCCTTCCCACTGCCTGCAGAAAGGTATTTCTAGGGCACTTCAATTTGGGTATTTATCGACGATAGGTGGATCTGCTATTATTTAAGAACTACGATTTAAAGAAGGCTGTATCTCAGCACCTATTAAATATTTTAGTTTTTGAACCATGCATTTTATAGCCCTCGCTCTTTACACTATATTACCACATCATTCCAGCAGATTTTTTTTAAAGGAGTTAAATAAAATAAAATAAAATAAATTTTAATTAAACTTAAATTTTAATCAGTTTAATCCTTTATACTATGTACTGCCATTTTTATTTTTTATTTTTTTCGAATAAATATTATAAATTTAAAAAAAATTAAAGGAATTAATTTAAAAAATGAGAAATAAAAAGTTGTTATACTATAAAAGTTATACATAAACATATTTTTTTTTTTTTTTCTGTTGCATTACCATTTGATTTTCAATAAATATAATAAAGAAAAAAAGAAAGAAAAAAAAAAAGATTTCGTCTTCAAATGAATGAATGAACTAAATAAATAGTAAGTCCTTCCGGCTTATTCGGAAGGGTACGTTGATTTCTTTTTTTAACACTTTCCAACAAGGTTGAAAACTGTTTATGACTTTGGTTTGTCTGTCTGTCTGTCCGTCTGTCTGTCTGTCCGCGCTCTAACTCATGTAAATATTTATGGAATTTTATGAAACTGATGTATGTTATTCAAGTTCACTTTCGGATGTTCCCTATTGAAAATGGAGTTTATACCTCTACTGGTTTGTGTACAGGGACCCCCGAAAATACACTCATGTCCGTAAATTAAGGATAATGCTAGCTGAGGCAAATAAAGGTTCAGAAGCAAAACAAACATGACTTATTCATAAAGTCCATTTATTAAACACAAGTTCAAGAACAAAAAAATGTGGTTTATGTAAGATACCATTTATAAAAACTACGATTTTTGCTCCCTGAAGCAATTACAAAAAATATCTCTTTTACAAAAACTTAATATTACGTGGTTGGTATGATGGTTAATACATTGTATGTCTCTCAGATGATAAAATACAGTCCTTACAACGCCTAGGAATGCTGCGTATTAAATTATTGATCTGATTTTGGGGGAGGTTACTCTATTCAGTAAGCAATGCTCTCCGAAGTTCCGGTACACATGTAGGAGGTGGTTGACGGACTACAACTCGTCGGAAAAGCATGTACTACACATGCTCTATCGGATTCTAGTCAGGTCAGAATGCTGGCTATTCCATAAGTGTAAAAAGTGCTATAAACATAAGTGTAAAAAGCAGACATTTTTTGTTGAGGGGCGTGGTTAGAGAGAGCATGCGGCGGCAAAGAGACTGAGAATGGTTTTCTAAAAACAGTAGTTGAGAAACAATCTTTGCCGCCTGCCGCCGCATGCTCTCTCTAACCATGCCCCTCAACAAAAAATGTCTGTTTTTTACACTTATGTTTATCGTGCCTTACACATTTGTTCTGATCCGTCTAATCTTTCGAAAGAAATTAATTATTTAAAATCTCTTGCTCTCTCTCGTGGTTATAACCCACCTATTATCGATAAAGCTCTATATAAATTTAAGAATCCTAAACGTTCTGCTCCCAAATTAAACGACCACAGTCTCATCCCAGTTGTTTTACCTTTTTATTCTTCACTCTCTTTTAAAATCTCTAAAATTCTTTCACCGTTTGGTTTCAAAGTCATTTACAAACCCGTCAATAAAATTAAATTATCTTCTCTTAAGGATCCCATTCCCACCGAAAACCGTTCTGGAATTTATTTAATTCCGTGTTCGTCCTGCAACTTCGGTTATATTGGTCAAACTAGGAGGCGTTTGAAATACAGAATAAATGAGCACCGTCGGAATATTCGTAATGAAGAGATTACCAAATCTTCTATTGCTTCCCACTGCTGGTCGCAAGGTCATCGTTTTGATTTTTCCAAAACTAACATAATTTCATCTCCTGTCTGTTCCTCCCATTTGGATATTCATGAAGCATTTTACATATTTAAAAATTCGAAAAATCTTGTTAATGATATTTCTTCCACTCCATTCTTCTCTGATGCTTGGAAATTACTCACGTAACTTACATTTTCGTTTAATTTTTGATATCCTTAGATTGTTATATGGTTAATCTCACTCATTTATTTATTTTCTTGTTTTCTTGTACAATTCTACTCACACCAGTTGTTATATTTATTTTCTACTTTATAAAGTTTTTCTTTTCATTTTAAACGATTTTGTGCGTTGCCGCTTTGACTGCAGCACTCGTGCTTACTTTATTCGCCTGATGAAGGGTCGTGTGTTTTTTCGACTCGAAACAATTGTTGCGAGTTCATTGCCTTTTATGGTGTTTATTCAAAGTTTGTAAGTAATATTTTTTACAATGCCAGCTTTGTGGTGCTTTTTTATTAAAAAAGCCAATATTAAAATTGAAAAAAAAAAAAAAAAAAAAAGAAAGAAAGGAATCAGAAAAATTCAAATTCGAAAAAATATTGATGATGTCCACACCTACAGGGTCTCAGGCACCTATCTACCAAATTTTGTAGCTCTGCGATCAGTAGTGTGAGCACCAGAGCGCAGACAGACAGACACTTACTTCTCTTTATTTATATAAATAAAATTATTTTCCATGATAAATGCAGACGATTTTTATCTCAGAGAACTAGTGCCGAAAGAAAGTCAATTTTGTGCCGTCGTCAGAATATTTTAATGAAAAAAATCGATAACTTTGTTTTAAATTATCACAGATCTATGGTTCAACTATTCGTTTTAAAGGTATTGACGAGGTTTTTCGAAAAATAACCGTATTGAAAATTTACACCCACAGGGGGAATATTTAAGCTCCTATATGCACACAATATTTTCCTAGTTTACTGCTATTATTATCAATAGCTCATATTAATTTTACAATCATTCTTAAAAAATAATTCTCATTATGTATACATTTACACGAAATTTCGCACTGTACTGCCCTATTAAAAATTATTTTAAAAAAAATAGATGAAAGCGCTGCCTGTTGAGCGACTGGTACCCAAATGTAATCCGTACCAGTTTGGAACAAGGTTCAACTAAATACAAAGTTTGTTTAAATTTCGTTCATTAGTTCGTGAGATGCAGTGTCCATAAAATTTTTGATATATGCACACATACACACACAGACTACGTGAATTTGTATAGGAATACATAGAAGAAAATCTTGTGATGGCCACAGCATACTAGTTACTCTTAATTAGCTATATTTTGCCAAATTTTTTATTGAAATGTTACGGAAGGTACAATGTTACAACTTGTTATTCTTCTATATATGAAATAAATTACAATAAAATAATAAAACAAAAATGTTCTCCTATAACTGTAGCATTTTAAAATTTCACATGATATAATACATATTCAATATTTTGACACTTAAATATTTTGCCATCTTAAATATTTAATACATATTAAATATTTTGACACCATGTTTATTAAGTATAAAATAATATATGAACTTCTCCTATAGTACAACAATCTCAATAATTAGATTGATAAATAGAGATACTCAATTTACATTATTGAACCGCTGTTTTGTTTTTAATTCACACTCCACTCTTTCTTTTTCAACATTATTGCTTAGTAATAAAATGTAAAACTTTTATTTTTATTTATTTATTTATTTTACTTATTAGTTTTTAGTAAACTAAATGTTTATTTACTTACTTGAAAACATTACTGGTATTGATAACATCGTTAAACATCTCATCTCTTCTCTGAAAGCAAGGCCGATACTTAAGAAACCGGCCACCAGACAACATACAGCAGTCGTAAATATTGGATTCATATTTAACTGATTAATGAGGAAAAAGAACATCATAATTGACAAAGCTATTCCAGAGAAAAAACCTAGCAGGCTTTTTAATGTAAAGTTTTCAAAAGTGCCTTCCAAACAAGGATTTCTAAAAATTAAAAAATAGATGTTATCGCGATAAATTTTTTTTTTCTCATGTTATATACACTGTAAAAAATAGTTTCTTAAAAATGAGCTAAATAGTCTCAAAATAGCTCCGAAACAATATATACTTAAATTTGAAAACCCATGTACTCATTTTTGAGTATATTGACATGCTGAAAAATGGGGTTGACCAATAAGAATCCCAATATCCCCATGTTTGACATGTCAATCAGTCAATATACTCAAAAATGAGTACATGGGTTTTCAAATTTAAGTATATATTGTTTCGGAGCTATTTTGAGACAATTTAGCTTATTTTTAAGAAACTATTTTTAACAGTGTACAGTATATCCATATAAGAGCTTAAACGGTTTCAAAGTTTAAGCTTAAATAGAAAAGCCAGGTAATAAACTTGTTGCAATCAAAATGTGTTGACGTTATTTTTGAAATCTTCATGTGACTTCCGAGACAAAATTAGTCAATAGGAAACATTCTTTTTGCTGCAAGAAGATTATTAAAGCTAGTATAGTATGACTTTAAGAGCATTTTTTCTATAACTATTCTAATATATTTCAATAATAAAATATTGCTGATCTCAGTATTGGGATAATATATATCAGTTTGGTTCAACCTTACCTAACAGAATCAAAAATGGATAAGCTAGATTTTATTTCAATAATAATCTTACTGATCAAGTTTGCAATTAATCTGTGGCTTAGAGACTTAATGCTATTGTAAAAAATATGACATAGCTGTGGCAACTCGTAAGTTATATTACAACACATTACAACAGAAGAGTTTTGTAAAATAAACAATAAATATAAGCTGACCAAATGAATTTTCATGTAAATTTCATTAAAAAAAGCACTAATATTAGAAATGTAAGAATACAGTAGCCTAAATCTGCCAAGAATAGTATGTAGCCTAAAACTAAAATTAATAATTAATTTTCAGCTGTTTTTTTTTTTTTTTTTTTTGTTTTTTTTTTGTTGACTATTGTACTGTCGGTAACAAAAGTATTCGAACACTAACAAAAGTTCCTATATAAAAAAAAGTAGAGTTAATACTGTTTTGTTAAATAAATCCTTGTCGAATCATGTTCTTAGTCAATGTATAAGAACATGATTCGACAAGGATTTATTTAACAAAACAGTATTAACTCTACTTTTTTTTTATATAGGAATTTTTGCTAGTGTTCGGATACTTTTGTCACCGACTGTATATTATAAAATCCGAGAAAAAAATGTAGAAAATTTTTTTTCCACTGTTATTATTTATTATTATTACGTATTAAAAAAAATTAATAATAATAAATCGGTTTGTGATTTTGTTAAATCTACAGGATTTTTTACGAAAGTGTGGACCAAGAGCTCTCTTCACCTTAGCAAGGCCCTATGTTTATTCTGATATTATTTTAACACTTAAAACTTAATACATAAAATAATTACCTATATGTATCATTCGTAAGTTTAATAATTATGTTATAAATACGGGATGAGTGATTAGTTTCGAAGAAAAGGGCCTCGTAAATTTTTTTTCACCGGACCTCACTTTCCCAAGGGACATTTCTGCTCTCTATGATCTATAGAACACATATTTGAAGTTTCATTCGGATCCAAACATTAGAACCGGAGCTGACAGCCTCTGAATATCGTCAGTTTAATTGTAACCACTCTGTATACGATTTTTTATGTGTTACATTTATAATCAAAAGAGTAAATTTATTTTTCTCAAAAATCGAAAAATCTTAAGCATGAAAATGCAACTCACTAGAATAGTATTAATATAGATATTTTGTTTTATAGAAACATAAATTATATTTAATAAAGATAAAGATGAAACAAGTCCTTCTGGATCTGTCGGAAAAGTAAATTGCTTTCCTTTTTTCTTTTCAAGTGTTCACCAATTTGAAACTAGATAAAGAATCGAGTAGATTAATAAACATTTTTGATACCTTGATATGTGCAGTGTACGTACAAAGTTTTTAGTAATTCGAGTCTGAATACGTTTTCATGTAAGTTTGAAATTTTAAGTTGTCGCGACTTGGAAAAAAGGATCGGATAAAATTGGCCAATGATTTTTTTTTTCCAAGGTATTTCTAAGATAAGTCAACTGTCCAAATTTGGTTCGAACTAATTCAATATTTCAAAAGATATCGTGATGACAAAATTTCAAGTAAAGCATTTGTAAGATAAGTCCACTGTATAACTTTGGTATGAATTTGGTAAGTTATTTTGATGACAAATCTACTGTTGTATAAATGTATATATATGCATAGAGAGAGAGAGACTAAGTAATTACAATAGGTTAATTTCTAAAGAAATCAACCTAAAAATAGTATTGAATAAGCTACCTACCTAAGAAAGTCTTCAGAATATGCTTTCTTCTTTTTTGATCGAACACAGCAAGGGCAAAATGTAGCACAAAAGTTATTCTTCAAGCATTCCACAGTCCAATTAAAAATTTCCTCGTACCAAGGATACTTGGGTCTTTCTCCCTTATGTATTCTCAGTGCATTTTCCTTGGCTAACATTAACCTCTTTGCAGCCCTCTTAAGTTTAAAGGCTTTCAATATAATCAATGGTCCTGGCATCTTGGAGAAAAGGTTCTTTATTTAATAAAAATAAGTAAATAATATTTTACTTTAAAGAAGGACAAAATGTAAATATTAGTAATGAAATCAAGGGTATTAGCAATCATAATTTTGAATGTAACTTTTTTTTTCCTAAGTGTTTTAACTCATATAATATTTGAAAACAAAGCTACGTACAATTTCGTAACCCGGACTTAAACAGTAAATGGCCAAATATTATTTCAGTTGGCATTATTGACATAATAGCAATCTTTCTTGATTTTCTTTAACTGCTTGAAAACATTCTAAATGACGTTAGAAATTTTAGCTCTTCAAATGAAGTAACGAAGAGGGAACTTGAATTTATTTAGCATTTCTTTCTTTCTTTATTTTATTTAAAAAAAAAAAAAAAGATTACATATAAATGTGAACGTATTTCCATTTGTCCGCTATACATATCCACATCGTTTGACGGATATGGGATTCGAAAAAAATTGGCACACATGTTCTTTAGAATCTGAAATGTGTCACTACGCTATTAAAAGTTGCTCAACATCCTTAAAAAGATTGAAATCAGAAGTGGAAAAAGTCTACTCTTGTACATGTTCGAAATCGCTTGAACTTGAAACTTCATAATTAGTATGAACATTTTTCATTCAATTCTTTAATTTAATTCAAATTCTTTCTAATTATTAAATTTTTTTGCCTCTTTTATCCTTACTATATCACTTAGTTTTACTCCCTTGTACGAAGTAAAAGGAACTTTTGTAAAACCGACTTACGAAATGGATGTTGTACACTGAAAAAAATATATATAATACCGCCTTCACCTAGAAAGAATAAGGAATCTTTTTCTGAATCCTTAAACTAGAAAATAGATTCTTGAGCTAGGCGCATAATGTAAGCCAATGAACTGAATAGACGAAATGGTAAAAAATTTATAGTCTATACATTTCTAGATGGTGAAACAACACTGTTAAGTAGTCAGATACCTTCCTTTCTCTTCCCCATGTAATCCAATGGGATTTTTGTTGCTTTGTATTTTCCGGATATCTCGCTCAAAAATAAAGTTTTTCGAATTCTGTTTTTTAATTCCATTCTTTGAACATGCTACTTTTTCTCTTACTAAGCAATTTTTTTTTAAATAAATTTCAATATTTTATTTCATTAAGCAAACTTAAGAATATAATTTTCAATCTTAAAAAGAAATATTTAAATTGTATTTTTTTTTTTTTTTTTTTTTTTTTTTTAATCCGCGATTGTAATGAAATGCTCTCCCTCTGGTGGGCTAAGGTGAAATTACAATTAACATGCATAGCTTTCGAATTCATCTAGACGCCATTGCTGGCCGATATTTAGTTTCACATATATTTATTGAATAAAAATGAATAAATCCGGTAAAAAAGATAACACTTACTGTCGTGTGCCACAGTGTACTGTGCAACCGCGAAAAGATGGCATTCGACCTTGGAATAGTTCATTTTGAAGAAGGGGTGGCCGAATGGAATGCAAATGATGCTTGGCGGCAGTTCTTTTCGCCAAATAATTCTTTGACTTACCAGCTTCTTTGGCACCTATACGAGCAGTCAAAGTATCTATTGTTGCTAATTAAATAGGAAATTGCTAAATTTTTGTCAATTTAAATATTGTTTTAATTATTTCGTATAATTTTTTTTATCAGATATGCAGAAAATCGATAAAACAAAATAGCTTTATACATTGCTTATCATTTGTATTCACATGTATGTTTATTTCTAGTATTTACATGAATTGAATCCCTAAAATTTACTCGTTTAGATTTTAACTTCTCGAAGTATACGTAAAACAGTTCCCTTTCTTTTCTTTTCTTTTTTCTTTCTTTTTTTTTTTTTTTTTTTTTTGTAAATATTCACTATCATGATTAGTTCAATTATTTAAATCTAAAAATATATCATAATTGAATGTTTTGTAAATATTATCTATCGTGATTAATTAAATTTCTTCCTTTCTACTTTTACTACAACCATTATATGATTATGTCATGTTATTTAATGACAATTACAATAATTTAATGTTTATTTTATCAAAACTGTAATGGTATTAATCATGGTTTCTTTTATTTCATAAATTGTACAAATGAACTTTTTAAAAGTTTAATTAAGTTACTTCTTTCATCCCTTTCTGCTGATAATGATTGTACTTAAAGATTACTTCTCGGAAACCATTAAGATTACTTTATTTTAAAAAATCAAAATTTCTTTTTGAATGTTATTTGATCGCCGAAACATTAAAATTTGTAAACAATAGTACCTCCGAACACTTCTTTTAAATAGTAATTAAAAATACCTCCAAACATTAAGTTTATCTACAACTTCAAATTATAATTTCACACTGAGAAACGGGCTAACAACGCCAAATCTGGAAGCCACTCTACTCTGTGTTACCATGAAAACACAACCTCTAACCTTATTTCATTAATGGAATCATCTGAAAGCACGTGATTCGCGTGCCAAGTTATCGCAGTTGTACAATAACTCCAAGAATAAAAAAATCCAGAATTAAGCTTCCATTTATTTCCAAATGACAAACTTAAAATTTCAGTTGCTTTGGCTAATGGAAGTAAAAAATTAATCAGATGATTTGAAACTAATATTTGTTCAGCTTCAGTTAAAAATCTACTTCCGATCGAACGTTGAATAAACTGAAATATTTTTTTCAAAAACCATCATTTTCCATGATGTAATGGCGGAGAAATTATAGCACGAATATTAAGTAGTAACACATACCCAAGTAGCACAGGAACGTTCTGTGAACGTCTAATAACGGTTTCAATAGTTCAAACACCGTGTTTCGTGTCAAAAGAACGTTCTAAAACACGTTCAGAAATAGTATTATTTAGAACGTTCTGAAAATGTTTGATTTGTACCATCTATAAAACGTACAATTCTAGTTCTATATAGAACGTTCAAGTGTGACACCGTCATAACACGTTCTGTAACAGTGTAATTATAACGAATATGACAAAATGACTTTTTAGTACTATTGGTTGGGAAACTAGGTTAACCTTTAAAATTTTTGACTTCAGCTTTTGATTTTTTTACACGTTTTGTGGCGTGAGGAATCCGGAAGTCAAAAGGTTGGTATGGTATCTGTTAATGTGTATCGGCACCTATTAGTGTGATAGCCCGTTAGTTCATGTACACGATATCTCAAGAACAAATGATTGCAGAGAGATCGGACCAGTTTTAAAATATCAATTATGATATTGATAAGAATCTTATTGAGAGATTTGCAACATTCTAATTTAAAAACTTCGTAAGTTATTCGAAATTTATAATTTTTAGCATGATAGAGAATAGAGCATTTTTTACATTTTCAGTTTAACGTTTTGTTAGCACGTCAGTAAAGAATGCTTCCCAATAATCAGTACGGGTGAGGTGAAAAAAAATTACAAAATTTTAAACTCATGGAAAAATTTTGTGGATTTTGTATTTCAGGAATCAATGTATGGAATTCGACCAAACTTGTTACAATATTAGATCTTGCCCTAAATTGGAGTTTATTTGAATTTCATTTGGGATATATCGCCCGATAGATTACGGTGCTATGCAATGAAACCCTCCATTTATGGGACGGCTATATCTCAGCTTCTATAGTGTACAAATGTATTAAACATGATATATTGGCATATATCATCATATCCTCTGCTAATACAATTTGGATGTATACATTGTCCAACAGGTGGCGTTGCTAATCTGCAATTTAATCATTTTAACTGAAAGGCAATATTTTAACTCTTGTGATTTAACAATAAATTTTGTGATACACTGAAGTTATAAGTGAAATCGATTTTATGTAAAGCTTTACTGGTCCATTTTGGATGCACATCGGCCAACAGGTGGCGTCGCTATGTTGCAATTTAATCTCATAACAGAAACGAAATATCTCAACTTCTGTGATTTATAAATATTGTAAATTTGGTAAATGAAATTAATATTACGTAAAACTCTACAGATTGCCTTTGGGTGCATATCGGACGACAGGTGGCACTGCCACGTTCCAATATTTTCCATTCACAGAAAGGCTATCTATCAGCTTCTGTAATATATATACTCACCAAACCTTCTGCGTGACATACATTTGATATATAATATTGATTCAATTTGGCTGTATAACGAGTAATAGTCAAACAGTTTTTTTTTTATTATTATCATTCATAGGACATTGTTTTTTCCCCTAGGAATAAGTATGCATCATCCCTGGGGGATGGGGGAAGGGTGGATAAAAATTTTCACTATAATTATCTTTCAAAAGAATTCGATATCACCTTTAAAACGAATAATTGAAACATCGTTTTCTGATGATTTAAAACAAATTTACCGTTTTTTTTTTTTTTTTTTTTTTTTTTTTTTTTTTCATTTGTAATAATAATAAACCCTTAGAAAAATACATTTTCTAAGATCTTCTATACAGCATAAAAATGATTGTCTTCTGTCATGAAAATCTATGCATTCCCCAGACCCAAAGTTTAGATACAAAAAGCTAATCACGGATGTTATTGAATAAGTAATATAGTGCTTTACGCGAGTTTCAAAGAAAATCACGGGAAAACTCCGAAAACCTAAGTCGACGAGCGTGACCAGGAATCGAAGCCAACACTTCCCGTCTGTAAGGTTCGAGAGTAGGACCTCGCGGTCAATACTCATCGGGAAGTTACAGAATGAGTTTTTTTCTTCTTTTCTTTAAGCATAATTTTAAACTTTTATTATATTTTATTTATGATTCTATTTAAGTTTAAATGTTACTGATAAATTATCAATATTGATAATGTTGTTAAATCGTTACTCTGTTTGATTGTTCTTATTTTATTTTATTTATTTTCACTGAATATTTTATTCCATACTAAAATATACACTAAAACAAAATATGCTTTTCCGTTTAATTCGAGATTTTAAAATGGAAAAATAAAGTGATCTCATAAGTTTTTCAAATACTTTATAAAAATTTAAATAATTGTTTAACTCAGCTCCATTTTTCCTTAAAATATTGACACTTTGTATTTCCTACAGCTATAAATGCTTAATAAATTTATGTTTCAAACGTTGAACTTTGAAACATGATTATTCCGGATGTAACAAGGGAAGAGCAGATGAAACTGACATCTGTGGATTGCATTTATTTAATTCTCGCTGACCGAGCAAATTCAAAGGTCTTGGGAATGTCGTGCCGTTATGTGAAGCGGTAATTTTAAAACGTGTAATGTAATCTGTTTTGTTCAGTTTTCGCGTTATAATGACTTGGATAAGCTTTAGAAAAGGTAAAAATGTAATATTTTTAACCTGTAATAGTCTCCATTTTCTAGTTATTAAAGTCTTATTTTAATATCAATTAAACAATCATTTTCATATCTGCGTAAGTTCTTATGCCTATCATTTGATACTTGTAAGTAGCATTGTATCGCAGAAAAAACTGCTCCTGTTACAGAAAACCGCTTAGAAATTATGGATTCATTTTATTAATTCAGTCTTCTGAGATGGAAATTGTTAAATTGACTATTTTTGGTTATTATGCTTCTGAATGAAGTAACATAAAGAATTTAAAAGATGAGAGCTAATTTTAAGTGAATGCCCTTCCAGACTGGTCATTATGTATTTTAAAATGCTAGTTGGAAGGGTGTTTTCTTGGAGAAATTCTTATGAAGAAAATGAGGAAGGTATGTAATTCTTTTTTTTCTTTTCTTTTCTTTTTAAATTCTGAAGTATTTATTTAATGTTTATATGATAATATATATACAATCTAGGTTATGCAAATTGCATATTTTTAAAATAATATCCTAAGTTTCACCGACTTACAATTTTAAATATCTCTTTACTATTATTTATTAAATTAAATATATGAAATTGTTTAACTGCATAATAAAACAAAGATTCAATTCAATTTTGTTCCACATCTTTATAAAAAAAGATATTCTGCTTAAAAAAAAGGACGATTTACTATATTATTTATTAATACTAATAATATTTACATTTATCAATTATTTAATATGCCATGATCGCATAATTACATCAAATGAGGTAAAAATTGCGTTGACTCAATTTAAAGAAATTTAAACATTTAAAAAATACCAATTACATTGCCATGTGGAATAAATTTAAATACCTGCAAACATCATTGTTGTAAACTGCTGCTGTAAACTGAAAATATGTATGCACACATGCACTGAAATTTAAAAATATGAAGTATGTTAAATATTTTAGAAAAATATTATGATTAAATATATATATATATGTATTTAAGTATTTGGACATTTTAAAAATTTCCTCCTTCTAACTAATTTTTAATTTTTTGTTTCAATTTCTTATTATTATAAATTAACAATATATTCTAAACTCAATTATATATTATTTTAGCGGTGTATTGGTACATTCATTTTTGAAATTATTTTTATGTTGAAATATTAAAACTTTCTATAAACTTCAGCATTCAAATATATTTATAAACTATCCATGGACTTACAAAGTAGTACCCAGAAATGTTTAGAATATACAGGGTGCAAAGTCGAGAGCAGGCCTTTATTTGGGCAACAATTGGTCTCAAACGTCCTCCAATAAGAAAATGTATTTAAAAAAAAAAATGTAAGAATTCATTATATGACATGTTTAAATTTAAAAAATCAATTTACTAAAAATCACAAAAACTGATAATTTTTATACAATTTTCATGACACTAATAGTGTAAGTTGAGTTCTAACCTAAAAAATATAACACAAAAAGTTTCACTTTTGTGCACCCAAAATTGTCTGAGATAGTTAGTTTCAAAATTTAGGATTATTTCGCATTTTCTCGGGCTTTATTAAAAAGTCAATGAAAAATTCTTTAATAAACCCAGGGAAAATGCAAACAAAGTCCAATTAGGATTTTTAAACCGATCCCTTATTGAAGGCTGAAATATGTTAGAAAAACCAAACTTTAAATATCATGTTCCATTTTGGGAGAATAGAAATGAAACTGTTTGTTAGGATGAGTGTCAGTTTTCTAAATATGATTATAGGGATCTGGGACTATGTAAAAATTTAGTTTTTGCAATTTTGAAAAAATAGATATTTTAAATTTAAACATGTTATACCACAAATGCTCATATTCTTTAAAACATTTTGTAACTGAAACTATATATTTGCGACCAATAGTTGCGGAGATAAAGGTATTCTCGTCACAATGCTTTGCACCCTGTATTAAAAAAAAAAAAAAAAAAAAAAACACGTATATATATATATATATATATATATATATGTATGTATGTATAAATGAATTTTTAATCTTAGTTAAAGCCAAGCAACAGATATAAGATCCCTGAAACCACATAGGTCAATGAGAAGAAAATTACAACAAATTTAAATAACCTGGGGAGACTGATTGTGATTTATTGAAACATTTATATTTTATTTATTGATTTTTATTTTATTTAACTTCAGTCTAATCTTAAATTTATTCCTATATTGTTAGTTGCAATTTTAATAATTTTGCCGGTGCGTAAAAACCACATGAAACTCAAATCAAAAGATACAAACAAGCAACGAGGAAATAAAAAATTAAGACAGCATTTTAAACATTTTTTGTAGGAAAAGCTTAGAATGGTAGAGAAAAAAAAAAAAAAAAAAAAAAAAACTCGTCAAGGGTGACCCTTTTCGTCGTTGAGCACCAATATACGATTTCGTTCGTTAGCAGCTATAATAGCAAATTGCTAGCGGGCACCCTATCGTACAAGAAATTAATTGAAGTTAGAAATGAAGAATAAATTGGAATAAATTATTTACTTCAAGAAATCAGAGAATCAAACAGAAAACAACCATGAAAAACAAACATTAATCATAGGATGACGCATTCGGAATCACAAGGATTAAAACAAGCAAAATAAATCAAGAGTTTAGTTGTATATAGCAGATGAAGAATAATGATACAACACAGCAACAGGGATATAAATTACTTTTTTTTAAATTCAAATATTGTTTGAGAAATTTTAACATACTTACTATTCCTTTAATTTCAACGTATATGCATGAAAAATTCCATATTTTATGACTGTAATTCCCAAAAAGTGTCATAACGTGCCTATATCCCTTTAAAAAATTCCTTAAATTTTTGCATTTTTAAAAAATTTCTTTTTTCCCCTAATCTGAAGATAATGGCGTTATAGTATTAATTAAGAAACTTTGAATAAACACCATAAAATGCAAGAACTCGCAACTGCTACAAACAAAGCACGGCTGCTACAAACAAAGCGGCAACGCATTCCACACACTCAACGTGCTTGTTTGCAGCTCTCGTGCCTACAATGTTCGCCTGATGAAGGGTTGTGTCTTCTTTTGACCCGAAACAGTTGGTGCGAGTTCTCGCATTTTATGGTGTTTATTCAAAGTTTTGTAATTAATACTATAACTTCATTATCTACAGATTAGGGAAAAAAAAGAAATTTTTAAAAAATGCAAAAATTTAAGAAATTTTTTAAGGTATAAAGAGACGTTATGACACTTTTTGGGGAGAGCTGTCATAGAATATAGAATTTTTGATGCATATACGTTGAAATTAAAAGAATAGTAAGTATGTTAAAATTTCTCAAACATTATTTGAATTGAAAAAAAAAGTAATTCATATCCCTGTTCATGTGTTGTATCATTATTCGTCATCAGCTATGTAATTTTTACTTCTAAACGCTCGTACTGAGGGGATTTTTTTATAATGACGTCACATTTTTTTTTTTTTTTTTTTTTTAACTACACTATTTTAGAACGTTTACAGTACGTTTTCTGGAACGTTCTGAAAATGTGTATAACGTTTTGAAAACGTTCTAAAAACGTTTAGAACGTTCTGAGACCGTATACATAGAACGTTCTCAGAACGCTTCTATAACACCGATGGTGATAGTTACACGTTCATTGAACGTTCTCTGAACCGTACTATTGTACGTCTTCAAGATGGACAGATAGACGTCTATAACACGTTCAAAGTGAACGTTCTTAGAACGTGTTTGCAGAACAATTTTTGAACGTTCAGAGAACGTTTCGGTGCTGCTTGGGTATAGAACAAAAATTAATACACGTGGTCATTATATTTACTAACAACAGAAACTGAAAAAGCGCCATCTATCGATCATTGCAAACGCGGATTGCTTAGTAAGAAAAAAAATGGCATGTTCAAAGAATGGAATAAAAAAAACAGAATTCGAAAAACTTTATTTTTGAGCGAGATATCCGGAAAATACAAAGCAGCAAAAATCGCATTGGATTACATGGGGAAGGAGAAAGGAAGGTACCTGACTACTGGGGACTCTTAAAAATAGTTTCTCAAAAATGAGCAAAATTGTCTCAAAATAGCTCTGAAACAATATATACTTAAATTTGAAAATACTATGTACTCCTTATTAAGTATATTGACATGCTTAAAAATGGGTTGACCACTATGAATACCAGTATCCCCATTTTTGAGCATGTGAATATACTCAAAAATGAGTACATGAGTTTTCAAATTTAAGTATATATTGTTTTGGAGCTATTTTGAGGCAATTTTGCTCATTTTTGAAAAACCATTTTTAACCAGTGAATATTATGTATTCTTTGTATTGTGAGGAATTCTCGCTTGGTTTCCCAGATTTGGGTCATAAACCAAGATTTATGGTTACAAAAACTCGCCTCTTGAGTTTGCATTTATTTGCAGTGATTTTTAAATAAGTTTGACCCCTCTATAATATGGACAAACGCTCTAGAATTCTAAAAAGGGTTTCTACAACTCGCTTTGAAAGGGGCTAGAATTTATGAGGATGACATGGAACTATTTTTACTAGAGCCAGAATTTATTTTCTAGATGTCAGTCACATGATTTTTTCTCAGTGTATCTCGCATAACTCTAAAACAATTTGACGTAGGAATTAAAATTTTATGTGTGAGACTGTGTTGTATCATATTGTTACAAAATTGTAAGTAATTGTGTTTATTTTTGTATAAATTCTTTCCAAGAGGCTTAGTAAGTTGATAAAGTGCTAAGTTTTTGCATTTCTAGTCGTTTTAGCGTTAAAATAGCCTTATTTTCCCTTAAAAACGCATTAAAAAGCTCCAAATAAGGCAGGTAATGGATTTGGCGACTTTTTCTCTCCTTGGAGATTTTTTTGGGTGACCTTGGCGAGAAAATCCTTATTAGGGATATACCAAATATGGAAGCTCTAATCTCATGGCTGGTGAGATACGGAAATTTCTGGAATTTTCCACACTTTTCTACAGGAGTATATAAGGGACGTTTCTTCGCCAAGGCTGATTCAGTTCTCAGCCAGCTTCCGCCAATGCTTGCATTGTTTTGAGCCTCTTTGAAAGAGACTTTCTTTATGTGTTATTGCTATACAGTTTGTACTGTGAATTTGCTATTGACAGCTGTTGTTTAAGCTGTGTTTACTGGTTGAATTGAAGCTGATACTTGGTTTATAGATCTGTATTTTTCTGGAACTTTCTGTGAATAAATTACTGAATTTTTGTAAATTTCGCCTTTCATTCTTGGACAACTCACGAACCCCCAAGTACGCCAACAGTATATTTGCACACCTCTAATTTTGGTTTTATTATAATTTCTCACTTTAAAATATCCGATTTTACATTTTTTTTTCCCCCGAGACATCTGTATGTGCGGATATCTAAGTGTATATACAAGATGGCCATAGTTAAACTTGTCCTATTCAGAGCACTCTGTAGCTGTAACTAAGATGTGGATTGAGTCAAATTTGTATATAGACATTTCAAAGGATGTGATCAAAGGTCCTGCAAAACATATTTTAAAAATTACCGCTCTGAGGGACATACATCAAAATACAAACAAGCTACGAATTTTAGTACAAACAATTTTATTTATTACAGATTTAATTGTTATTTTTTGCAAGTTATAGACTATTTATTGAAGGAGGTCATATATTTTTCAGTGTGGACCATATCATACTTGTAAAATCTACAGCCGATGAACAATGTATTCAACAACTGATCGCAGCTGGTCGTCAGTTATCCTCCGCACATTCAACGTTATACGGTCCTTCAAGTCAGCGAAAGTTACAGCACTCCTTTTTAAAAAACCAAACTCTTTAAATGGCCCCATAACCAAAAATCCCACAGATTAAGATCGGGGGACGAGCCGGCCAAGGACTGGAAAATGAATGGGTAACCACTCTGTCATCTGTAAAATTTTGCAACAAAAACCTTTGCAAAATGTAAGAATAACAGCTTTAAATGTCATACGGTTTGAAAATGTTAAAATAGACCACAGTTATTTATTGCAGAACTTTTCAAGCATTTTGACTGTGATGCACGGAGTATAAAGACAGGAGAAGAAGGTAACGCTAAAATTTTGTGATGTTGTTTTCCAATGTTTACAGATGGCGCCAGCGTACAATACTTCCTTCTCTCCAGCTTCCGTAATGTTATTCAATGGGGAAATGTCTCGTTTTAATTATTATTTTTACTTCCTTATACAAAGTATAAGGAAGTATAGTAATCCCGATTTGCGAAATGGATTTTGTATTTCAAATTGCTCGAAAACGAATGATCGCTGAATGTTGCCAATTTATACATGTGACTGTCATGATGTCTAGTTACACACCTGCAAGTGTCGTCTTAACACGAGCTCTCGTTTTAGAGACATAAAGGTTTTTACACGATTTTTCGTGACGTCTGTATGTGTGTGTGTGTGTCTGTGTGTGTGTATGTCGCATAACTCAAAAACGGTTGGACGTAGAAAGTTGCGAATTGGTACATAGGTTTGTTATAACATCTAGTTGTGCACCTCCCTTTTTGGACTTTGTATGATTTTCCGTTTTGGAGATATTTAGGAAAATTAGGTTCATAATGACAAAAATACATAGGTTTTGGCCATAATGTATCAAAAAACGGTATAGACAAATCTTGCAATCGATTTTTAACTAACTTCCCGACTAGTTAGATATTTGAAATTTTCAGGACAGCTCACAACACGGTGACAATACATTTTTCTAAAAATTTTAGTCAACTATTTCAAGTCCCGCTGCCTTCGGCAGCGCTTATATGATTCGACAGAAAATTTATTTAACTAACTTCCCCGACTAGCTAGACATTTGAAACTTACAGACTAGATCAGAACACAGTGAAAATAATTTTTTTTAATACTTTTAGCCAACTGTGTAGGGTGCCTGCTGCCTTCGGCAGCATTACCAGTGCAAATCTTGGAATCGATTTTTAACTAACTTCCCGAGTAGCTAGACATTTAAAACGTCCGGAAAAGCTCAGAACACTGTGACAATGCATTTTTTAAATATTTTTAGTCAATTGTTTCGGGTCACTGCTGCCTGCGGCAGCGTTTAAATGGTTCAACAGAAAATTTATTTAACTAACTTCCCGACTAGCTAGACACTTGAAACTTTCAGAATAGTTCAGAACACGGTGGATATGCATCGTTTTAATACTTTTAGCCAACTGTTTCAGGTCCCTGCTGCCTTCGGCAGCGTTTATATGGTTCAACAGAAAATTTATTTAACTAACTTCCCGACTAGCTAGACATTTGAAATTTCAGAATAGTTCAGAACACGGTGAAAATACCTTTTTTTAATACCTTTAGCCAATTTTTTCGGGTCCCTGCTGCCTTCGTCAGCGTTACCAGTACAAATCTTGCAATCGGTTTTTAACTAACTTTCAGAAAACCTCAGAACACGGTGATAATTCATTTTTTTTTTTTTTTTTTTTTTTTTTTAATATTTTTAGCCAACTGTTTCGGGTCCAGTGTCAATGTTTTTTAACATTATGTATATTTCTAAAAGTGTATAAGGAAGTCATGTGGTGCTCACATCAGATTTTTTAAATAATATCAAGCAGAAAAAATTTCGACTGAAAGCAAATTTCATTAAATAGGGTATTCTAAGCGACATGTTTTTTTTAAGAGCCATTTTATACTAATTTTACTTTGAAAGAGAACTTTTAAAAAATGACAATCCTTGTGAACCGAAGAATGGAGATCATTTGTATTGTGTCGTTTGAAAATGTAGATTATTATGGATATCTTATAGAGGTCTTATAATTTTTCATTATTAGTATATTTGACGTATAAAAAATGTAGTAAATAAGTTTCTAGCGATTTGATTTTTGCATTAATTTCCTTTTACCAACATCAAGCTTAGGATAATTCTTTGTTGAGAAAGTTTTTATTTTGAAACATCTGAATTATGCAGTTTTAAGCACTTACAAAAAAATTAAATTGCTTAAAATTAAAAATTTAAAATGTACTCCGACAAAATTCTATTGAAAACAACATTATATCCGCGCCGAGATAGGGAGTAATGACAAGTGGCGCCCTCAATATTTACCAAAAATTTACATCACAGTTTCGTAGATTTCTCCCATAGGACCTTCAACTCCTATTAATATTACTCCGTGCTGTGATGCTTGTTTGTATTTTGATGCCAATTTTTAAATTTGTGTTTATTTATTTATTTATTTATATTCTTTAACTTTATTTATTTATTTATATTCTTTTATTTTTATTTATTTATTTATTTTATTTTATTTATTTATTTTTTTTTTTTCAGATCCTGTGAGCGCATCCTTTGAAATGTCTATACTTCGACTCAATTCGCATTTTAGTCACAGCGACGAGTGTTCTGAATAGGTCACGTTTAATTATGGCCACCCTGTATGTATCTGGTATTATTTAAAAACGATAGGAGAGAGAACGTTGCAAATTTGAATGTAATTTTGTTATAACATCTAGTAGTGACACTTTTTGGTCATTATCTGACCCCCTCAGTTTAGAGATTTCAATAGAACTTACTAATTAGAGTCCATAATATTATCGTAAATGTTAAAACTCTTTTCCTTTATTAGAACTGTTGTTGGTGTGACATGTGAAAGCACGAGTAACATAATAACTTTTGACGGAGGTCGGCTTTGCAGAGATGAACGTAACGACATTCGTGGTGACACTGAAGAACAGATTTAGCGAAAAATAGTAGTTTAAAGTTGCCAGAATCTAAAAGCCTTTCTTCAATTTAAAATAAATTAACTAGACTTTTTGGTATAACGTACAGATATCTGGCCAAAGAGTATAGAAGGAGGCCATCTACACTAGAATGAATTCTATCGAACTTCGAGTTGTGCATTTTTTAATGAGAGTATGCAATAAGATGTTGATTACTGTTCTATTACAAGCGATATTTGTGCTCCACGATGTATATAACGCTATTTTTGTAACTTTTGTGGTTCATTCGATTGCTTCAGGAATATTCGTCGAATAAAGTATATTAATCGACTAGAGAACCTGTCGATTTATTTAAAAACTACTTACCACACAAATGTCGATGAAAATTTCAATGCTTTTGTAATACTATGTATAACGAAATGGGTGTTCAAGGAAATCACGTGGTGCCTCCGCTAGATTTTTATCAGGTGAACCCAGAAATACTAAGTATTGCGTCTAATCTTCTTAATAATAGAAGTCCAAGTTTTCTGAGACTAACGCTCGAATCTAAAGTCACAGCTACAAAAATGTATTGAAATAAAGAAAACGTTTTTTTTTTTTTTTTTTCCATTAATAAAATAATGAAAAAGAATGATTTAGCAAAGGGGGGTGTAGAGAAGAACGACGTTACAAACTGTATTGGAAAAAAATTAATTTTATACGTGATTTGAAACAAATGAAATAAGTCTAAAATATAATTTAAAATAATAGATGTAATGCTATGTAAGAACCGCTATTTGACATTTTGAGGTTTTCTTTCTCGACCCCCCTCTAAAAAACGCCAAATTATAGTCAAAACATTAAGTTAAATTAGAAGAATACACCTTTAAAAAAAGGTTAAAATTATTATTATATATATATATATATATATATATATATTTTTTTTTTTTTTTTTTTTTTTTTAAATAAATAATATTTAGAACTATAGACTGTTAGGCGGGTGAATGCTGAATAGTTTCAAATAAATTGTGATATTTGTTTATCATAATGGTGCTTTGTGTCTGTTCCAAAACGAAAATCTGATGTTGCCACAATTTAGAATACAGAATTAGAATACCAGAAAAGTATCAGCGTTCAGTTTTATGACTGATAAACTGGTTTTTGAATCCAGTCAATTATACAACACTTCAGTTCAATACTACTATTCACAATGTCAGCCAATCCTGGTACTATTTATTATTTGTTATGCCCCTACTAAGGTTAGCAATAAGTGTATATAAGCACAAGATAACTATTAACCTGAGATAACTTTCTTAATGATTTCAGAATACTTTTAATATCAGCTTCCTTTGCTACTGAGTAAAAGAACTTACATGAATTACACTAGTGGATCTGGAGATCAGGAGCCTCACCGTCCTTTTTGCATCCTACATTATTCAACAGGCCATTTTTATTTATTTCTTATTATATAATATATATATATATATATATATATATATATATATAGTGATTCGATTGACTTGCTACATAACCAGATACGTTCCTGAGGGGAGATGCCGCCCCCTCAACCCCTCCGCTGTATCTCTCTTTCTATACCTATCTGTATATCACATATGTGTATTCTTAATAACTGACAGTCTTGTATTATTTTCCTGAAATTAATAAATATTTGTACCAAATTTCATGCAAAAATATTACATAGCATATCGGAATTATTTTGTGTAACTCTGTAAACTAATTACAAATTCTATGCCCACGCTTTTCAACAGAAAAGACATGCTTTTAAAATTCTAATAAAGTTTCATTATATTTAATGGAATGTAACCATGTTAAAATACACTTTTAAGAACTACCGACTATACACCGTAATAGTACGAAATTATTTTATGTATCCCGGAAAAGTAGCCACAGTTATTATATACGCCAATTATAAGAATACACCTAATTAATTATAACGCATTTATTTTTCAAACTAATTTGACATCATTTGGATGATTACAGTGCGACATCGGAATTTTTTTGTGTAGTCCCATAAATAATTTATTTAGTCTATACATACCCTTTTTTAAGAGTAAACATGCTTTTAAACATCTTTACAATGTATGTTAATTCCATTATGTTCAATGCAGCATAAACACATTAAAGTGCGCTCAAATAAAACATTGTCCATAGACTCTAATGTCTAGAAGTTCTTTTGTGTGTCTCTTGTAAACGAACCATAAACGTTGTATACACCAGTAAAAACTATTCAGTTTATTCTACGTTTTTCATGAGTAATTGTTCAAAATTTGACATGATTTGGATGATTACGTGACATTGTCAGAACACTTTTGTAAAGTCCTGTGCATTAATTAGGAAGCCTAAGAGCACATATCTTCTGCAGAAAACATAAGTTTAAGCATCTCCCTCATGTAAGATAATCCCTAATTTTGTCTATTGCAAAATAATGATGTTAAAATGCGTTTAAACGAAATTCACCCATATGCCGTAATGATAAGAATTTTGGCGTGTCCCTGTACACAATTCATAAACAATATAGACATAAAAATTATACGGCTAATTCTATACAAAGCCTGAACATGTGTGCCAATTTGCAAGTCAATTGGAGGATTTTTGCAGCTGTTATTGCGGTGCATACAAATTCTGCCCATAGGCCGTAACGATAAGAAAAATTCTGGTGTGCCCTGTACACGAACTACAAATGGAATACACACCCAAAACTATACAGATAATTACATGTGACTCATAAACATGTATACCAAATTGCAAGTCAATAGCGTGATTTATGAGTGCGCTATCGCGGTACATGCAAATTATTCCCATAGGCCGTAATGATAAGAAAAACTTTGGTGTGACCCTGTACGCGAACTACAAATGGAATATACACCAAAAACTATACAGATAATTCCATGTAGTTCATGAACAATTGTACCAAATTTCAAGACAATAGCCGGAGTTCTGCGGTCGCTATTACGAGACAAAGACAGACAGACACACAGACGAAACCCAAAATCTTTTCGAGTCTCCACAGGGAGGCAATTACGTATTTTCCCCCTTGTCTTCTGATTAAAAAACTAGTATGTTGTGGCCACCACAAGACTTTCTTCTATATTTTCCTATACATATTCAATCAGTAACAATATAAAAAAAATACGATTTTTTTTTCAAAGTTTTTTTTTTTTTTTTTGTTAAAAGTAAAAAAAATCGATAACTTTATTTTAAATTATCACAGATTTATAGTTCAATTCGTTTTAAAGGTATTGACGAGATCTTTCGAATGATACCCATCTTCAACATTTAACCCCCCCTCCCCCCAGGGGGGGAAGCGATGACCCCCCATGCACAAAATTTTTTTCCTAGTTACGTACTACTATTATCAATAATTCATATTAATTTTACAATCACAAGTGTAAAATAACTCTCATTATGCACATTTATACGAATTTTTGTCCTATACTGCCATGTTAAAAATTTAGATAAAATGCTATCACAGCGCCACCTAGTGAGCTATTGATCCCCAAATATAATCAGCACCAGTTTATGTCGGGGACCAACTAAATACCAAGTTTGGTAAAATTTCGTTTAAAAAAAAAAAAAAGTTTTTTTTTCTGTTTTCTTTCGTTAAAAGTAAAAAAAATCGATAACTTTGTTTTAAATTATCACAGATTTATAGTGCAACCATTCGTTTTAAAGGTATTGACGAGACCTTTCGAAAGATATCCATCTTGAAACTTTGCCCCCCCCGGTGGGGGGGGGGGGAACCGATGCCCCCACATGCACAAAATTTTTTTCCTAGTTACATACTACTATTATCAACGAGATATTTCGAAAGATACCCATTGTGAAAATTTACCCCCCCTGGGGGGTATTTTCCCCCTAGGGGGGAAGCGATGCCCCCCCCATGCACAAAATTTTTTTCCTAGTTACATACTACTATTATCAATAATTCATATAAATTTTACAATCACAAGTTTAAAATAACTCTTATTATGCACATTTATACGAATTTTTGTCCTATACTGCCATGATAAAAATTTATATAAAATGCTATCACAGCGCCACCTGTTGAGCTATTGATCCCCAAATGTAATCAGCACCAGTTTATGTCGGGGACCAACTAAATACCAAGTTTGGTAAAATTTCGTTTAAAAAAAATATATATATACGATTTTTTTTCGTTAAAAGTAAAAAAATCGATAACTTTGTTTTAAATTATCACAGATTTATGGTTCAATCATTCGTTTTAAAGGTATTGACGAGACCTTTCGAAAGATACCCATCTTGAAACTTTGCCCCCCCCCCGGGTGAGTACTTCCCCCCCGGGTGGGTACTTCCCCCCAGGGGGGGGACCGATGCCCCCACATGCACAAAATTTTTTTCCTAGTTAACTACTACTATTATCAATAATTCATATTAATTCTACAATCACAAGTTTAAAATAACTCTCATTATGCCCATTTATACGGAATTTTGTCCTATGCTGCCATGTTAAAAATTTGCATAAAATGCGATCACAGCGCCACCTGTTGAGCTATTGATCCCCAAATCTAATCAGCACCAGTTCATGTCAGGGTGTAACTAAATACCAAGTTTGGTTAAATTTCATTCATTGGTTCGTGAGATACAGTGTCCACAAAAAAATGATACAGACAGACAGACATTTTCTAAAAACTATCAATTCGTGTTCAGGACACCCCAAAACGTGTAGATCCGTCAAAAAACGGAGGTCGAAAATTTTCGCGAATCCAATACTTTCTCTATATTACATATAGAAGAAAGTAAAAAAGTAAATATACATAAAATCAAACAAAGGGAATACACACCTAAAAGTATACAGCTAATGCCGCTAGGCTGATGAATTTGTGTACCAAATATACGTACCGCTATTGTGGTACGTACAAATTCTTCCAATAGGCCGTAATGATAAGAAACGTTTGGCGTGTCCCTGTACACGAACTACAAATGGAATGCACACTCAATACTATACAGCTTATTCCGTCGGGCTCATGAACATGTGTACCAAATTTCAAGTCAATAGCGGGATTTTTACAGCTGCTATCGCGCGACAGACAAACACACAGGCAGACGGAACCCAAAATCTTTTTGAGGCTTAATATGAAGGCCTCCACTGACGTTTCGGCAGTAATGTTGACTATGTATGTGAATACCACAGTTGATTGAAATAATTTTAATATAAAAAGTCATGTTCTAAAAATTTTTATTCAGAAACCAAAAACGATAGCTGGCTATGAGAAACTTTTTGAAACAGACGGAAATGTATTTGTTTCACAAAAAAAAAAAAGATTAAAAAAAGATTAATAATTTTTTCCATTCATATAAAAGATTTTTTATGGATTTGGCGAATTATTTTTTTTCAAAAGCGAAAGGTGACTGGGCCAAGACAGTTTTCGCTTTTGCAGTAAATCCATCGATAATTTGTTGTTTAAATGGTCGAACTTAAGCTAATCATTCATTGTCATATATCAATTATGGAGTTAAATGAATACTTAAAATTTCACCCGTAGGATTACCTCTGTCGTAGAACATATGAAAAAGAAAGTTTCTAGTTTTCATAGGAACGAATCCTGCTAATCATACATTGACCAAATAGCTCGATTGTTATAGCGTTGGGACGTTAACCCAAAGTCCCCTGTTTCTTGACCTGGTCACATTCCTACCTCCCTTGTAAAAAAAAAAAAAAAAAAAAAAAAAAAAAAGATTAAAAAAAGATTAATAATTTTTTCCATTCATATAAAAGATTTTTTATGGATTTGGCGAATTATTTTTTTTCAAAAGCGAAAGGTGACTGGGCCAAGACAGTTTTCGCTTTTGCAGTAAATCCATCGATAATTTGTTGTTTAAATGGTCGAACTTAAGCTAATCATTCATTGTCATATATCAATTATGGAGTTAAATGAATACTTAAAATTTCACCCGTAGGATTACCTCTGTCGTAGAACATATGAAAAAGAAAGTTTCTAGTTTTCATAGGAACGAATCCTGCTAATCATACATTGACCAAATAGCTCGATTGTTATAGCGTTGGGACGTTAACCCAAAGTCCCCTGTTTCTTGACCTGGTCACATTCCTACCTCCCTTGTAAAAAAAAAAAAAAAAAAAAAAAAAAAAAAAATCCAAATCCACCAAAAATCTATAACGCTGACAATTTTTTTTCCCCCAATTTAGATGAAACTATTCTGTAAAGACAACAGAATGTAATGAAAGGGCAGATATAATAAGCACTAAATATGGCTTTTAATTTAACAAAAAAATGTGTTGCCATTTAATATTTTATGTCCACTTATATTTTGACTTTTCATTCTAATCCGCGTTTGTAATGATCGATAGATGGCGCTCTCTGAACACTGCAGTTGTTAGTAAATATAACAGCCACGTGTAATTATTATTCTTTCTCCGCCATTTCATCATGGAAAGTCGATTGCATAATATGAGGATATGCCGTGGTGTGATAATTTCACCTTAGCCCACCAGAGGGCGAGCATTTCATTACAATCGCGGATAGCACTAACTGATATTTTTTTAACGGATTTGCTATTCGGAAGGATTATTTTGATAAACAGCTGAATGCTTTGATGTCCATGTACGAAGAGAGAGACAAGCTCGAAAAACATATTGGTGGATTGTTGACGAAGAAGAAAAAGATAATTTATTTGAACAGTTGACGTGCCTACAAAACAAAAACCCAGAAAAAAGATTATTATAGTCATTGTACTATAAACGATAATTTATATATATGTTACTGTTAAAGCATGAAATCCGTTATTTCATAGAATAACTAGGTATTTCATGAAATAACTAGACAAGTCAGTTAAAGTATATAATATTATTGAATTCTACGATTTAACTAGGTATTCTATAGAATAACGATTACTTGATCGTTAAAGTATGAAATGATTATGCATAATCCCCTAAATTTTGGGGAATGTGATTAATTATTCAATATTTACCACATTTACCGGTTATTTTAGCAGTAGTACTGCAGCACAAAGTTTTGCATATTTTTCAGACACATGCACTTTGAGATAGAAGTAGCCACAGTGATTTTTTTTTTCATGCACGCAAAGCGTACAGACGTTCGAAATACTGGCTGCTGCAGTACAAAATTGTGCGTACATTTCAGATTCATGCATCTTGAGATAGGGGTGTCCAGTGATATTTTTTTTTGTTGTTTGTTTTCATGTACGCAAAGCATACAGACGTTCGAAATACTGGCTGCTGCAGTACAAAATTGTGCATATGTTTCAGATTCATGCATCTTGAGATAGGGGTATCCAGTGATGATTTTTTTTTTCATGTACGCAAAGCGTACAGACGTTCGAAATACTGGCTGCTGCAGTACAAAATTGTGCATATATTTCAGATTCATGCATTTTGAGTTACAAAAGTTTACTTAAAATGCCTGAAATTAAAAAAATATGCAAAATTTTATACTGCAGCAGCCAGTATCACGCATGTCTGTAAGCTTTGCGTACATGAAAACAGAAAAAAAAGTCACTGGATACCCCTATCTCAAGATGCATGAATCTGAAACGTATGCACAATTTTGTACTGCAGCAGCCAGTATTTCGAACGCCTGTACGCTTTGCTTACATGAAAACCAAAAAAAGCATCACTGGATACCCCTATCTCAAGATGCATGAATCTGAAATGTATGCACAATTTTGTACTGCAGCAGCCAGTAATTCGAACGCCTGTACGCTTTCCTTACATGAAAACCAAAAAAAGCATCACTGGATACCCCTATCTCAAGATGCATGAATCTGAAACGTATGCACAATTTTGTACTGCAGCAGCCAGTATTTCGAACGCCTGTACGCCTTGCGTACATGAAAACCAAAAAAAAAAATCACTGGATACCCCTATCTCAAAATGCATGAATCTGAAAAGTATGCACAATTTTGTACTGCAGCAGGCAATATTACGCACGTCTGTACGCTTTGCGTACATGAATTTATGACCAATTAATATATAAAATAATTTTGAAATTGTTTATTTTATACTTTAATGGTCTGTCATTAGTTATTTCATAGAATAACTAGGTAAAGTATGAAGTTTTTTATCTATTATTATATACTTTAACTGACTTGTCTAGTTATTTCATGAAATACCTAGTTATTCTATGAAATAACTGAATTATATACTTTAACGGTAACATATATATATATATATTGTTACTTCCATTACCCTACTACCGTAGGTAATGGCAATATTGTATTCGGTCCAAAAGTTCGATGTCGAGTTTTCACCTGATTTACATGTTTTAAGGCCTCAAGAGTCCAAAAAAATAGTTTTCAGCAATTGGTCAGTGCGTGTGTATGTATGTATGTATGTCCGTACGTATGGAATCTTCTGGCTATCATATCTCCAAAACTAATAGAGATAGAACTACGAAACGTCACAACTAATGCAGGTCTGGTGTATAGATGAATTTTCCAAATTTTGGTGACAATTAAAAAACTGGAAGTGAGTCATCGGAAACCGGAAATGGGACAGTAAGTCCGTATCTCAATATCGGCTCCAACGATTTTCTTCAAAGTTTGTACATAAACACTCTATTAGGTGCCCTTTCGAATTATATAGTTGGTTAATTCAGGAAAATTGATAGGCGTCCTGTACAAATAGCTCAATTTCAGGTCTCGCAAGTGCGTTCCTTTAAAAACGGCTGTACGGATTCTTTTCAAACTCGCCATATTAACTCCCTTTTTAATAACCTTTTGTATGTAATTATTGTTTTCTGGTTAATAATTGAGTATACCAAGTTTTGGTAAAATTTGGTATCTCCAAAAACGGCTCTAACGATTTTCTTGAAAATTTTTTCATTAATCCATTTTAGATACCTTTTCGTGATTATTACAGGAATATTAATGGTCATCCTGATTAGGTAGTTCCGTTTTAAATCTCGGAAATTGGTGTTTAAAAAAATAACTCTTTTTTTCTTCTTCTTCTTTTTATTTTTTAGCTTGCTACTTAAACTCTGTTTTATACGTCTTTATATGTGTATCAAATTTCTCTTACTGTAAAATTCCAAAAAATGCATATAATACGTGTATTAGTGGGTAAGGGAAGTCGTGTGGTTGTTTCACACCCGATTTCTTTTATAACATATTGAAAGAATGTCGGATACTGCCTTAAGAGGCAGAATAAATGTAAAGCGGCCTTGTGTGCTTGAAGTCGGAGTTCTACATTTTCATAAGACCTTAGAAAATAAATTGCTTTTGAATCTACTTCAAAATCAATTGTATAAATATAATAAATGAAGTATTGCTTCGATACTTTTCGATTGTAACTAAAATATTAATATTTATAATTATTCAGATCTTTCTAAACTTATTATATACATTTCTTGTGTAGCTTTAGTATAGGACTACCTCGGCGACTTTTAATTTTTTGTCACCATTTTGGCAATGAATTAAAAGGGTTGTTGTAATTGAGTAAATAAAGGCTTTGGCGAGAAACGTTCGAGCTACTTCCGTGCAAAATTTCGCCAAAGAGGTCGTATACTGAAGCTGGAACAGCTTTAGTATACGACCTCTTTGGCAAGTTTTGAAATTTTGTGCCGAAGTAGCTCGGATGTTTATATGCAAGAACTTTACTTCTGCGACCATGATATTCATTTTAAGTTTAACCGTGCCTTAAAATATAAAGAATATATAAAATATTGTAAAAATAATAAAAGTGAAACATTAACAATAATCCTGTAAATTACGCAGGTCTGCGAAAATAACATGGCAAAATTTTATTTATTTATTTTTTTTAATTTTAGTTGATACATTTGTCTTTTGGTGTGCCTACCAGTACAACTTCTTCAGCAGTTTCTAGTATGTATACTATAAAAGTTACCATTTAATTATACTGATGGTAGAGTCACGGGAGTGCCGGTAGGGGTAGACACCCTATATATTGCCAAAACTCTAAACGTGATAGAGAAAAACTGGCATCAGTTTCGGTTTCAGAGAACAATTTGCATTGTCCACAACTCTATTTGGCAATTTTCTTTCGGTAATTATGGCGAAATGCGATTTTCGGAAATGGTTGTCGTGGGTTCCAAACGTAAACAAATGTTGCAAAGAATCCAGAACAACATCGTTATCGTTCAAAACGACGCCAAAAGAAAATCGCCAAATAGGGTTGTGGAACAACCTGTCTCTTGTGCCTATTTATTTTCAATGTCTATGACAAAATCATAAAAAAAATGCATTTAAAACAATTGCATCTCTACTTCTGCAAGCGATATTTTAAACCTAAAAGTACGTTATAAATATAAAACAGATTATGAAATATCGTCATAAGTTAATTTAAAAATAAAATAAGCACTAGATTTTTTTTTTTTTTTTAGTGCTAGAGGCCTATTTCAGTCGGTACAGTTGTCGAATTTTTATAATACACTCTTAATTAGTGCTAAGGGCCTATTTCAGTCGGTTTATTGAATGGGGATTTATTGAATGAAGTCCCTCCAAGGCACAACTTTGACATGAGTCCCCCCCCCAGGCACAACTTTGACATGAGTCCCCCCCAAGGTACCCCTATATCAGTCGGTACAGCGTAGTCGAAATTTTATAATACACTCTTAATAGTGCTAAGGGCCTATTTCAGTCGGTTTATTGAATGGGGATTTATTGAATGAAGTCCCCCCAAGGCACAACTTTGACATGAGTCCCCCCCCAAGCCCAACTTTGACATGAGTCCCCCCCAAGGTACCCTATTTCAGTCGGTACAGCGTTGTCGAATTTTTATACGTCACTCTTAATAGTGCTAAGGGCCTATTTCAGTCGGTTTATTGAATGGGGATTTATTGAATGAAGTCCCCCCAAGGTACAACTTTGACATGAGTCCCCCCCAAGGCACACCTCCCCCTCATAGGGAAAAAGAGAAAAAACGTTGTTTTGCGGCTATAAGACAGTTTGGACTTCCAACGTTATTTGTTACAGTATCTGCAGCTGAAACACATTGGTTTGATTTAATGAAAACTTTATCATGGAATTTAGATCGTCACGAATTAACTAAAGAAGAATTTGTCGATATTAACAAGTTTAGCAGTAGGCCTCTGGCACTAAATTAAAATCTGTCAATGTCAGATTTTCAATTTTTTTTTTTTTTTTTTTTTAATGCGTAATTAGAGCTAGTAAAAAAAATTCATCGTCAAAATGTCGATACAAATTTTTGCTCAAATTGGTCCTATACACTGAAGCAATATCCTGGAGGAAAACATTATATAACTGTTTTCTTTAACCTTGTATGCTCGAAGCTGACAGATGGGAGGTACCGGATTCGAACTTAGGTCACGCTTGTTGGGTTAACCATTTGGAATTTTTCGAGATTTTACTCGAAACTTGTATAGATATAGGCTAGAACTCATTAAAAATTCACCACAGAAGGCATCCCACCCACGCCTAACAGCTGCATTGTCAGCCGGCCGTAACCCATACGCCACATCACCTTTACATTCAATAAATATTTCAAAGATGATAGTAACAATAAATAATCGAATTACATTAAACTACTTTAACAATATTTTATGAATGTGAATATTTTTAAGTATTCTTACCTTTCAAACTTATTCTATGCAGTTTAAAATTTACGCAGATATTCAGCATTAATTAATTAGAATAAAAAGTTCAGCAAAATTCATCGAAACGAAACGCAAAATAGGAGTATTTTAATTAATATTCATGATTTTTAAAATAAATAAATAATTTTTATATTGCCAATGATCAGTACAAAATATAATTGCACGCATTATTCGCATCACAAAATTTGTTGTTCATAAACGATAGCAAACTTTTTATGTTGGTGAAATAACGTATACTAACTCATACATATATAAAAACTCGTTTGTATTTATATGTATTAGTATGTATCTTTGTATTTATATGTATTGCAAATATGTGTTACTTTAATGTATTTAAGGACATACGTAACAATCGCTACCGCAAGATTTTATCACACAAAGTTATATCCCTGCTTCTAAAACTGACATAGTGTAGACATGAAGGTTTTAATCGTAGCAAGAATGATGTATATCCATTAAAATAATTATAAGATTTAAAAAAAAAAACTTTTTATATACCATGTTTTTAAATTTTCTGATAAATCATTAATAAAATACTCGAGGATAAAAAATATTTAAGCAATATTTAAGCACACGGACTCAGTTCAGTAAAATAATAATAATAGGGGGGGGGGGTCGTTTTAAAAATAATATATTACTCCTTTTAGAACAACGTGAACTACATTAGAACTTATCAATGTGTATAAAATTTTTAAAGTGATAATGACGTCAATTTTTGTGAGATGCATAATTTAACTTTTTATAATTTTTTAACGTTCACGTTGAATCTATATATTAATTTGAAACATGTTTTTGTCTGTCTCCACTAAATTGAGAGAACGGCTAGGTGTAAAAATGTGGTTGAAGTGTCTAAAAAAAGGTCTGTAGATATGTTATGAAAAGAGAAAACTATAAAAAGTCGAACGGTTCCCCCCTGGAGAAGGGGGGGGGGGCATGAGTTAAACACACGTTGGCGAGCATAACTCTGCTCCAAATTACTTCACGGTGAAGAAATTGTACATGGGGGGGGGGGACTAGACTCGAATACTAAAAAATCAATATCTCCGATTTTGGAATTTTCAATTTTAAAGGAGGAAAAAGGGGGACAGTAGATTTGAAGGGGGAGGAAAGGGGGGAAATTAGTTTGAGAGGGAAATCCGTTCTAGACCCACACATGTAGCACCTCATTTTAAAGGTCTTGAAATTTCACGTTGATTGGGGATGTTTGAATATAATATAGGGCGCCCCCTGGTGATTAAAAGTGGAACTAAGTGATTTTGTAGTAGGCCCTATCATGTTGCACCTTATTTTAAAGGTCTTAGTATTTCCTGGCCGTTGGTGATGTTCGTACAGAACTCACTGTGCTCCCTGGTGATGGAAAGTGCAACTAAAGGATTTTGCAGTTGACACCACCATGTGACACCTTATTTGATAGGTCTTGGAAATTCAAGGCGATTGTTGATAAAGGTCTTGAAATTTCATGTTGATTGGGGATGTTTGTTTACAATATAGTGCGCCCCTGGTGGTTAAAAATGGAACTAGGTGATTTTGCAGTAGACCCTGTCATGTTACAACTTATTTTAAAGGATATTTCCTGACCGTTGGTGTTGTTCGTATAGAACACGCTGTGCTCCCTGGCGGTGGAAAGTGTAACTAAAGGATTTTGCAGTTGACACCACCATGCGACACCTTATTTGAAAGGTCTTGGAAATTCAAGGCGATTGGTGATGTTCGTATACAACATACTGCGCTCCCTGGGGGAGGAAAGTGGATTTTGTAGCGCGTGCGTAGCATGCCTGCTATACGGTGCCGCAGCCACAGGCAGCGGACACACGAGTCAGAGGTTCGTTCGGTTCAACGTTAATTTTTGAGAATTTTTTTCATGTTATTAGCGGTCTGTATATACGCGCCGCGGGCACTGGGTCACGAACCCGAGTTCCGTTCTGTATGAGGTAATTTTTTTTGTTACAGATGATTATTTTTTTTTTTTTTTTCTGTGTTTTCATTTAAAAATAGAAATTCAAACAAAATCGAGTTAAATATATATATCCATACAAATTTAAGGTTCATTTAAGGTTATTATCACGGGCCCGGACATTGCCGGGCGGGTCAGTTCGGTTCCAGGTTAATTTTGGGGGATTTTTTTTATGTTGTTAGCGGCCCGCATATGCGCTGCCGCAGGCACTGAGGTCACAAGGTAGAGTTTCGTTCGGTTCGAGGTAATTTTTTTTTTTTTTTTACAGCTGATTATTATTTTTCGCAATGCTTTTATTTAAAAATAGAAATTCAAACAAAATCGAGTTAAAGATATAAAATCATACAAATTTAAGGTTCATTTAAGGTTATTATCATGGGCCCTGGCATTGCCGGGCGGGTTCGTTCGGTTCCATGTTAATTTTTGGGAATTTTTTTATGTTGTTAGCGGCCCGTGTATGCGCTGCCGCAAGCACCGGGGTCACAAGGCACAGTTTCGTTCGGTTCGAGGTAATTGTTTTGTTACAGATGATTATTTTTTTCGTGATGCTTTCATTTAAAAACAGAAATTCAAACAAAATCGAGTTAAAGGTATAAAATAATACAAATTTAAGATTCATTTAAGGTATCATGGGCCCGGGCAACGCCGAACGGGTCAGCTAACATATAGTCTTAGTATTAAACGAAATAGAAAATAAAAGATAGCATCTGTTTATTTGAAGTCAGTTTGACGTCACATTGACAGTACTTTGTAGAAAGTGATGTCATATATAGTATTAGGTTGATTTCTTTAGAAATCGACCTATTGCAATCATTTCGTTTATCTATATATATATATCTATCTATCTATCTATCTATAATGAAAATTTTGTCATCACGATAACTCCCGAAATAATACTCGAAATCGAACCAAATTTGGACAGTGAACTAAGCTTATAAATATCTTGGATGAGTTCGTTAACCAAGTTGCTCCGACTTTTTGTTTTCAAGTAGCAGCCACTTGAAAATTTCAAACCGACATTGTAAAAGGCATATTTAAAGCAAGATTTCCTTGAATTTTGATGTAAATACAGGCTACATAAGGGTCTCAATGAAGTTTATTAGTGAAGTTTATCCGCCATTTTTAATAAAGTGGCAGATATTTTAAGTTAAGCGGGACCACTTGAAATCAGGTAATTTGGAAATTTAAAATCACTATAACTTCCGAAATAATACTCCAAATCGAACCAAATTTAGACAGTGTCTTAACTTATCTTATAAATATCTTAGGTGAGTTTATTAATCAAGTTGCTCCGCCATTTTGTTTTCAAGTGGAGACCACTTGAAAATTTCAAATTCAAATTGTAAAAAGCTTATTCCGAATTTGTTTGAAATTTGATGTAAATACAGACCACATAAGGGTCTCAATGATGTTTATTAATGAAATTTATCCGTCATTTTTAATAAAGTGGTAGATAACTTAAGTTAAGCGGGGTCACTTGAAATCACGCTACCACTTGAAAATTTAAAATCACAATAACTTCTGAAATAATACTCCAAATCGAACCAAATTTGGACAGTGTCTTAACTTATCTTATAAATAACTTCGATGAATTTGTTAACCAAGTTGCTCCGCCATTTTGTCTTCAAGTGGAGACCACTTGAAAATTTCAAATTCAAATTGTAAAAAGCGTATTCCGATTTTTTTTTTTTTTTTTTTTTTAATTTTGATGTGCACATAGATTACACAAGTGTATCAAATGACTTTATTAATGAATTTTATCCGCCATTTTTAATAAAGTGGCGCATATCTTAAGTTAAGCGGTACCACTTGAAATCAGGCCACCACTTGAAAATTTAAAACCATGATAACTTCCGAAATAATACTCCAAATGGAACCAAATTTGAACAGTGTCTTAACTTATCTTATAAATATCTTAGATGAGTTTTTTGACCAAGTTGCTCCGCCATTTTATTTTCAAGTGCAGACCACTTGAAATTTTCAAGTTTAAATTGTAAAAAGGGTATTCCGAAATTGTTTGAATTTTGATGTAAATACAGACCACATAAGGATCTTAATGAAGTTTATTGATAAATTATATCCGCCATTTTTAATAAAGTGGCAGATATCTTAAGTTAAGCGGGGCCACTTGAAATCAGGCTCCCACTTGAAAATTTAAAATCACGATAATTTCTGAAAAAATACTCCAAATCGAATCAAATTTGGACAGTGATATTATCATATAATTATCTTGAATGTTTTCACTGGGCAACTTGTCCCGACAAATTGTTTCTAAGTTCCAGACACTTGAAATCACACTGCCACTTGAAAATATGCCATCACGATAACTTTTAAAATACTATACTGATTCAAATAAAAGTTGGAGAGTAAACTTATGGTTCAAATATCTAGGATAATTTCACTTGGTGGCTTGATCCGCAATTTTATTTCGAAATGGCGGCCACTTGAAAATTTGTTATTATGGTAACTTTAGTAATACAGAATCAATTCGAATCAAATTTGGTAGTGGATTTATCATTCAAATATCTCAGATAAGTTCGCTGAGCATCTCACTCCACTTTTTTTTACAAGTGGTGTCACCTGAAAATTTCTTATGACGATAATTTTTGAAATACTGATTTAATTTAAACTGGAACGGGACAATGAACTTATCGTACAAATATACTGGATGAACTCGATGGGCAAGTTGTTTTGCTATTTTGTTTCCAAGTCGCAGCCACTTAGACTGCCACTTGAAAATTTGCCATAAGAATAACTTTTGAAACACGGCACTGATTTAAACCACAGTTGGACAGTGAACCTATGCTTCAAATATCTTGGATGTGTTTGCTTGGCAACTTGCATAGAATAATAATAAAGGAAGAAGGAGCATGCCAATACTCTTAATGCTTACAAACCCCTTCTAGTGAAATGCCAGCGAAAGCTACTTTTGCTCCTCTCAACCTTGAAGTAGGGCACACATCCTCAGCGCATTTATCGCTGTTTGTTGTGGCAACACAACAGCTTATGTAGAAACACTTATGCTCCTTCTTCCTTTATTATTATTCTATGGCAACTTGTTCCACTGTATTTATTGCAACTTGTTCCCATAGAATAATAATAAAGGAAGAAGGAGCGTACGTGTTTTGTTTTCGGTTTGTAAAATCCAGGAATGCCGGGTATACGGTTGTAACAGTGCTTCCATCTGATTGGTTGGCGACTTGTTGGCGAGATTTTTGAATCGTCTCGTCTCTCCCTCAATCAGTCTGCGAGGCAGCACCCACAACAAACAGCGATAAATGCGTGGAGGATGGGTGCCCTACTTCAAAGTTGAGAGGAGCAAAAGTAGCTTTCGCTGGCATTTCACTAGAAGGGGTTTGTAAGCATTAGAGTATTGGCATGCTCCTTCTTCCTTTATTATTATTCTATGCTTGTTCCACTGTGTTGCCACTTGAAAAATTTTTATCATGGTAACTTTAGAAATACTTAATCAATTCAAATCAAAGTTGAAAAATGGATTTATCATTCAAACAACAAAAATTTAGAAAATTCACGTAACTTGTGAACCAATCACGTTATTGCGTCCAACTTTGGTATATCGATAAAAAGTATTTTCTCGCCAAAAGTCGCCGAATTTGGCGCCAAATCCATTATCTGCGTTACTGGATCTTTTTAATGCGTTTTTAAGGAAAAATTACGCTATTTTAATGCTAAAACAAACTAGAAATGCAGAAAACTAACATTTTAGCAGCTTACTAAGCCTCTTTGAAAGAATTTCTACAAAAAAAATTATTTTCAAATTTGCAACGATATCTTTGATGAGAAACTTTCTCTGCCATTTTGGTCGAAGTGGCAGCCACTTAATTTTTCAACACGATGACTTTTGAGATTTTGAATTAATTCGAACTACATATGTACAGTAGACTTATCTCACAAATACATTTCATATATTTGTCAACTTAACCCAACATTTTTTTTCCAAGCGCCGGCCACTTGAAAATTTTAAATTCACATAAAAATGTATTTATGAACCGATTTGCTTAAAACTCCATATGTGCATAGCCTACATCAATATTTCTACCAAGTGCATTAATAATTTGTAGCCGCCTTTTTTAAACAAAATGACGGCTACTTGATAAGGAAAAAGAAATCAACCTACCCTTCCGAAAAAACCGGAAGGACTTGTTTTTATTTATAAGCATTTTCCCGACTTTCTTTTTTTAAGTGAAAATTTAAATAATGATCTTGCCATTTTTTCCATATCCCTTGAACTATTTTAGTTAATTTTTGCCAAGTATCTAATCTATTATCTGGAATGCCAGAGAACTCGGGTTCAATCACCACTGTGATGGGTCGACCAACTAAAAAATGGCCGGGAGTCAAAACGTCCAAATCTTCAATATCATTTGAAAGGGGGGTAAGGGTCGAGAATTAAAGATTCCCTCAATTTGACAAACAACGGTTAAGAATTCCTCATATGTCAATTTAGCGGTTCCTACGGCACGTTTCAAATGATACTTAAACAATTTAACGCCTGCCTCCATAGCCCTCCAAAATTTGGGGCACGGGGTGGCAGAAATTTCCAATTAATACTCTCTGAATTAAAAAAATTAGCAAGGTTTCCATCAGGCTGAGCAGCTAATCAATGCAACCTTTTTAATTCATTATTTGCACTAACGAAATTTGTTTCATTATCACTGAACAATGTTTGGGCTTTGCCTCGTCGAGCAAAAAATCTTTTTAAAGTTGCGATAAAAGCTTCAGATGTTAAATCGCTAACTACCTCTAGATGTACTGCTTTAGTACGCATGCAAATAAAAATACAAACAAAAATTTTGTTATAGATTCCTTTTCTTTGACCCCGATATTTAATTGAAAAAGGGCTACAGAAATCTATACCTGTACAATAAAATGGATGAGTCACATTGACTCGTTCCTTTGGCAAATTTCTCATAAGTTGACGGACCGTTAAAGGTTTAAGTTTATAGCACATAATACAGTTACGAAATATTTTCCGAGCTAAAGATCTCCCACTAACTATCCAATATTTTTTTCTAACATGGTATAACAAGGCTTGAGGTCCTACATGAAGGAATTTTTTATGAAAATGTTCTATAATCATGGAAGATAATTTATGGTCGTGAGGCAATAAAAGAGGATGTTTACTATCAAAATTTAAATTAGCATTTTCAAACCTTCCTCCCACTCTTAGGAGTCCCTGAGAATCTAAAATTGGATTAAAACAATTTAATTTACCTGATACGGGCTTCTTTTTCTCTAAGCAGATCAATTCTGCCTAACACAACACTATTATCACTGGGGGACAGACAATCAGAGTCATTGTTTATAATATTATTGGATTCAGTTAGAAAGTCTGGTCCCTGCCACCACAACTAATTTTCCATTAAATTGGTGGCAGTTAGACCTCAAGAAATTAAGTCTGCTGAATTTTCAGCAGAGGATACATGGTTCCATTGAAAGTTTTTCAAAAAGTTCTCGAATTTTAGCAACCCGGTTGCCAACAAATGTTTTCAGTTTCCAGGACTCAGTTTGGATCCAGGCAAGAGATATTCGAGAGTCTGTATAGAGATAAATATTATTGATTTGTAATCTCAGAGATTTCAAAATTTTCACAATTAATTTGGATAATAAAACACAATCAGATAACTCGAGTCGAGGAATAGAGACAGTCTTTAGAGGGGCAACTTGAGATTTACTGTTAACCAAATTGGAGACAATTTCAGAATTATGAATAGACTGGATATACACGGCTGCTCCAAAAGCTGATGACGATGTGTCGGCGAATCCGTGTAAATTTATTTGTTGTGCTTCAGGAAGTAAAACATAGCGATTTATTCTAAGTTGTTCTACAGCCTTTAACGAAGTGGCGAATTCTAGCCAATTTTGAGCAATAGGGCTTGGAATAGGGTCATTCCAGTCTAATTTTAATTTCCATAGTTCCTGCATAAACAACTTGGCTTTGACAATAACAGGACCTATGAGACCCAATGGATCAAAAATCTGATAAAATAGTTCTTTTTGTCATAGACTTTAATTGATTAAAATTTATTTTGAAAGTGAAAGCATCTAAATTGGGTTTCCAAGCGACCCCTAAGGCTTCGATTTCTTTATCAGAGAATGTGTACTCATTTAATGTCTCTTTAGAAATGTCAAGTAAGGAAATATGATTTGCATTCCATTTATGTAAATTCATTCCAGCGTCTTTTAACAAGTGTACAAGTTTTTTTTGAAGCTCCCTAGTAGATTCTAGCATTTCTTCCCCACTTATAATATAATCCATGTATGAATCATGTAGCAAAATAGCGGATGCTTTCGGATATTTCTCAGCTTCTTCAAGGGCTAATTGCTTCAACGTTCTAATAGCTAAAAAGGGGGCACAAGCAGTACTGTATGTTACGGTATTAAGTTCATAGGTTTCAATTTCGGAGTTCACATTTTGTTTCCATAGAATTCTTAATAATTTTCTCTGATCCTCGGTAATCATTATTTGGAGATACATTTTTTGAATATCGGCCAAAAACACAAATCGGTGTTGTCGAAAGCGTAACATGATTTCATACAAATCTTCATTAACTACACCTTTATACATAATATTATTTAATGATATCCCACTTGTTGTCGGACTCAAAGCATTAAATACAACGCGAAGCTTTGTAATAGATTTTTCGGGCCTATAAATGCCATGATGTGGCAGGTAATAACAGCCAGACTCATTTAAATTATCAACAATTTTTGTCATATGGTTTAAATTAGTGTATTCTTTAGTAAAATCCCAATAAAGATTTCGCATTGTTGGACTCTTTTCTAAATGATTCCATAACTGCTTGAGCCTTTTTTCTGCGATAGATTTAGAATCCCCAAGAACACTAACACCTTCCTTCAAAGGCATGGCTACCATAAATCTTCCCGATTTATCTCTCCAATAAGTTTCTAAAAAATGGTTTTCACACAATTGTTCTTCCTAACTAAGTGGACGTGAGTCAATGGACGTGAGCTTCTATTTTCCAGAATTTCTGAATATTTTCATCAAGATAATCATTGCATGCAGTAAAACCGCAAAAGGTATTTTCAAATACATTGTTGTCTATGGTTCCCGCAACAATATGCCCAAAAACGATATTCTGAAAGGTGAATTGTCCTATTTTAAATTTATCGGCCTTTAATATTTCATAGAAAAATTCAGCACCGACTAAAGCATTTAGTGAAAGCATTTAGCTGGTAGTGAATTTTTTCCAAAATTCACTACCAGCTAATTCAAGGTCATGTGACAGATTTAAGCTTCTTATGTTTATATTGTGTGAAGGAATTAATTCTGTTAGTTTATGTGTAATTAAAAATTCAATTGGTTCACTAAATGAATCATCTTTAATGGAAATAATGGTACGTACTGAAGATTTCACATTTGTCATCTTACCGTTAATTCCTGAAATATGAATATCGCATTTCTTTTTTTGTAAATTCAATAAATTAGCGATTTCTCTCTCTAAAATGTTACACTTGCTTCCACTATCAAGAATTACTTGAACGGGAATCTTTTTTTATTGCTACTTTCCAAATAAACTATACTTGTAGACAGCAATACTTGTTTTTTTTTATTTTTTAAGATTGGAAAACTAATCTCATTATATAATGCCATAAAAACCTTTTTTTTTTTTTCCTTCTGCAATTCAGAATATGAATCATCATCCGAAGGAGACAGGTGCTGTATGTCTGCCGTCTGGCTTGAGTTTGGATTTTGTGTTTGTGGTTTAGACCAGAAATTATCATTAGTTTTTGTTCCCGGTAAGGAACGATGGAGAAGAGAATTACGTCTTTTAGAACATACATTACAAGATTGGTTACTTTACAAATAGAAACCTGATGACATGGTTTCAAACAGTTTATGCACAACGAATATTTTTTTTACTGTTAGGAATCTTTCGTGTTCATTTAATTTTAAAAATTCACAACATTTTGACAAAGAATGATTTTTTTTTTACAAAGGGCACAGTTTTGATCATTAAAAGAATCATTTTTAGAAAAGAAGGTTTTAATTCTAGTACTCTTTTCTGAATTTATTAGTTTAGTACTTGAAACACATTGTAAGTTTTCTAAAACCAAACATCTTTTTTGTAAAAAGTTTATGAACTCACACCATGTTGGCAATTCTATAGAATTTAAAGACAATTCAAATTGTTTTTTCAATTCTTTATCTATTTGTTTAAGAACCAAATTTATGAGTAAGGCCTCCATAAACGGATTCAACTCCAATCCTATACCTTTGAGTGCTCGAATATTTTTTTGACAACTATCTGTAATTGTTCGCAAATTTTTAACTATATCTTGAGACAGATTCTCTATGTTTAGTATTACATTTAAGTGCGAATTTACTAGCATTCTTTTGTTTTGAAATCTGTCTTCCAATGCTTTAAAAGCGAAATATATGAATCGTCTTCAGTAATTACATCTAGTGCTCTTCCACTAAGTGTAGATTTTAAATAGTATAATTTTTGGTTATCTGAAAGTTTATCATTCTGATCAATTAAAGTTAGAAATTGATTTTTAAAATTAAACCATTCATTATATTGTGCACTGAATTTTGATAATGGAATTTCAAGTAAATGAAAATTGATAACAGATTTGTCTACTTTAGATTCATTTGAAATAATTTCAAATTTACTAATGTAATTAGAGAGTAAGAATCTTCGAAGCCTTACCTCTAATTTTTCTGTTTCTTCTTCCAATTCTGTGAATGTGTTGAGCTGAACTTCTAGATCCACTTCATCAGCTATTTCGAACTACTGGATTTTCAAATTATCAAGTTTCATCACTATTTTTTGAAGATAATCCTTCTTTATTTCTAATGTGATGATGTCTTTGTTCTCATCATCAATATTTTCCAAATATGTTGCTATTTTTGTCAATTGTCCTTTCAAAGTTCCACGTTGTCGATTAAGGATAACCAGTCTATTTTTATCCACGATTAACTTTCATCAATGGGCCCCACCACTATTTTATATTACGATTGATCCTTCTCCGGGTCTACTACACCAAATGTTGACGATACTTTTTGAATGGACTGTATATCAATTTAATAATTACTATTCTTGAAGGTTATTACTTCACAAAACATTTAATTAAAGTATTATGTACATATTTACAATTAATAGATGACGTATTTCAAACTATGTTGACACCATAGTCAACTCAAACCATAAAAAAGGTGCACCATATCACCGAACAAGATTAGACACTTATTAATCCTGGACGACAGGTCTAATGCCCCAGCCCTACCCACCCGCTCCTCGATGTCCTTTTCTAGTCAATTTTGTCCTTTTATTACTTCCGGTGCCAGCCTTTTTTTTTTCTTTTTTTAACACACTTGACACTGTGAGTTTTTTTGTTTTTCGTCCCATGCTATTTCTATGGAGTTTTTAGCTTTTTCTACATTCTAAAGTGCATTTCTGCCCGCCCCCACCACCACCGACACACATAACAGGCGAGACGTATAGTAAAATTCGGATCCTGGTTTCTTCTTGATTGGAGACACAATCACTTAATATTAAATAAATTCAGACGTGGCTTTGAAATAAAACACCTCGTACTTAAAGACGAAAACATTTAATAAGACACTACAAAAAAAAACGCACAAAACATAGATAAACATTTAGAACACAAATAAGAATATTCTTCTCTAATTAACTAAACATGTCATTCCCTCCTTCCATCCAAAACTCCGTTCCCTCTTCCTTAGCTGTTGCCACCTATCTCCTGTCAAATACCACTTCATGACGTCATGGAACTTTACTCGTCCCTCCTTTTTGAGCTCATACGTCACAGGAGTGACTATGATGCTACCAAACTTAGATACTGTTTCATGATATAGAGAGTTTCTACACAAATGTTCACATTCATGATAATGCTGAATAGTTTTTGATATAATACTAAGAGTTTCTAAGAAAATGTTCATAAAATAAATGTTCATATATGTAAATCCTAAAAGTTTATATCAAGAGTTTATTAAAAAAAAATACATATATCATAAAATCTTTAGGAAGAACTTCTGCATATGCCCAAAGAGAAAAAAAATTAAATGCATAGTATATTCAGCAATAAACAACAACAGCAATATACACAAATAATTGATCTAACATTAAATATCTTACAAACAACCCTTATAATATGCACATGACTTATGTAGTATATCACGAGGTAAATTAAATTTGAATAATTAGATATAACTGAAATACTATTAAAATATTTTAAGGAAGTCTAGATAAAGAATCGGCATTGCCATGATTTTTTCCCTTCCTATACGTAATTTTTAGATTATATCTTTGCAAAGCTAAAGCCCAACGTGCTAACTTTGCACCGTGTGACATTGTTTGGGTCAGAAAAGTCAGAGGATTGTGATCGGAAATTACTTCGACTTCTGCACCGAAGAGCCAAGTATCAAACTTTCGTAGAGCAGTCAGCACACTGTAAGCCTCTCGTTCGATCGTTGACCATCTGACTTGGCACGGAGAAAGTTTTTTACTAAAGAAAGCAATCGGATGTTCTTTGCCAGAATCGTCCGACTGAGATAAACATGCTCCTATAGCTTTGCTCGAAGCATCAGTGTATAATTTGAATGGCTTTGCTATATTAGGCGTATATAGATATGGCATATTCATTAAATGGTGTTTCAATTTTTGAAAAGCTGTTTCTTGGGCATCAGACCAGGGAATTTCATTAGGTACGCTTTTCTTTGTTAATTCAGTCAAGGGAAGAATTTCTGAAGCAAAATTTGGAATGTATTCCTGGTAATAATTAGCCAAACCAATTACACTATGAAGTTCTTTTTTGGTGATAGGCCTGCAAATTTTCCTTATAGCTTCAGTTTTTTCGGGATCGGGTGTATGTCTTCCTGATCCAATAATATGGCCTAAAAATTTCACTTCATTCTTTCCGAAATCGCATTTCTTTAAATTAACTGTAAGACCAACTTCTTGGAATGTTTTGAGAACTGCTTTCAAGTGTGTTATATGTTCACTCCAAGTGGTAGAAAATACTGCAACATCGTCGATATAGGAACGACAATAATCTTTATGACACTCTAAAACTTTGTCTATAGATTTTTTAAATGTACTACCAGCGTTCTTCATACCAAATGGCATGACATTCCATTGGAAATGCCCTGAGTGGGTAGTAAAAGCAGTATAATGTTTGCTGTCTTCTTTCATAGGTATTTGCCAATACCCTTTCGTGAGATCTAGAACAGAAATAAACTGCGAATTACCAATCAAGTAAATAAGATCATTGGCAATCTTCATGGGGTATGCATCTGGGATAGTATAGCTGTTCAATAAACGAAAATCAACACATAACCTAACAGTTCCATCCTTTTTGGCAACGCAAACGACAGGATGAGCCCATTCGCTGTTACTATGTTCTATTAGTCCAAGTGTAAGCAATTCTTGAATCTGTCGATCCACTTCCTTTTGCATAACTATCGGTATTCTATATGGACGTAGTCTTTTAGGACAGCAATCTCTAGTAACGTGGACACTGTGTCCTTCTACTTTAGCGATTCCAGGTTTAGTGCTGAAAACATTATTATATTTGCATATCACATTTTTCAAACCATTTTTCTTTTCAAAATTTAAATCTAAACTATCAATATGGTCCGCTATCTCTTTAGGGGTTAGGCATCCATTTCCGAATGGTGCGTAATGAATATCACCAAAATCTTTATCTTCATCAAATATTAGGCCAACATGGTCAATTCGAGCAACGTATGGTCTGAGCTTATTAAAATGCAATTCTCTTCTGGACCCATTCTCTAATTCAACTAAGGCTGAATGTGGTCTAGTGATTTCAACAACAGTAGCTGGGCCAATCCAAGTTTTAAGTAATTTATGCGAAGATGAAGGAACTAGTATTAGTACTTTATCACCAAAATTAAACTGTTTAACTCTTGCTCTCAAATTATACCGCGAAGTATATCTTTCTTGAGAATCCTGAGCATATTCTGATGCAATTCCATGTGCTTTTCTTAGTTTCTCAACTAGTTCTGATATATATTTTTCAACTGATGCGGAAACTGAAGTGGGAATTTTCCTCTCACCAGTCCATACGTCTTTCAATAGTGACAATGGTCCAGGAGGCAAACGCTCATAAACTAACTGAAACGGAGAAACGCCTGTCGTACTATGAGGAACTTCTCTGTAAGCAAAAAGTAGATATGGAAGATGCAAATCCCAGTTAGATGCATATTCCTGTATATTTTTATTTAACATATCTTTCAATGTTCGATTCCAACGTTCCACTGCACCCATACTTTCTGGATGACCTGGCGTTGCAAATCTCGGAGAAACTCCAAGAAGTTCCACAAAAGCTTCACTTAATTTAGCAGTAAAATTAGTACCTTGGTTTGTACATATTACTTTGGGGAACCCTGTCTGTGTAAATATTCTCATCAGATTATTGCAAGTTGTTTTAGCATTGATGTTAGTCACGGGAATAGCTTCAGCCCATCTAGTACATAAGTCAACTGCACAAATCACATATTTATGTCCTCTTCGAGACGGGGGTTCTAAAGGTCCAATACAGTCCAAACTCCAGACTTCAAATGGAATTTCTGGCCTAACAATGGGTTGTATCGGTATACGATCCCTATAGGAAACTGTTCTGCGTAATTGGCAGGTTTTGCAACTTTCACAAAATTTTTTAACGTCTTCTTTGAGACTTGGCCAATAAAATGAATATTTTATTCTCTGCTTTGTTTTCTGTTCGCCTAGATGACCAGCCAATGGTATTTCGTGTGCCATCCTAAGAACTTCTTTTCTTTTGCATGTGGGCAGAACAACTTGATCAACATTTTCTCCACATAAGCATTCTGAATGGACAAGAACTCCATTACTAATTTTAAATGAATTCTTCCCATTTTTGGCATAAAACCAGGATTGCTTTAAATCTTCATCATCTAATTGTAATTTTATAAAATCTTCTTTATTTCCATTGCTTTCATCATTGGTAATCTCAGCATTAAGTTGAAGGGACGTTGAGATGTTTTTCTTTTCATCATGTTCTTCCTGATTTTCTTTTTCAATGCTCTCATTTAATTTTGCAAGTACATGATTCATACATCAATTTAATTCTACATTCTCCATTAAAACTTCATAGGCAGTTAAACAAATTAGCATATCATTCACAAGTTTCTTCGACACTGCACAAGTTACAGGTACATTGCCGTGTTTCCCATCATCTATCTTTAGATCAAAAATCTTTAGAGCAGCTACTTCTTTTTCACCGAAAGCCGAAATAATTTGGATTGTTCCATCCCCTTCTCCAAAGTCGGTATCGACCAAATCTGCACGTAAGACTGAAATTTGTGCTCCAGTATCCACTATTGCCTTCAAAACCTTTTCTCCACATTTGATATTTACGTATTTCAAATCATCAATTCCATCTTTAATCGGCATAGAGGTTGACACAGGAATTGACACCTTAGCAGTCACAACTTCGTTCGCTGTCTTTGGCTTAACGTCTTTGGCTTCAACCACATTACTTACGGCATTACGAATTGATGTTTTCTTGGAATTCTTGGAACAAACTCTAGAAAAATGCCCCACAGATCCACACGTAAAACAAGTAGGTTTAAAACTTGTATTTTGATCAGTTCTTGGTGGAAATGATGTCCTAAATTTCCGAGATGGCTGTTCGTCTTTTTGTTTGTTGCTAAAGTCTTTAAAATCAGGTTTGTAATTACTAGTTGTTCTATGTTTCATATCACCCAAACCGGATCCCTTAGCATTCAATCGTACACTTTCGTACTCATCCAACTTATCGGCTAAAACACCCGGAACAAGTAACTTAGCCCAGTCATCGACGAAATGTTCTCGGATATCACCTGGAACGCGTCTTTTTAACTGATCCGTAATCATAAGATTCTTCAATCCTTCAAAATCATTTACTGCAACTCCTTCAAGCCATTCCTCAAAGTAGCTTGTTATTTTGAAAATAAAGTCTCGCCAAGATCGAGTAGGGTTTCGCTGATGTTTCACAAATTTTAGTCTGAAATGTTCAGGGCCTAATTTAAATCGTTTTAATAATAAACCTTTGATATAATCATAATCGTCAAATTTTTCTTCTGACTCCCGAGCTATTAATTGAGTGATTTCTTTTGGCATAAGAGCTAAAAGAGCTGACACCCAGTTACATTTATCTAGATTAATTCTCTTGGCTTGACGCTCAAAGTCAAGAACAGCACTATATCTCCATCTCTCATTTCGAATTTTGGAACGATTTTTGTTAAATCTTGCGTACTACTCTTAGCTTCAGAAATCGGTGCTACTTTAAACTTTTCAGCTTCCAAACGGATTTTTTCTAACTCAAATTCATATTCGCGTTTTTGTTTTTCAATCTCTTGCTCTTGGAATTGCTTTTCAGCGTCTTGTTTCTCATGGAGCTTCCTATCTTCGATAATAATGTCGAGCTGATTCTTAGTAAACTCTTCGTCATATTCTTTATTTTTGGTAATTAATTTGCGTAAATCGCTTACAGTCATTTCATTCGTGACCTGAAGATTCAGCTCCACAGCCAACAATTTCAAATCCTCTTTCATTGCGCGACCCAAATATGCCATCTTATACACCTAAAATTTTCTGAACCAGAAACTTAGCAAAAATTCCTCAAGGTGGTGCTGATTAAAACACTTTGTTAAATATTAATGGAAATAAAATTATATACCATACGCAAAACCCATAATTTATACCTAAAGCAATTGATATCTATATAAATTTCTTTACTTAGCTTATGAATCAATTTGACTTTAAAAATACATGAATGATATTTTCACACGTTAGAAATAATTTAAAACACACTATCGTGCATATTTACATTTCCTTACGCAATGAAATATAAAATAAAATTCTTTTCTTATTTATCCAATTTATTTTTTATTGAAACCAACACTTTTATTTCATATGAAATGAAATAAACAAACATTTCTATCATAAGCTTACTTCAACGTTTGTAAAAAAAATAAACAATAAAGAAAAATGTATTCTTTAACACTTTTTATATAATTACCATTTGTCATAAGCATGAACACAGAAAAAAAAAAAAAAAAAAAAATTACTCTTTCTATAAAATAATGAAATGGAACAAAAAAATAAAAATAATAATAACGCAGACGATTTTCGTCAGCATTAGCTATTTCGTTCGAAACAAACTAATTTATTATGGCTAGTTATTAAATGAAATAAACAAAACACTATTTGTGTAATTTCAGCACTTAATAACTAAAATGAATCAACTCTCATAATATATTTCATATTAGGTACATTCATTAAAATATAAATATTCTAAAAAAAAAATAGATTTTCCAATTTCAGGAACAAAATACGATATTTACTCTTATTTATTTCATCACACAAAATACTTTTAACTCTTATTTCGGAGAGCAAACAAATAAAATATATAGATATGTATATATATCAAACTGAGGGGGAAAATATCAAGATCTACTGTTGTAGATATTTAACAGATAAACAGCTCTATATTTTTTGAAGTAAATAAAAAAAATCACATAGTATTAAAATTAATATTCACTGGCGTGAAATATTAAACCTTTATTCACTGCCGTAAATAAATGTAATTAATACATATACGCTGTATTAAAGTTAAACAATCACTGGCGTGACATCGTATGCTGTTATTTACCAGCGTAAAATATAATACACTTAATACATTCACACTGTATTACAATTGACATTCACTGGCGTGAACTTTATTCGAATGTATTTGAGAACAAAAACTTAGAACTGGCGTTCTATTATCATTTTATGTTATAAAAAAAAAAATTTTAAAGGTACACTTAAAATATTTGGGCATATACACGAAAGCTCTTACCTTCCCCATTTCCTGGGTATCGTTTTCTATCCTAGTCAAAGGCTGCGCCAGTAAAATTCGGATCCTGGTTTCTTCTTGATTGGAGACACAATCACTTAATATTAAATAAATTCAGACGTGGCTTTGAAATAAAACACCTCGTACTTAAAGACGAAAACATTTAATAAGACACTACAAAAAAAAAAAACGCACAAAACATAGATAAACATTTAGAACACAAATAAAAATATTCTTCTCTAATTAACTAAACATGTCATTCCCTCGTTCCATCCAAAACTCCGTTCCCACTTTCTTGGCTGTTGCCACCTATCTCCTGTCAAATACCACTTCATGACGTCATGGAACTTTACTCGTATTTATCCTGGATGACAGGTCTAATCAATTTTGTCATTTTATTACTTCCAATGCGAGCCATTTTTTTTTTCAACACACTTGACATTGTGAGTTTTTTTGTATTTCATCCCATCCCATTTCTATGGAGTTTTTAGCTTTTTTTCCACTCTTTTTCTACATTTTAAAGTGCAATGGTTCCTGTCCGCCCACCCCCACAACCGCCGAGACACATAATGGGCGAGACGTATTAATCCTGGACGACAAGGTCTAATGCCTCAGCCCTACCCACCCGCTCCTCGATATCTTTTTCTAGTCAATTTTGTCTTTTTATTACTTCCAATGCGAGCCATTTTTTTTTTTTTTTTAACACACTTGACATTGTGAGTTTTTTGTATTTCATCCCATCCTATTTCTATGGAGTTTTTAGCTTTTTTTTCCACTCTTTTTCTACATTTTAAAGTGCAATGGTTCCTGTCCGCCCACCCCCACAACCGCCGAGACACATAATGGGCGAGACGCATTAATCCTGGACGACAAGGTCTAATGCCTCAGCCCTACCCACCCGCTCCTCGATATCTTTTTCTAGTCAATTTTGTCTTTTTATTACTTCCAATGCGAGCCATTTTTTTTTTTTCAACACACTTGACATTGTGAGTTTTTTGTATTTCATCCCATCCTATTTCTATGGAGTTTTTAGCTTTTTTTCCACTCTTTTTCTACATTTTAAAGTGCAATGGTTCCTGTCTGCCCACCCCCACAACCGCCGAGACACATAATGGGCGAGACGTATTAATCCTGGATGACAAGGTCTAATGCCTCAGCCCTACCCACCCGCTCCTCGATATCTTTTTCTAGTCAATTTTGTCTTTTTATTACTTCCGGTGCGAGCCGCTTTTTTTTTTTTTTTAAACACACTTGACTTTGAGTTTTTTTTGTTTTTTCGTCCCATTCAATTTCTATGGAGTTTTTAGCTTTTTTTCCACTCTTTTTCTACATTCTAAAGCACAGTGGTTCCCGTCCGTCCAATCCTGGACGACAGGTCTAATCAATTTTGCCCTTTTATTACTTCGGGTGCAAGGCCTTTTTTTTTTCTTTTTCTAACACACTTGACATTGTGAATTTTTTTGTATTTCGTCCCATCCTATTCCAGACACATAATAGGCGAGTTTTTAGCTTTTTTTCCACTCTTTTTCTACATTTTAAAGTGCAATGGTTCCTGTCCGCCCACCCCCACCGAGACACATAATGGGCGAGACGTATTAATCCTGGATGACAGGTCTAATGCCACCCGCTCCTCGATGTCTTTTTCTAGTCAATTTTGTCATTTTATTACTTCCAATGCGAGCCATTTTTTTTTTCAATACACTTGACATTGTGAGTTTTTTTGTATTTCATCCCATCCTATTTCTATGGAGTTTTTAGCTTTTTTTCCACTCTTTTTCTACATTCTAAAGTGCAGTGGTTCCTGCCTGCCCACCCCCACCACCGCCGAGACACATAATAGGCGAGACGTATTATCCTGGACGATAGGTCTAATGCCCCAGCCCTACCAACTCGCTCCTCGATGTCTTTTTCTAGTCAATTTTGTCCTTTTATTACTTCCAGTGCGAGCCCTTTTTTTTTTTTTTTACACATTTGACATTGTGAGTTTTTTTGTTTTTCGTCCCATGCTATTTCTATGGAGTTTTTAGCTTTTTTTCCACTCTTTTTCTATATTCTAAAGTGCAGTGAATTAGATTAGACACGTATGTCAGAAACATCATTGAAAAATATTTGGGAAGCATACAGCTGTTTTGGTAGCCTTAAGCGTACTTTCTTCAGTGCATAAAGAATTCTGGAACTGGAGAAGTGCTCAAATATATAGAAGAGGGACCGAGTTCTGTTCAATCAATAGGATTACGGGAAGTGTGGGGAGAGTGGCCAATAAGAATTTTAGAAACGCTAGCTGTGTAAACTGCAGAAAAGTTAAGAAAATGTGGACTGAATGTAAAATTTCCAACAATCAGACAAATAGGAAACAGCAAAATCACAATTTACAAGATTTTTAAGATTTTTATAAATATAACAAGCTTCAAAGAAATAGAGTTCATGAATGGATTTAGATCTGCAAATTATTTTAGGTGAAACAAATTTTAAATTATGATTTACCTCCCAGCAATGCTTAAAAATAGCCGATTTATTGGTTTCTTGTTTGTAGACATAATATGTTGTTTTACACAAAATTTAAGACTGTGTTTAGTTTGGCCAATGTATGATAAACCACACTGACAGGAAATACTATAAATGCCCCAAGAATTATGCATATCTATAGGATCTTTTAACTGATAAAAGGTGAGTTTATTGGAAAATGAAAATATTATTTTAAAATCACGTTGTTTGAGAATTTTAGCTACGGCTTGACTGGATTTAGGAAAATAGGGTAAAACAATACTGATATTAGAAGAGACTGATTTAGTAGACGAAGTACGAGAGAGTTGCAATTTTTGGATAGCTTTGTTTATAATGGAAGAGTCATAACCTCTGTCAATTGGCTTTCAAATATTTAATTTTAGAGTTTAATAAAACAGGATTTGAACAAATATTAAGGGCACAGTTAATAAAAGTATAGAAAGCAGCCATTTTTTGGTTAGGTAGATGACATGAACACGCATGGGGAGATAGAGAGACTTCAAAACTTTTACGATAGACGGTGGTTGAAAATCCATCTACAGTGCGAGACGAGGGTATCAAGAAATGGAAGGGAGCCATTATTTTCTATTTCATATGTAAACTGGATATTACTGTCAACGGAATTCAAGCTTTCTAAGACATAATCAATATTGTGACGAGATGTATCGATAAGCTCATCAACATAACAGGTCCAAACAGGAAAAGATATTTTCTTAAAAAGCAGTCTTTCGAAATAATGCATGTAAATATCTATGAGAATTGGGGAGAGAGGGGAACCGATCGCTAAACCTTCAGATTGACAATGAAATTTACTTTGAAAAGAAAAAGTGGTTTGTGATAAACAAATGCGGGTTAGAGAAATTATTTCTTGTATTTAAAGTCCTGCCCCTTGTTTTTGGACTTGACTAAATCTCATCTTATCCCTTCTACAGCTGACTGTGTCAGATTTTATGCTTTACCAAGAGTCCACAAACCCAATATCCCATTTCGTCCCATAATCTCTAATATCGGTACTGCTTCCTATAATTTAGCTAAATTTCTCACTACAATTTTTGCTCCCCTTCTTGCTGCAAATATTTATACTGTAAAGAATTCCATTAAATTCACAAAAAATATTCAAAACTGCCCTCACACTAATCTCACTATGGTTTCTTTCAATGTAAAATCCCTTTTCACTAATGTTCCAATAATTAGTGCCCTCTGCGTCTCAAAAATTAATTAAAAGATTTTCATTTCACATCTTTTGAAATACAAGAATTAATTTATCTAACCCACATTTGTTTATCACAAACCACTTTTTCTTTCCAAAGTAAATTTTATCATTAACCTGAAGGTTTAGCCATGGGTTCCCCTCTCTCCCCAATTCTTGCAGATATTTACATGCATTTTTTCGAAAGCCTGCTGTTTAAGAAAGTATATTTTCCTTTTTGGACCCAATAATGTTGATGACACCTTTATGCTTATCGACACATCTCGTCACAATATTGACCATGTCTTAGAAACCTTAAATTCCATTGACAGTAATATCCAGTTTACATATGAAATAGAAAATAATGGCTCGCTTCCATTTCTTGATACTCTCGCCTCTCGCGCTGTAGATGGATTTTCAACCACCGTCTATCGTAAAAGTTTTGCAGTCTCTCTACCTCCCCATGTGCGTTCATGTCACCCACCTAACCAAAAAATGGCTGCTTTCTCTATACTTTCGTTAACTGTGCCCTTAATATTTGTTCAAATCCTGTTTTATTAAACTCTAAAATTAAATATCTGAAAGCCATTGCAATTGACAGAGGTTATGACCCTTCCATTATAAACAAAGCTATCCAAAAATTACAACTCCCTTGTACTTCGTCTACTAAATCAGTATCTTCTAATATCAGTATTGTTTTACCCTATTTTCCTAAATCCAGTCAAGACATACCTAAAATTCTCAAACAACATGATTTTAAAAACAATGTAACATTTAAAATAAGATAAAGAATACAAAACTTCTAAACTTTTAAAAATACATTTTAATTAAAAACATTAAAACACAAGACAGACGTTTCGGCTAGAACACTAGCCCTCCTCAGTGTCAAACATACAAGCACAAACAACATTTTAAAAAATTCATAAAACATCACAGCAAGATTAAATATTCAGGAGAAATAGCTTTAGCCTCGTTCAAGGCAGAATATTGCATTTTAATAAAAGTGCCCTCTAGAAAAATACCGGATTCATATATATTTACATTAGAAGCTAAAATTTTAAAGTTTTCAAAATCCGAAATATGAACACTATTGAGAGAATGGATTACGAGTTTTGATCTTAAATCTCCTGTTTTATATGAGCCTTTATGTTCTTTAATCTAATTTCACCTGTTCTGCCAGTTTCACCGATATATGAAGAATCACAATTTTTACAAGGGATACTATAGATTACACCTAGACGTTTAAGAGGGGGGACAGCAGGTTTAAAGTTTGAGAGAAAGGTACTAATACGGAGTTGAGGTTTAAAGCTAGTAGCGATATTTACTGTTTAAGTAATTTAGAGATATTTTCAGAAAACCTTTATAATAAGGGATAATAGTACGATAAGTGGAATTTTTAACTTTAGGATAAACTGATTTATATGAAAAATAGAACTCTTCTTTATAAATACTTTCAATTCTTTAATTTTGTTTTATAAGTGTTGCATTACAATTTCAGCTATAACGACAGATATAGGGGCACCCATGGCAGTTCCATTAATTTGACGATAGTAAGAAACATTAAAACAAAATTAATTCCCAGTTACATGATAAAAAAATTTCTGGAAAAGGTATATGGATGATATTTTTATAATTACTAAGCAACTTTATGTTAACGATATTTTAGATTTTGCTAACTCTTTAAGTCCTGCTATCCAGTTTACCCTTGAAACTGAAATTAATAATGAACTACCCTTTCTTGACATCCTTATAATGCATAAAACAGTCAATGATTTTTTACATTTTTCAACTTCCGTTTATAGAAAACCCACCTTCTCTGGTCAATATCTTAACTTCAATTCAGCTAATCCTTTATCGCATAAACTTGCAGTCATTCGTACTCTTTTACATCGTGCAAAGCATTATTGTTGTAATTCCGAATTATTAAATATTGAACTATCCAAAATTTTTTCTGATTTAAAAAATAATGGTTAACCCCCTCGTTTTATTAAAAGAATTTATAAAGAAGAGTTCAATTTTTCATATAAATCAGTTTATCCTAAAGTTAGAAATTCCACTTATCCCTTATTATAAAGGTATTTCTGAAAATATCTCTAAATTACTTAGAACAGTTAATATCTCTACTAGCTTTAAACCTCAACTCCGTATTAGTAATTTTCTCTCAAACTTTCAACCCGCTTTCCCCCCTCTTAAACGTCTAGGTGTAATCTATAGTATCCCTTGTAAAAATTGTGATTCTACATATATTGGTGAAACTAGGAGAACAGGTGAAATTATATTAAAGGAACATAAATGGCTCATATAAAACAGAAGATTTAAGATCAAAACTCGTAATCCATTCTCTCAATAGTGATCATATTCCGGATTTTGAAAACTTTAAAATTTTAGCTTCTAATGTAAATATATATGAATCCCGTATTTTTCTAGAGGGCGCTTTTACTAAAATGCAATATTCTGCCTTGAACGAGGCTAAAGCTATTCCTTCTGAATATTTAATCTTGCTGTGATGTATTATGAATTTTTGTAAATGTTGTGCTCGTATATTTGACACTGAGGAGAGCTAGTGTTCTAGCCAAAACATCTGTCTTGTGTTTTAATGTTTTTAATTAAAATGTATTTTTAAATGTTTTAAATTTTTGTATTCTTTATCTCATTTTAAATGTTACATTGGTTTTAATATATTAATGAGACGTATAAATTATGTTTAATTTTATTAAACATGATTTTAAAATATTAGTTTAAAATATTATTTTCACCTTCCAATAAACTCACCTTCTCTCAGTTAAAAGATCCTATAGATATGCATAATTCTTGGGGCATTTATAGTATTTCCTGTCAGTGTGGTCTATCATATATTGGCCAAACTAAACGCAGTCTTAAATTTCGTCTAAAAGAACATATGAATTATGTCCGCAAACAAGAAACCAATAAATCGGATATTTCTAAACATTGCTGGGAGGAAAATCATAATTTTAAATTTGATTCAGCTAAAATAATTTACAGACCTAAATCCATTCATGAACTCTATTTCTTTGAAGCTTTTTATATTTATAAAAATCTTGTAAATTGTGATTTCGCTGTTCCCTATTTGTCTGATTGTTGGAAATTTTATAAATAATTCTTGGGGCATTTATAGTATTTCCTGTCAGTGTAGTTTATCATACACTGGCCAAACAAAACAGTCTTAAATTTCATCTAAAAGAACATATTAATTACGTCCACAAACGAGAAACCAATAAATCAGCTATTTCTAAGCATTGCTGGAAGGAAAATCATAATTTGATTCAGCTAAAATAATTTGCAGACCTAAATCCATTCATTTCTTTGAAGCTTTTTATATTTATAAAAATCATAAAAATCTTGTAAATTGTGATTTTGCTGCTCCCTATTTGTCTGATTGTTGGAAATTTTACATTCAGTCTATATTTTTTTTTTCTACAGTTTATAGAGCTGGCGTTTCTAAAGATTCTATTGGCCACTCTCCCCACATTTCCCATAATCCTATTGGTTGAACAGAATTCGATCCCTCTTCTATACATATGAGCACTTCTCCAGTTCCAGAATTCTTTATGCACTGAAGACGGTACGCTAAAGGCTACCGAACAGCTGTATGCTTCCCAAATATCTTCCTTTGGTGTTTCTGAGGTTGTACTTTTTACTGGTTTTAATAGTGCCTATCAACTTTTGGTAAAAATTGTCTAACAGGATGCATTGCCATCCTACTTTTTCTAAATTTTTAACATTGTGGTATAGGACAAAATTTTGTATAAATGTGCATAAAGAGAATTATTTTTTAATAATCGTTATGAAATTTACAAGAATTATTTATAATAAAGATAGTCAACTGGAAAAAAATTTTTGTATATGTAGGAGCATTGCCTCCTTCCCTGGGGGGAAGTCAACCCTTGAGGGGAATAAATTTTCATGATGGGTATCTTTCAAAAGAGCTCACCAATACCTTTAAAATGAATGGTTGAACCATCAATCTGCGATAATTTGAAATAAAGTTACCGATTTTTTTTTAAATGTAATATCAAGAATAAAATGAACTTTTTTTCAATATTTAGTGTTATACTACTTCTCTAATATAGAAATTGTACTGCATTATCATGGAAGATAATTTTATTAAATAATGATTTTAATAAATTAATTTTACTATGTGAATTTGCATAGGAAAAAATAGAAGAAAGTCATGTGGTGGCCACAACATTCTAGTTTGCAGTAGTTTAATCTTTCATCACAGTTTCTTATAATTTGGAAGCTGTCAAAAAGTGTTAGTTTTCCCTATAGTTGTTTTATTATAATCAAACAATCTTTATGCATCATTATTATGATTGAATGTGGATTTATTTTATTAAAAGAAAAAATTTATTATAAGTACAGTCGAACCTTGTCAACAACATGAACCTCAAGGGGGATAAAAAATTTGTTCATGTTATCAGTAGTTCATGCTATCAGTAACTAATTCTCATATAACTAATCATCATTTTGATGAGGATTGCGGAAACAGTTTGTGTTAAAAATAGTTCACATTAACAGTGTTCCCGTTAACAAGGTTCGACTGTATTTCTATTGCTTAACCTTAAATAAGTTTATTTAATATTTATAAAATGGGTTTCTCTGATCACTATTATAGGAATGTATTTACATTTCTTAAGCAATCATATTAGTGGTCCGAGAAGTTGAAAAGGTTGGCAACAACTGGTATAGATGGCACCACCATTTCGGATGTTGTCTTGTTAAAAAGATAGCACGACAAGACAGTTTTGAAGCAATCCAAAAATGAATAGTTTGCAACATTCAGAATTATATATTTATCATGTAGATATAGTTTCAATATTTTTGAAATATAAACAGGGGTCCTTTCTGTTAATCCAAATTTTGGCAACCAGGATGAAGTGTTTCAGTTGAGCCGATTTTCAAATAATTAAGATTCCACTGTTTATCAAAGTACTAAATAAAACAAATATTTGACAGTGACAAAAAATAAAATAATGATGATCTGCAATGATGTTATAATATTCTATTTTTATTTAACTGAGTCTATACATTTCATTAAAAGTACTTTTCTGAGGAAATTCAACATACAAAACCAAATTAATCTATATTAATTTTTTTTAAATGTCACAATTCATATGCGTGTGTGTGTGAAATTCAGTTATGTTTTGGTCATGACAGTGTTACAAAATTTGCCATAGCAATTGACTCCTCACAATTAAACTTAAAGCCTGATTTTTAATTTATTATTTTTTTTATGTAAAATTTTGTTTGCTTTACTTATAATAAACTCTGAAAATATTAAAAACAATTTTATCTTTTACAAAAAATTTTTTAACTCATCTCATTTTTTACTTCAATCTTTTTCTCTTTCTCACTTGTCTAAGATTTATTGTGAAATATTTGTAATTAAAATACAAAATTTAATTACCATATGGTAAATAGTTCATTTTTCAGATAAAAACAAAATATTTTAAATGAAGTATCTTATTTACTTTTCTTTCCACAATCAAAGCTTCATTTTGAAATTTAATATTTTTTCTTTTAAATCTTTTTTGAAGAATTATGCTTGTTTAGATGTAGAGATTTAAAAAAATGGGCACCCAATTTCAATCTTAAAACACAATATATAAAACTCTGTTCTTTTTCTATCAATTTCTTCTGCTAACACATTGCACTATTTTTTATCACCAAATTTGAATCAAAATCAATCAAATATGACTTAGTATAAAAATGAATATACATGTTATTTGTACATAAAAGAATATTGCAACTTCTTATTAGGAAATAAAAAACAAATTTTAATGTATAAATTTTAATATATATATATATATATATAATAACAAATATAATTTAACATTTAACATTATAATTTAACATGTAAACAAATATACTTTAACAGAAATTTACAGAAATTGTTGACATATACATCTGTAATAAAAATACAGTCAAACTTCATTAACATGAACATGCTTAATGTGAATAACTTTTAACATGAACTATTTCAACAATTCCCATCAAAATAAAGATTAGTTCAGTTGTAGGAAGATTAGTTACTGATATCACAAACTACTGATAACATGAACAATCATATTTTTTTTTCTCTTGATATTCATATTAATGAGGTTCGACTGTAATATTTTTTAAAAGTACATTTATGATTTGAAATTAAAAACATGACATAGATAATCATACTATTTATTTATTATTATTATTATTTAGTATGTAATCATACTTTTTAATGATTTCATTTAGGCAAAAACAAGAAAGTGATTATTATTATTTTTTTTTTTTTCTTGTAGAACATTGTGATACATAGTTGTTCCTTATTGATAATCTGATTCATGACTTCAGCATATCAAGCATTTTAATGATAATTACTATGCTTAATAGATGACAAAATGCATTTTTTAAACAATACTCATCAAATATTTTAGCAGTAAACAATATTTCCTCTCTCTCTCTCTTTCTTTTTCAATTCAACTAGATAAAAAATTAAACTAACTTTAACAACCATTTTTAAATGATAAATGAAATTTTTACCTCAACAATATGCCTCAACTTTATTGCAGTCTGGAAAATTTTACAAAAGTCAAAACAAAGCCAATTACTGAATAGTTGTAGATATCAAGTGTTATATTAAAAAAGTTAAAAAAAAAAAAAAAAAAAAAAAAAATTGTATATATATAATACAGTAAAAGTTCAGGGGTCTGTACAGGGGTAAAATTGGGTCCTCACAAAATTTTATATCTTAAAAACGGACCCTTCACAAAATTTCTCTTCTTAAAAACAGACCTGAATTAATATTTTACTATTCACAATAATTTATCGGCACTGAAATACTGTATTTCGCTACAGTTTATACACGTCGAATATCGTAAACATAGAAACATTGTTTTTATTGCTCAAAAAGTTATAATACTGTTGCCACAGAATCAGAATCTCGACAAACTTAATCAGAAACAGGAACGATACGATGAATCGGTGTCACCGAAATCTCTTAGCTTGAAAACGAACCTTTCACAGAGTGAACGAGCCACCTAACTACTCAGACTGGCGCTTGCATTAACGGAGGAAGAAAGGCGAATGCGTCATCCCCTATAAATAGCGAAAGGGAGAAGCTTGGTTTACCGGTATAGCATATACGTCACGGATTAATCAGTGCTGTACGTGCGAGAGATGATGATGATGAGTAATTTAACAGATAGCTGAAGAATTTGCCATTTCTAGTTTGGCAACAATGTTTATGATTGGAAATCGGATGCGTGCGTAAGCGTAAATAAATGCATGTTTGTTTAGCAGAGCATATGCTATTCACTGATCAAAATCATGAAACAGACACATACATCTACCGGAACGAGGAACAGCGATTATTATATTAAAAAAATTAAAGCAGTAGATGCTAAAGGCTCTTCTCCTATTACATCGTTTTTCCAAAAAAAAGATGATTGCAATCGAAATATACCAGATGTAGAATCTAATATTAAAGACGATGCTCAATGTTCTCCGGCATCCGAAAAAAAAATTGAAGATACATTGAATGCCTCAAGTGCATGCTCCAGCTCCAATAATTTAATTATTAGCCAGGATAATCCTCCAGACAATTTCTCTGAAGCTAATATTACAGAAAATAGTAAATTGCTACTAAATGTGGAGCGCTATGAAAAACTCTATAGTTGGATCTTTTATAGCATTTCAGCAAACTGATTTTTGTGCAAAATATGCTCTGTTGTGTATCAAAGTGGACCTTGGGTTGACCAAGAGGCAAAATTTGGTGATCATCCTAATAGATGCATCAAAAAGCATGAGAGTAGCACCAAACACGGTCAAGCAGTTGCTGCATATAAGCATATGACGAAAAAATCTTTGAAAGAATCTTTTAATGAAGGTTTGGAAAAAAATGCAGCAAAAATAGAGGAAAAAAATAAAAAGGCATTAGTAAAATACATAAAGATAATTTATTTTATGATAATGAAGCAATGGGCTGTTTCGGAGAATTTTGCTTCTTTAGTGAAGCTAATTGGGGAAGATCTTTGAGAAACAGATATACAAATGTACTTAAGCACATGTGGTAAAAATGCTACATATTTATCTAACACTTCAGTAGATAATCTAATTGAAGCCATTTCACTTTATCTAGAGGAAAACACTGTTACAGCTCTGAAGTTAATCGACTTTTTTGCATTATTAGCCAACGATTCAATGGATGAGTCTCAAAGAGAGCAGCTGGGATTGATAGTCCGTTATAAAATAAAAGGAGACCCAAGATTAAGAGAAGAATACCTTGGATTGATTAATTTAACTTCTGTTAATGCAGAATCAATATCAAATGCAATTGAAAAATTCATGATTGCAAAAGGTATAAATATAATGAAATGCCTTTTTCTTGCATTAGATGGAGCGAATGTGATGAGTGGGAATATATCGGGAGTGCAATGTAGAATCCGTCACCTTTCACCCCACTGTATCTACATTAATTGCAGGAATCACAGGCTCGCTCTAATTTTTGCTCATCTCTTAAAAAAACATGATATTTTGCAAGACGTTGATGCCCTGTTAATCAGTTTGTGAAAACTTTTCCATTACAGCCCTGTGAAAAATCAAGTTTTTAAAGATATACAAGGGGATGTTTACAACATAAATGTCTTAAAACCCCTTAAAGTTTCTGTTACAAGATGGCTGTCACAATGACATGCATGTGAGAGTGTAGTCAGCCGATATGAACAACTCGTTGAAACTCTTGATGCTCTCTTTATTAGTAAAAGAGAACCAGAACTTAAAGGACTTAGAGAACAATTGCTAAATACCGATATTTTATTATGCTTACTTTTTTTATCTGACTTTTTGAAAATAATTAACAAACTGAATTTGTGGCTTCAGAGTTCACAATTTTATTTAGTTCGGTAAAAGAGAAAGTGGCAAATGTCTGTAAAGAAGTTGACGAACTGTTAACCAATTTGGAGCAAAGCGAGAATTTTAAGAAAGCCGAAGCACTATTAACTTTTGCAATGGAATGTACTCAGTATGAAGAGAAGAACGACTAAAAAGGACAATGTACTGGATTCCATTAAAAATTTCAAGAATAATTTTGTTCCGAAATTCATTGCTGATTTCAGAAAAGAAATTTTATTAGCCTTCACAGTTGATAATGAAACTGAATGCATTCGACATGTTTGGTTGCTTAGATATCAATCATAAGATGCCTGGTGATATGAACAAAACTTCTTTTTCGTTTCTTCTGTCCTTTTATGGACAAAAACAAACAAATCAGTTTCAAAGTGCTCTCCAAGTATCACCAGCTGTTATAGATGCTATAGCAGCCAAAAATGAAAAAGATATTTTGGAAAAAGAACTATCTCTAGCAAAAGTCACTTTTGATATAAATAAATCTAACGAAGCAAAGTCTCTTCTTAAATTAGATAAAAAAGAAGAAGCTAAAAAATATCTAGAAAAAAAGCCTACGTCAATTTATATTCTAGACATCATTAAAAAAGAATCGCAAAACTGGGATCTTATGCCTAACCTTTTAAAGCTGTTAACATTGTCTGTGATAATACCAGTGTCAACAGCTTCTGTAGAAAGATTGTTCTCGAAAATGAATTTAATTTGCACTGAATTACGCTCAAGAATGAGACAAGAAACACTTGACAGACATTTGCGGATAGTGTTAAATAAGCCAGAAAAATTGAATGATGCAGAATGTGATGAAATTATTAACATTTTCAAATCTACAGGGAATAGACGAATATTGCTGTAAATATTTTTTTTTACTTATATTTTACTATGCTTCATGTCATAATTAATTTTTTTTTATTTTTATTTATTTTTACACTTCTTTTCTACAGTTAGAAAATAGAAATTTCAATACGATTTAGCATTTTTAACAATTTCAAAGTCTTAAAATTTTACGAATGTATACATAGTGTATTAACAATTTATTTAATTTTTTGCAAATTAAGCATTATGGTTAAGTTAGCAATTTTTAAAGCTAGAATCAATTTTTAAAGCTCCTTCAAAATGCATTTGGAAATATTTTAATTTATTGATATGAAAATTTTAGCAGTTGCAATACTTTTTAAATTGAAATGCAAAAACTTACAATGCAATAAAAATTGCTATTATTATAATATGCATATTTAATCCAATAGGATTAAGCATAAATATTTATTCATTTATCTATTTTTTACTTCTGTACTTCAATTTCATTGCATTACGCATTCTGTTTAGTATATCTGTATTTATTACGCAATTTTAATATACATATATTTATTTAAAAATGTAAAACAACACTTTGAAAGACACAAACTGAATTGATGCAAGATTTTTTAGCAATTATTAAATCATTCTAAAATCGATGTAGATACATATTGCTTTAAATGATACAGAAATTTGTATGTTATGTGGTGTATTTTGTTTAATCAAGCTTAATGTTTAGTAAGAAAAAAGCTAAGTTCTTTTTTTCTTAATGAATGTAAATTAAATTGTTTCTAATGATTTTAACTCTGGAATTTATGTGAATTATATAGTCCATTCCAAAAATAAAGAATCTTTTTAATGACCAATAATTTGTGTTTATTATTTCATTTTTTATGACTTTATTTTCAAACATACTATAAACATTAAAAGTAATATTTGAGAAACATTTTTCTTAAATGTTTTTCTTTAAGTGCATTAGGCTAAGGAATTCTAAAAATAACATAGTTTTAAATTCTGTTGCTATTTTTTTGCCCCTTTAGTTTATATACATATTAAGAAAAAAGAATGCATCGTGTATTTGTTGCACTTTTTATTTCAAATTCATATATATATATTATAACAATAACAAGAATTTGCAACATAAGTATTAATAATAGTAATCAATCATGTACTTACTCTTATTCGTATCACATAGCCATTTCTTTTTTTCAGCTGCTAAATTCTGAATTATTTTATCCTAGTAAAAATGTTTTCTGAAGGTAGGTGGTTTTTTTTATGTTCCCCTTGTGGTATCATTAATTCACTGTGTATATATATATATGTATTAATCAGTCAAATATTAAATCTAAGTTAAATGAAATTGTTTTACTTGGAATTGCATTATTTCTATGAAAGACATAACATATATATATATTAACTGTAAATATACTAACAGTATCACTGATATTCAATTTCTAATTAATAAAAGGTTTCTGTGCATTGGTGTGACTTTATGAAAAATTATATTTTTCACAATTTCACAAAAAGAGGACCCAAGACGAAAAGTGTGGAAGAACATGATTTACACACTAAATTTATGTTCACAAAATAACGCATAAATTTTTCACAATTTCACAAAAACAGGACCCTGTCTGAAAAGTCTGGACAGACCCCTGAAGTTATACATACATTGAATTGTCAGCCTCTTATTTTTCATAATCAGTGCAAAGCATATTTTTCACCCCATATTACTTCATATAATTGATATTGTAATATTTATAAACAAAAATTAATATATATATATATATTTTTTTTTTTTTATAAATTTTATAAATACAAAACAATCATTTTGATCTTTTCATATTTACACATCCATTGATAAGTTTCTCCTTTTTTGAACAATTCATAATATCCATAAATTTAAAGTAAGAAACTTTAAGATAAGATTGAAACAATAGTCAGAAAGTACAATTTTGTATTTGAAAATGTCTTATTGCGTTTGCAATAAAACAACTGTTAAGCTTACAATTACTAGCCTCAAATAAGACACTTCAGTGTCTAAAAAATCTTTAATGTTGTTAAAAAATATATAAATTTTATTTATTTACTTATTTATTCATTTATTTATTCTTCAGGTAGTTGAAATTACTTATGGGAGAACATCAGTATTTTGTTAATTACACAGCAATACAAAAACAGTATTTTATTTTATATTCATCAAAACTTTTCAAATTACATACTAAAGAGTAATTATAAATTACATGAGCATATAAAAATAACTTTTGTACAGAGCAGTATAAAAAATATTTGCATAACTGATATACATATAAATGCTGTTAAGACATAAATAACAAAATATCAAATTTATTGTTTACATAAATTAGTTAACCATGCTTTAGTCTTTCCACAAGTTTTTTTAGAACAAAGAGGACATCTGAGTAATAACTGAGGGCTACAGACTTCCTTCTTATTCAGGTGTGTTTTTACAACATCAGCTAGACACTAAAAAATTTTAAATTGCATTAAATTTTTTATCAAAACTCAAGAATTACACAGATTTTTTAGAGAAAGGTTGATTAATTTTAGAAAGAGGAAAACGTGATTAGATCAGGATTTGAACCAGGAACCTATCGCAGATAATCCTGGCCTGGTCATTGTTCATTCTTGCTAAAGTTAATTTGACTTTTCTCTCAAAAAATGTATGTAATACATACAATCAAATTTAAAATTTAAAATTATACTAGTATTATATAATAAAAATTGTTCTTTGAACATATAAAATATTCAATTAAAAAATAAAAATTAAAAAATGTGGTAAAACTAGAATTTTTAGTTTTTAATCAAATGCCACAAAAAAATAAAATAATATCTATTGGATGAAGTTTCTTTTCTAATTATATTTTAACAGGGAACAAAATTCAGATTCTGTGGTATTTTGTCAGTGAAGATAAGGCACAAAGAAGGCCATAGCAGCAGGGGTGCTGGTCTCCAAATTTTGCAGATTTGTCGAATACTTTTGAGTAATAATACTTCATTTTTAACGCTCAACTTTATGCATTAAAATTTGAACCCTTCTCTGATTTTTTTTTTTTTTCTAGCTGAGACCTTGGGAACAAATGGTTTATTAGTTTTTTTTTTTTTTTTTTTTTTTTTATTAATTTGTTTCCTCATTAATAATTTCATTAATTTATTAATATTCAGTAATTTTTTTAATAAAAAAAGAAAGAAAAATATCTGATACTTATTTCAAATTACAATCTTTCGAATAACTGATTTTTTGGGATAAATGGTCTATTGATGGCAAAAATAGTTAATTGTTGTTTGAAAATAAATGAATATTTGCTAGAATTTTAAAATTATATACAGTAAAACTGATCATACTGACCAGTGAAACATTCGTGGCAAAATAAAAAACTGGAAAAATGAGAACAAAAATAAAAATTTATATTTCTTTTATTGCTTTTTAATGAGATTACATTTAAGACTTGATATTTAATAATCCACACATTAAAACTAATGCTTTTCAGGAAAATATTAATTATGTAACAGTGTAATGGAAATAATGCCGACAAAGGGGGTATTTAGTTTTGCTTTGTTTTTATGATTGAATCATATGGAATGACTTCGCCCTCCCTTAATATCTAAACTTAAATTAGCAAGTAAGGTCTATATTTTTATTTTTAATTTATTTTAATTTATTTATTTATTTATTTATTTTTTTTATTTTTTTTTACTGCTGTAATTAGATTTAAAAAAAAAAAAGAAAAAAGAAAGAAAAAGAAAAAAGGAAAATGAATTCCAGACAGCTGGTTTTTTGTATAGTTAGTTTCAAAAGATTCCATGATGTACTATAATACTACAGTAGAAGATCTTTATAATGCAAACTTAAAAACACAAGGTTGTGCATTGTATAGAATTTTGTATTATACAGACCACATTTCATATCTCATTAAATTTACCTTGTATACATGTCCAAATATGTCTGAAACATTTCAAAATAGAGTGTAGTATAAGTACGTTACTTCTTTCCTTGGGACAAAAACTGAACAGATTATAAATAATTTCATTGTTAAATTTACTTTATAATTTAACAATGAAATTATTTATAATCTGTTCAGTTTTTGTCCCAAGGAAAGAAGTAACGTACTTATACTACACTCTATTTTGAAATGTTTCAGACATATTTGGACATGTATACAAGGTAAATTTAAATTTAAATTTACTTTATAATTTAACTCACTACACTGCTGCTTGAATCCTGCAGAAGGACTCCCCAGGGTTCACTTTCACTTTAACTTAAGCTCTCATGTTAACAAGAAAGACTACATCCCAGAACATCTTAGACAATTGACCTTGGAAAACCTAAGCCACATTTCTAATAATGCCATTAAAATCTTCACCGACGGTAGTAAAATTGACAACCTAGCAGGTAGTGGCATATATATTGAAACCCCTCACGCCAACTTGACTCTTTCTCATCGTAATCCAAATTACTGCTCTGTCTTCAGAAGTGAATTGATTGCAATAGACCTGGGACTAGAAGCTATTCTCTCTGAAGAGGATTATGGTGACCTATGGATCTTGACTGATAGCCGTAGTTCTCTTCACCATCTTAGTAATTGGATTCGTGTGGGCGACAAGGTCAGCACCTCTATACTGCTTAAATTAAAGCTCATTTCACAAAACCATGACGTTCATTTGCAATGGATACCTTCACACGTGAATCTCCACGGGAATGAAATGGCTGATAATCTTGCTAAGGAGGGTTGCAGGATTTCTTCAACTCCCTCCTCCACACTTACTTTTCAGGAGTTATACTCCCGGGAAAATTTAAAAATCTCGGAAGAGTGGAAAACTCCCCCCACCCATATTTGGTACAAGGGCTCAAAACCGGGTTTGTCCCTTGACCTCCCGTGTGACAGACGTACCCGAACTGTACTGTCAAGACTCGCTAGCGGTCACATCAAGTGCCTCACTTTCATCGAGGGCAGGAAAACCTTCGCCACCTGCACCAAGTGCCAAAATCATCAGGCTTCTCCTGAGCACCTTTTGGATTGCATGGGACTCTCTAAGGAGGATCTTTTCATCAATCCTCTTCTGGTCTTTGACTTTCTAACTGTCAACGAACTCGTGGATCTTGTCTGACTCCGTCAGACAAAGAGGATAAGCAACAACAACAACAACAACTTTATAATTTATAAATACAGACATGCCTAGACCAAATCATCCATTATAATATGCATTTTCAAAAAAAGAATGTTATAATAGCTCTTTTTTCATTAAAAAGCTTTGAATTATGGGATAAAGAAAAATTAATGTATTACATCTAGTCCTCTAGAGAGTAACAGTTATTCACAATGTGGGAATGCCAGTGCTTCTTAACTGCAAAATTCATTGTTTATGTTTGGGGGGTTATATGAAGTGTTATATGAAGAATTGCATTATATACAATTGTGTTATAAAGATATACTGTATTAAGCTATAAATAAAATTTTATTATTTAGGAAAATATTTTATTTAGTTATTTTTAGTTTTAAGCAGATAAATTAAGAGATTTTTTCTTTATTGAAAATTCCTTCAATTTACTTCCAAATCAAGTTTTATTATTTATTTATTTATTTTATTATTATTATTTCTTTTTTCAATTTATTAGTATAAATCAAACATTGCTTGTTTTTTAAAATTTACTTAAAATGAAATAGAATTTCAAGTCATCATATTTTCATGGGCAGAACTTTAACTCTTTTGAAAAAGAGCAAAGATGTAAATGTTGTTTTTGCTGTATGACTTTCCTTTTATATTATACAAAAATTATGGTTATTTCACCTTGAGTTTAAAAATAGAACTGTGCACTTAAAGATAAATATTATGACTAACATATATGTTTGATGCATTTGGTATTTGGGATTAAGGCCGGCTGACATCACGTAGTTCCTAGGCCTGGTAGAGTTTCTTCAATGTGGGTCTTTCTAAGGGGTTCTAGCCCATATTTATGCAAGTCTCTGAAGACACCATGGAAAATTGCAAATGGCTAGGTCGACAAGCGCAACCTGATTGAACCGGAACTTGTACAACCAGCTTTGAGCACAGAACTGTTCGGCCACTGGTGTGGTCCTACTAACACATATGATTTATACACTTAAAAACTAGCTAAAATTCCATAATTATGCAATCTTGAATTGAATTCTAAGTGTATTACGGAAAAAACAACTGATCAGTGAACAGGTCGGTACATCCATCAATGGATACCAAAAACTTAATTACAGGTCATTGTGATTATCATTATATACATTAAAACAAACTTACATTAAAATTAAGCTGGTACCATATGGATGAAATAATTTGATATCTATGATTTTGATTAAATTATGCATAAAACAGAAAAAAAGAAGGTATCAATAGACTTTTTTTAATTACAATATAAAAACTTTTTTTTTAATGATAGAAATTATTTTAAATTAATATGACATTAAATTTTGAGTTCTAAAACTTTAGTACACCTTTTATTTAAATATCATGTCTCCTATTATATGCACAATTAGTGACTTAACTTTAAGCTGAAAGCACCAATTCTAACTTTATCAGTGTAAATAAATTAGAGTATAGAAAATGTTTAATAATTATTCATGCATGATATATCAATATGTAATAAATAAATGCATGATATATCAACATGTAAAAACATAAGGAGCATCCTGGATAAGAATGAGACAACTTTGATATTTATTAATATTAGAAACTACAAATTAAATTTAATTTAAACTTACATCAGAATATTATTCAATAAGTTTTTTTTTTTTTTTTTTCATTGTCCACACATAAATAGCTGTGTAAACTCCTTTTAAAACTAGTTTACGAAGATTTCTTGTAGTTCTCCACATGCATGCTTGTACCGTTTCCTTACAAACTGATTTCAATAATTTAAGGTAAATTCTCTTGAACAGATGAAAATTTTTAGGCTCCCTTTTTTCATTGGAGTTTTATCATTTTTTCATTGCTTTTAATATTGCCCCAAAGTCTTTCAATACGCCTCGTTTGAGGCACTTTGGATGCATTAGATCCAATTTAGACACAAATTCAATTTTCACAGTTCTCGAATAGTCAACTAAATGTTTTGTGTAATGGCTGGTAGCCAGGTCCGGCCAAAACAAAATATCTTTATTTTGATTATGTTTTTAGGTGAAAGGAATCAAAACTTTTTTAATACACTTATTTAAATAAACAGAACTATCTACTGTTCCCTGAAAAGAGACTGATTGAAAAACAATACCCAGAGACGCCAAGTTATTACGGATTGTCCGTAATCTTAATACCAGAATTTTTTTAATGTATTCTTTTGTAACAATTATCTGCAATTTAACAGGAGAAGTTTTACTTTTTCTTTATTGTGGTATGAAACTGATTTTTCGTTTCAGTAGTAACTTGGCATCTCTGAATGTGAATACCACTTATGGCATGCCATACCATGAATTTTCTTGGGAATTTTTCCTTAAATTTTGTCCTGAACAGCATAGCGGCAGAGTTAGGGTTGAAGCATGATAATATTTAGTACCACCACAGAGATTTGTGTGAAACATAAAATATGACTCACCATCTATGATGAGTTTCCGTCCTCCACAAGATGAAGTCTATTTCTTACAAATTTGTAGGTAATTTTGCTTTGCTCGAAATTCTTGCCCATTTTTATAATTTGGAGCTATCTTCTTTGTATAAGATCTAAATCCCAGACCTTTCTTAACTCGGTGAACAGTTGATTTAGATATATTCAATTTTCGAGCAACTTGACATTTAAGAATGTCAGGTGTTGCAATAAATTTCCATTTAGCCATTTTCATAAGCTATTAGCTCCTTTTTCAGACTCCTTTTCGGAAACTTTGATTGCTATTATAATGTCCCTATTCATCATGTTGTTTTAACACTCAATAAATTGTTGCTTTAAATATTTCACTATTTTTTAAATGATTAAAGCAGCAATTTTGCTATGTTAACAACATAATTATTAAAATGTACAATTTTGTTCTGAACAGCTTTCGTTATATGAAGTGCCATTGTAGAACCGTTCCTAACATTAGACTCAAAATGATTTTGTTTTGCAAGTATTGAGTTAACATTGCCATGGCAACCTGTAGAATTTGCATATTTGTTTTAATTAGTGCATGTGCAACAAAAGTAATGTCTCATTCTTATCTGGGACGCTCCTTAAATAAATATGGCAAAAAAATCTACCTATTAATAAGTTATAAAAAATAAAAAATAATAAGAAATAAGAAATATAATTACAGTTTAATATTCAGTTCATAAAGTTATTATCCTATAAGCTATATTTTATTGAGAAAAAATTCAAAAAATTATCCTATAACAAAATTGTACCGAATTAAAACTTATAAAATCTTAATTGATAATATGACATTGAATTCATAATAAGAAAAATACATTTAAGATAAGACTTACTTCAATAAAAAGAGGGTGATCATTTGGAGCAGGAACTCTTCTAAAATGCTCTATACCAATCTAACATTTAAAAAAAAAAAAAAAAAAAGATTGAAATCACTTAAAGCAATTAAATATTGTTATAAATGATAACAGGTCATTGTAAATTTTTTCCATTATTAAAAAAATAATACAAATGAAAATTTAATATTCATTTGTTTTCCTTAAGACTTCTTTAAGCAGTCACCACACAGACTTTTACATTTCCATATGCATTTCTTGATCTTTTAAAGGCCATCATTGTAGAATGTGGAGGTTACTGCAATCAACGGCATCCTGACTCAAATTAACATTTTTAATTTTCAACATTATATAAATAAGGATCGATTAATATGCAGAATAAATTTTACCCATCCACAAATTGTGGTCAATAAGATGGAAGTGTTGCAAAACCAGGCTTTACGCCTGATCACAGGAGGTGTGAAGTCCACTCCTATCGATGCGATGTTATTATTGACAGGGAATATACACTTCAGAGATATTATGAAATTGAAGGTCTTATGTCTCTATGAAAAGCTACTGCGTATAGAGGATCCCTACTGGAGGGACTATGTGACCAAGCCAAGGAATTTAAAAACTCAAAATGGATTTATTCAAATAGTCCTGGGTATTAAGAAAGATCGTGTAATTCCAGGTGATATACAACCACTTTTGACACCCAGAAATCCCTTGGAAGTGATTAATGTCGATATGAGGCTGGATCTAGTTGAAACTATCCATAGAAAGGGAGATGTTGCACCAAGTGTGTTGAAATGTCTTACCTTAGAGACCATTGCGGCCAGATATCCACCATCTCAGTGGCTGCACATTTTTACAGATGGTTCCCAGTTTGATTGTCATCTAAATGTAGGGGCTGGCGTGTTCTCAGATCTTTTTTCTTTCTATGCCCCTGCGGGCTATATTAGTACCTCCTTTGATGGTGAAGTTGTGGCGATATGTTTAGCCTTAAAGCAACTATTAGCTGTCCATTGCAAGTTTGAAAGGGCGGTCATTCTTTCTGACTCTCAGGCAGCCATCCAGTCAATAAGCACTGTTGATCATCCATTAACACCGGAAGTATCCCAATGTCAAGAATCATTAAGAACTCTCACTTTAAAGGGGAAACAAATTGTTCTCCAGTGGGTGCCCGGCCATTGTGGCCTTTGGGGCAAAGAACAAGCGGACTTTCTTGCAAAAAGAGGTGCCACCTTACTACAACAACCCAATACAGCTATTTCTTACTGGAGGATTAAACTGTTTTTAAAGAATTTATCTGCATCTAATGCTTTACGAGATCTTGAGAATCGTACAGCTCTAAAGAAATGGAAGAATTTAAGTCCTACTCTAACTCCAGATAAACCGAGACGTAAGGCAGTTGCAACTTTCCGCCTATCTACAGGACATGACTGCCTTGCCGCTCATTTGAAGCACATAGGTATCTTAAACGACCCTACTTGCCCACTTTGTGATTCTGTAGAAGTAATGGACAGGGAACATCTGTCCCGTTGTAGGGCTCTTCAATGTTCTACAGAAGAGTCGAGATATTGGGAGGCAAGATCGCTCCTTAGGCAATGACTTCGGTCTTCTATGTTATATTGTCTATAATTTGATTCTTATCTTTATAGTCCTCTGTAACTTTTGCCTAGCCATTGGAAAAAAAAAAAAAAAAAAATTACCCATTTAATATCTTAGTAATAATTAAAGCTAGGCAGCATAGGTGGACTTTGCTCAGTTCCCCATCGTATATTTTCTTAAATTTCTACCATTGGACATACTATATTCTTGTTAAAAGAAATGAATTTGGTCGATTGCTCGACACAGTTACAGACTGAAGTATCCAGACTACTAACAATTCAATTCGATACAGTTAATTTAGCTTAACTTGCTGATTAATTTTATTAGGACCGGTTTCATATTTTAGTTTTCATGCAATTTAGTACTATTTCCAATGTAACAATCCCCCTGATACAAGTTTATGTGAAATATTGCTGTATTCTGCCATGTAAAGAAATATCCTCAATTTTTAATAACTTACAAAGTTTAGAAATTAGAATATTGCAAATCAATAGGGTTCTTCATAGTGTTATCAGTGATATTCAAAAACTGGTCTGGTCTTTCTAAAATCATTTACTCTGGAGATAATTACATATACTAACTGACACTACATCAGTTTTGTAATTTTCAGATTTCTCATACCTCAAAATGTGTAAAAATGTTTGTTTAAAAAAAAAAAAAAAAAAAAAAAGGGTTAAAATTTTTACAATTACTTAAATTTCCCATAACTATAGTATGATGGGGAACTAACAGTATAGCTTAATTAAGTTTATAAAGGAGTCACTGAAGACAACTATATGAAATTTAAAAAATTGGGATTACTTTTAAGGATTTTAAATAAAGCTTTTAGATTTTTTAAGTCATAGGAAGCTTTTTCTGATAATACAGAGAAAGGCTAAAAACAGTGTTTGTTCTTTTTACAACTACATTCATTTTCATTCATGGTATGTTAGATTTAGCTATTTATAATTATTTGAAGGAACATTGTTGTACAAATTATTCGCTTTATTTATTTTATTTATTTATTTTTTACAGCAGTTCAAAAATATGATAAATGCTTGTATTACATTATTTACAAAAACAATAATTATGTATTAAATTTGCATTATGAGAATCGTTGCATTGAAAATAATATGAAATGTATAAAAACTAAACTACAAAATTAACCCTAATAAAAAAATTAGTAAATTAGGACAAGGTAAATGTATCGAACAAAACTGTGGGTAGCCAATTAGGTGGGGCATTTCAGACTGTCACCATATCAAATGATCAGTCAAATTCATTTCTCTTAACAGATATGAATATAATATGCCCTGTACTCAGAGCTTGATTATGGCCTGTTGGGGCCCAAGACGATTTTGGTGCCCTCCTCCCCCCCCCCCCCCCCCCTCCAACAAAATAAAGCAAATTTCTCAAAACAAATATTTTATTTCTGCAGGAAGTTTGAATGGTGGTAACAAAGTTAAAGCATTGCCTTCGTAAGAAATTAGTTTTAACCTTTTTTTTTACAAAGAGATCTCAATTCATTATGATTATTTTTTAAGGAATATCACTCTTCTATAACTGTTGGAATTCACTTGCATAGAATTGCAATTTATTACTTTTTTTTTTTTTTTTTAAGAAAATCTTTGCCAAAAGTAGCATTTTAATTTAAAAAAATTATTTTGGTGCCCTTAGATAGAGGGGCTCTAGGCCAAGACCTAGTGGGCCTGTGCGATAATCAGGCCTTGCCTGTACAAGAAATTTATGAGAACATATATACGATGGGGAACTCAGTAGATTCCACCAATTACAACTAGTTTTTTAACATAATCAAATGAGTGAAACTGTTTGTTGCTCAAAAAATGCATTTTGCCTCCACCAAAATCCACTGAGGTTATCCATACAGAAAGTGAGCATACAATTATTAAACTGCCATTTCATGCTCAGAGTGGCTAGATAGTCGTACTCAAAAATTCTCAAACAAAATGAAGCATATTATTTATAAATTTTACTTCTTTTACCTACAAAATACAATACCTACAGAACCCAATGAATCTCCTTAAAATATCACTATTGGATTTAAACTTTAAAAAATTTTTGAAAACAGATACCCTATATGACAGACAGATTTTAACAACTTACAAATATATTTTACATAAGTTAACGCACAATATATATATATTTAAACTCTTCTATACAAAGCTGCAGAATTTCTAAAATAACTATGAGTTCAAAAATCAATTTTTAACCAGTTTGTTTAGGTTATGACATGCAGTGTCGATTTTAATTAGAAATAAAATATTATAACTTTTTGAAACTTTTATGTGTGCTTTAATAAATTAGTTTTAATGAATATAATTAAAATATAAAACACCTTTAGACTAAAATAAATTTATATATTAAATACATGTGTTATATTTTTTCTTTATATTTTATATTTTTCTTTAAAAAACTATTTCAAAGAGTTTGGCACTACTTATTTTTCTATTTTCATTACTAACGCTTATGTTTTGAAAACTCTGCTATTTTGTCAGTTGTATCTAAAACATTTGTTATATTTAATGAAAGAAATTTTAACTCAAACATTTTTCTATTCATAAAAAATCTCAGTATTCTATTTTAAAAAATACATAAGGCATTAATTGTATTGCATTATATAAAATTTCACATGTCATTCAGAATATGGCTAATAGATGGTGCTTAAATTATGCAAATGCACTTTTAGTTTTAGCAAAAAAAAAAAAAAAAAAAAAAAGGATCAACGTTTATTCTACATTGAGTAGACTATATTGTAGAACATTCATTTTTACTGAAAGTGGAAAAAGCTGATTCTACTCAAAGGTGATTTTGAAAAATTTCACTCGAATTATGGCTAAAAATATTTGCATTCGTTTCTGAGTAAGCAAATTTGCTCACATATTTTAAGAAAGTAAATAAGAAGAAGAAGAAAAAATAAATAAGAAAAAACCCCTAAGAGTAGCATAATTAAGAATAACTAACAATAGTACCTTCTTAGCAAGTTCATTTCCATATTCTATATCTAATTCGTGGAGAGTTTCTATATGTTCATTTACAAAAGATATAGGTACCAAAACTATTGCTGTTTTCCCTTTAGTAGCTAAACCTTTAATTGCCTCATCTGTTTGAGGACTTAGCCACTTGATAGGACCTACCTATAAAGAAATCAGGATTACAGACATAATAAATTATACTCTAAAAAAATTACTTAAATACATAATTTTAATATTTTAAAAAGAATTTTCAAATATGTTATTACTAAATTTCAGTAGAATATTTATTTATATGAAAAAATATTTTTTTTTTTTTTTTTTTTTAAGAGGATGTGTGCTAGTGTTGGTATTATAGCTCCCTATCTATGAGCCTCAAGGTCATTACAACCTTATGTAAATCTATGGGGAAAAGGAGCAGCACAGTTCTGCTGACCAATGGCAGAGAAACACTGTTCTGAAACATTACAGGTCTAAAGAGAAGCTAAACTAATCAGAAGCAGTAAAATGTACCAAAAAATCTGTACATAAACAACAGTCTGTACATAGACACAATAAAAGATGTCTGTGTGTGTGTCAGTCATTTTTTAGGCAAATGACAGACTGCAGAGCTACATAATTTTGCATGGAGGTCTGTTTTGACATCTGATGCCTCTCAAAGCCCAATATTTGAATTTTTTATTAGGTTGATTTTTAAAATTAGTTAAAATATGAAAAAACTTCATATTAGCTTTAAAATTATTAAATAAAGAATATTAAGCTTATACCAAAAAAGTTTACATGGACTTTTTTTTCTCTCTTTTTTTTTTTTTTTTTTTTTTACAGAAAAATAAATATATTTATTTACAAGTGAATAATAAAACTGAATTAATAATTTTCAATTTATCAAATAGCTCATGATTCTGGCAAATTTACATCATTATTACTTTAAAAATTTCATAAATATTGATAAAATTTCATTTCAATTTTATTATTCAGGTGTAAATAAGTATATTCCTTTTTATGTTGAAAATAATGAATGTGTAGTTATAATATTTGAATATTTGATTAATTCAAATTAATATTTAAATAAATAAATCAAAATAAAATATTTAGTATGAGAAATATACACAGACACAAAAAAAATTAGTTGTCTCAAAAAGCAAAATAGTGCTCATAAATCATTGTAATTGCTGTTATTTTATAATTGACACAATAAAAGTTTTAAAATATAGGAAATAATGTGATAGAAAATGATACATATAGTACATAAAGTGTTGTTTATTTATAATCACAATTTAAATATGGTGCTAATTATATATGTAGTGCTTTGATTTTTGCGACACTGTCTGTTTTAAAACTGTCATCCAATAAAACACCCAAACTGAAGAGCATGAATAAGGCAAAGTCACAAACAGTAAAGTTCCAATATAATGCGGGATAACACTGATGACCCAAAACGTAGTTTTGAGCAATTTTAAAAGACTTTTTTTTTTTTTTTTTTTTAAATATAGTGAGTACCAAAGTGGCAAAGTCTGCTAGTAATTTAAAAAAAAAAAAAAAAAGAAGAAAGCAAATACCATAAATTAGGGGGGGGAAAAGCAGTAATTATTTTGGGTCAAACTTTAACTAAGTAACTTGCAAAAAGATCAAACATACACATTGAACTAATCAGTGCCTATGTTTGACTTTTATTTGGTACATGTTAGTAAAGAATATATGTAGGAAGGTAAATTCTCTAAAATAATCAAAGAGCTTTTTTACGCTGATTTCTACAAAACACATTTAAATTAAGAGTTATGCGAGTAAAAAATACAGGAATAAGTGTTTAGTTTAAAAAAATAAAATATTTAATAATATTTAAAATAATATTTTCTTAAAAGGTTAGACAAAAATACAAACTTTAGATTGCCAAACAAGCCTATAACCATGACTCCAATTTAATTTCTGCATCACACCTAAAACAGTAGCAGCTACTTCTGCAGGATAAGGATCACCTCTATTCACAGCCTAAAAGTAAAAATGAGTGCTTTTTAAAATTAAATTAAATGAAAATTTATAATCTTACTAGCTGGAACCTGTCGAATTCGACGGTCATTTTATTGACTGTAATGTTTCAAAAATCGTCGCATCATTATTTAAATATATTTCAAGTTAAAACATCTAATATAATTTATGATATATCACTTAAAAAAAGACCTTCGGAAAAACCTTATAAATAGAAATGAACCTTAAATTTGTATGATTTCATATCTTTAACTCGATTTTGTTTGAATTTCTATTTTTAAATAAAAGCATAGCGAAAAAATAATCAGCAATAACAAAAAAAATTACCTTGAACTGAACAAAATTTTGCCTTGTGACCCCGGTGCCTGTGGCAGTGTATATGCGGGCCACTAATAACATGAAAAATTTCTCAAAAATTAACCTTGAACCGAACGAACCTTTCACTCGTGTTTCTGCTGCCTGTGGCTGCGGCACCGTATAACAGGCATGCTATGCAAAATTCATTTTCCTCCACCAGGGGGCGTAGTATGTTGTATACGAACATCCCCAATTGCCTTGAATTTCCAAGACTTTTCAAATAAGGTGTTACATGGTGGTGTCAACTGCAAAATCCTTTAGTTGCACTTTCCACCGCCAGGTGGCACAGTGTGTTCTGTACGAACATCACCAATGGTCAGGAAATACTAAGACCTTTAAAATAAGGTGTAACATGATAGGGTCTACTACAAAATCACCTAGTTCCATTTTTCACCACCAGAGGGTGCACTATATTGTATACAAACATCCCTAATCTTCATGAAATTTCAAGACCTTTAAAATGATGTGCTACATATGTGTGGGTTTAGAACGGACTTCCCTCTCAAACTAATTTCCCCCTTTTCTCCCCCAAATCTACTTTCCCCCTTTAAAATCAAAAATTCCAAAATCGCAGAAATGGATTTTTTAGTATTTGAGTCTAGTCCCCTTATGTACAACTTCTTCACCGTGAAGTAATTTGGAGCTGAGTTAAGCTCGCAAACATGTTCTTAACCTTTACCTTTCTTTTTTCTCTCTTTTGATGATACATCTACAGACCAAGACCTTTTTTTTAGACACCTCAACCAAATTTTTACACCTAGCCGTTCTTCTCAATTTAGTGGATACAGACAAAACACGTTTCATATTAATATGTAGATACAGCGCATTCAATCAGACATTCGGAAGTAGTCAAAACTAAAATATAGGAAATATTGAGCGACAGTTAAAAAATATAGGAAAAATAGGAGGTTGCATAAATATGTAGGAAGTACAGGAAATATAGGAGCGCTGCGAGGCCTGCAAGTGTGATAGTCATTTTCGCTTAATATTTTCACTCAGAACTTTCATATCAGAAACATATAAAAAAAATTTTTGCTAACCAATTAATTCAGACAAAAAGATATTTAGACAGAGGTTTATAGCAAAATTAATGAAAATCAACCTTTTTTAGATACCGATGTTGGTACTCCATACTCCATCCAATTTTATCAAAACTTTACAAACAGATCTGTACACTGGAAATCAACTACTATAATTTCTGGTAGATACCCCACAGGTAAGATGTGTCATTTCTCCACCAGAAATTTTATTTAATAGAGAAATCTATACTTTTTCGAAGGAAGAGCTCGTACAAATATAAATTTATTTATCAATTAAATTTCTGGTGCAAAACTGGATTATATAACCTGCGGGGTATCTACCAGAAATTACGGTAATACATATGAAAGGATATTTAAAGGGTAGATAAAATGGTGATTTTGCGAACAAACCTGTAGAACCCCTTTTTTTTTTTTTTTTAGAAATTGAATGCAGAGTTAAAATTGGACTATGAAATCAGAACATAACAATTTTTAAGCAAGTAACCAATAAAAAGCATCTGCAAGATGGTATATATGGTGAATTTAAAGAAAATCGTTAAAATAGTTTTTGAGATACAAATAAAAATAAATTGTGACCTGATTTACAACTTTCCAATTTTTTACCAAAATTTGGTAAACACATCTGTACACCTAACTTATCTTCATTATAAAGGTATATTGTTTTTACTTTTTAAGATGTGATAAACAAAAAATCACCCCCCCCCCACACACACACACACACACATCTTTCCCCACATGTGAATTGTGTTTAAAGAATCACATTTTGTAAATAAATTCAGCACACAGCTTCACGAATTTTCTCTCTTAAAAGTATGAAAAAAAAGAAAAAACAATAATTCATAATCTCTAATTAGAAAAATTTTGCGAAACTTTCGTCCAAGAAAAAAATCAGTGCTCCCATAAGCAGGCGACAGGAAAACTAAAATTGAGAGATGCCTATACAGCTAGCGGCAAATTTATCGTTCAAGCATGCTAGGCTTAGTGTGACAATAGCTCAACACTCTACATAACTTGTGGATGTAAGCATTATGCCGCCACATGCACACACTTAAATAAAGGGAACTGTTGTTTGCACTGCTTGATGTCTCGTACTGATAAACCAAAACTTGTTAGGTTGTAGTTTCTACATATTGTTTAGAAGAACAATATTTCTAATTGACCATATAGGAAGATAACATAAAAAATAATTTGGATATCAAAGAAAAAACTCATAACTCGGATCATACACCAGTGGAGGTCAAATTGCAACAAAATCTTTTTTTAGGTAAAGCATTTTTTTTGGAAAAAACAACAAAGTGCAGGACACAATTTCATTTGAATTCTGATTAATCTTTTGCCTGCAAAATTATGCAACATGAAGAACACTACTTAAATCTTGTTTTTTAGTTGTAATCAAGTGTCAAGTAATTAGTATGCAGCATAAATTGCTTTCTCACAGAACTTGTGAGTTATTTGAAAATGATCGGATAGCTAGGATAGGTTCCTTCTAGATATCCAGGCTTCCTCTTCAGATATCTAGAGCGAGCGAATTCAGAAACCTGATTGGCTCATGCTTTCTCGAGTCGAGATGATGGATTTTACACAGCAAAGATGCTGATGCTAATTTTCAATATTGGATAAAAATTTCACAATTTTCAAACAGTAAGGTGTGTATGCATTGTTTTTCTTTCTTTTTTTTTTTTAAGTTATTAAATTATTTCTTTTACTTAAAGTTTATATTTGTCATGAATTCTAGAGTATTGTGATAGATATTTTATTTAGTGTTTTTGTTAACATTTGTATACGTTTATATTAAAATGTTACTGTTAGCATTTTAACCTTTTTACTACTTAGAAAATTGCATCGAGCTTTATCGATATTTTTGTATTGCACCAAAGATAAGTATTTTTATTATTAGTTACTCCCATTATGTATTTAGTTTATTTTTGAAATTCGATTGTAAATTGTATGTTTTGGTTGCAATATACAAACTGCTGAGTTTTTTTTTTCTTTGCATATTTTAAAACGCTATGCTGAGTAAATAAATTACCATCATTCTATATAGTTTGTTGATTATTTTCGGTACCATATAGAAATAATGATAATGCACATAAGCATATATAATTTTTTGAATATACTTAATAAGATATACATATGTAGCAGAGAGAAAAAATGTAAATGGTAACATTTTAAATAAATGTATAAAAAACAGGAAAAAAAATAATAATTAAAAGTAGTTTCTAATGCTAAAAGATATAAACAATACTCTAGAACTCAAATAACTCACAAATTGGGTAATTTGTAAAATAAATAAATAAATAAAGATAAAACTTGTGAATATACGTAAGTATCTATCACATTTGATTTACTTTCCATTAAATAAATTTTCAGAATTTAATATAAGTCAAAGTATTTCTATAATGTACAGATAAGCGCAGTTAATTCAAGGTTCCCATTATAGGGTGGGATTGCGAGAATTTCGCAATATTTTGAAAAATCTCGTTCAAAAATATATCATAAGGGGGATTGCCCCTTAATTTTTTCACATTGCTCTGAGTATTTCATCATTTTTTTAGTTCAGTTAGGTTAGGTAATATATTAATTAGTTCGAAGCCTGTAGTGTCCTTTATTTACTTAACTTTTATAAAAATTCTTGATTAAAAAAAAGGAAATATTATGTAATTATTTCAGAATATTTTTTAATTATAAATATTTGTTAAGAGGATATATGAAGTGTTTATTATATCAACAAACAACTACCAAGTGTGAAAGCTAAAAATTGCAATAATTAAATGTTAAATAATTTAGGCTATGCCAGATATTGCACTCTTTGAGTGCTCAAAATCAAAAAATATCTCACTTAAATTTGAAATATCCCACTTTTTTTTTTTTTTTTTTTTTTTTTTGTTAACAATAAAGTGCATATGCATTGTTTTATTTTTTCTCTATGTGTAAAGTAAAGTTCATGCGTTTGTATGAGTTCTAGAGTATTGTTTATATTTTTTAGCATTGGAAACTACTTTTAATTATTATTATTATTATTATTATTATGTTTCTTATATGTTTATTTAAAATGTTACCATTTACATTTTTTTCTCTCTGCTACATATGTATATCTTATTAAGTATATTCAAAAAATTATATATGCTTATGTGCATTATCATTATTTCTATATGGCACCGAAAATAATCAACAAACTATATAGAATGATGGTATTTATTTACTCAGCATAGCGTTTTAAAATATGCAAAGAAAAAAAAAACTCAGCAGTTTGTTTTTTGCAACCAAAACATACAATTTACAATCGAATTTCAAAAATAAACTAAATACATAATGGGAGTAACTAATAATAAAAATACTTCTCTTTGGTGCGATACAAAAATATCGATAAAGCTCGATGCAATTTCGCGAAAATTGTAATAATCTAACATTTTGAATATACTATACGAACACAAAACATTAAAAAATGCAAACAGTAATATTTCATATAAATATATACAAAGTAGTAAAAAGGTTAAAATGCTAACAGTAACATTTTAATATAAACGTATACAAATGTTAACAGAAACACTAAACAAAATATCTATCACAATACTCTAGAATTCATAACAAATATAAACTTTAAGTAAAAGAAATAATTTAATAACTAAAAAAAAAAAAACAATGCATACACACCTTACTGCTTGAAAATTGTGAAATTTTATCCAATCCAATATTGAAAATTAGCATCACAGCGTCACCCTCACCATCATCTCGAGTCTCGAGAAAGCATGAGCCAATCAGGTTTCTGAATTCGCTCGCTCTAGAAATCCGAAGAGGCTCTCAGCGACTGGTCACCGGTTTCGTCTAAAGACAGGAACAGCCTCCGCGCATGCCCAAATCGTGCGATTTTGGTCTTAAAGAAAATCGCTTATGTTTTAATATATAAGATTACAAATTCAGAAAACAAAAAAAATAAAATTAAGCAGCTTTGCTTTTGTTTGAAATTAATCATTTGATTTTATTGGGCACAATGAGAAAACTAATGCATAATATAGTTTTTTTATTTTTTCATCAACCTTGAAAATTCCTTTCTGCTAGATTGGAATAGAAGGCTGATTTTTAAACCAACTATGTGAAAAATACTAGAGCCGGGAATCGAACCGGGCCTTCCACTTAACGCATGGATACTCTAACCACTGAGCTATCCTGGTTGATAACCAGCTCAGCATTTCTCACATAATATACGTTGGTAAGATCACCGAGTCTGCAAACGCACAGCTATATCAAGTAACAAACTGATCATGGCACAACTCCAATAGACCACAAAATTTTAATTTAGAAATTTTATTTGCTCAACCTTGAAAATTCATTTCTGCTAGATTGGAGTGGTATTTGCCAACGTATATTATATGAAAAATGCCAAGCTGGTTATCAGCCAGGGTAGCTCAGTGGTTAGAGCATCCGCACGTTAAGCGGAAGGCCCGGGTTTGATTCCCAGCTCTGGTATTTTTCACATAGTTGTTGGTATAAAAATCAACCTTCCACTCTAATCTAGCAGAAATAATACATAATAAACACATATCTGTATTATATTAAATTTAGTTCAGTTTATTGATAATTTTGTTACACAAAAAAATTATGTCTAATAGTATTTTTAATTTCTTCTACATTCAATAGAAGATAATATTAGTTTTGTAATCATTTTTTACTTTCGTTTTTTGATAGATTAGCATGTTTTAAAGGGTCGAAAACTCAACCATTTTTATAAAATGTTTGTGTATGTATCTGTGACAAAATTTTTGCAGCATCTCTATCTCAATAACTAATGCACAGAATTTCCTATATATGTACTAGTTGCATCTTGACTTAATTAGTGACTATCTACTTTTGGTGTAAAACACCCAACAGTTGATATTGTCATCCTATTTTTTTCAAAATTTTTATTACAGCAGTACAAGACAAAATTTGACATTGAACAAGGAGAATTATTTTTTAAAAAGCCCTAATTAAAAATATATATATATTTATAATAATAATAGTAAACTAGGAAAAAAAACTTTTGTGTATGTGGAAGCATTGCTCTTCCTTCCTCCCGGGAATGGGGGGATGTAAATTTTCAATTTCAATATCAGTATTTTTCAAGAGAACCTGTCAGTACCTCTAAAACAAATAAATGGGATGATTTAAAGTAAAATTATCAATTTTTTTCATTTTTAACAAGAAAAAAAAAAAAAAAAAAAAGGAACTAAAAAGGCATCTATGGATGTTCCTCAACAATTCCTCTCTTCCAGTAAATATATAAATAAATAAACAATATTTTAATAAATAATCCATACTGTGTGAATTTGTATAGGAAATTATAGAAGAAAGTTTTGTGATGGCCACAGCATATTAGTTGTTTCGAGTTTTCTCATTGTGCCTTTTCATCAAATACTACGTTGCCCACATAGAAGTAAATTAATTTCATTACTAGATAGGAATATACTTTCATTTACCATACAATATACATGTAAATAATGCAACAAAAAAGAGAGTTTCAGGAATAAAATTTTTTCTTAAAATGTTAAAAACTGATAAAGCAAATACAAAATTCCTTCTGTTATTACAAATATGTGACAAGTAAAAACCAATGAAAAGAAAAACAGAAAAGATAATAAAATTGGCAGAGAGTTGCTATAAGGTTTTATAAAAGAAGTGTCTTTCCCAGTTTAAGAAGAGGGAGAAATCTATATAAATAAAGAGAAGTATCTGTGTATCTGTCTGCGCTCTGGCGCTCACACTACTGATCGCAGAGCTTCCAAATTTGGCATATAGTACCTGGGACCCTGCAGGTGTGCACCTCATCGAGATTTTTTCGAATTTCGAATTTCAATTTTTTAAATTAATGTTTTTGCGATTTTAAATATTGGCTTCAATGTTTCATTTTTCAGAAATTTGTTTCGTTTCAAAAGTCTGCGTATCTTAGCAACGGCTATTAAACTATTTATTTACTTAAATTCATTTGAGGAAGAAATCTTTTTTATTATATTTATTGAAATCAAATAGTTATACACATACAGTAGAAAAAATTAAACATATTAAATTTTTAGATTTTGGCATATAGGTACCTGGGACCCTGCAAGTGTGCACCTCATTGAGATTTTTTCAAATTTCGAATTTGATTTTTTAAATTAATGTTTTTCCGATTTTAAATATTGGCTTCTTTGTTTCATTTTTCATAGATTTCAATCGTCTGCGTATCTTAGCAACGGCTATTACGCATCTTATTTTTATTTAATAAATTCATTTGAAGGCGATTTTTTTTTTTTTGTTATATTTATTGAAAATAAAATTGTAATGCAGTAGAAAATATTTAGTATAATTAGTTTTAAATTTAAAAACGTATTTATAACAGTTATGTTTAATTTTTTATAGTAGAACAACTTCTTATTTTTTTCATTTTTTAATGAATTCCTTTAAAAGAAAAAACCTTTATTATTTTTTTTTTTTATTTATTTACAGTATTTATTGGGAAAAATGGTAGTATATACATAGTAAAAAGGATTAAATTGATTAAAATTTATTTGTTTATATATATATATATATATGTATATATATATTTTAATCTACTTTTTATTTTATTTTACTTTATTACATTGTTCGGAATCAAATCGTAATATAGTGTAAATAGCATGGGCATACATGCTTCAAAACTAAAATATTTAATAGATGCTGAGATACAGTCATCTTTAAAATCTCAGTTCTTAAATAGTAGCAGACCCCCCCTGTCGTCGATAAATATCCAGATTGAAGTGCCCGGGAAAGATCTTTCTGCAGGCATGGGAAACCTAGACCTGATGCAGTGCGGGCGGGAAAAGAGTTGCCGTAGACAGCGGGTACCCGAAGCAAGGTTTGAAGCAATTTTAGTTACTTTTTTTTTTTTTTTTTTTTTAGTTTTTGTCTATAATGTGGTGTAAAAAAATAAATATTAATTCAATTCTTTCGAAAATTCATTTAAATATAGTGACCAGCGAAGCAGGCGTAGCCTGCTAGTAATAGAAATAATTCATACTGCAGATGCATCTGCTGTAACTATTAAAAGACAACTATGCATATATAAGGTTGCAGTCATATAAAATAAATAAATAAAATAACAATGAATATGACAAACATGTTTAGATTATCTATTATTATACTTTCAATAGGATGTGTACTGCATTTTAATAAGAAAATATACTTCACAATATACATACTTCTTATTATACATAGTGTATATACATCTATATAAATAAAGAGAAGTATTTGTGTGTGTTTGTGTGCGTGTCTGTCTGCACTCTGGTGCTCACACTACTGATCGCAGAACTACAAAACTTGGCAGATGGGTACCTGGGACCCTGCAGGTGCGCACCTCATCAAGATTTTTTCAAATTTCGAAATTGAATCTTTTTTCGATTTAAAATATTGGCTTCTATGTTTCATTTTCCATTAATTAATTTTTTCATTGTAATCATCTGTGTATCTTAGCAACAGTTATTTTTTTTTTATTTAATACATTCATTTGAAGGTGAAATCTTTTTTCTTTATTTATTATATTTATTGAAAATAAAACGGTAATACAGCAGAAAAAAATAAGTATATTAAATTTTAAATTTAAAAGCTTATTTATAGCAGATGTGTTTATGTATAATTTTTATAGTATAACAACTTTTCATTTTCCATTTTTTTTAATTAATTCTTTTTTAAAAAAAATCCTTTTTTTTCCTTAAATTTATAATATTTATTGGAAAAACATGGTAGTATATAGCAGAAAGGATTAAACTGATTAAAATTTATTTGTTTTTTATGTATTTAATTTCTTTTAAAAGAAAATATTTTTTATTTTATTTTATTATATTGGTTGGAATCAAATCGTAATATAGCGTAAATATTCAAAAACTAAAATATTTAATAGATGTTGAGATACAGTCATCTTTAAAATCATAGTTCTTAAATAACAGAAGCTCCACATGTCGTCGATAAATACCAAAATTGATGTGCCCAGGAAAGACCCTTCTGTAGGCAGTGGGAACCTGGACCCGATGAAGTGCGGGAGGGAAAAGAGCTGCCGTAGGCAGCAGGTACCCAAAGCAAGGTTTAGAGTGATTTCAATGTACTTTTTTTAGTTTTTATTATAAAATAATATAAATAAAATAGTAATTCAATTCTTCTGAAAATACATTTAAATATAGTGACCAGCAAAGCAGGCATAGCCTGCTAGTACTTAATATACACTTCTCTATAAGAAGTGTATTTTATTTTTAAATTGCAGTAACATCATATTGAAAATATTGAAACAGATAACCTAAATATAGCTTTTAATGAAAAGCTGTGCATCAATTCTTGAGCTAGAGCTGGCAAAAATTTCGTCACACACACAAAGACAGATAACGAAGAATTTATGAGGATCACTCTGAAATTTTTGAGATACCGTTAAATGGTAAAAGTTAAACTTACTAAATTTTAGGAGTCTTCAAAGTATAATATGAAATAATATTTATATGTAACTGCAGGGAAATTTCAACCCATTTACATCTTCGAATCAATGAAAAATATGCTTGTGCAGCCATCATCAATATGTATCATCAATTTGATCTTTGGGATGAAAATTATGACAGTATATTTTTTTCTTTGGATTAAAAAATAACCAAAAGTCCTGCATATCAAAATCAAGAGGATGAAGTGGATGTTCTATTCCTTTGATGTGGTTTTGTTCAAGAAATTTTATTTTCGATCTTGCTGCATGAGAAGATTCATTATCATAGTGAAGTTTGAGTCCCTTTACATTCACTTCTTGAATAGTAGTCTAGAATAGTAGTATTGTATCATTTAGAGTGGAAGAGTTGTGATGTATTGTTTAGTGGTGTACTATTCAGCAGTAACTGTCTTCTGTTCCTCCAGCTTGATGGCTTTGGCCAGTCATGTAGTTCTAAAGAAAATGGCAAAATTGCTTTTTTTCATGGCTATCTTTTCATTATTGTTGATTTGGGATCAACTTCAGAGACCCATACTTTACTATCTTGACATGTTAGAATGTCAAAAATTGGTACTGTACATTTCAACATCAGTTAAAATTTTAGAAATAAGGCAGTGTCCACCATCATTAAGTAATTTTACAGTTTCTTTACAAATTATGATAGGTTCTGCCTTTCATGTTCTATTAAATTATGGAGGACTTAACGACAAATTAATTTTTTCATATGCAGTTCTTTATGAATAACTTTATGTACAGTTGCAGATCCAATGTTAAGTTACTTATGTATTATTTGGCAAGTACAGCAATTATTTTCAATTAACATTTTTTGTATGGCCGACAAATTTTCTAAGACTATATCTGTTGTTTTTCACCCAAGAGAGAACTTCAACCTGAATGAAATTCTGAAGAGCATCTGAATACAGTGGCATGAGATGGAACTTTGTTTTCTATTCAAATTGTAGGAATTGGAGGTATTCTTCCTGATTTTCCTTTATTTCAAAATTTATTCTACGACAGCTAAATAGCAATTGTCACAAATTATCGCCTGCAGTCATAAAAGGGTTCAAATAATGTACAAATTTCCTTTTTCTTTTCTTTCTTTGTAATATTTTACTGAATTTTATTTTTGTTCTGCTCTTGTTGTATTACTCATTATTATAATAAACAAAACTAATGCAAGAAACATAATTTTAAAATTTATACATTTCATTTTACTAAATGCACTTTAAGTGCTTAGAAAAATGTGAATATTTGATATTCATCTAAAAGAACTAATAATGCAAAACATAGAATATAATAATTTAAATGATCTTTGAAAAATAAGGTGTATACCATTCATTTACACAGAAATAAATAAAACAATAAATAACCACACAAAAACAGTTTACTACCGTAAAATTCCGATAACCCCCTCCCGATTATAACCACTCTCCTGAAATTTGACATAGTTTACTTTTTCAGAAAATTCCGTATATAACCCCTCCTCCCTTACCTCTGGCGGCTAAGTTTGCCATTCTTTCTTTTTTCCCATGAGCGTTGCAAACATACATTTTTTTAACTTCTGAAGTCTTGTATGTTTATTTAGAAACTGTAATTTGCATGTAAACGTATCCAAGTGCTATTTTTACTCATTTTTTTAAAGTAAAATAACTCCAAATATAAAAATGCAGTGTTGTTTACATTCTTTAAACTCCAAAACGTTAACTGCTATTCGCAAGCAGCTATGGCTTTCGCAATCTTGCTTATGCAACTCTGTTTTTGCGATCACAACTCTTTTCTAAATTTTAAATGCCCTTTTTAATTTTAGATCATTAAATAGCGTAATAAATCCGTAGTAGTACTTGCGTACGTAACTTTAATAGTTATCGTTCACCCTGTTTTCTTCTTGCATATCAGTTAATAGCAATACAATTAACTGTTTTTTTTAACTGCTAGCGAATCTTCTAGACAGCTTCGCTTCACGATTTGTTTATCACATGTTCATGTCTGTTATTCCGAATATGTTTTCTTTTTCTAATAATTGTGTTAAAATAAAAATTTAAACTTATTAATAAAAATTGTTTATTATTAATAAAATTTAATAAATAACAATCAGTATTATTATATTGTTAATGCAATTTAGTAACCATTAATATATATTATAATAAAATATATACTTTTAGAAAAAGATTGTGAAACTTCCGATCCAATATGCTTAACTGATTGACTGTGCCATATTCTGGCAGCTGATTGCTGAAATGAGAGATCATTATATTACTGATAAAAAAAAGCATGGTTTCAATTGCTAAAATCCAGTTTTGGAGCAATTTTGGAATAAGAAAAAACTTCATTCTGAAGCATCAAGTTACTGTTTCAGCTAGAATGCTATTTTTTCAGCATTTTTTTACCGCTTATTCCTATTGTTTAATCTTAGCTGATGATTATTTTAGAAGCTATTTATTTGACAAATTATATGCAATATTTTTACAACTCATTGACAGAATAAATGACTATTTTGCCACTAATTGATAAAACTTATATTTAATTGCAACTAGTTGCTAAAAATAGGCTTTTTTTTTTTTTTTTTTTATTTTGACTCTAATTATTAAAATTTGTGTTTTCTTTTCTTTTTTCATTTTCTTGAAAGCTGATTCTCAAAATACGCGACATTTCGCGACCAATTGCCAAAATACACGACAATCTCAGTGCCAACTTATAAAATTTGCACTACTTTTTGATTCCCAGAATAACAAATAAATTTTGAGACCTACCATTGAAATAGGCGATCATTTCACTGCTAACTGAAAAAATTTTGTGCTTTTTAAATAGCAGATTCTCAAAATATGTGATAGTATTGCTACTGACTGCCAAATTACGCAGTCATTTCAATGTTATTTTTTTGTGTGTTCACTCTTTTATCTTTAAATCGTCTCTTGAAGGGGGGGGGGACTTTTTTTTTAAAATAAATTGCCTAAATAGGCAATTTTACAATCGATCGCCAAAATATGCAATCATTTCATCATTAATTGATAAAATTCGCACTTTTTAAAAGCAGATTCCTGAAATATGTGATAACTTTGTGACTGGTCACCAAAATAAATGATGATTTCACCAATAACTAATAAAATTGTCACTTATTTCAAAGCACACTCCCGAAATAAGCAATAATTCTGCAGCTGATTGCCAAATTACCACTAACTGATAAAATTCACACTTTTTTCAAAGCATATTCCCGAAATATGTGATATATGTGTGACCAACACCCACATGATCATTTCACCATTTATTGATAAAATCCACGCTTTTTTTTTTTAAAGCAAATTCCAGAAACAAGAGACCACTTCATTGCTAATTGTGAAAATTTGTGTTTTCTTAGTCTATTGCTGAAATAAAAATTATTTCGCTACTTTTTCTTTTTTTCTCGATTTATTCTTTTCTTGCAAGCATATTCTCAAAATAAGCAATTAATTAGCTACTAACCGCAAAAATTGCATTTTTTTAGAAGTATTTTTATTTATTTATTTTTTTTTTTAACCACTTCTTATTCGAATTTCTTCAATAAACAATTTGAAAACGTATATTTTTATAAGAAATTTATTTCAATTTTGCTGATTTTTGTGAAAAAGCCCATTTTAAGGTCATCGATCTTGTATGTTTCCTAAACTATTTTTTACTTGTTTGACCCTTGCAATCATTTCATTTGTTTCATCAATGCAAACTTCTACCATATTTAAAAAATTATGATACAAACCTTTAAATAAGAAGCAGTTTTGTACTGCATCCGACAATTTATTGTCCGTAAAAAAAAAAAGGCAAAGTTCATAAAAAAAAATTCACTTTTGGGAGTAAGTGAATCACGCTTATGGAATTTTTGTTTATGGATGTTTAAAGTTTGGACACGAATCTTGCCATCCTGTGAGAACGAACTCATGAATTTTGGTTTTAAGCAAATTCGATGACTATTCAAAGAATTTTGCTTTTCAAAAAAATATGTATAAGAAAAAAAATATGTATGACGTAATTACAACGGGTAATAATTTTATTTACATTTTCAATAAATCTATCTTTATGATCACGGAACCACAAATTCCAACAACTTGCGTGAGGTAAAAATTATCGCAAGTGAAAGAGGTAGGGCCAACAAGGTAAGATTGGTGGACGAAGGAACTTTGAGAAAACTTTAAAAAGGCAGGAAATCCGGCAGAAGTAACCACTGCATATTATAAAATATTACTACATTCTCTTAAATCTATTTAAATTTTGTTTCTATAATACGATCAGCTTAAAAAAAATCGGCTCTCGCAGTTAAAATTTTAATGATTTTCGGTACTTAGCTGAGCATCGATAAAAATTTTACGGCCAGTTAATTGTCTGTAAAAACGGACTTTAAGGACAAAGTAGCGAAAAAACGGATATTTACAGACTTGAAGCAAAAAAACAGACGATTTCTCCAAAAACGGACCTAGTGGGAGCCCTGGATATAGCCTTCCTGTTATTGAGGAAATTTACAGCATAGCAGCGCCACCTATTGGCCAATAAGCATCCAAATTGAATCAGCATAATGGACTAATTACATATCAAGTTTTGTTTGATCATATGCAATAGAACCTGAGATATAGCCTTCCCTTAAATTGCAGAAATCACAGTGTAGCAGTGCCACCTATTGAGCAGTTGACACTAAAAGTTGATAGCCACTAATTCATGTCAAGGTGCATCTACATGTAAATTTATATGCAATTCTGTGCAGTAGTTAATGAGATATAGCCTTCCCTTAAACTGTGGAAATTTCTGTGTAGCAGCACCACGTTGAGTGGCTGACACCAAAAGTTGATAGGCACTAATTTATGTCAAGGTGCATCTACATCTAAATTTACATGCAATTCTGTGCAGTAGTTCCTGAGACATAGTCTTCCCTTAAATTGCGGAGATCGCTGTATAGCAGCGCCACCTGTTGGTCGATAAGCATTCAGATTGAATCAGCATAATATCTCATAATGGCCTTTTCAAATATCAAGTTTTGTTTGATTATATGCAATAGAACCTGAGATATAGCCTCCCTTTATTTAAATTGCAGAAATCACTGTATAGCAGTGACACCTAATGAGCAGTTGACACCAAAAGTTGAAAGGCACTAATTTAAATGAAGGTGCATCTACATATAAATTTATATACAATTCTGACTAATCGTTCCGGAGATACAGTTGCCCCAAAATTTTTGTCACGCACACACAGACAAACATTTTCTAAAACTATCAAATCGTGTTCTAGCCCTCTCAAAACGTGTAAATCCGTCGAAAACCGGAAGTTGAAAATTTTTACGAATCCAATACTTTCTTCTATTGAATAGAGAAGAAAGTAAAAATAATAATAATTGGACGTGCCACAACCACATGACTTCCATTACCCACTATTACGCATATTATAAATTCTTTTTAGAGATAGTGTATTTAGAATACATAGAACTGACCTAATTAATTAAAATTCCAACCAATTTTCCTGTGTAATCATTAATACATATGTCATAAGGGCATCTAAAATGAAGTTTATATAGCTAGTTCGAAGAAAATAAGTAAGTTGTTTTGTGAAACATCTACTTCAGACCTAAAATTAACTTACTTAATCAGGATGCCTATCAGTTTTCCTGTAGTAACCAAGTAATATATATGACATCTAAAAGAGGGTTTACATAGCAAATTTGATGGAAAACGTTACAGCCATTGTTGAGATATCAACTTTAGGTTCCACTTCTGATTTTCACCAAAAACTTGGCAAACTTATTTGTACACCCTGTAAACCAATTTCTGCATAAAAAAAGTGTCTAAAATGAAGTTAATACATAGAAATTGTTAATACATACCAATTGGCCTGGATAGCTCAATTGGTAGAGCCTTGACCTTGTAAGTCAAAGATCCGGGGTTCGACTCCCGGTCCAGGCATTATTTTCACTCAGTCGGAAAAATAAAATTGCAATAAATATGATTTTCTTCCAGAGTTGATTGTGTGATTTTAATAAAAATTGTAATACATAGAATTTGAAGAAAATTGGTACAGCTGTTTTTTGAGGGCCCCAATGACAAGTATTGTAAAGGCTGGTTTGAATGGAAGGTGGCTAACGTCAATGAATGCTAGAACTATAGCTACTTGAAAACATGTTTTATTTCCGGAAAATAGCACTTAATAAAACATGATAAAAGGTAAAAGAAAAACACATAATGTAATGTAAGTAAAATATATAACAACTCACGAAGGGTAAAAGCAAAACATAATGACACGCAACTGCCATGACATAAAATAACGTTCCCTTTTTATAGTCTCGACATGTGCTGCATGGACGAGACGCGCGCCGCTTATGCGCGAGTACTCAATTGCGTGAGCACTCAAAACACAACACTCCTCCCTCCTAGTTAATGTGGCACAAAATCTCTGTATCTCTCCGGTCTCTTGATTACACGTCTTGGACGGGATGGTAGATTTTCAGGTATTGGTAAAGGCACAGCACCCTCAGATGGAACACCTGGAGCCTGTTGTGTTGTGGAAACTGGAAGTCTTTCATGAAGCTGCTCCTTAACCATCGCTGGCTCAACAGGTTCAGACTCCTGCAATGACTCACTGGATGGTGGACCAACAGAAGGTGGTGTACGTTTTATCATTTGATCAACATGACGACGCAGTATTTCCCCAGACGCAGTAGTGGCTCTATAGGACACAGGACCCGTCGATTCAGTAACCACAGCTGGGATCCACTCTGCCCCATGAGAAAAATTCCGAATCATCACAGGATCATCGACCTTTAATTGTCGCAGTAGTCTGGTGTCTTTCTCAAAAGTTAGCTCTTGCTTCTCTCTTTGGATTTAAGAAAATCTGGGTGTAAACGGTCTAGGCAACTTCGTAGTCGTCTTCCCATCAACAGCTCACCTGGGCTAAGGCCTGTGACTGTAGAAGGTGTAATATGTTGATGTAAAAGGAACTGAGAAAGACGTTTCCTTCATGTTCCCTTCACAATACGTTTCAAAGAGTCTTTAACACTCTGGACAACTCGTTCTGCCTGACCATTTCCAGCTGGCCGTCGAGGAGAAATCAACACCCTACGAATGACATTGCCCTCTAGGAATTTTTCATACTCTTTTGATTGAAATGGTGGACCATTATCAGAGACCACAACGTCTGGAATTCCGTGAGTTGCAAAAATGTCTCTTAGAACATCAATGGTGAATGTTGCAGTTGTTGAGGACATTTCCTTCACCTCAACATACTTTGAAAAAGAATCTACAATTATCAGGAACTTGTGTCCTTGGAATGGACCAGCAAAATCAACGTGGAGCCGGGACCATGGAATTGTAGTTATCTCCCATGGGTGTACGGGAGCTCATGGTGGTGCATGCCTAGTTTCTTGGCATGATATACAACCTGCTACATGACTTTGAATATCAGTGTCCATACGTAGCCACCACACATAGCTTCGAGCTAGAGCTTTCATGCACTCAATTCCTGGATGAGCCAGATGCAGCTCCTGCAACACGAGCCGACGTCCCCTTTCAGGTATGACTACCCTATTACCCCAAAGGAGACAATTTTTATGAGCGGACAACTCATTTCGTTTAACATAATATGTATGAAATTCTGAACCCAGCTCTTGTTCCGGCCATCCCTTTAACACAAAATTTAGAACTCTCGATAATACAGGATCCCTACATGTAAATTTAGCAATTTCCCTTGCACTTAAGGGAGGACATTCCAGATCTTCCATAAAAAGAACTTCATATGGGGGAGGAACCTCAGAATCAGGCACCGGTTTTGGAATTCTACTTAAAGCATCTGCATTCCCTATTTTCTTCCCTGGTCTATGCTCAAGGGAAAAGTTATATGCGTTTAACATGACCAGCGTAGCATACGGGAGAAATAATTTCACGAGTCGCTTTAGTTCGGTTAAATAACCCCAACAATGGCTGATGGTCTGTAATGACTGTAAAAACATGCCCATAAAGAAAGTGGTGAAATTTCTCAATAGCTGAAACTATTGCAAGCGTCTCCTTATCAATCTGAGCATAATTACGCTCAGCTGATGTCAGAGTCCTAGATGAAAATGCTACTGATGCCTCACGACCATCCTGCATTCGATGGCTTAATACGACCCCCACTCCATAAGGAGACGCATCACATGTAAGAATTATTGGTAATGATGCATCAAAAGGTACAAGCACTTTAGAGGAAGAAATTAAATCTTTTAAGCCATTAAAAGCATCTGTATGAATTTGTATCCACTTAAACTCAGCATTACTGTCCAACAACCTATGTAAAGGCTCAGCAATTGTGGCCTTATTCTCTAGAAATCTATGATAAAAATTAATTAACCCAAGGAAAGCACGTAACTGTTGTTTATCAGTGGGAATTGGTACAGCACGGATTGCTTCAACCTTGGATTTAGATGGGTGCATACCCTCCTTATTGACACGATACCCAAGAAAATCAACTTCTTTTACACCGAAAAGGCATTTTTCCTTTTTTGCTCTCAAGCCTGCCTTTTTAAGCTGACTCAAAACTTCAGCTAAACAGAATGCCAACTCCTCACGTGTCTCTGCACGGACTAGGACATCATCAAAATAAGGTATTACTCCCTCTAAACCTGCAAAGAGTTCTTCCATTAAGCTCTGGAAAAGCCCTGGAGCTACATTTACTCCAAACTGGAGTCTGTTTACTTTGAAAGCCCCTTTATGAGTTATTATGGTCTGAGCTTCTGCAGATTCCTTATCTACGTGCAGTTGTAAATAAGCCTGGGCCAGATCAATTTTTGATAGAATCCACCCCCTTTCAAATTAGATAATAAATTATTGAATGCTGGTATAGGATAAGGAAAAGCAGACATAGCTTTATTAAGTGTAGTTTTATAATCTCCACAGAGTCTCACCTTCCCCGATGGTTTTAACACTGGAACTACTGGAGTAGCCCACTTGGGATTATCATAAGGCTCAATAACTCCCTCTTCAAGAAGCTCCTTTAATGCCATCTCAATTTTAGGTCTGAGTGCTAAAGGTACATTTCTAGCCTTACACCTAATAGGTGGAATTTTGGGGTCTATTGGAAGCTTAACTGCTGGACCAGTATAAGTCCCCAATCCCTCACTAAAAACTTCAGAAAATTTATTCACAACCTCTTGAACAGGGTCGGAAATAGAATGTATTCCATTTATAGATATACCCAAAGGCTCAAACCATGAATACCCCAGAATATTTGTACAATTAAATTTTGCAACCAAAAGTTCCAATTCTGGGTTAAACTCTTTAAATTGTACTCTTACAGTACATTTCCCAACAAGGTTTATATTGTTTTTTTGAAAATCTCGCACCTTTACTGAAGTACTATTTAATTCTGGCCCTTGAGCTCCAAATATTTGTTTAAAAGTATTTAAGCAGATTATGGAATAGTAGGATCCTGAATCTACTTCCATGTTAACCTCATGCCCTTCCAATTTAATCACAACATGTTCTTTAAGGGAATTGCACTGCACAGAATTCAAACAGTACTCATTTTCCAAAGGACCAACCACTTCAATGTCATGTAATTTCTAGAATTTGAATTTTTGTACTTGTCACGTTTTGCACGACAGACACGTTCTATGTGGCCTTTTTTACCACACCCCCTGCAATTAGCATCTCTAAACCTGCAATTCTTACGTTCGTGCTGTTCCCCACATCCAAAACAAACATTTTTAGCCGAAAATTTAATATTTTTATCGATCTTGAATCTTTGTTTACGCTCATTTTTTCCTTTTCCAGCCTTCACATAATCCACGAACTCTGAGCCTGCAACACGACCTGAATTTAAAGAATGCATGCTTTTAACCTGAGACGCCGCGGATTCACAAGCTAAAGCTTCAGATACGGCATCCTCGAGAGTTAAACTTGTTTCCGATAACAGCCGTCTTTGCACCCCCTCATCTCGTAAGCCACATACGAGCTGGTCGCGAAGCCTCTCCGTCAAAGTTGCATCAAAATCACACGCTTCGGCAAGTCGCCGTAACTTGGCAACGTAATCGCTAATACCTTCGTTTAAATTTTGAGTTCGCTTGTGGAATTTAAAACGAGAAAAAATAACAGAAAGTTTGGGGCTAAAATGAGTTTTTAAAACAGTCATAATTTCATCAAAAGTCTTTTCAGAAATAGCAGACGGCGCTATTAAAGACCTAATAATTCCCACTGTTTTGATACTGCAAACGGCAACTAAAGTCGCACGTTTCCGTTGAGCAGTAGTGATATTATTTGCTTCTAAATAATATGTGAGCTGTTCAGAGTATAAATCCCACGAACTAGGACTTGAAACGTCGAACTCCGAAATTGAGGCGACAGCAGCCATCACAAGGAACAGGGTTCAGAAATAATTAAAGAAAAAGAAACACAGCTTACCGCGCTGAACAACTCCGTGATAAATCACCCGTCTCTTATCAACAAGAGAGCAGAGAGAGAAAAAGAGAGGAGAAAATTCTCATACCTGAACTAGGAATGCCCACTCGCACCGCGGAGTCAACGTCAACATCCCATCCTCGTCGCCAGTATTGTAAAGGCTGGTTTGAATGGAAGGTGGCTAACGTCAATGAATGCTAGAACTATAGCTACTTGAAAACATGCTTTATTTCCGGAAAATAGCACTTAATAAAACATGATAAAAGGTAAAAGAAAAATACATAATGTAATGTAAGTAAAATATATAACAACTCAGGAAGGGTAAAAGCAAAACATAATGACACGCAACTGCCGTGACATAAAATAACGTTCCCTTTTTATAGTCTCTTGACATGCGCTGCATGGACGAGACGCGCGCCGCTTATGTGCGAGTACTCAATTGCGCGAGCACTCAAAACACAACAACAAGAACAAAAATTGTATTACTAAATCAAAATGCTTATTTACTTTTCTGCAGAAACTAACTAAATTGTATATAAAAAAATATCTAGAAGTGAGTAAATATTACAAATCTGAAGAAAATAATTAAGACTATTTTTGAGATACTGATTTTTGATCCGATTGTCTCCAAAAAACTTGGCATATTCATCTATACAATAGACCTGTTTTAACAAAGTTTTGTTGCTTTAGCATTTCTTTTGATTTTGAGATAATAGATTTAACAGATCCTCTTTCACACATATACACACTGATGAATTCTCCCTGTTCTTATACTCAGGAGATCTTAAAACATGTAAGAAATAAAAATAACTTAATAAAATGTAGTGCTTTTATGGGATTATTGTTATAAGAGTGATGGCAACATAACAATGATTTGATGAGAATATCATGAAATGTTGAAATATGATGAGAATATGATGAAATGTGATGAAAATATCCAATTAATATAAGATAATTGCAGAGATAGAGACGCAGTCTTGGCTGTAATAAACACCCTTAGAGGTGAGTTGCTTTTAGTCCCATAGAATATTGCAAATCTGCTGTAAACACAATATGCCGCCAGTTCACAGTAGATCCCAGAAAGCTGTGAGTTTATTCAGCAACAGTCACATAAAGAAAATTCACACTATTTCTTTGTGCTTTCACTTTTTGTTCTAGAAATCCTAAACTTTGATTGGTTGATTAGCTGGGTGCCAGATACCTAGGGTTTAATTAATATGCAAGAGTTAACAACACTTAAAGTAATATCATGCTCAGTTTGAAAAATTAATCTCTTAAGTTCTTCATTTTCAAATTCTTACATAATAATGTGTCCTGCAGTGAAATAAGATTACAGGGGAAATGTGAATTTTTAGCGATTTATAATTTTGAATAGCAAATTCTAATTTTTAAACAGGGTCTTTTTTTTTTTTTAACTAAAATTAATTATTTTATATCCTTTCATATACACCAGGCGAAAACACAGTATTGAAATTTTTGACCAAATACAACAATTCCATTACTAGTTGGTAATGGAAGTTAAAAAAAAAAAAAAAAGGGAATTAGTGAAAAAAATAACTTTGTAAATAAAATTAAACTTACAAGCATAGGAAGTGAATGAGCTGTAAAAAGTATTACAGCATCTTTTCTAACTACTTCAGGTATAGCATTCAACTCTTTTTTGATAAGATCAGCAAAACACTATAAAAAGTAAATAACAGAACTTATTTAAATTTAAAATGAAGCACAACATAAATACAAAATAAATTAAAAGACCTTACTCAGGCTTCATCATCTTCTGCAAGAAGCTTTTCGTGGGAGGATCCTCCCCCTTTTTCAGAGGATTCTCCCACGAAAAGCTTCTTGCAGAAGATGATGAAGCCTGAGTAAGGTCTTTTAATTTATTTTGTAAATAACAGAATTTATTATAATTCCTATAAACATTCCTTAAAAAAAAGGTTTTAAGATAAATATACTTGTATAATTGTTTAAATATATATACAGTGAAACTTCTATGGTAGACCATCCTTGTTAAGCGACCCTCTCCTCCAACGACCGATTTTTAAAGGCACTGATTTTTCACCCTATTTACTTAATGTTAAAAAACCTCTAGGAGAGACCAAACAACCCTCTACAAGCGATCAGTCCCGGTTCCCTTTCCATTTTTTTTTTTTTTTTCCCAAAATAAAACAAAAATCATATTCCAAACCAGTCGACAGCAGGTGCAAGTGCACGTACAAGGTCATGTGTCACGTTGCTGATAATCTCTCATTGGTTGTTGCATTTGTTGTGAATGTCACATGGATAGAGAGGAATACGGCGTGCTGGGATTTCGTACAGTATGGATTCACTTGCAAGTCCTGTAAGGGTTGAGCATTAAACATGTCTAAAAAATGAGTCATTTTAACATTGGAGCAGCGCATTGAAGTGATCAAGTTACACGAAAAAGGAAATTCAGAGAGGAAGTTGGCAAATATTTTTGGTTGTGGAAAAACCCAAATCAATAAAATTTTGAAAGATCAGGTTATGATTCGAAAAGAACAGGAAAACTTCATGTTTCGGGGTGTAAGGAGAATGTGGATGGAAAAATATCCAGAAATCAACGAAGCTTTAATCGAATGGTTCAAAACAGTCCGGTAAAGAATATTCCAATAAGTGGAGTATGATGAAGCAAAAAGTGATGGAGATTGCAAACGCCCTTGGAATAAAAGATTTTTGTGCCAGCAATGGTTGGCTCGACAAGTTTCGAGTTCAGTATAATGTCGTGTTTCGTGCATTATGCAAAGAAGCTGCTGATGTCAACGAGAACTCATGTGAAGACTGGACAATGAGACTACCATTACTTTTAGATGGGAATCCTAACAAAGACATCTTTAACATAGATGAGACCACACTTTTTTTTTTGTGCACTACCAAACAAAAGCATGATGATAAAATCAGCGGATTCCAAAGGAGGAAAACAAGCAAAAGAGAGGATTACGATATCGTTTTGTGTGAGTGCAGTGGGCAAAAAATTAAAGCCGCTGATGATATGGAAGTCTCAAAAACCAAGATGTTTTAAGGAAGATATAAAATTTAAGGGAAAGGACATTTGTAAACTTGGAATTCAGTGGAAGTCAAACAAAAAAAGCCTGGATGACCGCTGCAATCTTCGGAGAGCTGCAATCTTATGGATTTCGATCAAAAAATGGCCAAAGAAGGAAGAAATGTTCTTCTTGTCTTAGACAATGCAACCTGCCATAAATATGAGCTGTTTTGAAAAATGTGATTCTTTTTTTTACCTCCTAACATGACCTCAAAGCTTCAGCCTTTGGATCATGGCATAATCAAATGGTTTAAGCTAGAATACCGACAATATGTCTTGCAATTAATTATTGCACGAATGGATGACAGTGTTAATGCATCTGAAATGACTAAACAGATCATCGTAGCTGATGCTGTGGAATGGACTAAATGTCCTTGGAGAGATTTGGACTCAAAACTGGTGATTAGTTGCTTTGTAAGTTGTCATATGACAAATTCCGCGATAGAAAAGCAGACTTTTCCATTTGATGAGACAACAACATCCGTGCAACAAATAGCAGAACTTTCGAAACTGCAGAGATTGAATATGATCCGAGGGCCCTGGAGTACGAGAAAAACTTTGATTTGGAATGTTTGATGACCTTAACGGCAATTGGGAAGAACGTCTGATAGAAAAGGCCGTTGTGCAAGGTAAGTGCTAAATTCACTATTAAAACTAGTTGGCATAGGTGGACTCTGCTCAGTTCCCCATCATATTTATGTTCTCAGAAATTTCTAGTGCGAGACATATTATAATCATGTTAAAAGAAATGAATTTGACCAAAGCTTGATACAGTGACAGAGTGAGATCCCTGCCTAATAGGCTATCCACCGTTCACTTCGATATATTTATCTTATTCTAATCTATTAATTTATTTTATCAGGGTCAATTCCGTTGTTTAGTTTTCATGCTACTATTTCCAATGCAATAATCCTCAAAATTCATATTTATATGAAAAATTTAAAATTCCGCTATGTTGATAAAATCGTAAATTACGAATATTTTACGAAATTTTCCTAGTAGAATATTTGTATTCAATTATGTTCAAACAAATAGCATAAACGTAATTTTGAAGTTGTCTAATGTATTTAGGATCCTTAAAATGGAAGTTTGTGCTCAATTTTGCCTTATTCTGACATGTTAAGTAAATCGTAAATTCCAAATAACTTACGAATTTTTTAATTGGAAAAACCATAGTCTATGATATTCATGCCAGTATCCTAAATAATATTTCGAAAGTGGTCTGACATCTTTACAATGAAAATATCCCTCAAGATTGACGTTTATGTGAAATTTTCTCTATTCTGCCATGTTAAGAAATTCGTAAATTTCCAATAACTTACGAAATCTTTATATTGGAAAATTCATAGTCATTAATATTCATGCCCATGTCCTAAATAATATTTCAAAAGAAGTCTGACATCTTTACGATGAAAATATCTCTCAAAATTGACGTTTATGTGAAATTTTTCCCTATACTGCCATGTTAAGAAATTCGTAAATTTCCAATAACTTGCGAAATTTTCAAAGTAGCATATTTATAGTTACTGATGTTCATTCCGGCATCAAAACGGATATTTTAAAACTGGTCTGATCTTTTTACAGTAAAAAGTTTCCATTTAATGCACGTTTAAGTGAATTTTTGTCCTATTCTCCCATGTTAAGAAAATCGTAAATTTCTAATAACTTACGAAGTTTTTAAATTCAAATGTTGCAAATGAATAGGGTTCTTGCCAGTGTCGAAAGTAATATTTTAAAACTAATCTGACCTCTCTGCGACAATTTATTCTTGAGATATCGTGTACACAGACTAACAAACTAACGGGCTGACCCACTAACAGACTAACACACTAACAGACACCCTACAGACAGACACCATAGAAATTTTGTCATTTTCGGATTCCTCACACCTGAAAACGTGTAGAAAAGTAAAAAAACCGAGGTCGAAAATTTTCACGATTACCTAAGTTCCCCATACCTATAGTATGATGGAGAACTAATTCACCATTAAAATTTTAGGGTGAGGAAATTAAATTATATTTTTATGCCTTTCAGGCACTAATTCAGAATCTGAAGAGGAAAGTCTGTCTGATGACATTATTTAACAGGCCAAACCTATGACAGCCCAGCAGACTTTAAAACAAATAGATTTTATCATGTAAAATTCAGAAACTTAGGAAGCCTGAAAATCTTAATGCATAATCCTTCTAACATAAATATGTCATGACTGTTGCGTCAATTTTTATAATAAAAAAAAATGATAGGTTGGATTTAAAAAAATTCCTATAGGCTAGAGGAATATGGTGCTATCTTGGCGAACTTGGTAAAAATTTAACTTTCCAGCTGTTCAAATAATTTTACACATGAAATGGAGAATTATTGCTTCACCAGAGATTGAGAAAAAAGCAACTTCAAAACATGTCCAGTTAAAAAATTACTTTTTCCATAAAAAAGAATGATATTTTATAAAGAATAGAATCTTTAATATTTAAATATATAATTTTTAATCTTTAAACTTTATGTAAAGAAAACGTACAAATTCTATAACATTTGGTAATGGAAAAAGTGGATTTATTCGTATATTATGGTGATTTATATTCTATTTAATAGATAAATAGATCAGTGGCAAGTAGCCTAATCTTTGAAAGCAAGTAAGGTATGAAAACAGTTCACAAGATAGACATGCACAGCAGTGGCGGATACAGAACTTGACTTTTTTGGGGGGGGGGGGGGGGGGGGGGGGGGGGGCTAAGATTTTTCAAAGTGTTATTCTAGACCAATAAAAAATTTACAATTGCAATATTCAATTGTGAATGTCAGTGTTTTTTTTGGGGGGGGCTTCAGCCCCCTAGCCCCCCCCCCTTAAATCCACCAATGATGCACAGAACTTAAAATTTTGAACTCAACTCAGCAATACATTTTACTACTAGTTTATTTGTGATTTGTATAAATAATAACACCATTTTTAATTGAAAAGTCCCATATACTGTAGAACTGAAAAATCATTTATTCTTGATAGTTATGAATAGCATGTTTTTTGCTTTGCATAATTCTATCTTACTTCTAATAAATCCAAGAAATACAAGCAGTTGCTTGGAATTTTCTTATGTATGTGGATATTACTTTTGAACACTCGGAACTATTGGTGAACAAATTTAGAATTTCCTTGTAATTTATACTCAACTCACTCAATGAAAAATATGAAAACTGAGAACATGAAAAATGCTCTCTATTTCTAAATATAGATTTCGATTCTTATGCAAATGAAAGTCAGATTAATTTTATGATTCAAAGATTTTGACTGAATAACAAAGTTAACATGAATGACAGTATAACAAGTAACACAACATTTTAAACCCAAAAAATAAATGAAAGGATAATAAATATTGAAAATTCCTTATAAATAAAATGATTTAAATGTAATTTTCAATCCTATGCATTTTCAAGACACATGCAACTATACCAAACTAAAGCAATAATTTTTAAATGAAGTTCAAGGATATCGATCAAACTAATTTAAACCAATTAGATGTTAGGACTTGCCTTAACCCCTATGTTGATTATGGGAAAACTTTTGTGCTGGTTTTTAAAAACTTTTATGCATGGAAAAATGAAGGGAAGGGAGACAATTTGAAGTTTTCAACTATTTAATAAATCAATGCCTATTTATGGGATTTCAGGAAATTGGTTCATTAAAGTCATGAACTGACATACAGAATATAATGAATATTAATAATGGACATTATTATTGAAGATTGCTCAGACAGCCTAATTGTACAATATCAATTAATAAACTAAAGCAGTCCCAAATATTTTATAGTAAAACAGAATATGATCTCCATGGAATCATTTCCTAAATTATTCTGGAAGTTAAATTGGTTTAAATGATATTCGGAAGCTTCAAAAGAAAATTACAGTTTTAGCCATGATAAATTTTATGCATCTTAAATCATGTGTGGTTGAGAATTACTTTTAAGGATTGAGAGATGAATATTTTTTTAACTAACTATAAAGTTATTAAAAAAGTTGTGCAATAAAATTTAGCTTATAGGGGCAACTGACTGCTTAAAATTTAAAAGAGGATTTGAATTAGGAAAAAAAAAAAATTTCTAAAGGAAATTTAATTTTTGACATTATAAATTTTACTATTTATTATCATTTTATAAAATGATCTAATTTAATTTAACAATTAAGATTTCATAAAAATCTCTAATTTTTCGTGAGAGGATAAACAGTTACATTGCAGTAATAGGTTACTCCATTTCGTACTGCCAATGGTAATATCTTCTAATATCCTATTATTTTTGTAATCTATTACTACTTAATTGAAATGAGACTTCAAGACATGCATTATATAGATGTGTCGTACATAGTGAATACGATTTATGTTTTTGAATCACAACACTTTTGAATAGTAATTTTCACTTAATATAATTATATTTTCTTTTCTTTTAAAAATAAAATTACTATCATAAAATAATAATAGTAAAAGATATAGTCTTCATTAATTATTGGGATTCATTTAAAAATAATGACCAGCGAAGCGGGCGTAGCCTGCTAGTCATAAAATAATAATAGTAAAAGATATAGTCCATGAAATGTTCACACTGAAGAAGTATGCACATGCGAAAATGGAATATTGCAAATAATACTGAACAAAGAATACCAATTTATAAACTATATTATTCAAAAAATGTTATTCAAGTTTTTTTAGAAATGTTTTATTAAAAAAGATTACAACATTCCAAATCCTAAACTGCCAAATAATGTATTACATGAAAATAAAATAAAATAAACAAAAATAACATTAGGACTATGCTGCAATAATTATTTCATAACAATTATGTTATAATTGACATTTAGAAATATTATTCAATGAAGGATAAGATTAATTTATCTTATATTAAGTGGATTGTTTAGAAAAAGAAAACTTAACTAGTGCATTTTTAACATAATTTAATGATAAAAACATATATATACATTTTATACAGAATTAAATAGTTAGCAATTTTAGTATGTGAAAAGTAAAATAATTTTATCTAGTTAAAAAGCAACTGCAACAAAAATAACAATTTTTTAATATTTTTAGTTTAAGGCATAAAAGGCACTTTGAAATTAAATTTCCAGCTTTAAAAAAAAGAGTCCCTCTCAAGTTACTGATGTATGATTTTTAGGTAGGAAAAAAACATCCAAATTGAGAACCAAATTCTTCTTAATCACAGTGGGATGACGTCTTTTAAGATGCTTTTTTAAATTCAGAACAGTTGTTATAAAATTTTAATTTTGTTCGCAAAATGGCATAATGCAATTTTCCCAACCGGATCTTGAACAGTTATATACAACCATAAATAATTACAGTAATTTCGTGTATATAACCCGCAGGTAATCTATTAAAAAAAAACTGACTTTGTATGTCCTGCGGGCTATCATCCAGTGCGGGGTATCTATCACGAACAATGAGAAAATCAACACCAGTCTCATTTTTGTTTTGGAAGTCTCAATTATTAACGTAATAATAACGATGAAATTGAGGACAGTGAAAAGGAACTTTGATGAGGAGGATAATACGGATGATGAAGACGAACTGTCCCAAACAATATTGCAATATTTTAATTCTAATACAGAAGAATCCGATTTCGATGGATTTGAATTAATTTTGCAAATAAATTTATTATTAATCTATAATTTTCTTATAAATTGAATAAAGGTGTTAATCATTAGAATTTACTCCAGTTCATAGTAATTTATATAGAGAGAAAGATTAATACTATGTTATGTTTATTTGCTTTTTCATTATAAGTAAGTAAATTTATTTGTTTATTATTTATATTTAATTGTATATTTGTTTATTATTTATACTTAGTTGTATCTTTGTTTATTATTTGTATCTTTTCCTACTTATTATCAAAATAATAGTAATTAGTATCGAGATTATAAATAGCGATTGCTGACCATGCGATTTTAGAAATGCGGGGTATCTTCTATTGTGGGGTATCTTTCGGTTATAATTATTTTTAAATGAATTTTTTATGCTGCGGGCTACCTTCCGCCACGGGTTATATACGCGAAATTACGGTAATCATTTTACTCATCATTAAAAAGTCTCTGTAAAAAAATCAGATAAAGAAATTAACTGATTAAAATAAATAAGAAAATGAATACAAATACGCATCTTCTTATCGAATTTATCACCACATAAAAACATATGAAAAAATAAAATCTTTCCAAGCACATTTGCATGCATCACACGGTATTATGTAATTTGAATCCTATCTGCCATCATCAATTTCAAATAAACATCCAACCAGCCACCAGCAAGATCTAATTAAAAAACGCCCCAATCCATAAATGTAAACATAAACAGAAACATCACTCACATTTCTCCCCTCTTAAACAAGAAAATCCCTATAACTAACTCCATACCCAAATGATTTTACTCTCATGAAAAATAATCAACATCAAACAATCATTTCTAAATTAATATCAAGAGTGTTTAATATTAGCACGATGGTTATTTGTCCTAGACGTTAAAATTATCTTGCTTATTAAAATTATTTTGATTAATATATTTCACAAGAAATATTCCGTAATACATTCTAGAAAATATTTGAGAGTTCAGCCATATTATTTTTTTAACGATAATTGTATGAACATGGAAAGAGATTACTGACTGAGAATATCACTGAGTAGCAGAGCTGTATCAAACTGTATGTATTCGTTACTGAGATGCGGGTATACTTTCAGACTTGAAGTAGAGAATTGGTATTCTGGAATTTGTCTCGTTTCTCATTACTTGCACATTCCATTACTGTATTCTGTGTCGCATGGGTCTTTAATCCACATGCCGCAGAGCAAAGTTAGAACATTTGTGTGGGAAGTCTGATGCGAGTCTTTTACTCATTACTTCTTCGTTACCCATTTATGTATGATGCTATATCTAACATGTGGGGTCAAGTGATTGTTAGACACGAAAAGATGGGTGTTTTATTCGTTACTCGGTACTTTTTTGTTACCGTATGACACGATTTGGACTATTAGTTTTCATATGATTTGGATTTCAGTAGTAGCCGGCATTCATAATATTGTTTTTGTAAATTCATTATGTAAAAGAAATAATTCAAGCTTTTTACTTGTATGATGGTGTATCATATCAGTTTTATTGCCAAAAATTCCTCGTCTATTTCGCATGAAGAGATAAAGTTGAAAATATTACTTTTTTAATAAGATATTTTTAGTAATATATTACAGTAGGGAACCAATTATCCGGAATGGTTTTTACAAGACTATTCTGGATAACTGGTTTTTCCGGATAACTGGTTGCTCATCAAAGCAAGTCTTATTTAGTCAAAATTTTAGAATGCATATGGTTCTCATTTAAAATAAATATTTTAAATCAAAAATTAACATTTTTTATCAAGTAATCAAATTTAAAGTACTTAATTAACTTGATTTACGAGGGTTGCTATTTATATTTCTGGCCTAATAATGAAAAAACAAATATGTAGGATCGAAATTGATTTTATTGTTTTTCAAAATATTCTCCATGATGATCAATACACTTTTGCATGCGTTTGAACCAATTTTCAAAGCACTTTTTCCAGTCCGATTGAGGTAACTCCAAAACATGCGTTTTGAATGCATCAACCGCTTCTTCGGGGGTCGAAAATCGTTGTCCACGTAATTTATTTTTGATGTGTGGGAATAAGAAGAAGTCATTGGGTGCCAAATCAGGGCTGTACGGCGGATGACCCATCAGTTCGATCTTTCGCTCAGTCAAAAATGCATTTGTTTGAGTCGATGTGTGAGAGCTCGCATTGTCATGATGAAGAATGATTCGCCTGTTCTTCTGCTTTTTTCGAATTTCTCCGATGACTTCTGGCAAACAAATGGTCGTGTACCATTCAGAATTGACCGTCCTGCGTTGCTCTAACGCCACTGTTGCCACATGACCGTTAATGCCGAAGAAACAGGCAATCATTTGTTTCGATGTGCTTCTTCCTCGAACAACTTTTGTTGGTTTTGCCTCGCCTTGGAAGACCCATACAGTTGATTGCTGTTTTGTTTCCGGCTCATATGCATAGATCCATGATTCGTCACCTGTGAAGATGTTATACACAGCCTTTGATGTACCTTGAACACATTTTTCCAACATTTCCTTGCACCAATCGACACGAGCCTTTTTTTGAGCGTTTGTCAGATTATGCGGGATCCAACGCGAACAAATTTTTTTTCCGCTCAAATGTTCATGCAATATTTTATTGATGCTAGTCATACTAATGTCCAAAGACGCCTCAATCTCACGGTATGCCACATGACGATCTTGCTTTATCAGTTCACGCACAGCATCGATCTTTTCTGGCACAACAACGGATTTTGGACGACCTGCACGGGATTCGTCCTGGATCGAACATCGACCACGATTAAATTCGTTATACCAATTTTTTACAGTGCTGTAGGATGGTGCTTTATCGCTGTATAAAGAATTAAGTTCATCGAAGCACTCTTGTCTTGACAATCCACGTCGAAATTTATGAAAAATAATCGCACGAAAATTTTCACGATTCAATTCCATTTTTTGAAAGAGAAGAACTTTTCAATTTACTGTCAACAACACAAATAAAGCTATAATGGTAAATCGTCTGCTGAATTTACGTTTAAAAATATCAAACTTTCGATTAAAATCGTCTGCGGTCGCCTAGCAACACTTACTGTTGCCAAGGCCAGAAATATAAATAGCAACCCTCGTATATATATATATATATAAAAGTATTAAAATAATTTTTAATCAAGATAAATTATTAATCAAAATTTTAAAAAATGTAAAAAAAAAAAATCTTTGAAACTTTACATAAAAACCAATCTACTCAAATCAAAGTGTTTTTAAACATGATTAGCCAGTGATTTTAAAACATTGAATATTACTAAGATTAAGACCTGGTGTTACAGGCTTTTCTTTTTATTTCTTATGAAAATTCATGTTTTTTTTTTTTTTTTTTTTTATGTCCATGAAAGTGCAAAATATTCATAAATTTTTAAAGGTTATTTCATTTTAATTATTATCTCCCTCCCCTAATAAATAAAAATAAATTCAGTGCAATACCAATTATCTCCATTTCACCGAATCCTTTCCAGATAATAAAATTGTCACATTTATGATATTGCATAGTGGTAACATCTATCGACATTTTTCAGAACTAAAAGCTATTTTTTCAATTTATATTATACTATGACCTTTAACTTATACACCCTACCAAATAAATACTGCTTTTGAATAACAAAATTAAATGGAATTATTATTTTATAAAATATTTCTTTTATTTTTAATTGTTTGAGATTACAATGCAAAACCACTATTAAAAAAAAAAAGTTTCAGTAGTTTTTTTTTAATGCAGTGGCGAGGCGTGAGATTTCGCCGGGGTCATCGCTAATTCTAATTCCCCACCCCCCCCCTACCAATACGCACAACATCTAAATCATTCCTACATTCTATTTATTATACGACACATTTCGTAAGGAATTTTAAATTTAAAAGAGAAAAAAAAAACATTAATTTAGCAATATTTATTTCCTTTTTTCTTTTTTACTTGAATCTTAAAAACATTATTTTTATTTAATTGATTATAGTCAATAAATTACATACACTAGGACTGGGCTTTATATCGATGTAAAATCAAACATCGATTTAATGCTAATATCGTTTATTCGATTTAAATATTTCATCTTCCATGAAATATCGATGCAGAAACATAAAAAAACGAGAAACTCTGATGCCAGGCAAAACCGATTCAGTAATGCTGGAATAATGCCAGATGGATATTCATTCATTCAGTCGGATACCGGTTTAGTGTAAAACATGCGCAGTCATAAACAGCCAAATCATGAAAATCAAACCGCAAAAAATCAAGATAGTAATATTTAGCCGTTTTGATTTAGTGTTGCGCAAGCGTACTTGGAAGAGAATATCGGTTTAAGACCCGACACGAGGAAGCATATTCTTTCAAATGGATTACGGTTTTAGGAACGCATGCGTAGTAACGAAATGAAAACCGAGAAATGAGATCTATTCATTCATTCATTCATTCGAAATTCGTTTGATTACTGGAGATTTACTTTATCAATGTTAGCCCGGTAGCAGAAATCGTGCAGCACGGCAGCAATGCTGCAGAATTATCTTGAAGCTTGCAGAATGATCTTGAAGTTTGCAGATTTATTTACCAATTTACAAAAACGAAAAAAAAAAAAAATCATAAGAAAGCGAAAAAATGCGACCGGAAAAAAATCTCGAGTTTGTTTTCGCTACGATCGTTCACCACGCGCGCTACGCTGAAGAACCAAAGAATATTGTATAGAAAAATTCCTCTCGCATTTTCTCTACGCGATCTGCCTCTCCCACCTGCAATCGAAGTGGAATGATCTTCTTCGTAGGGAGACAGAGAGAGCTTGGGAAAGAAGCGCTAGTCACACTCGATCGTTTGGTCATTTTTAGATTCCTTATGTTCATAGTGCACATGCTCCATTTTTTTTTTTTTTTTTTTTTGTTAATCGTTGATGCGTTAGCACATGTTATAGATTGAAGTATAATATTTTCTGTGTAATATTTTTTTTATCATGTCATCTAATGAAAAAGTTATTTGTTGTTTATGTGAAACAGTAATTTAAAAAAATCTAAAACCGTATTACACTCAATGTAAAATTTTTTTCATTTTGTATGTCAATCCCTGTCTCAGAGGCAATATGTGAGAGTTGGGGGTCAATAATAAGCAGTGTAATGGAAAAAAGACCAAGTTGTAATGATGGCTCATTAGAAGATATTGGCACATCAGATATGCGTGTCTTTATTATGCTTAATGGTCCTGAAAGTGGATTTAAGCATACATGCAAATTTTTGAAAGCTGCATTAGTTGAAAAGTATGGCATGTCCTACTTTCAACATTTTAAGCATGTCTCAACAAATGTTACTTTTAAACATGCTGTTACTTCAAAAGTAGTTAGCAGAGTTATTAATAACTCTGATTGTTTACCATGTTATAATTTTGAAAGATTGAACTGTGTTTAAGTTACTTTTTTTGCTTTTGTGTTTAAGTTACTTTTTTTTTGCTTTCAGGTATTACATTTCTTTTAACTTGCATTAACTGCTGTTTCAATATTAAGCTGTGTAAACATTTATTTATTGTCTGCATGTATTAAAGGCATCTGTCATATATTTTAAAATGCAAATTTTGCTTTAAAAAGAAAGTAATTTATCATGAAAGTAAAGCTTGGCTCGTCGTTCAGAGTCGCAGAAAAATTTTGGCTTTTGAAACTGGTGCTGCAGAATGATGCAAAAAATTCTGCTACTGGGAATGTTAGTATTTTCTTCCACTATTTTTATTATAGTTCCTGTTTCTATAATTAAAAAATAAGGTACTCCAGTTTCTGTTTATTAGATAAGTGAATAATTAACTATTCTTGATTAATATTTCCTGTAATTAATAATATTCTTTCATTAAATTTATTAATTTCAGTAAAGAATATGACATTGTCATATTGTCAAAAATAAATTAATTCAAACAACAGCGTCATCTTAAATATGATTATTCTAACATTTAATTACCTGATTTTTATTTATTTCGAAATCAATTACTTAACAGTATATAGTATGAGTATTTAAAAACAATTTTGAATATGGTAAAAGTTTATGCTTTTTTTTTTTTTTTTTTTTGTCTTCAAGTGCACCAAACTGTTTTTCTTTCTGTTACTAATTTTCTTTCTTACACTAAGCCAGTTATTAGTCTTTCTGTGTGTTGTAATAACATAAGTAAAAATTACATAATGCAAATATAATATATTCAATAAAAAAAGAAAATCTTGTGAATTTTGAAAGAAAGTGTATTTTAGACAATTTTAATTAAGATTTAGATTTATTAGGAGATTAAAAGCACTATAGAAATTTAATATCTTGTGTGAAGCCATTTTGTAATTCGTTTGCATGTAAGTGGGGAATGTAAATATTTTAATGCATTAAAAAGTAATAAGAAATAATTCTGAATTTTTCAATTAGTTAAAAATTAAATAAATGAATTGGGGTGCTTCATATTTTCTAAAGGTTACTAACGAAATGTCACGTCACGAGTCAATGTGAAATATTTCTGTGATAAAAATAATAATTTCGAGGAAAAAAATTAATTTTGTCAAACTAATATATTTTTTTTTATGGTCCATTGTTGATTTTCGCGTTTTTGCGTTCTTCTATAGGTATTCATTACAAGAAAGTACTTGTAAAAATTTATATCTTCTGGTTTTCAATGAATTTACACGTTTCAAGAAGTCTAAAGAACGTTTTGACTATTTTTAGAAATTATCCATCTGCTTGAGTGTGAAAAAAAAAAAAAAAAATTCCAACGACTTTAGCGCGAAAAATAATACACAGAATTTCCTAAAAAGTTTTACATATTTGCACCTTGATATAAATTAGCGCTTGTTCATATTTTGTACACATCAGTATACAAATGACACTGTTGTACTGTTTTAGAACATAAGGATATAATAAATACTTTCCAGTATATGATAAATTTTTCTATAAATGTACGAAATAACAGTAAGGAATATTGTGAAACTAAAAAACAACATTCTGTAATAGTAATAGTCAACTAAGGTAAAATTCTTGAATGTGTGAGAACATGACTCGAGAAGGATTTATTTAACAAAGCAGTATAAAGAGTACTTTTATATATATATATATATAGGTATTATTGCTAGCGCTCGAATACTTTTACGGCCGACTGTATATGGAGTAAAATTATGAGCAATATCATAAAATGGTTCAACCTCTTTTTTAAGTTTTCTACTTCTTACGATTGAATTTAAGTTACGCCAAAACTTGGAGCTACCATACCCACTTACAAGGTAAGTATGAATCAGTAAAATTCCTATTAAAATTAAACTAAGATTAAATTAAAGAGTGTGGTCGAAAACGTAGGATAAAAGGCAAATTTTGTGCAACAACTCACCCATAGGCCAAGATAAAACCTTAGAAAATTTAATCCCTTTTATCAAAATGGTCGAAACTTAAATTAGTGGGCAAAAAAACATGGTACAATGCCAGATTGTTTGATTTGAGACAAGAAGGTTTTCAGTTCAAACCCTGTCTCGGTGAATTTTTTTTTTTTTTTTTTTAAGGCCTTATGTATAGGCGTAATACCCTATAGTTGGTACCTAACGCTACATTAAATCGATATATCCTTATATCGGTATTTAAGACGAACGATATATCGATTTAAGAAATGTCAACATCGCCCAGCACTAACATACACTAAGTTATTCTTTGCCTCACTTTTGCTATAACTATATCCCGTAATATGGGAAAGTGTTTTATAGTTTACAAGAGCTGCATGATTTAACATTATTGTTTTTCAAATAACATTTATGTAATCATTCTCTGACTCACTCTCATTTTTGCTATATCCAGTAATATGCTATAGTTTAAATTAATGTGTGTAATAATTAACTGATAAATAATGATTTATTTAATTAAATATGGTATAATTTCAAAATTTGTGAGCAATACATAATTTTACTTTGTCTTATTATTATTATTATATATATTAATTTAACCATTTCCTGGCTTATTATCACTTTTATTATAACACTATCTTGTAATATGGGAAAGTAATAGTTTATGAATGATGTTTTTGAGCGAGTTTTCCAACATGAATTTGTCTTACACACGTGTAAACATGTATTAACTAATCAAATTCTTCAATTTTTAATTTTTACCAGTTGCTATTACAACTGAATCCCATAATACGGAAAAATGTGTTTTCTTCATTTATCAGTGTTGCATACTTTTTATGATGATGATTTATCTGCAGATTGAATGAAATAATCATTTTCCATGACTGTCGAACTGTCTACAGAAAATTTGTTAGTGGCATTATAATTAAATATATGAATGCATATAATTTCGGAGAAATATCATGTTTTCAGCATGAAAGTACTTGGAGAAAAAAAAAATAACATAATCTTTACTACTTTGTTATGAAAATAAATAAATTAAATAAAAATAAATCTTGCAATAAGAGAGAATTTGTTTACATTCTTGGAGCAACAGAGAGGAAAAAGCAAAGAGGCATTTTTTCATAATATAACTAGAGAAAAATTTATTTCGTTGTTGAGGGTTAAAAATAGATGATTAAATTACATACACGTGTTCGTAGGAACGTTTTAAAAAAATCGTTAAAAAAATTAAGAAGATATTTTTCACATTGTCTTCTAATATTGAATAAAAAATATTTTATTGTTGGATTTTTTTTTAACGAAGTGTATGAAGATCACAAAGCAATATTTTAATAATTCAATATTTTAAAGATTTACTGCTAGTGTGCCAAACTTGGCTCAATTTGGACTTAAGGTGCATTAAACACAATAATTTTATGAATGCCTTTTCATTTCAAACATTTAATTGAACAAAAATAATAATAACAATAATAATGATTATAATGATTATTATTTTGTTATTTTTTATGGAAAGGAAAAGAAATAAAGTTATTCTAACATAAATAAAAGGATTTCCATTAATTCTGGTACTAAATAACTTTTTTGTGTTCGCCCTTACAAAAAAAAAAAAAAAAAAACACAGATTCTCAAATTTAAAATTCTTTATTAAAGTCATAATTTAACCTACTGAAATATCCTAAATTATTAAATAAAATTTCATAAAATTATTTTGAAACTAAATATTCCCTATTGTCTGTACACAGAGCACAAAATATCTTTACATAAAGGATAAAAATCCTTACTTAAAAGAAAGGTCACACATAAAATAAAATTATGAAAAATCCCTGATGAAAGACTTACACAAGACCCCAAAAAGCCCCTATAAAGTAAAAATCAGTCCCTACATCCTGAAGGAAACTTCTGTAAGTCGTTATATGTAGGGATAAATCCCTACAGTTCACAACACTGTTCATTTTCCTAACACTAGAATCGCTAAAAATGTAGATGACTAGCACCCGATTTTTAAGCTATCTGATACGTTGCATACAAAAAGTTTTTGCGCATGCAGGCTTGTGCAGACGTAAAACAGATTCACTCCAAGAAACAGGGACTCAAAAATGTTTTTGGATGGTTCTTTGTAGAACCGATAGATGGCAGCACCAGATAACTTTATCATGCACAGGGGATAAGAAAAACTCCAAAAAATATTTTAAAATATGATTATATGGATTTTAATTGACTTATGTTATTTAATTTTTTTCTATGGTCATCGACGAATCTTTAGATGACCGGACGCCTCGCCACTGATTGGAAGTTAGTTTGAAAATATAATTCCAGATAAATGGTTCCATACTGTCCATGCTAATAGGCTACAATGCAATAATAATATTACTTATTATGTTATGTGAAATAACACCCATCTTTAATACACAGATGATTGAGAATTGTACTTTTTAGAACATTTTAAAAAAAAAATTACTTTTAAGGATGGAGAGATGGATGGATCTTTTTACATTATAAATTTATTAAAGGGATTGCATTTTTAAAATTTATGATTTATTTAAGAAGATTTAAGAAAATAAATTTAAAAAAAAAAAAATGTCAATTCTTTATGCATTTATACATTATGCATTATTAAAAAAGCATCATTCAATATTTAATCCTATATAGTTGAAAAAAATCAATTCTACTGTACAATAAAGTAAGAATTACTTCAATTAATTTCGGATGTGTAGGCCATCTATCAATAAAAGTTAGCTTCAAGGGAAGATTTCTCTTTAAATAAAAAGAATGAAGGGCATTCACACTACTCCCAGAAGTACTGCAACTGTACTGAGGATATTGAGAAAAAGCTACAATATGTTCTATGCCATCCCTAAAAAAAAATTTTAAATAATAAAATTTCTAAATTAACTCTGGAAACAGTCATCAATAAAAATAACAGAAATAAGCAGAAAACAAGTACGAATAACTTAAACTGAAATAGAAGAATATAGGAAATATAGGGAAAATTTAAAGAATTATAAAATATAGGAAAATATAGGACGTTTTTCATGATTTTTTGAAATATATAGGAAATATAGGAACACTTTGAGCCTTGACTTATTCGCACATCGTTTGAACTAGTGATGACACGTAAATAAACCACTGCACCATATGCCTCTTTTGATGCATCCATGGAGCTGCAGTTCATGACAATTAGAATCTGACAAAACGAAGCGTGGAATCAAAACATCTTTAAGTTCTTTTAGAGCATTTTGGAATTTTATCCATGTGTTTTTCTCCTGTGTTGGAAGTTTCTAATCCCAATCCATTTTCAAAAGCCATAATTTCTGTAAGAATGTTTTAGCCTGTATTATCACTGGTCCTACTAGACCCAGTGGATCAAAGAGTTTCGCAATTTCTTTCAAAACTCCACGTTTCGTGATTGAACTAGAATAATCTGATGGTATTGTGAAACTGAAATAAAGCGTACCGTCTTCAATGCGTCTTCAAGCGTAACAGCCTAAAGCGTACCGTCTTCAGTGCAAAAAGAAAGTGCTTCTTTTTGCACTGAAGACGGTACGCTTTAGGCTACCGAAACAGCTGTATGCACCTCAATAATTTTTCTTTGGCGTTTCTGACGCAGTAGTTTATTCCTGTTTTAATATTCCAATGCCAAGTCTCCTGCTATTATTAGACTTCAGATACTCCACGAGGACACTTTTATAATATCAGTTGGTACTTGTTTAATGTAATACATATAATTATTAAGCTCTAATGTTTTGAAGAATTTAATAAGCCATGAGACCTTTTAAGAATAAGAACATACAGCATTTACCCTTATGATAATTAAAATATTTATTTTTTTTACAAATGAATAGTATACAAAAATGAATCAGCAATAGATTCTTCTTCACATCATAAAATTATTACAACATGATTCCTTTTTCAAGATCAAGGTAAATCATAAATAAAGTAAACATTTTTCTGCCAATCGATAAAAACAAAATCATATAAACTTCTTTTTTTCTTTAATGTGAGGTTAAAATTTAAAAAGTAAGTAGCAGTGAACCTATGGAGACTAATTATTATTTATGTTCTTATTTGCAACATTTTGATCAGATGTTTAACATATAATTAATATCTAAAACAATAATAATAAATGATTCTTTTTTTTTTTTCTATGTCTTCAAGAATAATCATTTAATTTATTAGATAATTTGTTAAGTAGAAAAAACAATAAAATTAATGTTTTTTTTTTTTTTTTGGCTTAATTCCAACAACATTAATTTATTTCATTTCACAATGAAATTACATTAAAAACCATTTAGCCCAATATTTAAGGCATATTTCTAAATAGGGGAGAGTCAAGAAGGATGGGACATTGGGAGTAATGGGACACCTAAAATTATTCTTAACCCGAGAGTAGTCGCGTCATTTTTTATAACGCTAGTAGTCGCCTGTTGGTCTTTTTGCCGACGCTGTTTAGTGTTGGGGGAAAACCGAAAGAAAGCCAGTAACGAAAGATGAAGTGCCTTTAATTCACGCGAAGTTTTTCCCGCAAACTCTAACCTGTCTGAAAAAACAGAAATGGGGGGGGGGGGGGGGGATGAATCAACGATAGTGGTCGTGTTGCAATCAAATAGACTGATTTGAGAAGTAAAATGTTTTTAACTGCTCAAAAAAAAAGCAGGAATGACTTGAAAACCCACTATGTTAGAAGGCATCCACCCAACGTCGGTACACAGAGTTTCCCCACTTTATTTTTAAGGAGTGACCTGCAGGAAGAATTTATAAGCAATGGGTGGCAAAAAGACCAATATGCGACTACTAACGGGTTAAAATAAACATTGTTTTTAATTTTTGACACTTCCACCAGGTGAAGTAACTACAGCCCCATATTTGTTGCTATGTATCATTTTAGTAGGAGAACTCTATAAGTTTATATAACAAAAAAACTATTTTATAACACCAAAAGCAAACAATTGCTTAATTTTCAAGACAAGTTTTCAACGTCACTCACTGATGTTAGCATAATTACTTTTCATATTTTATATTCCTAATAATATAACTTTTATGAATTAGTAGTTAAATTAAGCCTAAAAGTTGCATGTGTCTAATAATAATTTTTTTTTTTTTTTAAATAATGAAAAGGGAGGGATGGGACAGAGCAGCTCAGGGAGGGATGGGACATGTAAGAAAAGGAAGAAGAATGAAGATTCTGATACTCCTTAAACAGAAAATATCAAGAGGCAAATGAATGAATAGATGGAAGAAAAAATGCACGAAACAAATTCAAAATCATGGAAAATAATTGGTGTGGCACTCACACGACTTTTGTTTACCCTTTTAACTTTTAAAAATACTTTATTTACCATATATGTATGAGGAATTAATTTTCATTCCTGGGCATGGTAAAATATACAAAAGAAATTACATTCACCAATTACAGTTAGGATTTCTTGGTAATATTTGTTCTTGAGATATGCTGATAACACACACAGACTAGCCACTAAAAACCTTATTAATATTCAAGGAACCACAAGACATGTAAACATAACAAAAACTTAATTTTGAATATTTGAACAGTACTTTCTCTGCTAGAAGTAAAAAAAAGATCAACTGATTGAGCATTTGAAAATCTTTATTTAAGTGGTACATTATACTCTAATGTTGGATAAAATTGATGTTATTAGTAATTAATTAACCATACATACATCGTGTCCCACTGTTTCTGTCATTTTTCATAGTATGTCTGTATATTATGTATTTATTTTAACTTTATAAACATGCCCCATCCCTCCCTCATATAAGGGAGAGATGGGACATTTTTATGACTATGTTAATTTGCTTATAAAATTAATATTTTAATAATTACCATCAAATTTATATTTTTAAAAGATGTTAAAATGTTTCAATTTGTTTCTCTGAAACTTACAGTGTTGTACCAGTAAAAATAAATTTGTAAAAAATATTTTTGTCAAAACTGTTCCATCCCTCCCTACTCTCCCCTATATAATTTTTAAATCTTCATTTTTTGGTACAGCTTTTAGACAGATTGTGTAACAAATACAAAAGATTTAATAAATATGTTCATAGACAGCAATGCTAATTTTACTTTTTCTAAACATTTTATCTTTTATTTATTTTTTAAAGTCAACTATATTTTTCCATGATAAACTATATACACTCGCAAAGTAAATTTTGAACATTAGAAGTAATGTGAATATACCTTTCAATTTCTGCAAGAGTATCTTCTGTCAGAGGAGCAGCATAACGAAATCCAACATAGTGTTTATGGGGACCTAAAAGAAGAAAAGAATTTTTGTGATATGACAATTAATAAACATTTATAACAATATGTTGCCTATATTCATTTATAACATATATTGAGAAGCAGAAAAAAAAACTGCAATGATAAATCAGTTTCAAAATCAAAACTATCTTCAGTAGCTAGCATTAAAGATGTAATTAAAATAAAGAATGACAGATTTAAAGGTACAAAGTTAATGTGGCTTGCCATTATAAATCATTGACTACTTGTTAAGATTTCAAGTCAATAAATAATACATGCTGTGAGGATGTTACTCACATATTATTTAAATAAATCTAATTTTTATTCGAAATTTATTAAGTATCAAATTATTAGCTAAATAATATCAGTTCATTCAATTCATTTAACTGAATAATACAAACTTTCTTTAAATATTATAAGAAAGATTATTACTTACAAAACTTTGAATAAACACCATATAATGCAATAATCTTGCTAAAAAGCACACGACCCTTCTTCAGGCGAACAAAGTAGGCACGAGTACTGAAATCAAAGTGGCAACGCACAAAACCGTTTACAATGAAAAGCAAAGCCATATAAAGTCGAATGTAAATATAAACACTGGTAGAATTATAAAATAAACTAACTTTACAGTGGAATCTTTAGAATAAAATTCAAGTTAAGAATTTTGAATGGAAAATTTTCTTTAAAATATCACTCAATATTAATTTAAAATCTTAATTCTTTCTATCCTTTCATATATATATATTTATTTAATTGCAGATTAATACTGAACTACGCAACTTATTTTTTCCGATAATTGCTTAAATAAGAGATTATTTCAGCACAAGCTCTAGCAGGCAAAAATTGTGTCTTTTTCAAAGCTGATTTCCAAAATAATTGACTATTTCATTGTAAATTTTCTGCTTTTTGAATGTCTAATTTATGAAATATGCTATATTTTGAGGGGATATTGGTATTTCCAAAATACTACATCTTTTTGTTCCTTATATGACTATGTTTAATTGCAAAAATGCACAATTTTTATCTGGTTAATTAATGATATTTATTTTAATAATAATCATGGAAAGAAAAAAAAAATAGTAAATTGCTTAATTTTTTAAGTTACTACGTGGCCAGTGGATTTTTTTTTTTTTTTTTTTTTGTTGTTCAAGTCTTAGCATTAAGAAACATATAGCTTTGGTTAAATTTATTGAGGGCTTGGGGGTGGGGGTTGTTCTGGTTAATTTTTTTCAAATATGATATAAAGTTTAAAAACTTAAAATAAAAAATATTGGAGATTCAAATTATAATGCAAATAATAATATAAATATGCTATATTAAAAGAATAATCATTCATAAAATCACACAGAAAAAATGAGGGAAATTAAAATTTAAAATTTACAAATTTAAATTCAATTTTACTGAATAACAATCTCATTCAATTAAAAAGGTAACACAAAATACATACAGTGAAATACGTTTAACACGAAAACGCTTAACATGAAAAATCGGTTAACATGAAATAATACAGCGGTCCGGACAGTATACTAGCTATTTAATACATTTTTTTTTTCTTTTAACACGAAACAAAAATTGTTTAACACAAAAAAAATTCGCTTTTGATCTTCAGTGGCATGTTTGCTACAACAGAGATGCCAACATTTTAATTTATTCCGAAGCATTTTTAGACCCGCCTTTATTTCCATACCACTTTTTTCTTAAGAGTAATTTTTTTTATTTTATCATAGTTAAATATTTGAGGAAAATAGTCTATAAATAAAGTGGTATGGATTGAAGGCGGGGCTAAAAGTGCTCTGGAATAAGTTAAAACGTTGGTAACTATGCTACTACATGTTGCCCCGTCAATGATTATGTGTTTTACAGCACCAACAATGGGATTTTTGAAATTGTTCATCATTAAAATAATTCCACTTATGTAAATTTCGATGACGAATCTGACAACTGAATCAACAATGCAGTTCCTGTCCCTTCTGCTTCAGAAATGAAGAAAATAATGAGTATCCGCAGTAATTTAGATATGCATTCAAATTCAGAGATGAATAAAACAATGTATGATCTCGATCAGTTTTTGAACAATACGGTGCTGAAAAAGAAGTAAAACATATGTGATTTTTTTTCCTCCAAAAACAGTAATATTTGTACTTGATTTTTATCCTAATGGATACCAGTTAGTAGTAGTTTTACAGGAAATGGAAATAATAATTGACGACATGGAAAACATTGGCCAGTTTTGTACTTTTTTTTACAAATCTTTTTACACCAAATTCTTTTAACACGAAAAAATATTTCAGTCCCCTCAGTTTCGTGTTAAACCATTTTCACTGTATTTAGATACAATACCTGATTCGGGACTAATTTTGTCAAGTAATTCAGTCATCAAACTCCCTTGTTTATTTGTCCATCTTAATATAGGAGATCCACCACCGATTTCAGAATATTTTTCTCGTATACTTGGAGATCTTCTTTTGGCAATATAAGGTCCAAGTTTACTAAAATTAAATGTACAGTATCATTAACTTAAAATTAAATATCCATAAATCATTTCATCATGAGTGAAAAATATAGTAAATATGTAGATGATAATAATACTTGGAATTATAAAAATAATAAGAAAATAAATAAAAAATTAAGAAAGCAGGTCTAATTTTCATTCAGTCTCAATACATAAAATAAGTATGATAAGGATATATATTCATATTAAAAAAAAAAAAAAAAAAAGAAAAACAGAGTTTAACTTTCTTTTAAAACACAGTATACAAAGATAAACAAGTCCTTCCGGCTTATTCGGAAGGGTAGGTTGATTTCTTTTTCCTTATCAAATAGTCATCATTTTGTTTCAAAATGGCAGCTACAAATTATTAATGCACTTGGTAGAAATATTGATGTAGGCTACGCACATATGAAGTTTTAAGCAAATCGGTTCATAAATACACTTTTATGTGAATTTAAAATTTTCAAGAGGCCGGCGCTTGGAAACAAAATGGTGAGTTAAGTTGACAAATATATGAAATGTATTTGGGAGATAAGTCTACTGTACACATATAGTTCGAATTAATTCAAAATCTCAAAAGTCATTGTGTTGAAAAATTAAGTGACTGCCACTTCGATCAAAATGACAGACAAAGTTGCTCATCTAAGATATCGTTGCAAATTTGAAAATAATTTTTTTTGGTAGAAATTCTTTCAAAGAGGCTTAGTAAGCTGATAAAAATGTTAGTTTTCTGCATTTCTAGTTTGTTTTAGCATTAAAATAGCCTAATTTTTCCTTAAAAACGCATTAAAAAGATCCAGTAACGCAGGTAATAGATTTGGCGACAAATTTGGCGACTTTTCCCTCATGGCAACTTTTTTGGCGACTTTTGGCGAGAAAATACTTATTATCAATATACCAAAGATGGACGCAATAACGTGATTGGTTCATGAGTTACGTGAATTTTCTAGATTTTTGTTGTTTGAATGATAAATCCGATTTTCAACTTTGATTTGAATTGATTAAGTATTTCTAAAGTTACCGTGATAACAAATTTTCAAGTGGCCGCCACTTGGAAACAATACAGTGGAACAAGTTGCCCAGCAAACACATCCAAGATATTTGAAGCATAGGTTCACTGTCCAACTGTGGTTTAAATCAGTGCCGTATCAAAAGTTATTATGGCAAATTTTCAAGTGGCAGTGTCTAAGTGGCTGCAACTTGAAAACAAAATGGCAAAACAACTTGCCCATCGAAATCATCCAGTATATATTTAAATCAAATTGGAGTGTACAGGTTGATATTTTTATTTATTACCAACTATGTGAAAAATACCAGAGCCGGGAATCGAACCCGGGCCCTCCGCTTAACGCACGGATGCTCTACCACTGAGCTACCCTGGCCGATAACCAGCTAGGCATTTCTCACATAATATACGTTGGCAAAGTCACCGAGTCTGCAAACGCAGATATATCAGGTGAGACAATAATAATCGTAGCACAACTCCATAGACCACGATATTTCAATTTAGAAATTTTTATTTATGAATTCATCAACCGTGAATATTTATTTAAATCAAATTGGAGTGTACAGGTTGATATTTTTATTTATTACCAACTATGTGAAAAATACCAGAGCCGGGAATCGAACCCGGGCCCTCCGCTTAACGCACGGATGCTCTACCACTGAGCTACCCTGGCCGATAACCAGCTAGGCATTTCTCACATAATATACGTTGGCAAAGTCACCGAGTCTGCAAACGCAGATATATCAGGTGAGACAATAATAATTGTAGCACAACTCCATAGACCACGATATTTCAATTTAGAAATTTTTATTTATGAATTCATCAACCGTGAATATTTATTTAAATCAAATTGGAGTGTACAGGTTGATATTTTTATTTATTACCAACTATGTGAAAAATACCAGAGCCGGGAATCGAACCCGGGCCCTCCGCTTAACGCACGGATGCTCTACCACTGAGCTACCCTGGCCGATAACCAGCTAGGCATTTCTCACATAATATACGTTGGCAAAGTCACCGAGTCTGCAAACGCAGATATATCAGGTGAGACAATAATAATCGTAGCACAACTCCATAGACCACGATATTTCAATTTAGAAATTTTTATTTATGAATTCATCAACCGTGAATATTTATTTAAATCAAATTGGAGTGTACAGGTTGATATTTTTATTTATTACCAACTATGTGAAAAATACCAGAGCCGGGAATTGAACCCGGGCCCTCCGCTTAACGCACGGATGCTCTACCACTGAGCTACCCTGGCCGATAACCAGCTAGGCATTTCTCACATAATATACGTTGGCAAAGTCACCGAGTCTGCAAACGCAGATATATCAGGTGAGACAATAATAATCGTAGCACAACTCCATAGACCACGATATTTCAATTTAGAAATTTTTATTTATGAATTCATCAACCGTGAATATTTATTTAAATCAAATTGGAGTGTACAGGTTGATATTTTTATTTATTACCAACTTATCGGCCAGGGTAGCTCAGTGGTAGAGCATCCGTGCGTTAAGCGGAGGGCCCGGGTTCGATTCCCGGCTCTGGTATTTTTCACATAGTTGGTAATAAATAAAAATATCAACCTGTACACTCCAATTTGATTTAAATAAATATTCACGGTTGATGAATTCATAAATAAAAATTTCTAAATTGAAATATCGTGGTCTATGGAGTTGTGCTACGATTATTATTGTCTCACCTGATATATCTGCGTTTGCAGACTCGGTGACTTTGCCAACGTATATTATGTGAGAAATGCCTAGCTGGTTATCGGCCAGGGTAGCTCAGTGGTAGAGCATCCGTGCGTTAAGCGGAGGGCCCGGGTTCGATTCCCGGCTCTGGTATTTTTCACATAGTTGGTAATAAATAAAAATATCAACCTGTACACTCCAATTTGATTTAAATAAATATTCACGGTTGATGAATTCATAAATAAAAATTTCTAAATCATCCAGTATATTTGTATGATAAGTTCATTGCCCAGTTCTAGTTTAAATTAAATCAGTATTTCAAAAATTATCGTCATAAGAAATTTTCAGGTGGCACCACTTGTAAAAAAAAGGGGAGTGAGATGCCCAGCGAACTTAAATAAGATATTTGAATGATAAATCCACTACCCAAATTTGATGCGAATTGATTCTGTATTACTAAAATTACCATAAAGACAAATTTTCAAGTGGTCGCCACTTGGAAATAAAATTGCGGATCAAGTCACCAAGTGAACTTATCCTAGGTATTTGAACCATAAGTTCACTATCCAACTTTTATTTGAATCAGTTTAGTATTTTAAAAGTTATCGTGTGGCATATTTTCAAGTGGCAGTGTGATTTCAAGCGGCTGGAACTTAGAAACAAGATGTCGGGACAAGTTGTCCAATGAAAACATTCAAGATAATTATATGATAATATCACTATCCAAATTTGGTTCGATTTGGAGTATTATTTGAGAAGTTATCATGATTTTAAATTTTCAAGTGGGAGCCTGATTTCAAGTGGCCCCGCTTAACTTAAGATATCTGCCACTTTATTAAAAATGGCGGATATAGTTTATTAATAAACTTCATTGATATCCTTATGTGGTCTATATTTACATCACAATTCAATCAATTTCGGAATACGCTTTTTACAATTTAAATTTGAAATTTTCAAGTGGTCCCCACTTGAAAACAAAATGGCGGTGCAACTTGATTAACAAACTCATCTAAGATATTTATATGATAAGTTAAGACACTGTTCAAATTTGATTCCATTTGGAGTATTACTTCGGAAGTTATCATGGTTTTAAATTTTCAAGTGGTGGCCTGATTTCAAGTGATCCTGCTTAACTTAAGATATCCGCCACTTTATTAAAGAAGGCGGATAAAGTTCATTAATAAAGTTATTTGAAACACTTGTATAATCTATGTATACATCAAAATTAAAAAAAAATTCGGAATACGCTTTTTACAATTTGAATTTGAAATTTTCAAGTGGTCTCCACTTGAAAACAAAATGGTGGAGCAACTTGGTTAACAAATTCCTCTAAGTTATTTATAAGATAAGTTAAGACACTGTCCAAATTTGGTTCGATTTGGAGTATTATTTCAGAAGTTATTGTGATTTTAAATTTTCAAGTGGTAGCGTGATTTCAAGTGGCCCCGCTTAACTTAAGATATCTACCACTTTATTAAAAATGACTGATAAATTTCATTAATAAACATTATTGAGACCCTTATGTGGTGTATATTTACATCAAATTTCAAACAAATTCGGAATGCGCTTTTTACAATTTGAATTTGAAATTTTCAAGTGGTCTGCACTTGAAAACAAAATGGCGGAGCAACTTGGTTAATAAACTCATCTAAGATATTTATAAGATAAGTTAAGACACTGTCCAAATTTGGTTCGATTTGGAGTATTATTTCGGAAGTTATAGTGATTTTAAATTTTCAAGTGGTAGCCTGATTTCAAGTGTTCCCGCTTAACTTAAAATATCTGCCACTTTATTAAAAATGGCGGATATAGTACATTAATAAACTTCATTGAGACCCTTATGTGGCCTGTATTTACATCAAAATTCAAGCAAATCTTGCTTTAAATATGCTTTTTACAATGTCGGTTTGAAATCTTCAAGTGGCTGCCACTTGAAAACAAAAAGTCGGAGCAACTTGGTTAACGAACTCATCCAAGATATTTATAAGATTAGTTCACTGTCCAAATTTGGTTCGATTTCGAGTATTATTTCGGGAGTTATCGTGGTGACAAAATTTTCATTATAGATAGATAGATAGATAGATAGATAGATAGATAGATAGATAGATAGATAAACGAAGTGATTGCAATAGGTCGATTTCTAAAGAAATCAACCTAATAAAATTAAATATCTGCTAGTTAATAAACTACTAAATGGAATCTTTTGAAATTTGACAGAATAAAAATATTAAAGTTAATATATAAGTGACTTTAAGATGAAATAATAAACTTCTGGAGTTGATTTAAAAGAAAAAAAAATCCCCACAAAAACTTTTTTTTTTTTTTTTTTCAAAATTAATATTAAATAAAACTAAAATTAATAAAACATCTGCTTTGGCTTTTTAGTGTAAGTGGGAAATAAATATAATAACCAATAGACTTTATGTGCCTTTATATCCCATAAATTATTTATACAATTACTGTAAAGGAGGGGATATCTTACATTATACTCAATAAATATCATTAAGAAAATTTGCTTACAATGGGACTCTGCGAACTAAATACTTAATTATTTTTAATATGATAATCATTATTTAAATCAAGGCTTGTGTTGACCTTTTGAAAAGTGGGGTCCTAAGACCCATCACTATGAAAAATATAGGTTAAGTTTTTGAAAAATGGAGACACCTTTTTTTCTTCAAAAAACAAATAAATAAATAACATTTTTGTTTCTGAACATGTAACTACTAATATTTTTCATAAACACAAAGTTTTTCATGCTTCATCTCTTCCATCTATGCTTATGTGTCGCATAAGTGCACATCTCCAAAAGTACAACCTTCCGTAAAAGCATTTTAATTGGCTTTTTGACAAATTGTGTGAAAAAAATTGTTGCAATATTCCAACTTGAAAAATTCATTTTTCCACTTTTTTTTTTTTTAATAGTTTTGCTACATAAACTTAAAAAATAAATAAAAATATGGTTTAAACTAGTTGGCATAGGTGGACTCTGCTTAGTTCCCCATCATATATATGTTTTCATAAATTTCTAGAACAGGAAATTCTCTTAACATGGTTATCATGTTAAGAGAAATGAATATGACCAAACGCTTGACACAATGACAGAATGAAATCCCCGCATAATAGGCTATCCACCGTTCACTTCTATATATTTATCTTATTCTAATCTATTAATTTATTTTATTAGGATCATATTTGTAGTTTAGTTTTCATGCTACTATTTTCAATGCAACAATCCTCAAAATGCATATTTATATGGAAAATTTTCAATTTTGTTATGTTGATAAAATCTTAAATAACGAATAACTTACAAAATTTTCCTATTAGAATATTTGTAGCCAATCATGTTCATACAAGTATCATAAATGTTATTTTGAAGTTGTCTGACATATTTATGATCCTGAAAATGGCCGTTTATGCTCAATTTGTATTCTTCTGCCATTTTAAGTAGATCGTAAATTCCAAATAACTTACGAATTTCTAAAACTAGAAAATTCATACTCTATGGTATTCATGTCAGTATCCTAAATAATATTTAAAAAATGGTCTGACATTTTTACGATGAAAATAACCCTCAAGATTAGCGTTTGTGTGAAATTTTGCCTTATTCTGCCATGTTAAGAAATTCGTAAATTTCTAATAAATTACGAAATTTTTATATTGGAAAATTCAAAGACAATGATATTCATGCCAGTATCCTAAATAATATTTCAAAAATAGTCTGACATCTTTATGATGAAAATATCTCTCAAAATTGACGTGTAAGTGAAACTTTGCCCCATTCTGCCATGTTAAGAAATTCTTAAATTTCCAATAACTTGCGAAATTTTTAAAGTAGCATACTTATAGTTACTGATGTTCATTCTGGTATCAAAACTGAAATTTTAAAACTGGTCTGACATTTTTACAGTAAAATGTTTCCATTTAATGTACGTTTAAGTGAAATTTTGCCCTATTTTCCCATGTTAAGAAAATCATAAATTTCTAATAACTTACAAAGTTTTTTAATTCGAATGTTGTAAATGAATACGGTTCTTGACAGTGTCGAAAGTAATATTTTAAAACTGATTTGACTTCTCTGCGACAATTTGTTCTTGAGATATCGTCTACACAGACTGACTAACATACTAACGGACTAACAAACTAACAGACACCCTACAGACGGACACAATACAAATTTTGTCATTTTCGGATTCCTCAAACCTGAAAACGTGTATAAAAGTAAAAAAAACTGAGGTCGAAAATTTTCACGATTACCTAAGTTCTCCATACCTATAGTATGATGGGGAACTAAGAATACTGCATCTTTTATTATTAAAATTGGGTTCAATGGTGTGCTTCCCTAAATAAGCCTAATTTTAGCTAAAGTTTTCATGGAAGTAGTTTTCAGGTAAAGTTTTCATTTCAGCTTAATATTAATCCCTAACTTTTTTTTTTTTTTTTAATATTTCTAAATCTTTATGTCAATCAGCAGACAGATCATTAAAAATCATAGAAATAACAATAATTTATCCTTTATAAAAATAATAATAGTATTTTTACTTCTTATTGTCCAAATAATTTTATTTTATTTATAAAAGATTTAATAATTTATATAAAAAAATAATAATTAATAATTTAACACTTTAACAGTGGTAGAAATTAAGAAAATAAAGTCACTGGTCCGCAAGACCAGTAATTTTCAGATTTTACTTTTCCGTTCATACTTTGACTGGTTCTTTCTTCCAATTCTATTCTATTTTTAAAAATATTTAAAAATTTGTAAACTGTTTGTTTTACCAAGACTTTATATGTTTATAAATTTACAATTCAAACATGATACAGTGGAGCACCGTTTATACGTTTTTCAAGGGACCGTTCCTAAAAAACGTATAACTGAAAAAAACGTACAACGGAAAATTCGTATTTACATTAATGCACAATAAAGTGTCATATTAATAATAAAAATCGAATAAATTTTCATGATTTCCTTTACATGTATTCGACTAAGATATATTTTTAATTGAATTTGAAATATTTTTAAAAAGGTAGGATAAAAATTAAATGATAATTAAAAATATAGAAAATCAGAAAAAAGTCTCAAGATTTCGATTCTAACCTTTAAAGACAAAGCCTTTCGTTCTCTAAATACAAAATGCCTATAAAGTTGCGGGTTTTTTTCCTTTCATATCCCATTCCTGGAATCAATTAAAGGAGATATTTTGAGGGGAGGCCTACAAGTGGTCACCGGCTACTTGCATACCTGCCATCCAACCCAGTCCCCAACTGCTTATTTCTAAAAAATTCGCTAACACCCTACCCCATCCCTCAGGTTATCGATGCAGGCCGCACTTTGCTCTATAACCGAACTTTGTTACCATAGTTCTAAAAAAAAAAAATCGAAAAAGATAAGAATAAAACATAGAGAGCGTACTTTTTTTTTTTTTTTTTTAAATCCTGGAATGAAACTCAAACTTGGGATTCTACAAGGGGAAAAAAACGTATAAATGAAATTAAGAATTTACTCAAGTCGTATAAACGAAATATTTTAACATTAAAATTCAATGGAATGATTTGGGACCGAAGTCGAAAAACGTATAAATGAGAAAAACGTATAAATGAGAAACGTATAAAAGGTGTTCCACTGTAATTGTTTTTACTTAATTAAAAATACAAATAAAGTCAAATATAAATTAAATATTTATGTTTTAATAAATGAGCTTAATGTCATGTATTTACTATTAAGAATTAAAAGTAAAAAAAGGTTATGAAAGTGAAATTAAATGAAAAATTACAGAGAATAGTTGATGTTGACAATTATAAAGAAGTGCACTTATTATTGTTATAATATACTATTCTGTGACAGATTTATAGGCAGATTTAGAGAAAAGTAAAAAATACAAGAAACTGAAAAACTTTACTGTCCCAGTAGACCACTAGAATTTATATTTTGCTGGTCCATTGAATATTTTTGTGGTCACAGACGAATGGACCACTGTTAATTTCGAGCCTCGTGAAAATTACAATATTATTAAAAATTTATAACTTGGTATTAATTAACTGGAAATCCACTTACTGTTACACATATATATCAAGTTTTCATGTAATACCACATACAAACATACACTAAATTCTTCTATAAATTATTAAAGATTGTAAAAATTAAATATAATTTGGAACAACATATCCAATATACTATATATATATATATATGTGTGTGTGTGTGTATAGAAAATATAGTCATTAATATTCTTAAAATAGTAAGAGGGGTAAAAAAAGTCTATCAAATTAAAATCACAAAACACATGAAAGAATATATTTGAAATTATAGAGATATATTTATTCACATAAAGTTTTTAATAAATATATAAAAAGAAAAGAACCTCTGAAATGGCAAAGGAATGATATCTTTATCTGTGAATAAACGAGTCAAAAAAGGTTCCACTTCCTCTAAAGTAGCTGGTCCACCCATATTTAACATCAATATCCCTGTTTTAGGCTTTCTGAAATAAAAATAAAAAAATAAAAAAAAAACAAAAATATACAAATGGTATTAAGTATATATAGTCAACTCTATGAAATTCACACAACTTAGGAATAAAAATTTCATTAAGAATTACTCCCCCCCCCCCACCCTCCCCACCTCCAAACCTTTTCTTTATTTTCTTATTACAAATTAGAGATGTTAATATGAAAAAAAGACTACAAATTTTTTTTTTTTTATGTAACTTATTCAAAAAGGGCATAAGAAAACTCTTAGCTTCAGCCTTTATTCAATAAAAATTAGATTTACATTTATATAATTAATTACAAAGAAATGTAAAAAATGAAACCGAATTTTATAAAATAGACCAGAAATTTTAGGGGACTGAATAGGAAGAATATTTTTTTTTACATGGGACACCAGGCCTTAACAAATTTTAAAATATTTAGTGTTATAATTAATTTTGATAAAATATATTTTTAATTCGAAATTTCAATATTTTAATTACAATCCCCATAAAAATCATAAAAAAAAATTATAAAATATTGAAACAAAAGCTATCGCACACCGTGGTTTTGAGGTAAAACATCAGGCTCCGAATCCAGAGATTGTGAGTTGGATCCCCTTCACGGAAAATGGTTTTAAAATGTTTTTTGTTAAATTCTAAATTATTTATTTTTCATTCTGTCAATTACATTCATTTATATTATCTATATCTATAACTCTACTATTATATAAAGCAGAAAGGTCTGTTTGTATGTAGAGGGTAATCTCTGGAACTACTGAAATGATTTTAAAACTTTTTTCACTAATGAAAAGTCACACTTTCCCTGTGTGCTATAGGCTATAATTAATTTTGATAAACTATTTTATTTAATTCAAAATTTCAATATTTTAATTAAAATCCTCATAAAAGCAAAATGTAAATGTGACGAGTTTTCCTATGGCCAATTAGCTAATTCGCTTAAAGCATCAATCTAATAACAAATAAGTTGTGAGTTCGATCTTCCAAGGTTCAATTTGTAACTTTTTCAGTGTCTTCACAGCATAGTAAATCCCAATTTTAAAATTATATATATATATATATGTAATGATGGATGACAGGGGTGTCATGATTGCAAGATGTCCGTCATGGCACACAATATAAATACTAGGAAGACTTTAACAAAACAGCTTTATTTCTTCAATATGGCAAAGTTGTGGCAACATGGCAAGGTAAGGCCTATCCCTAAAAACTTCGCTGATTGTTGAACGGGATTTTACGCCTCCCGGCGTACTCTGTTTGAAAAGATATCGTTCCTTCATAATTTCGGAGGAGGGTGCAACGTGAAAGTGTTTAACAAGTTAAAACTGTGGCAAAAATCCTCCGTTCGTTTAATGTTTGGGCTTATATATGGAATTTCTGAGCTGCTGATTGGTTCTTTAGATCGTATGGGCTCTAAAAGAATTTCTGGGATTAATTTATATGCACGATCAACGCTGCGCGAGTTGCAAATTGCATTAACGTCAACAAATTTTGACTTATAATTTCGTTCATTTTCTGATTTCTGAGTCATAAAGTCTTCTGTCAGAAAACAATCTTAAAGGGGCAATTACGAATTATTCGTGATTATAATTTTGACTAGTGATTTTTACTTTTAAATTCGGTTTTTTAATAATTAATTTTTTTTTATTTTTATCCCTTTCATATATATATATATATATTTAATTAAAACTTTTTGTCTGTGCTGCCATCTGATATCTTCAATATAGAGTGAAGATGATAATTTGTCCAAAAAACTTAGTTCTTGAATAGCAGCACCACTTATTTATAAATACTAATCTCTACTAATATATAAAGAGGAAAGAATTGTTTGTATGTAGAGGGAAATCTCTGGAACTACTGAACCAATTTAGCCCCCCATGGGTGAAAGTAAAAAATTTTCGCTGGACTGAAGTAAATATATATATTTTTTGTAATATTGGGTAAAATATAATAAACTCATACATAATGTATATAGATATTCAAAACATACATTTCCAAAGGTTACATTAATAAGCATAAGTATGAAAACTTAGGAAAATTATTTATTAATATAATTGAATTAACATTAATAGGGATTATAACACATAAAAAAAGACTGAATTCAGTCAATAGACTGAAAACTTTCACCCATGAGCCCCACTATCCCTGAGTGCTATACACGAGCAGTTCCCAACCTTTTTAGTTGTGCGGCCCACAAATTTTGTAGAAAAGACTTTGAGGTCCACTGACTACTTAATATACAAGTAAAAAATATAATGGCAAATAGACACCTATATATGTATAACAAATATATATATAATATATGTCAGTAATTAGTAAAAAATACTGTACAAGAAGAATTTTTTTTTTTTTTTTTTTTTTTTTTAAGAAAATAACTTTATTGTAGAAAGAAAATAACACTTAGCTGTCACCTCTGTAATAAATTTCAAAAACAAGTGATCAAAGTCAAAAAAAAAAAAACTTAATGAGATTTTTGACACTGTTTGTCCTCCACGAGAGAGTCAACATCTGGATTGAAACTGGATAGTTTTAGCCTCAAATCACTCTCAACATTCAATTTATTCCTATATTTATTTTTCAAAAAAAACTAAAGTTGAAAAAGCTCATTCACATAGATAGGTTGTTGAAAAGCCCATCAAGTGTCTCAGTGCAATTTTCGCAATAGCTGGATAGTCTTGCCAAACTTTTATCCAGAACGGGACTAATGGTGGTGTTTTAAAAAGTGATTTTAGAGTCTGGTCACATGATAGTTCAATTAACGAGTCTTCCACACTTGAAGATAATATCAATTTTCTTAGGTAATTTTGTTCAAAGGGATTTCTGAATCATTGGATTGTGTGAAGGTGTTCACATATATATGGTTAAATTTAAATTTTAATTGAATTTTTAAATAAAACAAAAAATTGAATGATAAATTAATGCATTATCGCAATAAAAAAAATAATTAAATTTCAAGTGAAATATTGTATTCACATAATTTGTTCTCAGGCATTTGAAGAAAGAATTGTTTTTAAATGTCATCGAAAATTACACAATTTTAATGATACATACGACCTACACTATATATTAACATAAAACGGTAACAGACATCATTCAGAGAAATTTTACATGTTTTATAACTATATCGTAAATAAAATGTTTATATTTTTTTAATAGAAATGTACTTCATTTTATAGGATAAAAAAAAAAAAAAAAGAATTAAATAAAGAAATAATATCTAACGGAAATTCTGACATTAAGCATAATTATAAAAAAAAAGTGTTCTCAAATATTTCTAAACAAGAAAACTCATTGTCAGAATTAATGTGTTTCAACACCGGATGTAATAATTTATTTGAAATTATGCAATATTAATGATTTCAGTTTTATAATGGCCATTCTGTAGTCAGCCTGGCGCTTGGCATTAAACCGGCGAACTACAGGGTTAATACATTTAAAAACCGTCATTGATAATTCAAAAAATTAACATTGGTTTATTCTTAGAAACAAAGAATTGAAATTGGCATGCATTTTGGAGAAAAACAATGATAACGGAAGCAGATGGCTTTCCTTCTTCGCTGATCTCTCCGTGTCATCAAAACGTGGCACAAGTTTTGCACTTTTTCCCGTGTAGTAAAAACGTTATAATTTTACACTCTGCCCATTCTCTCTCTCTCTCTTCCTAGCTCCGTGAAAGAACTGTAAAACTTTTCAAGTTTTTATGTTTTAAAAATTGAACCTGCAAAATAATTTAATATGTGACTTTTCTACGATATAAATAAAAAACTGTTATGTTAATTTTCCAGACTTTTATCTGATTGATTGCGGCACAACTATTCTACGGTCAAGAATATGGTGTAAATAATAACTATAATTGACTATATTAAGGACATCAACACCATAGATTGCATCTTCAATTTTAGGGTAAAAGTTCCTAACAAATATGAAAAGTCTTAATTATTGCTAAAGTTAGTAGATTTCTCATTCACATGAATGAATAATAAAATGTATAATCACAGTATAAGAGTAACTAAAATAGATTGTTATTAGTTTTAAAAATCGCACTGTTTGAAAAATTTACTGTTTTAAAAAAAATTACTATTTTAAGAAAGTTAATGTTTTTAATTAGGCTTATTAATAAATATTATTATAAAATTAAGAAAATAAATAATTTTAAATTAACTGAGGTTAGAGGCCAAAGATTTTAGCTGTTTTTTTTTTATGATTGTAGATGTTGTTTTATCATTTTTAAATTTGTTGGTTTCAAGAATATCATGTAGGATTGGAAATGTGTCGAAGGAATCTTGTTCCACTTTTTGAGCTCATCGTTGAAGTTTCGTTATCACTGCTTCTACTTTGTCTTGCACAAAAAACTTATGATCGTCTTTGCCCTACAGAGTTATGTTAAGAATGTTAAGGGAACTGAAAATATCCAACAGATATGTCAACCGTTTCAACCAGTTTTCATCGGTCAAACAGTCTAAGTAGAGCTTGCAAGTTTTTCATCACAATCTCTTTCCTAAAGGAAAATTGTAAGTTCGTTGCGGAGTTCGAACAATTTTGTCAACTCTTTACCTCTTGATAGCCACAGACCTTCACAGAGAAGTAGAAACTGTTTGTGTTCACTGCCCATTTCATCACACTAAACACCAAACAATCTGGATTTTTTAAGCCTTGCTTTAATAAAGTTCACGATTTTTACTGCATCGTCAAGTGTTTTTTTTTTAACACTCGTCCATACTTTTAACTGCAAGAGCCTCTCTATGTATGCTACAATGTGTCCGTTGAACCAAGAGAGCAACTGATCTAATTCTGGTGACTAAACCAGTATGAATTCCAGACATAGCACGTGCCCCATCAGCTGTCAAACCTACACACTTTGACCAATCTACTTCATTTACTTTTATAAAACTGTCAACAGATTTGAAAATCTCTTCGCCAGTTGATTTTGTCAACAAAGACTGAAAAACAACATTTCTTCTTCAATATTGACATTCAACTCAAAAAGACCAGAAACTAATAAATTAGTCTGGCCAGCAATGTCTGTACTCTCATCAAGTTGCAGCGAAAAATATTCACTTTGTTTCAAAAAAGTAATGACAGCTTCTTTTACATTTTCCGACATTTCATCAATTCTTCTTTTCACGGTTGTACTTGATAACGGAATTTCTTTTCTTTTTTTTTGTACATTTTTTATCAAACAAAGCATTATTTATTATTTTTGTCGCGGGTAGAATAAGTTCTTCTCCCACAGTGTGAGCTGAACCCTTCTGTGCGATTAACAAAGATAGCTCATAAGAAACTCTGGTGCTCAGTTGGTTCTGTTTTGAAGATTTTTCCATGGTGGATTTAAACATAGAAAAATTTATTTTCTTTGTTTGAAAGAAATCCAAAGACTTTCCTACACATTCACACAGGATGTTTAGTTGATAGATGTCTTTGAAGTTTTGAGTTTCATGCACTCGTTGGATAGCGTTTCGAAACATATCATATACTGGAGCATATGCTCTTCTTCAGAACCAGAAAACACAAATCTGCACTTTAAAAAATCAGGGTTATACTTACGAAAATATGTTTTAGTTTTCCTTATTATTTTTCCACAACTTGGACAGGAAATTGACTTACTAACAAACTCATCACTGGTAAAATCAGATGTCGAAATCGCTTCATCACTTGATAGCTTCGTCTTACAGCAACTTCCAGTCGGAAACCAAGCATCCATATTGACGTGAAATAATAATAGCTCACAGCAGACACAAAGATACGATACATCAACAGAAAATCACAGCTACTGACAAAGGAGTCAAACAAGTGCAGTTCCCGGTAGGGAGGAAGGGTGAAGGAAGTAGAAGGGAGAAGAGCATAGACCTTGATAATGAATGAAATCCCCGAACAACAGCCAGTGTGTTCTTATTAACTACTACGAGCCACAGAAAGCTTTTGAGTAACATCACATCACACTAGTGAATCGTCCCGAAAAACTGGTATTTGACCTCAATATTCCATGGGCTGCAGCCCATGGGTTGGGAATCGCTGCTATAGGCTATAATTAATTTTGATAAAATATTTAATTTGAAATTTCAATATTTTAATTAATATCTTCATAAAAGCAAAACCATACTTGCCAACCAATTTTAATAAAAAAAGGGAAGATTTTTGTTGAAAAACCAGAAGATTTCATAAAAAAAGGGAAGATTTTTTTTTTTTTTTACTTGTTTATTTCGTCAAATAGAAAAAAAAAATAATAATACAGTTTTACAATTTTAATATTTAGAAGCAATCTTTAAAGATGTTATACTATAGATTGATTATACTAAATATATAAAAGTTTTAAATGAAGTTATTCCTCTTCAACATATAAATATCTACAAAACAAAATCTGTAAGAAATTTATTTAACAATAGACAAAAAACTTAGTTAAGTTAAAGTATAACTAATTTTTTAAATAAATAGAATATGATTTTTGTGCATGTACATTAATCATACATAAAAAAAAAAAAAAGTAGCAGTAGCTAATTATCAGTTTCAAACGTGCATAAAACAAACTGAGTATTAATTTTCTTAAATTGATTTGGGAAAAATTTTCATACCTGAAAAAATTATTCTTCATTTTTTTCCCCCATGTTTACACATTTGGTATAAATATGACATGTACAAATATTTAATTTAATTGAGGAAAAATAAACAGATTCACTAAATTCAGCAATAAAGATCTAAAAATAATTACATACACGAAAAATATTGAGCACTTCCATTGCTTTATTGTTTCTAGAATTGATCATTGATCACAATCCGGGGATTGGGGATACAAAAATAATTACAGAGTAAGAAATATTAAACTCTTTCAACTCTACTTCTAGAATCTAATGAAAGAAGTTTAAAATTAATATTATCATTTATGTTCCAGATGGATAAAGATTAGGAAACAAAAGACTTCTGCAGAACATCTGATTGCTGATCACTAGTTGGAGATAAATGAAAGGGGGGGGGGGAGGCAAAAAATAATTACATCAGCAAGAAATATTTAACAATTCTATTTCTTTACATGTTCTAGAATCTCATAAAGCAAGTTTGAAATGAATATTGACATTTATGTTATGGATGAAAAAAGATTGGGAATCGGGAGTTTTCGTAGAACATTTGAGTTTTCTTTTTATAACGAACGATATCCGCGACTTTTTTAAAAACGGAAGATTTCATCATCTGTCCGGAAGACCGGAAAATACGTTAAAAAACCGGAAGTCTTCCGGGAAAACCGGAAAAGTTGGCAAGTATAAAACGTAAATTAGACATGTTTAGTTTTTCTGTGGCTTATTAGTTTAGTCAGTTAGAGCGCCAATCTAATAACAGGTATTTCATGAGTTCAGTTCTGCAAGGTCCAGTTTGAATTTTTTTCAGATAATTAATGGAAAATGTATTAATTCACAAAAGAAAATTTTTCAGTGTCTTCACAGCATAGTAAATCCTGGTTTTAAAATTTTTTATACATATATATAACCAGGCCCGGACTGGCCAAGTCGGCTGGTCGGCGATCGCCGAGGGCCCCCACCTCTAAGGGGCCCCAGGAAACCCCTAAAAATAAATATATTACTTTATAATTAGTTAAATTAGAGTAATTTCACTATTTATTTTCCAATAATCTTCGCATTTACAATCAATTTTGACCCATCGCATGTTGTGCAGTTTAAGTTAGACAAGCTCCCACACAGTTTAAGACAAGTTCGCGATCAAAGAACTTAAATGCAACCAAATATTGAGGCTTCGCGGGGAAAAATCTGGTCTTTTTTCATTAATTTCATCTAGAATGCTCTCAGGTTAACTCGGCAATGTTTCATTCTTAGAGCTCGTTGCTTCATGCTTCATCCTTTGTCTTTGCTTTCTCCTATCTTAGCCAGCCACGAAATTTTAAAGTGATAGTTACGTCACTTCGAAGTTGCAATTCTTGTTCTTATCGTGTATGGTTAAAATCTGGATTAAAATAGTATTTTAATCCGTGTTCTAATCTAATCTAACTAACTTCTTTGTTGTGTGTTCGCTTGCTAATTAGTCTCATTGTAGGGTTGTTACTAAAGCAGTGTCAAAGCTGTGTCAACATAAAATGTGTCTAATCAAAATTGCGTTTTGAAAAGAAAAGAAAATCTTTAGATGTTGAAAAAATTTCCAAACGTTTAAATACTAGGTTAACTAGTTCCACTTAGTCACAAAATTGGCTTTTAAGTGACAATAATGATACAATTAACCCTCTGACTGCCTTTGAAAAGCGCAAAATTGCAAGGCATTTAGCACATCTCCCTTAAAAAAAAGGGAGCTATTTAGGGATCAAAATTGAAAAAAAATAAAAGAATTTAAGAGACGTAGTTATTTTACGCATAAATATCAATAATATATTAATATATATATATGTACTCCTCTTTTTTTTTTTTTATGATCTCCTACCAAGTGTTAACCAAGTGTAATTCCTCGACATCAAATAATTCAAAATTATATACAGTCAGTGTCAAAAGAATTCATACTCTTTTGGTTTTTCTGAATAACTTAAGACATAGGCATAGAACTACATGGCCCATGGGGCTACGGCTGGGCTCTTCCAATAATTTCTAAGATGGACTTACTTTTACTGCTCTTTATAATGCAAAATGAAAGGTTTCAAATTTTACATTTAAAGCTATGTTTGACATTTCTAATATACATATTTTTTTTTTTTTTTTTTCATTAATTAATTGTCCTGAAAATTTATCATTTTAAGTGTGGATGGATGGGAGGTGTAATCATGTTTTTAATTTGAGGATCCTACAGTGTTTTGAATTCTATGGGAATCTTTTTAAAGGATTTTAGCCTGTATTTATGCAAGTTTAAGAGGGGAAAAAAAAACTAAAATTTTTTAATCATGGTTTTTTTTGTGTAATCATGTTTTAACTGGTCATGTTCGCAAGGTCCACGAACATGATCAGTGTTCAAATCCGACATTTCCTGTCAACTAGCTTTTAGAAAAGAACCTATAGCTACTAGTGTGACTTGCCGCTTTAAAAATCTTTTTTTGTTTTACCATATCACCAAAAGAAGTTTGAAATAAATAAATAAATAGTAAACAAAATAAAATTTATTAAATAATAATAAATAAATAAATAAAATTAAAGAGGAATTTTTGTCTTATAGTTCAGAATGAAAAAAGAAATAATGAAACAGATCTTTGGCACTTTCTCTATCTAGTTACAAAATGAAGCATGAAACAATCACTATTGAAATCTCTTTAGCTTTCATGAAAAAAAGGGAAATAAACTTAGGCGTGCTATTTTTATGTGATCCGTATTAGCAGACTGATTTTAAATCCCGTAGCAATTGTGGAAGCCATACGCGGAGGTTTGATCCTAATTTTTTTTGTAAGAATGCTAAAATCTGAAAACAGTCTTTAGTAAAATGCTAAAATACTATTAGGCTTAAGAATACCTGTTCGTATTTCATTCTAGATGACTCTTCGTGTTACATTTTTGATTTGCAAACTAAGTTTTAATCATGACGTGATATCTTTGAAACAATTTGGAGTGGCTCTCATGGACTTTCTGAGCCCTTAGTATAGTTACCAAGTGTTTAAACAAATTTGAATCGTTGAATATTTCAGTAAATAAATAAAAGTGAATAGCATGTCAGTGTATTGATGGAAGACTTAGCGTGGGGTTATAAACAATGCAAATAACAACTTCTAGAATGCCAAAAATAAATAACAGGAAAACAGACAGCTGTTTCGGTAGCCTTTAGCGTACCGTCTTCAGTGCATAAAGAATTGTGAGAGAAGTGCTCTTATACATAAGAAAGGGAGGGAATTGAGCTTAAGATTATCAACCAATAGAAATAAGCAGAATTTGAGGGATTGACCAACAGGAAAATACGAAACCTAATCAGATTACTGACACCCAAAAATTAATCATTTCAATATTGTACATCTATTGTAAGGTATGTGGTGAATCAATTTCATCGCATTTGAATAGCATTTTTTCAGCATATCTAAATATCTTACGATTTTTGATAGGGAAAGAAAAAAAAAGGGGGGGGGGAGGGGGAACAGGGAATATTTTGGCAAAATAAAGGACTTTTAGGGACTTTAAGGACCACACTAAATGTCCTGAAATTGTAATGTTGTTTTTACTGCACATATTTTTTACGTACTAAAATAAAGCTTATTTCAATATAAGATTAAAAATGAAAATGTGCACATGATTACGATCCTCATAACTATTATTTAAGACCTTCATAATAAAAAACAAGCTAGTATTTCCTAATTATATAATTTTGAATTATAAGTGTAACATGGGAAAAATGACAGCTCAGTAACCAGATATATTCGTCAGCGGTGCAGATAGTAAATACAGGTAACTGGAATTAGTTTATTAGCTCATAAATTCAAGCAAAAAAAATCTATTATTTAATTTTATAAAATTAATTTTTTAAATTAGAGGTTCTTAATTTCAGATGAACATTTTTGAGTCAAGCCCTTATTTTTGTTTTTTGTTATGTTTTGTTTTTGCCCTAAAATCATTATAATAAAAGTACGAATCAAGTGACTGTTATCAACGCTTCGCTTTTCCTACACCTGGAGGCAGGGGCGGCAGAACGTGAATTTTATTGACCGGGCCTGGAATATTGAAGCATGATCAATGGCGCACCACTGGGGTGGGGGGTGGGGGGGTTGGCTAAGGGGGGTCGAGCACCCCAGACCAAAACGACACATAAGAATAATATTTTATAAAAGTTGTATTAGCAAAATTTTATTTTTAACTTTGTAAAACAGAAAAAATTAGGCGACACTTCGTACCGATTTCTCTTGTTCATTGCATAATAGGCACATACAAGGTTCAGCATTTGCAGTTTTTGTAAAATTAGTGTTATCTTCATCTCTACGAGTATCATCATTGTTTTTATCAAGTTCAGTTTCTTTTTCTAAACTTGGAATCGGGGAGTTTGAAGACACTTTAAAATATGACTCGATTTTTTGCCGTTTTCTGGAACTCATTTTTATAGGTGAAAAAAATAAATATGTAGTTTAATTAACCAAAATGCGTTTTTAGATGGAGCACAGGAAAAGCGTCTTCCTCGTTCTCTCCGTAGATTTGTGACTGAGACCACAGAAGCCACTGAAGGAGAGAGGGGACTTGTCACCCCAAAAATACGGACATAAGAATAGTCGTCTCTGAAAGGGGAGGGGGCGGGAGCACATTCAGCGGCTAAATTCTACTTTACCTCATCCCCCGAGGCGCGAGTGACTGAGACTGTAGTAATGGGTATTGCACTTCTCACCTGAAAATTCATATAGAACAAGGAATATAATACAACACACAGATGAATGGGGATTCCGGGAAAATTGTTAGCAATCCCTGCTTTCCAGAGAGTAAAGAAAACTGGCTTACTAATCCTTTTCCTGTCGTCACCAGTCCCCCCCCCCCCCGCACACACACTGTTATCCTTTCAGGAATGTCGTATCTGTAGGGAAATAGATTGCAACAGCTATTAGACGTATTATATTATAAGCGTCAACCAGAGAGTTATCCTGCTATGTAACTCTTCACCTTCTTTTATTATCAAGTCAGGTCAGAAAAGATACAGTACAAAAAAAGACAAAACTAATGCCTGGGCCCGGGCGGCCCGGGCAGTTCCGCCGCCCCTGCCTGGAGGCCATTTTTAACCCAATTTTTTTTTTTTTTTTTTTCCTGAATCAAATTGCATTAAATAGTGGAATTGTTTTGCTACTGATTTAGAGTATAATGTAGAAAGTCAAAGTATTACAACACTGATTTAGTTTTCCTTATCTACCGGAAAAAACAGTAGCAAAACAATTTTATTATTTAATTTTTAAAATTAGAAGTTCTTTATTTCAGGTGAAAATTAGACATTTCATATAAAAACAAGGTAAACCTCGCCAGGCCGCTTTGCTATTTGCTGGTCATTACATTTAAATAACTTTTGAAATATCTGTATCAGTTATCTATATAAAAACTAGCAGGCTACGCCCGCTTCGCTGGTCACTATATTTAAATGAATTTTTGAAAGAATTGAATTAATATTTATTTTTTTACACCACATTCTTGAAAAAACCAAAAAAAAAAAAAAAGAAAAGAAAATGAAATTGCTCCAAACTTCGCTTAGGGTACCCGCTGTCTACGGCAGCTTTTTTCCCGCCCGCACTGCATCAGGTCTAGATTTCCCGTGACTGTAGAAAGATCTTTTCCGGGCACTTCAATCTGGATATTTATCGACGGTAGGGGGGGATCTGCTACAATTTAAGAACTACGATTTTAAAGATGACTGTATCTCAGCATCTATTAAATATTTTAGTTTTGAACCATGTATTTTATAGCCCATGCTATTTACACTTTATTACAATTTGATTCCGACCAATGAAATAAAATAAAACAAAACAAAAAGTTGATTAAAAAATAAATATAACATATAAACAAATAAATTTTAATCATTTTAATCCTTTTTACTACGTATATACTACTATTTTTCCCGATAAATACTGTAAATTAAAAAAATTAACAAATAAAAGTTTTTTCTTTTAAAGGAATTAATTAAAAATTGAAAAATAAGAAGTTGTTCTACTATAAAAAATTAAATATAACTGTTATAAATTTTTTCTGCTGCACTACGATTAATAAATATAACAAATTAAAAAAAAAAAAAAAAAAAAAAAAAAATTCGCCTTCAAATGAATGTATTCAATAAAAATAAGTTGCGTAATAGCCGTTGCTAAGATACGCAGACGATAGAAGCAAAATAATAAATCTATGAAAAATGAAGCATTAAAGCCAATATTTAAAATCGAAAAAACTTTAATTTAAAAAATTCAAATTCGAAATTCGAAAAAATCTCGATGAGGTGCACACATGCATGGTCCCAGGTACCTATATGCCAAATTTGGAAGCTCTGCGATCAGTAGTGTGAGCACCAGAGCGCAGATACACACACAGACACACACACAGACACTTCTCTTTATTTATATAGATGAAGATGATGAGGTCATTTTATAGTAAAATTATCCATTATAGCATATATTATATTTCACTCCTCCATAAAAATTAATTTTAAAATCGTCTGCTTCTTTTATACTTTTATTTTAATAGAATTTTAATATAATTTAATTTATATATTAGTCATTTTAGCATTTTTATCCTAAGTAGCATTAGCAATAATATATATCACTTCTCCATTAAAATTTATAAGACCCTACAATAAAATTAATTTGTGCTTAATATCAACTCTACGAAAATTTTTATCAATCGCTTCCAAATTTTGACCTAAGGTTCAAATCTCAATCCTGTGGGTATTTACATCAGCTACAACGTTTTCGTCTTTATTCGTAAATAATAATTTAACTGTATTAAATAGTTTACTGGAATATAATTCAACGTATAACTTAGTCACAGCAACGCGTGACCGGGTCTGCTAGTTGAATTATACGAAATTTATTAATAGGTTAAAAAGTTGAAGATTCTTTGTGTAGATGGCAGCACCAAATATATTTCAGCTTTCATTTCAACCCAGTCGAAAGGTATCGACATCTGTTAGAATCATTTGGAGTTAACAGATAATTGTGACTGTCAAATAATAACAGACAAATAATTAGCAATAAATTAAAATTGCGACTATAATTTGAGATTTAAACTATCCTATCTCTCAAGTTGGATCGAACTGCACATGGTGTGCGAATTTTATTATAATCGGTTAAGTGGTTTAGCAGTCCATTGAAGATAAACATTGTGACACGAGATTTATATATATTAAGATATCAAAAAATTCTAAAATATTTCATTTAAATCAGCCAGAACCTTGATTTGTTTTCCTGTACATTCCTTGTTGGTTTTTATGCTTTAACAATGCTGATTTCTGTACAAAACAGAGTTTAATTTAATTCAACACAATTTTTTTTTTTTTTTTTTTAATCTAGTTTTTCATATAAAAGCATGGTGGTAATTGATTCATTCCTTAGCAACAGTTATTATAATCATTTCGAAATTTTTTTCGGTACAGCTTTAGTATAGAAACCCCCTTGGCTGGCGTCTTTTAAACTTTCGATATCATTTTGGTGATGAATGAAAATGGCTGTCACAACTGCATACGTAAAGATCTTGGCGAGAGTTATTTAGTTTTTTGTTTGTGTTATAAAATATTTTTTACAATTTATATCAACTAAATTAAAGAGGACATTTTTTTCCACATGTTTAGTATTTTTAATATTTACTTAGGTTTTATAGTAGGAATTAGGTTATTATGGCTTCAACAGTGTGATTGGTTGACCTGAAGCTATAAATAATTCACAATCTCATTTTTAAATAATGAATCATTTTTATTTTTAATTAATTATTAAACACATTTTATCTAGCAATCTAGCATGGAACTAGTTTATATATGGTATAAAAAATTATATAAATATTTATTGTGAAAGTAAGTAAACTACATCAGAAAAAGCTTATATTTTTACTCAACTAATTTCCAAGTGAAAAAAAAGATGAATGTGGTTTTTAAACATGTAAGCCTAATTTTCAAAAATTACGTATTTTAAGATCCTGTTCATTCTAAATTCCTCGGTAAGGGGCGCCTTTCAGATTTTTAGCCGAGGGCCGCCAAAGGAGCCAGTCTGGGCCTGTATATAACATATTAAAACAGACAGCCATACATTAAAATAAATAAATAGGTGCAGTCATTGGCTTAGCTTAAATGGTTCTTTAATCAGTTCAGGGGGTTTACACTACATTTTCAGAAGATGAGTCTTTCAAAAAACAAAACAAAGCTATCCTAAGTCATGCTTGCCGCTGTTAATTACATCCAAACCCTTTTCTCCAAACTGAACTTCTCTCTTTCCCTCGAATCAGCTGAGGTCACATGATTGCGAGTGCTCTGATTGGCTTAGGGGAAGTCATGTGTTACACAGGAGGGAGGAGACCGAATATTCTGGTTTAAATTTACCTTTGCATTGACCAATATAATAAATAACGGTTTTGTTTCATTGGAAAATAAACGTTTACAGGCATATAAATTCTATTCTATGTGTCCGTTGTCACCACAAATTACAACTTGCAAATTAGTTACAACACTGCTAACTGTAGTTTCAGTCGGTGGATCTTACCTGAGGGTAAACATCTTCACCAATAACGCTTTATCCACCAAGTCAGCATCGCAATTAAAACTTCATGTATGCACAGGTAGGAGGCGAAATAAGAAATAAACCGCTCTAATCACAAAATTGTACAATTTATAGGACTTTCATTTGCATATTTTTCTTTCACATCCGTGCAAAAAATCTAACTATTTGTCTAACTATCTTCGACAAAAAATTAAACTATATATATATATATAATTTTTTTTTTTTTTTTTTACCGAGAAAAATCTTTCACGAGAATGATTCTTTTCACAAACCACATTCAATTCTATCAATTCATTCAATAGTTATGAATTTTTAAAATGTATACAGACTTATGGGACACCCTCTATAATAAATGTTTTTGTAAAGCATAGAGTCTTGCATTAATATAGGAGAAAGGAAATTGTAGACTGTATTTGCAGAAAATTTCAGTCAGCAGAGCATTTTCTGCATCCATGCTCCTATTATATGATACAATGTTTGGAATACATTAAATCTTATGAAAAACAAAATTACATTATCAGAAAAATTAATTGTTATCAAAATCACTACCATAATAAATTTACACTGTACTTAGTTAAGCATATTAAAGTTAGTCACTAATTTAATAAATAGTGATAAATTCTTAATTTCATTTTATTAATTGAAATTTAAAGAAAGGATTATGTTGTATTGTTGTTTCTCATCACCACCAGTCTAGCTCCGCTAGACCAGGTCCATGAGTACATTCCCCCTCAGAAAATCAAAGAACAAGACCGGCTCACATAGGAAATCCTCCCTTGAAAAATCCACACAACTGAGCAGGTGGGCTGGACTAGCTGCACTAGAGGAACATTTATTGCAAGTAGGATAGACTTTTCGGTGCTGCTCAAATTTCATGCACTTAAGGTGGCCACTGATAAAACTGGTGAACACAGTCTGATCACTTCTAACACCCCTGAAGGACAGAGTGCGACCCGGCTCATCTCCAGAGTACCAGTTATGAACTGGAGGGGTTTTCCAGACAAGCCGCACACCTCTCTTTCTAATGGAATGAATTTCTGAGAAGGTAAGTGCCAAATTTTTCAGTAAGGGTCCAGTTGCGCTGAGCTTTGCGAGGGAGTCAGTGACCTTATTCCCATATATGCCGACATGGGGCAGAATCCATTGCAAATAAATGTCTCGATTCTCAGAAAGTCTATAAAGATGCTGCAAGATTGTCATTCCAGTTCTATCGCCCACTCTGGGCAATGCACTCAAATACTGGATAGAGCTCCTGCTATCAGTTAGGATCCAAATGGGGCTATAAGCCTCGAAAACCCTGAGTCCTCATCAATTGTGTTCAGTCCTGCCTCAATAGCCAGAAGCTCTGACCAGAAAACAGAACAAGAATCTGGGTTTCTCAGCTTAATATTGATGACATTATCAGGGCTCTTGATGAAAACTCCACTTCCAGCACAATCCCGATCGTCCCTTCTACCATCCGTATATACTTGGAGGCCATCATCTGGGGTGGTGTTAATTATCTCAAGAGCCAACTGACGTAGCATACCAGAAGTGTCTGAAGATTTATTTATGCTTGATAACAAATATGACAGGAAGTATGCTCTCGGCATCCCTTGCTAGGGATCAACACAAGACTTAAGGAAGTGTGGCTCAATATCTTGACAGACTGCTTTTAGGGAGATTGCATGTGAAAAGGGGCTATCTCTTTTTAGTCTCTGATTATTAGTCCAATGTAAAAGATAATTAGCAGTTCTGTGTTGATCCTCATAAGTAATTTACTAAAATATTTCACAAGACTAAGTTCTCTTCTCATATTTAGTGGCAAAAGGTCAGCCTCAAATAACACTATTTCGCTATGGCAGGAGTGATGTAAACCAGTAATAATGTGTCCTGCACACTGTTGAACATGAGCAAGATTTTGAAGATTAAAAGCTGATGCGCTCGAATAAATCTGTAGACCATACTCTAAAACAGGTCTCACCAAAGAGATGTACGTTGTCCTGAAGGTAGTCGCATCAGCACCACAGTCACGGCCAGAAATATATAAGATATTCAATCGCTTTCTATTTCTGGCCACCAAGGCCTCAATATGTTTGTTACAAGCAAATTCTGGGTCCAATACAAAGACCAGATACCTAGGGTGCTTTTCATAAGAGAGAGGGACACCTCTCAGAAATAACTGGGGCTGGTAGTTATATAAATGTTTATTCGAGATGTAAAAGCTTGTTACTGATTTGGAAACATAAAAGTTAGTTTACGTTCTGCAGCAAAGTCCTGGACCCTTGAAAGTGCCAGGTTAAGATTTGATTCAATCAATTTAATATCTGAGTTTGAATCCCACAGAATGATATCATCAGCAAATATACTGATCTTGTAGATCCCATTTAGCACCTCCTCCAATCCCTCCAGAAACAGTGAGAAAAGCCTGGGGCTCAAAACTGAGCCCTGAAGGACTCCATGTAGTCTAAAATTGTCAGAAAAGGTGCTGCTATATTTTACTTTGATGAGTCTGTTCTGCCTGAAATCAGAAATCCAAGCAAGGGCTCTTCCTCAAATGTTAAAAGATTCATAAAACTTAACAATAAGTTTGTTTCACCAGACCTTGTCAAAGGCCTTAGTTAGATCCAGGAAAGCTGCTGCAGTGTGGTTTGTTGGCTTCAAATTTTGAGTGTCTCGAATACATTGACCAAAGTAAATCACCTGATCAGTAGTACTATGACTCCTCCTAAAATCATATTAAGCACGGGGGAGCAAGTCATTGGAATCAAATAATATGTCAGCCTGTAGAGAATCATTTTCTCCATTAGCTTACAGGATACACTAGTCAAAGCTATAGGACTGTAGTTCCGGGTAAGTTTACAGACTTTCCCATTTTTTTGTATAGGAATAACTGAAGCTCTCTTCCAATCTCGGGGAAGTCTACCACATCTCCAAGAGTGATTAAATATGTCTAGCAAGCAATATGTCTAGCTCCAAGAGTGATTAAATATGTCTAGCCAGGAGAATATTCTTGAGAATATTCTCCTGGAAGAGAATAATCGAGAATTTTCTCACTAAAGCTATAATAGTGGATAATTTTGAAATGTGTGCTCTGTATAAGTATTAACTTATGTGCATGTTTAAAAATTTATGAAATTTTGCTTTTAATAAAATAATCTTATTAATTAAATGATTAAATCTATTTAGTTGTAGATATTTAAAAAAAAAAAAAATTCTCTTCAAGGCTAAAAGATGAAATCTTATAAATTATTGAAGGCAAAATCTAGTGATAACTCAAATAATAAAGGGACAAACCATTAAATGAGATGTTTTTATTTCATTACAGACACTTATTTTTAAAGGGTGATATTTAATGAAAAATAATTCTAATTATTTATGTTTTTGCTTTAAATTTTTTTACTTATCTGTATGAAATAAAAATGGTTTTATCCAAGATGTACTTAAAGAATAAACATATTTATATGGGACTGTTCACAGTTCAAAAATAAATTGTTTTTCTATAGAGAGACGTGACAAATTGACATGTGTAGCTCACAACATAAATTATTAAAAGAAAAAGTAAAAACAGAAAAAGTTGAGTTTAAACAAAATAATGCCGATGACAAAGAACTGTATGAGTTGTTGGTATAAAAAAGCTAGATTGAATGATCTGTTATCGAAAAATGAAACTATTAACTTTGATTCTAAATTTTGTGTAACTGTAAAATTAATTTCATTTTTAAGCTACTTGTTATTTTAGTTTTTAATTTAAATAGAACATACACTACCTTTCCATAAATGACCGGACACTTTTGATTCCGGATGTTTTTTATAAAGTACTTAAGAAATTATCTTGAAACATCAGGAGAAAGTACATGTTATACCTCAAACACTTCAGTTAAAGTTTTGTGCCTAAAGTGAAAGGGCGACCAATAAGAAATTAAAGAAAAATGAAAGTGTTTAGCATCACCCTATAATCTAGCTGTAGCATGTGATTATAGGACTCTTCCTTATTATCTGTATAAATTTTTATGTCTCTGCCGCATGTATAAGGGAAATATAAGGGTTTCTTTAAAAAATCGCAAAAACAATTTTCATGTTTTTTGCTATAACACGCAAGGTATTAAAAACCCAGAGCAAAGCTATTTTCAGAAAACTCGACATGCAATATTAGATACAGCATACTGCAATCAAAAATATTAAATATCTGATGAAATATGAACATTTTTATTAAATATTTTTTAACTGTGCATGTGTAAGATTTAGCGAAATTTCATTTGCATAATTTAATGGCCAAATGTATTGAGCTACTTACACAAAATCTCCAAACAAGTGCCGTGTAAACTCAAAACGTTCTACGCCATAGAATAAACTGCTATTCAGTTTCTCTCGAAAAAAAGTTAAACTATAAGGTGTTTTACTCACATTTTTATTTTGATTCAGTGAATGATAATACAGTTTTCAGTGATTGTAAATAAATATTGAGAAAACCCCTTTATCAATTTCTAATCTTTGGGAACAGCTGAAATTCAGTTCATTCAATGACATAGAAATTTTTAAGTTTACTTGATATTTGTTTGGGGTTTTTATATTAGTAGCTCAATATATTTGGCTATTAAATTATGGAAATAAAATTTCGCTAAATCTTATGCATACACAGTTAAAAATTATTTAGTAAATACGCTCATATTTTATTAGATTCATAACATCTTTTCAATTTGATTGCAATACGCTGTGTCTAATATTGTATATCAAGTTTCCTGAAAATAGTTTTGCTCTGGGTTTAATACCTTGCATGTTATAGCTAAAAGAGTAAAAAACAAATTGCAATTTTTTTAAAGAAACCTTTATATTTCCCTGATTACATGCAGTAGAGACATAAAAATTTCTACAGTTAATAAAGAAGAGCCCCATAATTACATACTACAGTGAGATCGCATTTCAAACATTACTTTTTACAGATTGTTGCCAAATGCTTTCATATTTCTTTAATTTTTTGCTGGTTCCTCTTTCATTTTCGGCACAAAGCTTAAACTGAAATGTATGAGGTATAACATGTTTTTACACTCTTGAAGTTTCAAGATGATTTGTTTAATACTTTTTGAGATATATTTTTTTTTTTTTTTTTTTTTTTTAAGTGCGAAATTGAAAGTGTCCAGTCATTAATGAAAAGGTAGTGTATTTTATCATTTATTTACTATAAAATGCTGTTTATTTCAAATTTGCTAACTTTTTAGCGTAATTTTATTTTTAAACTGGAACTTTTTATGATTCAGAAAATTTTTTCAACATAATAGAGAATAACCTGTGGCTTATATATAGAATAAGACTTATAGAAATATGAATTATGTGAATTAGATTTCTTAAGTAAACCCTCAATTATTTTTTAGAAAATCTTTATGAGGAGAATACTCTCTTTTAATGTTGAATTTTAGTGATGGTTTTGTTACAAATGCTAATCTGTATCATTTAAAAAAAATTAAATTTGTATTTTAATATGAATAATAATTTATTATTTGCTATTGAATGCTTTCTGTCATGTAACAAGTACTGAACGTTTAAAAAAATTGCTAAGTGGAGCTTACTGGAGAACATTCTCTCATTGAAAATTATGAATTGTAAAGAAAATATCATGAAATAAAGTTTGTTTGTTCTAGTTATGCATGTCAAACTGAATAAATATGGATAAGTTTTATAATTTATGTCCTAAACATGAAAAATATTTTGTATTTAAGAAAAATAAGAATATTCTCGATTGTTATCTGAATTTGGAGCTTCAGAGAATATTCTCCAGAGAATATTCTCACCTCACATCTCTAAAAATGGTTGAGTCAATGAGAGCATTACTATCCTCTTTCTGAGGTTAGATTTTATGTATGCTCTTAGCGAATTTCCACAATCTTGTAGTAGAGGTTCGGACATCTAGTTTTTTGCAAAATTCCATCCATTTTTCTCTATTGTTAGCTATATATCGATGTTTGATCTCTGCATTTATTTTGTTGAGGTCTGTTGGGATAGAGCTATTATGGGTAGTCCTGAGCTTCTCATGTAAGAGATTTCTTTTAGTAATGAGAGACTCCAGGTCAGACGATTGACGTCCAAAAAAGGGAGTAGCCTACTTAATATACCCTCTTGGAATAGATTGACCTGCAGCTTTTAATACTGATTTCTGAAAGAAGGAACAGTGCTCATCAATATTGTCAAAACTACACTCACTGGACAAGTTGTTTTTCTACGAATTCCCTGAATGCCGTCCAGTTGGCCTTAAAATTCCCGTATTTCTCTGGGCATTTTTGCATTTTCTGCCTTCCCATTAATTCAATTAGAACTGGGAAATGGTCCCTACCCACAGAATGTAAGACCTGCCAATTACAGCAGGTGTAAATATCTGGGCTGACCACAGAGACATCCAAGACCTCGCTGATATTATAACTATACTAAGTGTGTGTAGCTGTGCCATTGTTGAGTAGCATAAAAGCTTTATCTAATAGATTAAGAAGTTCATTTCCTCTATGATTGCTGACAGAACACCCCTAAGAGGGATGTTTAGTGTTAAGGCGACATTATCACCTGAAAACGAAACTATTCGTTCCCATGTTAATCTATAGGGAATAAATTCGGACTTCTAGCATGTAGGTTGCTTTTATTAAAAATTTTATATAGTTAATTCTAATTTTTTAATTATTAATCAATGGTCGAAAAAAGCCTATCTGATAACATATGCCATTTTAATCGTATTGTAAATATTCTTCAAATGATCATAGAGAAATTTTTAGAACGGGAACCTTTTCTCTAATGTATGTAGTTTTGATTAAAATAAATAGTACTTTTTTTTAATGGAAATTAAATTGATTATCGGTACGATTTAAAATCATATCAAAACTGGAAGAGATATATTCACAGCAAAACGAAGTTCCTAATCTGACAGTTTGATAAATCGCTTCATACTGCGGGAGGTGTAAGATAATGGGTTTCCTTTACGCTGCGGAAGTCGTATGGTAGGGGGATTATGGTCAAATTTGTAATTTGAAAACATACAGATATCGCATAGAAAAAGAGCAACATTTTTTGTGTTCAACTGAATATTTTTGAAAATAAGTCTCTGAAGGTGTTGTAGTAAAACATGTTTGTGCATAGATCTGTTTAATATATTTGATTTGCTTTAAATTTAAACTATTTAGATATTAAAAATGTACTTTTATTTTGTATAAATATTATTTTATATTTTACACCAGAGAAACACATTTTATAGTAACAGATTTATAACTATATAATTTTGCATTTTTTTTTTTTTTTTTTTTTTTTTTTTTTCTCAGCTCTATAAAATAAAGTAAAATTAACATATTTACTTACAATAAAATATTGTTAAAAAATGGTGATAAAACAATAGAAAAAACAAGAAAGAAAAAGCATGCAGTATGCATTGATTAATAACACTTTCCAACTGTACGTATCGAATAACTTTTAATATTCTCTGCCTAGGTTATCACACAACAGATATAAGGACTAAAAATATACAGATAGACTAATTGATTTTAAAATTACTCTTAGGCATTTTGGAAAGTGTTAAAAAGGCTTAACGCAAAAGAAAATGCAGGCGTTAGATAAAAATTACAGCTTTTAATCTCTCTGAAAATTTTAGTGTATCCCTATAAATCTGAAAGTTAATCACACCATATTCTATACAAAACATTATTTTAGAATATTAACAATACATATCAATGTTTAAAATATAACTTTTAAAAGATTCTGTCCTATAAAACTTAATGCATTGGCCTTTTTTTTTTTTTTTTTTTTTTTGTTATTGTTATTCCTGTAAACAAACGAGTTGTACAGAACCTATTAATGTAATATTATTCAGGGAACATTCCATAGTGAACTTGATTGCATCATGTTTTAAAAATTCTCAAAATATTTACCGACGCTAAGAGCCGTGGACAAACAGAAAGGTAGACAATCGGACAGACAGATACATAAATTGAAATCATATTCCCACCAAAATTATAAGAAAGTGTTAAAACGATTAATGTAAATGAAAGTATTTTTATTAATAGCTCTTAATATAACTGAATATTTTTGTGTGGCCCTGTAAATCTAATGCTAATCATACTATATTATTTAGAAGGCACTCTTTTGTGCATACGAATGATATATTTCAATTGCATTAAGCTTTGTGCAGAGTAATATTATTAAAATTTGGTTTATAAAAATAACTCTCATAGAACACCATGCTTTGGAGTAACTAGTGATTCAATTCGTTTGAAAATTCATTTAAATATTGTGGCCAGTGAAGTGGGCGTAGCCTGCTAATCTATATAAACAAAAGGAAGTAGGGATGGACCGGATATGGATTTTACCGGATAACCGGATACGGATATCCGGCATTCCGGATATTTTTTTACTTTGCCGGATCCGGATATCCGGCCGGATATATCATCGGATATCCGGCAGTCCCCTTCCCCAGTTCACATGAAATTTTCAGTTTTTTAAGAGCACACAATAATTAAACTAGTATATTGTGGCCACCACAATACTTTCTTCTATATTTTCCTATGCAAATTTACTAAGGGCAAATAATTTATTAAAACTATTATTCATTAAAATTATCTAACATGAAGAATGCAAATGATTTTTATCTTGGAGAAAACTAAAACCAAATATCCAAATAAGGACTGTTTTATTGCCTATAAATAAATCTTAAAAAATGGTATTTATAATGGTTATCTCATATCTCATACAAGTTTAGATATAGTCTTCCCGTTATAGAGGAAATTTTCAGTATAGAAGCACCATCTATTGGTCTATAAGCATCCAACTTGAATCAGCGTAATGTCTCATAATGTCCTTCTCACATATCAAGTTTTGTTTGATTATACACCACAGAACCTGAGATATAGTCTTTTCTTAAATTGCAGAAATCTCTGTGTGGCAGCGGCAGCTGTTGAGCGGCTGACATCAAAAATTGATAGAAACTAATTTATGTGAAGATTCAACTACAGATAAATTTTAATGCAATTCTGTGCATTAGTTCCTGAGATATAGCCTTCCCTTAAATTGCGGAAATCGCTTTTTTAGCAGCGCCACCTGTTGGCCGATAAGCATTATTTATTAAAATTACCCACCAAGATAAATGCAGGCGATTTTCATCTTACAGCAATCTAAAAAACTGCACTATAGCAGCGTAACCTATTGGTAGATATACATCCAAATTGAATCTGCATAATGTCTCATAATGGTCTTCTCACATATCAAGTTTTGTTTAATTATACCCAATAAAACCTGATATATAGCCTTTTCTTAATTTGCAGAAATCGCTGCGTGTGCATCACCTGTTGAGCGGTTGACACCAAAAGTTGACAGATATTAATATATGTCAATGTACATCTACATTTTAATTTATATTCAAATCTGTACAGTAATTCCTGAGATATAGCCTTCCTTGTATTGCAGTATAGCAGCGCCATCTGTTGGACGATAAGCATTTAACTTGAATCAGCATAATGTATCATAATGACCTTCTTTTTTTATCTGAAAGAATTATATCACTACATGCTGAAAGAAAGTAAATATTTTTGCCAATATCAAAAGAAATAAGATTTTTTTCTAATTTTTTTTCGTTAAAAGACAAAAAAATCTATAACTTTGTTTTAATTTATCACAGATCAATACTTAAACCATTTATTTTAAAGGTAATGACGAAGTCTTTCGAAACAAAACACCCATATTGAAAATTTATTCCGTGTTAACTCCCTTTCCAGAGGGTGATGCTATGCTGCAAAATGCACATTTTTTTTTTTCATGTTAACTATTACTATTATAAATAATTCATATTAATTTTACAATCATACGATTAAAATAACTCTCATTATGTACTTTTATACAAGATTTTGTCCCATACTGGCATGTTAAAAATTTAGAAAAAATGCGATCATAGAACCACCTATTCAGCAATTGTTCCACAAATCTAATCAGCACCAGTTTATGTCAGGGTTCAACTAAATACAAAGTTTGGTTAATTTCGTTTATTGGCTCGTGAGTTACAGCGCCGCAAAATTTGTGATACACACACACACAAACTGACAGACAGACAGACATTTTCTAAAAACAGTCAAATCGTGTTCAGGACATCCCAAAACGTGTAAATCCATCGAAAACTGGAGTTCGAAAATTTTCACGAATCCAATACTTTGGTAAAAAATGTAAAATTGTAAATATCATTGGGATAATAAAGCCATAACAGAGTTATTTTATTTTATTACGTTATTCTCTATTCAATAAAAGAAAGTATTGGATTCATAAAAATTTTTGACTTCCGTTTTCGATGGATTTACACGTTTTGAAAGGCCTAGAATACGATTTGATTATTTTTAGAAAATGTTTGTCCGTCTGTGTGTGTGTGTGTGTGTGTGAGAGAGAGAGAGAGAGAGAGGGAGAGAACAAAAATTTTGTGGCAACTGTATCTCCGGAACTACTGCTTAAAATCACATATAAATTTATATGCAGATGCAACTTGGCCTAATTTAGTGTCAATCAATATTTGGTGTCAACTGCTCAAAAGGTGGCACTGCTATACAACGATTTCCTCAATTTAAGGGGAGGCTATGTATCTCAGGATCTATTTCGTATAAGCAAACAAAACTAATATGTAAGAAGGCCATTGTAAGTCATTATGCTGGTGCAATTTGAATGCTTATCAGCTAACAGGTGGCGCTGCTATAAAGGAAGCAATTTAAAGGAAGGTTATATCTCAGGAACTACTGCACATAAATGTAGATAGTTTCATACGCAGATGCAACTTGACCTAAATTAGTGCCTGCCAACTTTTGTTGTCAACCGCTCAACAGGTGGCGCTGCTATACAGTGATTTCCGCAAATTAAGGGGAAGGCTATATCTCAGGTTCTATTGCGTACAATCAAATAAAATTTAATATGTAAGAAGGTCATTATGAGTCCTAATATCAGTTCAATTTGAATACTTATCGTCCAGTAGGTGGTGCTGCTGTACAGCGAGTTCCGTAATTTAAGGGAAGGCTGTAGCTAAGGATCTACTGCACAGAATTACATATAAATTTACGTGTAGATGCACCTTGATGAAAATTAGCATATACTTAATTTCCTCCATAGGCGCAATGTATTTGAATTATCTTGGGTGTCCCTGTATACGAATCATTTGTTTGATCTTGATGAAAGATTTAGTGTAGCATCCCTATGTCATAAAAATTTATAATACCTATTTTGAACTTTCTGCTATTATTTGTTCTTGAGATATGCTGATGATAGACACACGCACAGACACACAGACCAACCGTTAAAAATAGGATTTTTGGATTCAGGGAACCTTAAATCGTGTAAAAAAAAAAAAAAAAAAAAAAAACTCGACTTAAAAAATTTGACCCAAAAACATTATTTCTCTACCATTTACATGGGTAAGAGAAAGTAAAACTAGTATGTTATGACCACCACAAAACTTTCTTCTATATTTTCCTATATAAATTCACTCAGTTAAAATAAACTACAAAGACTATTATTTATTAAAATTATCTACCATGATGAATTCAGGTGATTTTTTATCTTGGAGAAAACTAATACTAAATATTCAAAGAAACACAGTTTAAATAACACCTTAAAAAATAAGTTTTCATACTGGTTATCTCATGTATGAAGTTTCGTACAGCTAAATGCCATAGAAGTTGAAGCATGCATTCCCGTTCTCTGGAAAAAACTGCACTATAGCAGTGCAAAATATTGGTAGATATACATCCAGACTGAATCGGTGTAATGTCTCATAAAGGCTTTCTCACATATCAAGTATTGTTTGATTATACACATTAGAACCTTGAATCTTCCCTTAAGCTCAGGAAATCGCCGTATAGGAGCGCCGCCTATTCAGCAACTAGTTCCAAAAGTTGATCCGCTGTAACTTATGTCAAGGTGCATCCACATGTAAATTTTTATGTAATTTTGCACAGTAGTTCCTCAGATATTGCCTTTTTTCAAATTGCGGAAGTCGCTGCATAGCAGCGCCACCTGTTGATTGGTTGACACCAACTGTTGATAGGCACTAATTTATGTCAAACTGGCAGCGGGAACACAAGAAGAGCTTTTGAGCGATTTCAGTATTTTTTTAATTCTTTTTACTTTCCGAACACTATAGTGAGGAAAGTATTGTAATCATGTCAAAAATCCGAATTCGAGATTTTGATGTTTCTATACGTTTTGAGGTCCCCTGAGTCCGTTTTCACTATTTTTACGATGATGTATGTATGTGTGTATGCATGTGTGTATGTGTGTATGTCTGTGGGTGAACACGCTAGCGTCTAAACGCTTCGTTCGATTAACCTGAAAGTTGGTACGCATATTGTAAGTCACCATAGTACGAACCCTATAGATTTTGGTGAATCTAGCACTTATAGTTTCTTTACAGGGACACAAAGAAAAATTCTTTATCATTATGGCCTATGGGAGCAACATCTTAAAAGTGCGATAGCATCTAAACGCCTTATTCAATTGAGCAAAAATTTTATACACATATTATAGATCACAAATACGCAATCTGTATAGATTTTGGAGAATCTAGCACTTATAGTTTTTTTACAGGGACACAAAGAAAAATTCTTTATCATTATGCCTATGGGGCCAAATTTTTAAAAATGTGATAGTGTCTAAACGCCTTATTAATCCGAGCAAAAAAATTGTACACATGTTATAGATCACAGTTGAACTAACTGTATAGATTTTGGTGAATCTAGCACTTACAGTTTTTTTACAGGGACACAAAGAAAAATTCTTTATCATTATGGCCTATGGGACTAAATTTTTAAAAGTACGATAGCATCTAAACGCCTTATTGAATTCAGCTGAAAATTTATATGAGTATTATAAATCACTGTTGCACTAACTATAAGCATTTTGGTGAATCTAACATTTATAGGTTTTTACAGGGACACAACGAAAATTTCTTTGTCATTATGATCTATGGGCTCAAAGTTCAGTAGCGTTAAATAAAACAACGTGTAATAGATGGAGAAAAATACTCAAACACTCTATTATGGTTTTCTCTCTTTTGTTTGTTTAACAACTACTCTTTCTTTACTTTATCTACAAAACTGTTAATTACTCAATGTTCGGAAAGTCGAGTGGAGTCACTCCAGATTTTTTTAATAAAGCGATATAGAGAAGAGTTTCCTTAAATATATAATGACCAGCGAAGCGGACAAAGCCTGCTAGTACACAATAAAACTGTCTTTCTTTGAATATTTAACGTCAGTTTTTTCTAAGATGAAAATTATTTGTATTCATCATGTTAGATAATTTTAATAAATAATAATTTTAATAAATTATTTGCTCTTAGTGAATTTATATAGGAAAATATAGAAGAAAGTCTTGTGATTTCCACAACATACTTGTTTTTAATTAAAAGAAATGAATTGCAGGAATCTACATCTATAAAGGCAGATCTCCTGACTGACGTGCTTGCTCGCTCAGCAATGCCGAGTCAAACTAACGGAGACACAAATGTGTAATTTTATGATATTATTGATTTAGTGACGTGATTTAAGAAGCTATTTTTTGAAGTTTCCCCACAAACGGAGGGAGAAAAGTTGCTTCTCGTATTTCTCACCATATCTTAATGAAAGAAAAAAAAAAAAAGCAAATATTAAAAAACCGGATATCCGGCATATTAACCGGATATCCGGTGATTTTGATCCGGATATCCGATGATATTTCGGATATTGAAAAATCAGCCGGATATGCCGGATACCGGATATTTTCCGGATATCCGGTCCATCCCTAAAAGGAAGTATCTGTATGTGTATCTGTGTACCTATGTGTGTGTGTGTATGTGCTCTGTGGTGCTCACACTACTGAACACTACAGTGTTGTTTTGTAACATGCATACCTACTTTGGGCACCTGATGAAAAGTCGTATTTTATTTCGACCTGAAACAGTTGCGATATTTTTCTGCATTTTGTGGTGTTTATTCAAAGTTTTTAACTTAATATTCAAATACGCTACAACTAAATTTTTAATTATTTACTGAATTACTATTCAACGTTTATAATTTGTTTAAACGCCAATATTTATTAAATGTTTTGAAAGTCGATTACAGCCATTTCAGAATTTTTTTAATTACTGCTGCAAAGAAAATATCTTTTCGATCGAAAGTAATTTGTTTTGAAATGATTCGTAATTTGATCTGTTTCGGTAAAAATTGTGAATCTTTTTTTTTTTCCCTTTGTTGTCAGAAATAATACATTTTGTCGATCATTGAATATTGATTTGTTATATGAGTATAACCAATTCAGAATGAGAATATTAACACAAGTTAGCTCGACTTTTCTGTTTGATTTTTCTAAAATTTATTCTTTCATTTCAATCATCTGCGTATCTTAGCAACGACTGTTACACTATTCACCGCACATTTATTTAATTCATTCATTTGAAAGCGAACTTTTTTTAAAAATTATATTTATTGAAATAAAAGGGTAAAACATTAAAAATTTAAATACATTAAATTTTAATTTAAAAAAACTACTTATAACATTTATGTTTATGCATAATTATTACAATAACAACATTTGGTGTTTCATTTATTTATTTAGTTAGTTAATTCTTTTGAAAGGAACTTTTTTAAAATCTCATTTATCGGAAAAATTGATAATGTAGTACAAATTATTAAACCTATTAAAATTTAATTATTAAGCTTATTATTATTATTATTATTATTTCATTTAATTCCTTTTAAAGGAAAATCAACTTTTCCTTTTATTTATTACATTGGTCAGAAACATGTCGTAATATTTGTAAAGAGCGAGGGCTATAAAACATATGGCTCTATAACTAAAATATTTAATAGGTGCTGACATAAGCCAAACTTTTAAATTGTATTTCTTGAATAATAGCAGCTGCACCTGTCTTCGACAAATATGGAAATTAAAGTGTTCGGGGAAGACCTTTCTGCAGGCAGTGGGAACCTGGACTCGAAACAATGTGGGTGGGAAAAGAGCTTCCGTTTTGAAGCATGGTTTAGAGTGATTTCGATGTTTCCTTTATTATTATTATTTATTTAAAAAGTGATATAAAAAGAATAGCGATTCAATCCTTTTGAAAATTTATTTAAATATAATGACCAGTGAAGCAGGCGTAGCCTGCTAGTATTGAATAATTTAATGCTATACTGACATAAATCTTACCAGATGCTTGTGTTGTTTTAATTTTTGATAGTTTCTCTTAAACTTTATAATTTACGTGTAAATAAATATATTTCATTTTAATTAAAACTTTAATAAAACATACAACCTTTTATTACTTCATGTTTTCAAAATTGCCGAACTAGTTTCCTCTAGGGCGCCCCAGCTTGATCACCGGCATCTTGGTGTGTGAAGTCGCTCGAAACTGATGTTTCTGGTTTCTTCCCTCTTATATACACTCTTCGCCATTGGCGGTTGAGCACTGCCCCATCGTTGCCATTGCAGCAATTGGAACTTGTTAAAATTTCTACGGATTCTCTTACTGTAGCGTAACTGTGGTTGTGGTAGTTGGCCAACTTTTTTACTTGATCAAATTTTATTAATTGAAATTAATCAGAAATGACAAAGATAAACTAAATCCTTTAGAGACAGCGGGAATTTATAAAATTCCATATACCAATAAACAAAATAACGAAATGTGCTATATAGGTAAAACAAAAAGAAAAATAAAAACACGAATTAAAGAACATAGCCATGATATAATGACAGGAAAAATAACAACCGCTTTAACCCAGGTAAATAAAAACGAGGAGATAGACATAAAATTTGATCAAGTAAAACAGTTGGCCAACTACCACAACCACAGTTACGCTACAGTAAGAGAATCCGTAGAAATTTTAACAAGTTCCAATTGCTGCAATGGCAATGATGGGGCAGTGCTCAACCGCCAATGGCGAAGAGTGTATATAAGAGGGAAGAAACCAGAAACATCAGTTTCGAGCGACTTCACACACCAAGATGCCGGTGATCAAGCTGGGGCGCCCCAGAGGAAACTAGTTCGGCAATTTTGAAAACATGAAGTAATAAAAGGTTGTATGTTTTATTAAAGTTTTAATTAAATAAACTTCATGGTTATACATTATTTCAATATATTTCATTTTGTTCAAAAAAAAAAAAAAGAGTGTGTTAATTTTTTTTTTTTTTTTTTTTTTTTTTTGCTTATGAACCATGATATGAACCACTATTTATGAACCACTTTTTTACACCATGATATCTATATAAATAAAATGAAATATCTGTCTCTGTGTTTGCGCTCTAGTAAAAACTACTGATCGCAGAGTGTAATAAGAGAAGGATAAATTGGACTCTGTAGGTAAGCACCTCATCAAAATTTTTTCAAATTAAAAATTTGAATAAATTGAATTATTATTATTATTTTTTTTTTTTTTTTTTTTTCGATTTTATCCATTGACTTTTCTGTTTTTATTTTCCTTTCTTTCTTTTTCTTTTCTTTTCATTTCAACCGTCTGCGTACCTTATCAATGGCTCTTACACTATGCATTGTTTATTAATTTAATTCATTCATTTAAAAGTGATTTTTTCCACCTTATATTTGAGGAAATAAAATTTATTAAAATTTAAGTTTAATTATTTTATTATTATTATTATTTAATTTCTTAATAAATATATATATCTGTTTTTTCGTTTTTGTTTTTAATTGGTCGATATCAAATCTTAATATAATGTAAAGAATGGGGATATGACGCAGAAGCTAGAATATTCACAGAGGGAACCTGGACCCAATGCAATGCAGGAGGCAAAAAGCGCTGCCGCAGGCAGCAGTGACTTGAAACACACTTTTACAGATATTTCAATGTCATTTTCGCTTTTTGAACATATTGTGTAAGGAAATTATTGTAGACAAAAATTCGACTCAGATTTCGGTGTATTTATACGTTTTGAGGTTCCCAGAGTTCATTTTTTAGTTTTCCTTTATAAAATGATGTAAAAAATTCTGGTGTGAAAAAAACCACACGACTTCCATTACCCGCTATTACACATATTATAAGCACTTTTTGGAGAAAATATAATCATTAGAATTGAGCTAATGAAATAGACAACTAAAAATTTTCCAGTTAGAGAAAGTTAATACGTGTTTGCGGTAAACGCATGAAAACGTAAAGATATGCGAAACAGTGCTGGAAGTCTTGTTCTGTGAGCTCCTGCATGAGGCGAGTTGCTTTTTCTTTCAAAGCTTCAACTGACTCAAATATTATTCCTTTTAATGCAGATTTAACTTTGAGAAACAGATAAAAGCCGCATGGAGCCAGGTCAGGTGAATAAGGCGGATGGTCTTAAACTGGAATATTGTACTTGGCTAGAAGCGTTTTTACAGACAATGCAGTGTGAGCTGGCGCGTTGTCTTGATGGAGAACCCATGACTTGTTCTTACCCAATTCGGGTCATTTTTTTTCTTACTCTTTCACGGAGATGAGCAAGCACCTCAAGATAGTAATGATAGTCAGATTGAACCAGATTAGGGACTTTTTCGATACTTTCATCCGTTTTGGACGTGGAAGAGCAACCCGGGCTGTCATCATCTCCAACGTCTTCTCGGCCATCTTGGAAACGCTTGAACCACTCAAAAACTCTTGCACGTGATAAACATTCATTGTCATAAACTTGTTTTAATAAAAGATAACTTTTAGAAGCAGTTTCATGTGAATTTTCAGAACAATTCGTTGCTCTACTTTTACACTCATCACGTTTTCGGCAAAACGAAGCAAACACTTCTTACACAACCGAAGGTTACGACCAGATCAGACTGATTTCTCTACAAACACGGGAGGCGCAGCAATCGAAAGAGAAGGCTTTACTCTGCACAGCCGTCGGTCGTTCGGATCGGACTTGGCACATATATAGTTCATCTGTAGCAGTAATAGTCTCGCTATTTAATAGCCACACCTCGTATACACATATACACACTTCGCGACAAAAAGATGTACAAAGGGTTTTTTTTTTTAATTTTTCATAAAATGGCATTGTCTAAATTGTGCTGATTATTTATTATTATCATAAAATGACACTAATTTAAGACTAATTTTTTATAAGACTAATGAAGAAAAATTTTATGACTAAAATTTTTCTAACTTATGTAATTGAAGAAATCGCTGTATATAAGCGTCTCCAGTTGAGATACTCACACCAAAAGTTGATAGGCACTAATTTATATCAAAGTGCAACTACATATAAATTTATATGCAATTCGGTGCATTACATCTTGAGGTACAGTCGTCACAAAAATTTTTAACTCACCCATATAAACAGACATTTTCAAAAAATGTTCAAATCGTGCTCTGGATCTATCTGAACATATAAATCCATCAAAACTAGAAGTCGAAAATTTTTACGAATCCAATAATTTCTTCTGTGGAATATATATATAAAAGAAAAAAGAAAGAAAGAAAGAAAGGGGGAAAAAACCTAGATGCAATGCATTTTTTCTTTTCTGTTGTAGGGGAGAGTCGGGAGGGATGGCACATTGGGAAAGAAGGGATACCTAAAATTATTCTTAAAATACATATTATTTTTAATTTCTGACACTTCCACCAGATGAAGTAACTACAGCCCAATATTTGTTGCTATGTATCATTTTAGTTGGAGAATTCTGTAAGTTTATGTAACGAAAAAAGAAAAAACTATTTTATAGAACCTAAAGTAAATAATTGCTTAATTTTCAAGGCAAGTTTTCAACGTCATTCACTGATGTTAGCATAATTCCTTTTCCTATTTTATATACCTAATATTATAACTTTTATAAATTAATAGCTAAATTAAATCTAAAAGTAGCTTGCGTCTAATAATAAGTTATATATATATGTATCTATATATAATAATAATAAAAGGGGGGGGAGGGACAGAGCAGTTGAGGGAGGGATGGGACACGTAAGAAAAGGAAAAAGAATGAAGATTCTGATAATCCTTAAACAGAGAATATCAAGAGGCACATGATTGAATAATAGAAAGAGAAAATGCACGAAACAAATTCAAAATCATGGAAAATAATTGGTTTCACACTCACACGAGTTTTGTTTACCCTTTTATATTTTAAAAATACTTTATTTACCATATATCTATGAGAATTAATTTTCATTCCTGAGCAGTTTTCCTGGACATGGTAAAATATACAAAAGAAATTACATTCACCAATTACAGTTAGAATTTCTTGGTAATATTTGTTTTTGAGATATGCTGATAACACACACAGATTAGCCACTAAAAACCTTATTAATATTCAGGGAACGAGGGAACCACAACGCATGTAAATATAACAAAAATTTAATTTTGAATATTTGAACAAAAAACAATACTTTCTCTGCTAGAAGTAAAAAAAAAAAAAAAAAAGATGAACTAATCGAGCATTTGAAAAATTTTATTTATGTGGTACATTATACTCTAATGTTGGATAAAATAGATGTTACTAGTAATTAATTAATCTTACATATATAGTGACCCACTGTTTTCCTCATTTTTTATAGTATATCTGTATATTATGTACTTATTTTAACTTTATAAACATACCCCATCCGTCCCTCATATAAGGGAGGGGCGGGACATTTTTATGACTACGTTAATTGGCTTATAAAATTAATATTTTAACAATACCATCAAATTTATATTTTTAAAAGGTGTTAAAATGTTTCAATTTGTTTCTCTGAAACTTACAGTGTTGTACCTGTAAAAGTAAATTTGTAAAAAATATTTTTGTTAAAACTGTCCCATCCCCCCTTACTCCCCCCTTCTCATTTTAGTGGGTAAAAATCTACAAAAAAAAAATCCTTAACAATTTTTTGGTTGCAGACCTGTATTTCTCATTATATCTTTGAACCTCAAACAAATTATTTATTACACGCTATGTTTTCAAATTGAAGTATAATTTTAAATGGACCTGATTAATTTAATCATATTAATAAAACCGCAATAGTAATAATAATAATATATAAATAAATAAATGAATTTTTAAAAAGTCAGGAGAAGTACTTTAAAAAGTGAAATCAATTAAAAGTGAATCAATCTCTTTTCTCTTTTTATTGTTATTTTATAATTAACTTTGGAAGCGACATTTCCAAAAAGTATTCGTGTTTGAACTCTGTGTTTATTAAATGTAGGAAATTGTGTATTTTGCCCGTAAAACTGAACTCACAGACTTTCGTGAATTTCTGCAATCTTATCTTTTTCTTGTGCATAGCTGACCCCTGAGATATTTTTGTATTTTTCTTTCCCTGACATGACACCCCGCGGGGAAACTACAATTCGTCACTCTGCCATTCCCGCCCACAGCAGAAAATTTGCGACTGAATCCAGAGGGCGCTGTCGGGACATTCGAGTTAGAAGCAAATGAATATTTCCCCTTAAGATCACCAATAAGGAAGGTGTCATGATCAGGAATGTCCAGCAAGTCCTCAGGCAAGCTTTTGTGATTGGGCAGGTGGTAAACATTGAAAATTTCACAGGTCTGCTTTTCCAATTAACACTAATACCCTGGATTTCTCAGTTTGAATCTTGGAAAAGCTGAATACGAATTTCCTGATATTTAAGATCTCTAATGAGGAAAGCCAGTCCATCGCCACCATGGCATTACCTATCTGTCCTAAAAATGTGAAAGGCCTTGTATTCTTAGAGTGGCATGTTCTCTTAATTTAGTCTCTTGAATTGCAATAATCTGAGCACCGTGAGTTTCTGCCAGATTTAGAAATTGGTCAAGTTTAGTTCTCGTGGCCTTGGTAGAAAAGATATTTCTCAATCCCAGTCAAATGGTACTTCAGACTTTTCTTTTACTGGTATTTATTTAATTAAATAACCTGAATAGTTTTTATTTCCATTTCATCTATTTATTTCATAATTTTTCTATTTCATAATTTTGCAATCCTTTATTTTTTAAAGATTCTTTTTTATGTGAAATGAGAAAGACAATTATTGATCAAGCAATAAGAAATAATTTGACTATTCAAAACTATGAATATGTTAACTAAAGTCTCTACTAAATTTAAAACAAAGTAAAATACAAAATTCTGCCTCAGCAAAAATTAGATTTTGTTGATTTAAAGCAATAAAACTCATGTTGAACTAAAGTTCAGACTTTCGTTCGACAAGTGTCTGAACTTGTGTGGCTGACAGTTTCTTATTTAAAGTGACATCATCTAAAAGTAAAAAAAAAAAACAATTGTGATTTTATTATTATTATTAAATAGGTATAAAATGCTTTATTATTTTTTTTTTCTTCATAATTTCATATTCAAGATACTGGTAAATACTAAAATATCTTTGCTTTTAAATAACTCACCTAGATCCAGAATGGCAAAGGCGTGCACTGTTAGATATGAAATATCTAGTCATGTGACAAACAGATAGAAAATTCTTCATTCTAAAATGAATTAGAGAAAAAAAAATTGTACTAAAACTTTTAAAATGTTGAAAATACAAGACAATAATTTAAACTATTGAAATTCATATCAGAAATAGTTTTAAAACAATCAATTAAGAGTTGAAATGAGAAGAAAAGAGAAAAGAAGGAATTAATTTTGGTGTAGCTTTGATATCTGTCATCTTTAGCATTTTTTGAATTTGGAGATCAGACATGTAATACAAAAATATACATACCAGATGTACATTTTCGTAATATATATTTGTATGGAATATTGTTTCATATTCTTGACTATTCTCTTAATATACCTTATTAAAATAACCCTGATTTTTGAAAGGAATTAAATATATTCGCTAGATAATTTGGCGAGCTTTTTTTTTTCTCACCAAGGTCAAAAGATACCAAATCTGTTCCTTATTTTTTTACTATTATCTTACCTTACTGCTAGACCACTTTTTTTTTTTTTTTTTGATGGACAATAATGCACCAAATATGGCAACCTCGATATTTTGAAGCAATGGAACAATCTTGCATCTTCATGCATGTGTTATTACCATTTTGTAATCTAGCTATTTTATTAGCAAACTAAAATAACACTAGCAGTATATTTTAAATTAACTTCAATTTTAATGGTTAAGTTAGTTGCAATTAGATTGTTCTCCCATGTCCCATGGTGATTGTTTTTCTCACATGGAGGTTGATGTCTTTCAGGTTTTTTTTTTTTTTTTCTACATATATTTCATTAGATAACCAGTCACTATAGATTTAACTGTGATATTCAAAGAGTTGAGTGAATGAACACTGACATTTATTACTTAATTGGAGGTGCAAGGGAAACATGCTGTGATTGAATGGTGTCTGAAACTTAGTTTGATATCTATTTTTTTAGTTTATCTGAAGTGTGGCAATGATATGCTTTCTGTGAAAGAAAGGGAATTATGGATGGGTTTAAATGGTGATATAGAAAGTAAGGAAAATGAACATATATGATGTTTGTAGGAGTTTAAAGGAAGATTCCTGGTTTAGCTAAAGTCATTAAAATATGTTTTGTGTTGCAAATCATGGGGTGTTGGTTTTTGAATATGGAGAATGAATCTGCGACACAAGATGTGAAAGTGCATGGGCATGCTGTTGTTGATTGATTGGTACATGTTTTGTAGAGAAATGTGAATGATCACTGTGAGAAATTATAATGTCCTAATTGGTAGTAAAGGAGCAATAATTGAAATACAGGTGATGGACAAAATAATGTGAATACTTTCGCTTTTTTACGTTTTGTTGAACAACTTGAACAGTTCTTTAGGAATCATCTTGAAACTTTGGTAGTGTAAAGAACATGTTATACCTCATATTTTTCAGTAAAAGTTCTGTCATGAAAAGAAAAAGGGGGCCAGTAAAAAATTAAACAAAAATCAAAATGTTTTGGCTGTAGCATGTGATTATGAGGACTTTTCTCATTATCTGTATAAAATTTTATAAGACTACCACAAATATTCATAAAGATATAACGGTTTCTTTAAAAAATTGCAAAAACAATTTCCTTTTTTAATTATAACACATTCTATCTCTCGTAATGTTTTGAATTTACATGATATTTGTTTGGGGTTTTCATATAGTAGTACTTACAGGGATGGAACACGGGCGTATAACTCATACCACTATCAATATAACAAAATTTTCTACTTCATAAATCAATGATAATATAGGTAGAGAAATTTCTTAAACGAATACCAGTATGAATTCTGTGTCCGTGTTCCATCCCCGTAGTACTCCTATAATCTAAAGCCTATACTTTTTCCTAACAGCTATACTTTTTTCTAATGCCTATACTGTTTAGGTGATGAATTATTTTTTTCTTGCCATAATTAGAAATATGTCCCAGAAATGTCTAATTCTGAATGTTAAAAAATTATCAGCACAAAATTACAAGATTTATAAATGAGTTTGATTTTGACTCTATTTGGAACAGCTTGCAGGTTGGTCCACAACTCTATTTGGTGATTACAGCGAAATGTGATTTTCGGAAATGGTTGCCATGAATTCCAAATGTTTTTCAAAATGCGTCTCTTTTGAAACGTACATAAAAAAATGAAGCATATTTTTAATATTAATAAAACAAATATTTGAAATTAACTTTCCTTACTTTGCATGAAAAAAAAAAATAAATAAATAATTAATTAAAAAAAAAAAACAAGGATCATCAGTATGCATAAATATATACTAGCAGGCTTTGCCTGCTTCACTGGACATTAAACTTAAATGAGTTGTCAAAATCCCATATCGTTATTAATAACCTAAATTCTTGCTGTGATTGGTAGAGGTTTTCCCGCTCGCAACGTGAGGAGTCTGGGTCCCCACTGCCTTCGGCAGCAACTTACCCACTTCTTACTTCCCCTTCCTCAGCAGGTGAGTTTGAAGTTTTGCAAAATCCCACTAATGTACATAATGCGTACACTTATCCAATATCCACACACCAAAATTCGCAATTCTAAGATAATTCAAAGCGAATTCAAATGGAAAAACATGTTTATTGCCCACCGACTCTGAGAAGGTGGGGGGGGGGGATTTTGAATTTCTTGAAATTCAGTTACAAAAAGTGCCAGATGCATACAAACAATTTACGCACCAAATTTCGTGACCACAGAAGTCTTTAATAGAAAATATTATAAATAAATAAACAAATACAAAAAGCACAGCTTTAGTATGGGACCCCTTTGGTGACTTTAAATATTTTAAGTCATTTTTGCGATGAACTGAATTGGCAATCTCAATTATGCAACTTAAGATCTTGGTGAGGAACGTCTGAGCTACTTCGGTGACATATTTCAAATTTTGCCAAAGGGATCCGATACTAAAGCTGTTCCATACACAAAATAAATAAATAAATAAAATAAAAACTCTTTTCTGATATTTACAAAATAAAAAATCTTAATAAAATCCAAATTATAATCATTTACAATTAAGGGAAAAACATAAAAGAACCTCTTAAGGTACATGATAACAACAAAAAAAAAATTTTCACTGCAGGAAAGAAAAGTACTGCTTAATTAAATAAAAATATTAAACTAATGCGAAATATCTCTATGAAAATATTTATCCACATACAAATTCTTGATTAAAAAATAATAATAATAAAATAAATAACCAACTTTTGTAGATATTTTTCTCTCTAATTTTATTATTATTCACGTGAAACTAAAATTATTTCATTTAATTTCTGGAAAATAAAAATATATATAAACTAGCAGGCTTTGCCCGCTTCGCTGGACACTATATTTAAATGATTTCTTTGTAACTGAATATATTTCGATTGGCGACTATTTTCGTCACAGCTTTAGTATGGGACCTCCTTGGCAATATCAAACATTTTTTGAACTTCTCGAATCTGTACAAAAAAACTATTATTAAAACAAATATTTTCGAAAATAGTCCAATAGCTGGTGTTAATTCTTCGAATATTCTGGAAACAGTTGAAGCTGTTCACACGCTTTCGCAAAAATCAACTCACACCTACTTATAACTTTTGGCGATGGGGCTTGGAGATGACTCCATCGAGAATCCCTTGGTAAGCTCAAGGTCTACGTTCCAGTGTGTCGGAGAGCTTCGAAACACTGCTTCGTTTATTTATAAATTTGATACCAAATGAAAGGGGCGATTTTTCTGAATCCAGGGGTGCAAACAGTTTTTCGATGCGACAATTAGATTTTTAAAAAATAACTAAAGTATGAAATTTAAGTGGCAACAGAAAAACAGAAAAATAAATTAGAAATATCAGACCTATCGTTACAAATTCAATACCAAATGAAAGGGGTGATTTTTCTGAATCCTGGAGTGTAAACAGTTTTTCGATTTGACAATTAGATTTTTTAAAATTAACTAAAGTATGGAATTTAGATAGCAACACTTCATTTCAATCTTTTCATAATTTGTAGTGCGAATCACGCAAATAAAAAAGTCTTTATCTTAAAAATTTATTTTTATATTTTATTTTTCCATTCAAAGCGTTTTAGTGAAAAATATTTATGGTGCATGCGCAGGCGTTTTTTACCCTCAATTTAAACACTAATCATAATTTTTAAAATTTCTATAGATATAATTTTAAGTTGGGTGACAATCTAAGTTTCTGCCAAGCGCTGTTGAATTCCGTCCAGCCGTTCTCGAGTGATGCCCGGACAAACGTGTTTTAGTCTTTTACCCCCAAGGGGGGAACGGGGGAAATTTCTGAAAAGTTGATAGATATAATTTTAAGTTGGGTGAAGACCTAAATTCCTGCCAAGCGCCGTTGAATTCCGTCTAGCCATTCTCAAGTGATGCCCGGACAAAAAAAGTGACATACAGACACGATGACACACACACAGGACACAGGCAAAATTTTCTAAAGTCATTTTCGGCTTTCATGGGGTGTGAAATGTGAAGATATCGCAAAATTTTTTGATTCTGACAAATTTACAGACAAAAGTCTGATTTTATTAATATAGATATGCTTCCCGTACATTTAAACAATTTAAATGTTCTGCAGTTGCCAAGAAAATACGATTATATAAACCAGATTTCCTAATCCACATTCTTTTTCAAAAATTCCAAAAATATATCATTCTCTAAATAACTGACTGAAAAAAAGTTCTAATATTTTCACCTTTTTTTTCTGAAAATAGGCCTATCTTTTGTTAAATAAAATAGCAAAAATAGAATAGAATACTGAATATTAAATGTCTCTTTTTTTTTTTTAAGTTTTAAGAAAGTTTAATAGAAAAAGATAAATACACTTTAAAGACAAAAAGAAATAGTGCTTCACAAGGATGATAATTTTAAAAGAATAAACAATCCGATTCATAAAAAATGCTATTTTGGAAATCAAATTTCCAAACCTAAATTCAGTAACTTTTTTAAACACTTATGCTGAAACTTATGGATAATGATGGGAAATCACGATCATTATTCACGAGAAAGAACATATTAAAAAATTGATAAACAACGTAAGAAATTTCTAGTAATAGAAATATTTTTCTTGACACTGACTTTATTATTTTTTACACCATGGATCACATTTTAATTTTCTCGTAGAACATGATGTCATGGCAGTCTCGTAGAAGGACATCATAAGAGAAATTTTTTCTATGATGGCAAATGGAGTACCTTTATAAACTTGATGTTTTTAGATGATAATTAATAATTAGATGATCATTAATTAAGATGATACATATTTCTAACTACCTGAAATGCCTTCCTTGAAGAATTCAGAACACATTGATACCTCTCATGAAGCAGAGCACTTTGCCCTCCACGAGGAGATGCTGTCGCATACAAAAAAAATTGATGCCAGGAACAGTTACTTTTTTTTTAATATATAGAGAAATTACATAAGGGGTGATTGTGACTCAAAGGTAAAAACCCTGAAAATTAGAGCCTCAAATTAGAAAAAACACAAAATATCAAATAATACTCAAACTATTTAGGCCAGAAGCCCTCAATCTTTTCACATTTCATTCACATATCAACTAGATGACAAATGAACAACCAATGAAAACAAAAAATAACTTTATAGGAAATATGAAAATACAGATGGATAGAGTAAAAACCCTGAACACAAACACCCCTGAAATTACATTTTTTACAATTTCACGAAAAGAGTACGTTAGCCGAAAATTTCAGAAGAATTTTATTTTCACACTAAATTTTGATTCACAAAATTAAGCCTAGATTTTTAGCAATTTCCCAAAAATAGGACCCTGTGTGAAAATCTGGACACATCCCTGATTTTTTAAACTCATTGGTGATTGTTTTACAACCTCCCGAAACGAAAGAGTACTGACATTTTTTTTTTGTTTTGTTGAAAAGGGTACATAAAATAATTGATTTTTTCTATTATGCATCTTTAAATGTTTAAAGTTGCTTATATTTAATATTTTGTTAACTTTTCCTTAATATTTGTTTTTCTTTGCTCGTTATTTTATTTACACTTTTGCAGACCATTGCAGGGAAGTTGAATTCCCCTGGGGAGCTGCAATTCAGAGAAACTCTGCAAAATAAAATATATTTAAAAAAAAAAAAACTCACAAGAGAAAAACTTAACACCAGCTTCTTGAACATTGAAAATAAGTTAAATTCATATAAACCACTAAAATATTTTCAGTTGGCCAATAAAATAGCTTAGTAAATTGTAAAGTAGTCACCTGATGTAATTCCTGGTCAACACATATCTGGGGTAATTCATGGTCATAATCTTTTTTTATGTTTAAAAAACTCCTTACTAGAGTCCTGCATTGGGTCGGGTAACCCGATTTTACCCGACCTGACCTGCAGTTTGGGTCAAGTCGACTACATTTTTTCTCTTGTGGGTCGGGTTGAATGATTTAGTTTTTGTGTGGATCGGGTTGACAAGATTTTTTTTTACTGCGGGTCGGGCTTAGTTTTCAACGAATCCGGTCGACTTGAGAACATCTTCTAAAAAATTTTCATCTTTATAAAGCAGAAATTTGAGTGCTCTGTTTTCCCATGATGAATATATGACTACCCAAATTATCACAGTAAAATCATAGGTAAGATAAGCATCCATATCCAAATGAAGCAAAGAATTTAAAAAAAAAAAAACTATTATTTAGGATGTAAGCTGTTGAAAACAGGCTACTTCTCCCAGAGTAACCAGATGTATCATTCATCTGTTTTTGAGATTCATATCCTTTTGAAATAGATTGTAAATTTAAAGTGATAATTAATATTTTTTCTCTTGCTGATATTCTTAAGAAGTTATAGGAATGTATATTTAGATGAGCTTAGCAGACGTTTAGTTGGCATCTGTAACATTGTATTATTTTATGATTGTGTGTGTGACAAGCATTAAACAATAAAACTACAAACACTAATCTTGAAACCCATTTTTGTACATTTGAAGTACACAACACACATAAATAGTTAAAAGTTATTTTTATCTATTTTTCAGATTTTTTAATTTTTAACTTAGTGTATTAATAATTATATTTTTCATTCTTTTTAAAATAATTTACAAGCAGCATGACAATGAAAATTTACTTTATTTTATAAAATAGAAATGTTTTGCATGATTTTTAGATGAATTATTAACTTTCATTTAGATTCAGGTTTCGGGTCGGGTATAAAGAAATCGGGTTCGGGTCGGGTGCAGGTTGCCAAAAATTTTTTAATGTGGGTTCGGGTGAGATTTCTGGTCGAATAAAATTTATTTGTCGGGTTCGGGTTGATTGAAAATTCACCTGTCGAGTTCAGGTCAGGTGTGCAGGACTCTACTCCTTGCCATATGAGAAAAATTGCAAAGATACTCTGAACTATCTTCTTTAGAACTTACCATTTATTTATATGATTACTAATTAATATGAAAAAAAAAAATTAATTGCTTGTTAAATTTCTATAAAAAAAAAAATGTTGGCTTTGATTATGACACATTTTAACAAAGATCTGTGTCACAACTTAAAATTTACATAGGTATATTGTTTTTCTCTCTGTTTGGTTGAGATGTAAACTACTTTAGACTTCAGCTACTAAAAAGTAATTTTGTATTTTCTCATGCTATTCTAAATAATTTACTAGAGTGCATCAATAAAGGACACAATTTTATAAAGATACATTACCTGTTATTCATTTATTAGGGAATCGAAATTTAAATTTACCTTCCTGATTTACAAATGCATTTACACGAGCTGTTAGTTTCGCGGCGGTAGACACTTTCTCCAACCAATCGAAGCTCAATATCTCAATGCGTCACCGGTCTTGGCGATTTCCCGAAATTTAACTGTGCCAAACGCTAAAACGCCAAGTTTGTTCAAATTCGAATTGAATTCGATTTTGCAGATTTGTTAATGTTATTGTAATGTAATGTTAAATAGCGAAAAAATGTTTTTGCTAATGGTATTTTTCGTTTAAATCAATAAATTTACTAAGTTAAAAAGCCGTACCGTAAAACTGAGAGAAGTATCATTATATGTGCAGGGAAAAAAGTTGTAATTTTGCATCAAAATTGTCAATGGATTTAATTCATATTAGGATATTTAAGAAATTTACACATGTCAGTTAATTACTAACATGTTGTAAATACTGTGACTTTTTATTCAATTAATAGTTTGAAATTTAATAATATGTGTCCTGATAGCCTATTACTTGCTCTTTGACTCTGATATAACTTTATTGTGACATTAATTTCACTAAAAACTCTTAATGAATTGATCCTTTTTAAAGAAGGGATAAAAGTTATTATTATTTTATCCTATAATCTTATGCAACATAAGCCAATGTTATTTTAAAAATGGACACTTTTTTTATATATATTTAAAGCTGTGTTAAAATAATATGTAATAAATAAATGTACGTACGTAATACGTAATAATATGTAATAAAATAAGTTTCTTTTTTATCTTAATGAAATTTAACAATAAAATACTTATATTTTTTATGATCTTGCTTTGATTTTTTAATAAGCTATTAAGTAAAACGGTAATGAGTTTAGTGTAAATGAGAAGCACATTGATTTTTCCAAACAGAATAAATTTTTACATTAAATTACTTTGTAATCTAATGATAAATGTCTCATTAAATCCCTAATTTATTTTATACATTATTTTTAGGCCTAGCTACTATAAACAGTTCAAAATAATGAATGCAGATAAGTATCATTGAATAAAAATTTTATGCCTAATAACTCGCTGTGTTAAAAGAAAAAATAATTACTAGTTTAATTAAATGTATTTATAAAATTTTTACTCACATTGCTTGAAAATGTTATGCTGCTTTTTGTATATACAGATTATGGAAAGGAAACTGCTTGAGTATGTTGCTTGTCACTTTTACATAGCATTCTGAACATTTACCTAACTGTTTAATTTTGTATATCCTTTGATAGTAAAAAAAGAAAAAATAGTTTTATAATTGATTTTATTAAGGCTTTTTATCTTGGGAAATAAAAAAATAAACAATAATAATAATAACAATGTTGTCAAAAGATTACCCTTTAATGATCTATTTGTAAATATTAATTTTATATATCTGTAGCATATTTAGAAGAATGCTGTTAATTTAAATACTAGATGAACAGGTTATATTTAGATTGGTTTATTGTAATTATTATTTATTTTATAAAATAAATTGAAATGCAGTATAAACAAATAAAATTAAGTTTAATTATAAATTTATTATGTGGTATTTTATTTATTTTTTTAATGCAATATCCATAAAGGTTATTTTGCAGAAAATTATTCTTTAAAAGTATTGTGCAAAGTCCTGTTAAAAATATTATCTGTAAAATCTATTGAATTCATTTAAGGTTAATGACGAGCTATTTTGTGCTAAAACTTCTATATTAGGAAATGAGTCATTCCATGCCAAATCATGCAATTTTTAATCTTCAACCTGTGCACTGAAATTTTCAATTAAACATTCAGAAATCATCCTTCTTGAAATAAATGAAAATATATTTAAAAAAAATTTTCTTTTCTTTATTTTTTGAAAAATCACCATTTTTTTTATTTTTTTTTAGCTTAAATAAATGCATTCTCAATTTCTATAAGAGATAACGAGAAGTTTCTGACTACTCATTTTAAAGAGAATTTTATTGATTTAATTTGATGTCCAACTTGATTATGTTAAGTATTATTATTATTTTTTTTTTTAAGATAATGTTCTTAAAAAGTAAAAAAAAAATTAACAGCTATAATAACCTAAACTATTTAGAGTAGGATCAGAAGTTATAATAAAAAGTTATTATACATGTAAAAATATATTATAATTATCATACATTTCGCTTACATGATAAAAGACTTTATTTTTAAGTTCTTACTAATTTGAAAGAGTATGTAAACATCTATATATTTTGTTGCGGTCGAAGAATTCATAGCCTAGTGTAGGGAAGGGGCCGGCACCTGGAAAACAACTAAACCCCTACACAATGAAGCTATGAATGAGACTCCAGGTGTCAGGTTGAAAATCAACCGTCAAAGGCCTAATTTTATATATTTTTTTCTTTACATTCTTTTATTAGCAATCGTTATTGAACTTCTGACTGTAGCAAGTACTTGCTCGGCTGCACCCTTATTTTATGACTTAAAAGAGGCCGTTCGTTTACTGTGCAAACAACCTTTGAAAATTCAACAACCAGCTGGTTTGCGATCCTTGAATGACCTTATTAAACTCCCACTCAGTTCCATTAAAAATCGTAGAAACTCTAAAGTATCTCAATAAAGAAGGAATTTTGCTGAGCACAATGATTACAAAAGCATTTGCATTTAAATGATTTATCAGATGAGGTATCATAGGTTGTATCATGAGGTATCATCATATCCCGACTCTGGTATTTTTCACATAGTTAGTATAAAAATCAACCTTTACACTCCAATCTTTCTAAACGTATATTCAAAGTATTTTGAAATATGTTTTTAAATAAAAAAGATAAATATACTTTAAAGACAAAATGAAACGCCACAGTTAATTATACAGACATAACATTATTTCCGTATTTGCGTAAAAGAACACATAAAAAAAATATAAACAACATAAAAAGTTGCCAGTAAGAAAATTAATTTTCTAAAAGTAGAAATGATACGCTATTTAAAAAAAAATAATAATAAAATTAAAACCCAAACTCTTAATATATTGTATCACATAAATATTTTCGAAGTTATGATTTTGCAAATTTTATTGTATTTTGGTGAAGGTATTAAAGTGAATTGCATACTTTTTTTTTATTATTATTTATTTTTAAAAATATTTTAAAATACTTTGAATATATTTTGGCATTAAAAAAAATAAGAGTCAAATTTAAACTCATTTGTAAGTTGACTCATATATAAACTCATCTTCTAATTTTGCTTCGATAGTTATTAACATTACAAAATCTCGCCAAGCAAACTTTATTGGCGACAACAATCAACGTACATAGTTACATTCATCACTGACTGACTGACTCTGTCACGCTTCAAAAGGCTAAGAGATTTCCTTGGACCCTGTCTGTGTGTGAATGCAAGTTGCCACCTCATTTTCATACTTTAGTCAATTTTAAAAAATCTAACTGTCCGATCGATAAGCTGTGTAATCCGACAGATTCAGAAAAATCATCACTTTCATTTGGTACCTTATTTGTAGCGAATTTTTGGTTAGATTTTCTAAAATTAATTAAAATATGAAAATAATAACCTGGTAATAGCTTTAAAATAGACATTTAATTTCTTAATTGCTGCCAAAAAAAAATAAGATTTTTTTTTCAGCATAAAATGAAATATGCTTTCACATGAAAAATAAAAAAATTATAAAATATTAATGATGAATATGAAATGCATATAAAAAAAAATGATGTCTTTATCCAAAATTTATCTCTATCGTCTTTCTCCAAATCTCTTACATATGAAAAAATGACGTCTTTATGACTTTAAAATAATTTTAAAGGTAACAGAGAAATAAATAAAGTGCGAAAATTTTGCATAGGCTTGCTTGCAAATAAATTATTTGAAGTGAAAAATAAATGAAATGATCATTTTTCAACGGCTGCTTTAGTTGCCCTACAACTAACTAGTAGATTTAATAGATTAAAAGCTAATTTGTAACTTAGATTTATTTATTTACCTCACGTCATAATTTTAACAACAAAGGATTTTGTTTAACCCTTGCTTTACCAAGATCAAGGCGTTACAGCAGAAAAATTGCTTTCAGGTGCCGCTTGGCACGTTTGGCGAAAATCACCAGCACCGCACCTTTTGTATCGTTTAGAAGTTGCAACATTCCAGTAGTTATGTTTGCTATCTCTGGCGAATTAGCACACTTTTTGAATGAGGAGGACAACTAAATTTCAACTTCAAAATGACCCCATCTTGGGAAAGTGAGGGTTAATTTATTTTCTTAGACATTTGTCACGGATGATACATTGAAAAATCAAATGTTGCCATTAAAAATATTAGTTTAGTTAGTTAAGAGAAATCTAATTATCGCATCGATTAGCGAATTGTACTCCTGGATTCAGAAAAATTTCCCCTATCTGATGGTACCAATTCTGAAAAAATCAGACAGTTACTTCTATTTTATCTGGCCCTTTTAACGGTCTTGCGGCTGCTATCACTTTTAAACGAAATTTTAAACAAGAAATTCACAAACTTACTGTTGCAGATGAGAGCGAGTGCATAAGAATTTGGGGGAAAAAAAGACATTTATTATTATTTTTGTTGTTTACACCATAGATCACATTTTAATTTTCATGTGGAAAATGATGTAATAAGATTGAAAGAACAATGATTTCAGAAACTTTTTGTAAAATGGCAAATAAAGTACCTTTATGAACTCAATGTCTTTAATTAATAACTTCATTAATTAAGATGATAGACATTTTAAACTGACGGAAATGTCTTCCTTGGAGTATTCTGCACACATTGATACCTCTCATGACGCAGAGAATTATTCCCTGCCCTCTGCAAGGAGATGCGATCGCAGACAAATGTAATGCCAGCAACAGTAACTTTTTTTAATATATAGAGAAAATCACTAATTTAAATATCCATTTTATCTTTTTAATATTAAAAGTATATGCTTTAATTGAATAAATTGTTTATGTAGCTTAAAAAAATTATATTTTAAATATTCCTCATGTAAATTTTTAGGTATAATTGGTAAAACATGACAAAATATTTCATTAAATTGATATTTTTCTATACCTTGATTTTAAATAAATCTTTCATAAACAACAGTAAATAAACACACAAATTACGTTTGACATTTATTTATTAGTTAATTGTAGGGCGACTAAGGTGCCTGTTGAAAAATGATAATTTTATTTTATTTATTTCTCACTTCAAATAATTCATTTGCCAGCAAGTCTGTACGAAATTTTCGCACTTTATTTATCTCTTCATTACATTTAAAATTATTATTATTATTTTATAGACGTCATTTTTTCATATGCATGAGCAAATTTAATATTTTATAATATATTTTTTCATGTGAAAGCATATTTCATTTTATGTTGAGGAAAAAAAAAATGGCAACAATTAAAAAATTTAAATGTCTATTTTAAATGTTTATTTTCATATTTTAATTAATTTTAAAAAATCTAATCAAAAATGCCGTTACAAATAAGGTACCAAATGAAAGGGGTTACTTTTCTGAATCCGTTAGATTAAAGAGCTTATCGATGGTACTATTAGATTTTTTAAAATTAACTAAAGTATGAATTTTAGGTGGCAACTTGCGTTCACACACAGAGTCCAAGGAAATCTCTTAGCCTTTTAAGCATGACAGAGTGAGTCAGTCAGTGATGAGCGAAACTATATAGGCTGATTTTTAATTGTTTATGTATCTTTAAAGAAAGCAGAGCTTAAGAGGCCTCTCTACTTATTGTCCCTTTAAGCCAGAGCCAATGTTATTCTATGGAGAATTTCGCCCCATTATAACTTATTAATTAATACATATTTTTAAATTCTGTTTCCACATTCAGAAACTTCACAAATGCTGAACAATTTATCGCTTTCTAAAAATTATTCTTTTTAATACATTAACTTGAGGTTGCAAATTGCGAATTTTCACAAAGTGAAATTTTTCATTTTTGAGCTTAAAAATTAAAAAAATAAATTTTTAGAAAGTGATAAATTTTTTAGCAGTTGTGAATTTTTTGAAAGTGAAAACGAAATTTAAAAATATGTATTAGTTATAATGGGGCAAAATCCCCCATAGAATAATATTGGCTTCGGCTTTTGGAGACAATAAGTAGAGAGTCCCTTTAATGACTGGTGTGTTAGTTGTGCATATTTAGTGTTCTATGGCATATTGATTAATGTTGGGGTAGTCAACCATTGTCCGGTAGTGGACGGTAGGGAGAGAGTTGACTACCACTGGATCAGTGTATATGCTAATTGTCCTTTATACATTGATTGAACATATTTAACCCTTTGCCGGCCCTAACGCTCTAAATTGTGTTGCCAAATTTAGAGACTCTTTTATTCAACTATCACCAATAATTTTGAGGAGTGATATTTGATAATGGACAAATAACCTTCAAAGTGATTAGGCAATCATTACATTTAAAACTTATTGGTGAATATTGAACAAAAAAGTCCCTAAATTTTGCAACCCTGATCAGCGGAGTGAAATTAAATTAGACCAGCAAAGGGTTAAAATTTATTATTCCTTATTATTTAACCCTCATACTAGTTGATATCATTTAACACCAATTCACATGACATTTAAAAATTAATGCCATCATTTTTTACATTGTAATGTTTTAAAAAGTCCAGAAGACTTCAAAAATTAAAAAAAAAAAAAAGAAAAAATCACTCTTTAACTGTATATAATCAGTTAAATATCTTTACAAATTACTGTTACTACCTGTTAAATAAATTGTATACTCTCTAAATAAAAAAAAAAAAAAGTTTGGGGAGGTGGTAAAAGATTAAGCAGGCAGAAGAATTAAAATGGTAACACAATTCTGATTTGTGTTAATGTGTAAAACATGAAAGAATTTTCTTATTTAAATGATTATTTTGTTAAATCTAAGTAACAAAAATGATATGTTTATATTAGGACTAGCAGACCCGGCCACGCGTTGCTGTGACTAAGTTATACGCTGAATTATACGGCTGTAAACTATTTAGTACAGTCAAATTATTATTTACGAACAAAGACGAAAACGTTGTAGCCGATGTAAAAACCCACAGGGTTGAGATTTGAAACTTAGGTCAAAATCTGGAAGCGATTGATAAAAATTTTCGTAGTGTTGATATTAAGGGCCCTCTTCACTCACCGCCGCCGGAAGCCCGAGCCAATGTTTTTCTATGGGGAAATTTTCTTTTCAAATAACTTATTAACTAATACATATTTTTAAATTCTGTTTTCACATTCTGAAAGTTCCCAGCTGTTAAATTGACGCACCTTTTTTAAAAATGTATTTTTTAAATTTTTAATATTTTATTTCGAAATTGCAAAATGAAAAAATTTCACATATTGAAAATTCGTATTTTGCAGCTTCAAAATAAAATATAAAAAATTAAAAAAATAATTTTTTAGAAAAGGTGCGTCAATTTAACAGCTGTGAACTTTCAGAATATGAAAACAGAATTTAAAAATATGTATTAGTTAATAAGTTATTTGTAAAGAAAATTTCCCCATAGAAAAACATTGGCTCGGGCTTCCGGCGACGGTGAGTGAAGAGGGCCGTTAAGCACAAATTAATTTTATTGTAGGGTCCTATAAATTTTAATGGAGAAGTGATATATATTATTTCTAATGCTACTTTGGATAAAATTGCTAAAATGACTAATATATAAATTAAATTCTATTAAAATAAAAGTATAAAAGAAACAGACGATTTTAAAATCAATTTTTATGGAGGAGTGAAATATAATATATGCTATAATGGATAATTTTACTATAAAATGACCTCATCATTTTAAATATTTTAAAGAGGGCAACAGCTGTAGTTATAAAAAAGAAAACAATAAGGCTAAACAAGAAAAATAAGTAAATTTGATAAATATTTTAAAACTTTAAAATTGGAAATCTTATGAAATATTGGACATTTAAAGTAAATACATGTATCATTTTAAATAGAAAAAGATTTTGGAAAAGTTTAGTGTATTTTAACGAAGTGATGAGAAGTTTTTGAGTATGTTAAAATTTTAATAGTAAATTCAAGTTAATAAAGATGGGAAACATTGAGGATTAAGATAAGAATAATTATAAGATTAAAAAAAAAAAAAAAAAACTTTTTATATACCATGCTTTTAAATTTTAATATACTAATAATATACTAATTAAAAGGAAAATGATAAATATTCTATCATAGTTTGAAGTCAAATTTGTTTTCAAATGTCTAAATAAAATATCTGATGTAAGATACTAATATTTTGCAGCGGAATAGATTTCATTTCTGTCATCCTTGGCGAAAAAAAAAGAATATCGCCAAATTATCTGGCGAAAATATTTAATTCCTTTCAAAAATCATGGTTATTTTAACAACTTATATTAAAAGAGTAATGAATAATATGAAACAATATTTCGTACAATACATATTACATGTCATACATACGTACAATGAATAATACATATTACATTTCGTACAATGCATACATCTGGCATGTATATTTTCGTGTTACGCTTTTGATCACCAAATAATAATAATAATAATAAAAAAAAAAAGCCAAGGGCGACAGAGTTTTGAAATTTAAAATTAAAATTTCGTCAATTTGACAGCAAAATAATTCAATCTAACACCCGCGATAACTAATACATATCTATACCCAAATATAAGGATTAAAATCGGGAAATAAATTTCCTCGATTTTTAATAATTTCTTACAAAAAATCCAGTGGGCAATTAACATAGGAAATCTTTTTCTTGGCTGCACAGACGGTCAGTGAGTCACACTTCGCTTGCGTATAGAACTCATAGATATAGTATAGCATATATAGAATAGAGTGATCATTGGGGAGAAAAAAGTTATTCCTTTTCATTTGGGAAAAGACGACGTTTTTACCAAAATATGGCCGTCTTTCCCCGAGTGAATACACACAGGAATACATACTAATATTTTAGCAAATAAAATTTATGAATAATTTATTTGCTAAAGGGGAATGGAGAATGGAAGACTCCAGATACAGTTTCAAATTCATATTTCTTTCTTTCTTTTCTTCTTTTTTTTTTTTTTTCAATACCACTTAATGGCTGTTTACAAAGCTTTTATTTATTTTTTTTTTTTTTTTTCGGCATCAAAAATCTTTGTACGATAACATGGGGATGAGAGATCTATATATATTACTATATCTATGATAGAACTACATTAGCACTTTATCAATGTGTATAAAATCTTTAAATTGATTATGACGTCAATTTTCGTGAGATGCATAATTTAACTTTTTATAATTTTTTAACGTTCACGTTTGATTAAATGTATTTATTTTTATGTCGAAAGAAAATGAACTCGTATTTTTATTTTATTTTTTTTTTTGGCAACAATTAAATTAATGGAACTCACAGATATTTTGGAGCAACTTTAATAAAGGTCTATAATTAACAAATAATTGCAATAAAACAATATTGTGACAATAAATTGAGATAAAAACTATCCTATCTCTCAAGTTGGACCAAACTGCACACAGTGTGCAAAATTTCATTAAAATCGGTTCCTTAGTTTAGGAGTTTACCCCGGACAAACATTGTGACACGTAATTTATATATATATATATACAGATATATATACATATTTTTTTTAGTTATCTTTTCTTATATTTTATTTGTGGTAAAACCATAGGTAAAATTTTGTTTCACTTTTCTTAATATATTGTTGCAGTTATAATTTTTTCTGTTAAATTATCTTTTTAAAAAATAATTTCATGTATTTTATACACTATTGATAAAATTTCATTCTCTTTATCTCAACATTGTTGTAGCTGTTTAGTCAAAATCTCAAGCTGAGTGGCACTACGCTCACTGTTAAAATAAGTCTGTTTTTATTATGATGATACTACATTGAATGGAATATTGGTACTATTACATGCTTTTGCATATTGTTGTTATAGGAATATTATTTTATTTTTGTAATGTAAACAAAATAATTAACAGTGTGGATGACGCACACATACATACACACACACACACAACACACAATAAAGTACAAAAGTTGTTGTACAATGTATGTTGTAGTTGAAATATCATTATACATAATAAATATAAAAGTATATTATTTATATAATTTTGAGAAATAAACTTATTGTAAAAAAAAAAAAAAAAAAAAAAAAAAAAATCATGTTTATGACATGTAATTTTGTGCTATTTATTTGATAAGAAAACAATTTTAATGTATAAAAATTTAGCATTATTTATTAAAGTTGGAAAAAGTAGAATAAAAATTATTTAAAACGATGAATATCTGAAATAAGAACTGAGTTAGAGAAAGGGGGGGGGGGGGAAATGGAATTAAAAATTTGTACTATTAAAAAATTATTTTTATATGAATGTACTATTAAATTTCAAACTCAAATATTTTGTTTAAAGGTATCATATTTTCAATATAAGAATAAAAACTCTAGTAATAATAAACCGGGACAGTTCACTAGTTTAATGAAATTAGTTTAATTTGCAATTGAAAACAATTTAGTAATGAATTGTTTCATTATTGTTAGCTATCTAGATCCGGTATTTGAAAGTATTCTGTACTAAAATCAAAGGAAAAAAGTTTATCATCATTATACAATAATTACCCAGTGCACGGTTTGAAAAATTTATTCATGCTATATGTATGTTTGTGATAAAATAAATACTAATATAAAAAAAAAAAAAAAAACTTTCAATTAAAAGTCATGGCATGCACAGATAACTGCAATTCCATCTGCTGTATCAAAATCTAACACAATAATCACCCTCATTTCGATTTCACGACCAAACACAACAGTAGACAGACAGTAGATTCGAAAAACATTCGAATATTGAATTCGATAATCCTTCGTACAAAGAGAATTACGCCAAAATTGGCTACCGACTACGATCGCGGCGTTGCTCAACTTTGATTGGCTAGAAGAAAGTGTCTACCGCCGCGAAACTAACAGCCCGTTGCATTTACCTTTGGAGTCTGATTGGTTGGCTAATTGAATTAAAAACGTCTTTCAGCACCTATCAAATCAGCAACAAGTGAGATCCGCTGAGCTGAACGCTGAAGAACAACCATAGGGTGAGTCTAGTCTCTAGAACACGCCGATCCAACTGAGCCCGGAGACATTTGATCCACGACCGGTCGAAAGCAGAGGCTGAACCATAGAATAATAATAAGGCTGAACACATGCGTCTAGAGCCAGATGGCTGCAGCCAATCAAAAAGCATAGTAGCGTTTTCATATCAAGAGAATTTTTAGTAGTGTCGCCATCTATTATTAAATAACTGAAACATATTTCGATAATCTTAGAATTTATTTTTCTTTTCAACTTTATAACATATATTCTTAAAGTTTGATGCTTTTATTTATTTATTTTTAAGTTAATTTCTATATCAATTAAAAATTTGGATGATTTAGAAACAGATTGGAATACATATTTTAATTTAAAGGAGTCTGTTAATTTATATTTTTATCATATCTTTAATCTATTAAAAATTCTTTGCAATAATTTATTTTAAAATATGTACATACATTAAAGTGTTATTAAAATTTTTATTTGCAGTTTATTGAATTTCTTTGTGTATATTTTTATTTAAAGGTACATTTTTAAAAAATTTAAGCCTTTTTTAATAATTTTATGATAACTTTTTTAACTTAATTTGATCAAATTAAAACTTGCATGCTTAATAAATAGAACAAACTAAATATTTTAAAAAGTTATAAAAATGATAATTATAGTTGAAAATTTCGAAGCACGAGAATTTATTTTCTTTTTATATTGTAAATAATAATAATAATTAATTAAATAAATACATATATGAGCTATCTCCAAAATATGACCAAAAATATGTATAACACATGATATGAATACTGTAAGTTTTAGTCATGTTAATGTCATTAAAATTTCGATTTTTATTAATATATTTAATTTTGTTATCATTAGAATATTTCAATACCATTTCCTTTTGAAATGATTTGAAAACGTGTACAAAGCATTAGATGATTAATTTTAACCTACCTCATGCAAAAATAAATTACTTTTTATTTTGGGTATAAAAGTTTCAAATAAATGTACAATTAAATATATATATATATGAATATCTCTTTTATGCATTACATTTGTTTGTAATATATCATGGAAAGCTCTTATGATTTATTTTTCTTCTTATATTTTTTTACATTACTTTATAAAAAGTATATTATATTTATTCACTTACATATGCATATATAAAAATAAAGATATGATTTTAAAACATTTTAAATTAAAAAAAAAATAGAACGAGAAGGAGGAGGGAGGAAAATTAAATAGGTGAAGGACAGCATCTTTAAATTAATTTCAAGTAAAATAACATAAAAATATTAAAATAGAAAAAAAATAATAATTTTTCACATTTCTTTTTTAATTAAACTAGTTATTTTTTTCTCTTTTATGTAGATATTATATAGTTGCACATTACTGTAAATTTTAAAAGTAATGAAACGTCTGAGTAAATAGTTTTAAGAAAATTTGTTGTATTAATCAATATAATAATAATACTGTCTAAAACAAATTGTAAAAATATTTTAAATTTTTGATGCAGCTTCAATACATCAAATTCAAAGTGATTTGTTTTTATAATCTGAAAAATTAAATATTTTGGACTTTGAACAGATGCAGCGAGAAAAAAAGAATTTATGCTTTTTTATGGTTAATTGTGGAATTAACAAACTGTAAAATTTAGAACTACATCATTATATTTTATCTATTATATCATTATATGCCTATTCTGTTCCATGTACTGGCTAAAAAGAGTTTAAATTTTTTCGCTTTCAGTTTTAACTAGTATCTTGCCAAGTATAATTATTACCCTAGACACACAAATATATATATTATATATATATATATATATTACTTTTTTTTATATATAAACTCACAGTTTAAATTCTATTTTAATGTATTATGCGTGTTCCATTATGCTGCCTTCCTACAACTGAAAAGCGCATTTTTTCAGTATGCACACACAAACAGATAATTGTTTGCAATTTATTTACAATACTTTATATATGCATTAGAAATTTATATTTGCAGTCTTTCGGTTAAGTCCACCCTACATGAGAATGTTTATCTAATTGCGCAATAGATGGCGGAAGCATGCATTTCGAAACTTGTAAGTCGATTTCACGGATTAGGATACAGGATGATAAACTAGATAGGGCGGTCAGCGTGGGGAACGGAGCTTTATTATCCGCATTAATTCAGCCGAACAGAGTAAGCGATCCGATCGCCGCCTGGTGTAGTATCTTTGAAACTCATCGGAAGAAAGGGACAGCCCGCCCCTTCGGCTTCAGTCATCCAACGAACGAACAGCCAGAAATGTAAAAACGCGCTGATTGGTGTATTTTCGAGATTTGGTCGCCCTCTATCTGTAAGATGAAAATTACTACCTTTCCGTAACATTAGTAATACATCCTTCTCTTTTAATCCGTGGTCGATTTTTAAGCGAAAATACTGTTCTGACTTCTGATTGGCTACAGCCAGGCTGTCTCTAGACGTCTGTAGGCTGAACAACTCCAATCCTTTCAATGCTGCCATCTGTAGGCTTAGTTTAAAATTAGCTATAAAATATTATAAAATTTAATTCATTAATTAAAAATGTAATTTAACTATGAATAATAATAAAGAAAGATAGATGCAGATATATATATATATATATATATATTGTATTCTGCATAGTTGGGTACATATGCGCTGAAATACAATAATATTAATTATATAATTCTTTTTTGAAAATTATTTAAATAAAAAAATAATAACAATAAAATTTTAATTTTAGAAATTTTTCCAGCAAAAAAAAATTTTAATTATTTTTCTCAATTATGCATGATTATATTTTAATATAATGTAATATACTGTAAACAATTTTAAGTTTTATTTTGCGGATTTATTACCAAGCTAATTTTTGTTAAATATTTTTAAGTTGGAATGCTGAAATTTAAAGCAAATGTTTAGCATTCAAATCTTTGATGTAAATAAGAAGTAGTTTTAAGTTTTATTATGATCTAAGGTAAGAAATATAAAACTGTTACACATTGCCAAAAAATTATAAAATTTTAATTTAAATGAATATTTAAAAAATATATATATAACAGTTTTTTAAATTCTCATTCATTTGATTCAAATCTTCATTAAATTGGTTTGTTAAATTCAATTAATTATGATTTCAATCAATAATATTTTAAAGGTTTAATATATTTATGATTTATTATTATTATTATTTAAATACAAATTAAATGAGGATTTTTAAATATTGTTAATTATTTTTATGTTTGAATGCTGAAATTTCATGCAAATATTTAGTATTCAAACATAAAAATGTTTCATAAAAATTAACTGATCGATAAATTCACAAACATATTTAAAATATTTTGTTAAACTCAAAGTTAAAAAATTGTTGGCAGGGAGCATTTTAAAATTTTATTTTATTAAATTTAAATAATATTCGATGAATTTTAATTTGCATTATTGAATAATATTTCAATCCCTTGCATGTATATATTTAAAACAATTATACAGTTATTTACCAAAAAAAAAAAAAAAAAAACTTGTATGCATATTCGCGTTTGTAAGGACCGATAGATGGTGTAACCAAAGCAATAACCAATGGCCAATCATATCAATGGATACGAGCGACTAGTTAGATCGCGGCACCTATTCGACGTCATCTGCTAAGCACCGCCTTTTTGAACGTCATCTGATACGTGTCTGTCTGAGGGAAGCTCACCAGTATTCTATGAAGCGATGAAAAGCAGATTTTAAGATTGTGAGTGTAAGAAGGGGTGAATTACAATACGTTTTTGAACAGTTTTTTACTTTTTTTTAATATATGATTCTATGAAAAAAAAGAAATTTGAAAAAAAAATTCTATGTTTTCTATTTGAAAAAAATTGAATTTGCGTTCCATGGGGCCCCAGAAGTTCAAGTTCATCTGATAGTTCATTTTAATAAATGAAACTTTTAAAATCAATATGTTCAGCAAAATTGCTTTTTTATTCGAGATATTTCGGTGTTTCGAGATTTTGAAACATCTTGCATGTATACAATATGCTTGGGCTTGATAGTTATTGCAGAACAATTTAATATGCTTTGTGATTCTAATATATATATTAAGTCATTTTTGCCTCTAACGACATATATAGTGGCACTTGGCCAAAGAGCAGTAATAAATAGAAACTATATTTATTTCTTAAAATGAATGACCATATTATAACGCAGAAATCTTACAAATGAAAGTAGAAGCATAAAGAAAAGCATCATATGTTTTAAAGCAAACTTTACCGAAAGCTAAATTTTTATTCTATACATACACATTGTGGATAAAATATAGTTTAAGAACTGAAGTAATAATTTATCAATTATGAAGGATAATCTTAAAGTATATGAGAGGTTTATTTATTATGCATATTCAAATTCGAGCATGGCCACCAAAAAACATTTTGAAGTGGTGATTTTTTATTTTTTTTTACTTTTATTTGTGTAATTCTTTCCAGGATTTTTTCTTCATATCTTCATTTAGAAAATAAATAAGTAAATAGATAGATAAAAGAATCTAAGTGTAGAAGGTTTTCTTAAGATTGTAAATGTATAATTAGAGAAAGAATAAAACAGCGATTATTGAAGGATTAAAAACAATGCAAATAAGAATATGTATTTTGAACTTTTAGTGAATTTCTTTTTCTAAATTAAATTAACTTTTTAAACTGTAAATTTAAGAATATATATTATTTATTGATTCTTTTATTTTAAGAATTTTATATCTTCAATCAAAATATTCTTACTAAGCTTATATATTTCCTAAATCTCTAATATAAAATGTTTAAACTGTTACATATCTAACCTCAGAACAAAAACTTATTAACTTTTTTTATGTGTTCCGAAACTCTTTTTTCCCGCAAAATGCTTCTGTTTTGCACCTGCTTATCACATGACGATGTGTCGCGCCACTCATAAGGACTGCTGTAATTCTTTTTTTTAATCATGTAACATTTTCTGTATGGGACGGACGTTTATATTTTAGTCCTACAGTCAGTAACAAAAGTGTCTGAACACTTGCGAAAATTCCTATGTAAAAAAGTACTCTTAATACTGTTTTCTTAAATAAATCCTTGTCGAATCGTGTTCTTAGTCAGTGTAAGAACATGATTCGATAAGGATTTATTTAAAAAAAAACGTATCAAGAGTACTTTTTTTACATAGGAATTTTTGCTAGTGTTCGGACACTTTTGTTACCGACTGTACTTCCATTATTTTTAATGTCTAAGATAAAATTTTAAAAGGAAATAAAAGTCTAGACATTTTTTCAATACGAAAATTACATATAGTATATTGTGTAAGAATATATATTAATCTACATTTTTTACAGAAAAGATTAGTTTTGTTTTCATAAATCGGAAGTAGCTGAAAATTAATATATCCAAAATTCATTCAGTTACGTTTATCAAGAGTTAATTCTGCTGATAATAAAGTGACCGGATTTTTCTTCAATAAAACAGATTTGCTGAATTCCATTTACCTGTGTTAACCCAGGTAAGTCAAACTTTAAATTATTTGACTGTTGACTTTTTAAATAAAGAATATTATATAAATATATTTTGTAATAAAATGGAGGAATCATCGAACTCATAGCCTCAAATATTTTATCATAAACTGTTAAATCTAAGTATATGTACTATTTTATGGTTAACATTTCCAGACCAAAATCAAAGTAATTTAAAACAAAATTCTAAAAAATAATAATTTTAAAACAAAATTCTAAAAATTAATTGTAAACAAATAATTTAAAAATTAAATTCTAAAAATTAAATTTAAAGAAATAATTTTCAAATAAAACTCCGAGTTACCTTAATTGTAGAGTTATTTTGTAATTAGGCCAGTAGATGGCAGCACTAAACACAGCTAAGTTCTACGGTATTTACATGGCGGCATAATAAGGCGTGGCTATGTGTAGGTACCACGCTCTATCTAGTCGCTCATCAATGAATTGGAAAATGGATCAAGGGAGGCATACTATTGTAACAATCGCAGCTATCATAGATCACAAGTCGGATCGTACACTCCGCAGAAAAAGTCTCTGAGCACAAGCAATAATCCCTGTCTGAAAAAAGTACACTTAATACTGCTTTGTTAAATAAATCTTTGTTGAATCATGTTCTTAGATTGACTAAGAAGAGGATTCGACAAGGATTTATTTAACACACGGAGTAATAAGACAGGAGAAGAAGGTAACGCTGAAATTTTGTGATGTTGTTTTCTAATGTTTACAGATAGCGCCAGCGTGCAATCCTTCCTTATCTCCAGCTTCCGCAATGTTATTCAATGGAGAAATGTCTCGTTTTAATTATTTTTTTAAAAATAATATCAAGCTGAAAAAATTTCGATTGAAAGCAAATTTCATTAAATAGAGTATTCTAACCAACATGTTTTTTTTTTTAAGAGCCATTTTATACTAATTTTACTTTGAAAGAAAGCTTTTAAAAAATGACGATTCTTATGAACCGAAGCTAGCTAAAACAAACAATTGGGAGGAAGGAGAATGGATGAAATTTTGTAAAGAAAAAAAAATAAACTTACTTTAGGTGCAGAAAACACGAACTCGGACTTTATTTTTCTCCTAGGGCTTTTTTTTCTTTTCTTCTTATCACTATCATAGCCTGTTTTACAACTAGGAACGAAGCATTAATTTGAAACATCTGAATTATGCAGTTTTAAGAACTTACAAAGAAATTAAATTGCTTAAAATAAAAAATTTTAAATGTACTCCATCAAAATTCTATTGAAAGCAACAGTATATCCGCGCCGAGGTAGGGAGGAATGACGAGTGGCGCCCTCAATATTTACCAAAAATTTAGATCACAGTTTCGTAGCTTTCTCCCATTGGACCTTCAACTCCTATTAATATTACTCCATGATTTAACAAAGCAGTATTAAGTGTACTTTTTTAAGACGGGGATTATTGCTAGTACTCGGTTACTTTTGCTGCGGAGTGTACGATCCGACTTGTGAACTACGATAGCTGCGATTGTTACAATCCGCGTTTGTAATGAGCGATAGACGGCGCTTTGTGAACACTGCAGTTGTTAGTAAACATTATAGCCACGTGTGTTCCATTAGTGTTTTTTGTTATTCTACTTAATATTCGTACTATAATTTCTCCGCCATTACATTATGGAAAATTGATTGCTTTTGGAAAAAATACTTCAGTTTATTCAAAGTTCGATCGGAAGTAGATTTTTAACTGAAGTTGAACAAATATTAGTTTCAAATCATCTGATTAATTCTTTACTTCCATTAGACGAAGCAACTGAAATTTTAAATTTGTCATTTGGAAATAAATGGAAGCTCAATTCTGGATTTCTTGATCCTTTGGAGTTACACTGTGGCACTTAAAAGTATGTGTTATCTTTTTTACCGTATTTATTCATTTTTATTCAATAAATATATGTGAAACTAAATATCGGCAAGCAATGGCGGCTGTATGGAATTCGAATTAAACCATGTTTATTGTAATTTCACCTTAACCCACCAGAGGGTGAGCATTTCATTACAATCGCGGATAGTATGCCTCCCCAAATGACTCGGAGAAATTTCTTGGGCGATTTGATGTACGACCGGTCCACTGAACACATTACACTGGACGACATTGATCCAGACCGGTCCATGAGACTGGACGAATTTTTCCACGACCAATTGGATCGATCCTGGATTGGTCGAGAGCCTGAACCCGCCCATAGAATAATAATAAGCAATTTATTATTATTCTATGAGAACAACTGGAGCAAATGGTTCTAATGCCGGTTTTTGAAGAATTCGTCTGCTACCGTAACCGTACAGCCAAGGTCAATTCTTGTACGGCATGCAGCATTTGTCGGGTCGCTCGTTGCTCTTTAAGGAATTAAATAATATAAATGTAGACAAATGTAAATATAGAAGAAATGGCCATTTAGAATATAATGTTAAAAATGATACATGGTTATCCATATATGCTCAAATAGTATATGCATACAAATTATTTGATTATCATGTGAATGCTTTATATTAGTAGATTCATTGTAAAGATTTCAATAAATTACACTTGCAATTGCAATAACATTTTAACTACAATTTCAGATCTTGCTTATAATGTATTTATGTGTCACAATTACATTATCTAATCTGTAATTATGTGATAGGTTCTCCCAAGTACAAATGATGCAGATTTTTTTTTTTTATGTAAAAGCATATTTTTTATTTATCTAAAAATAACAATAAATAAAACTATATGAAAATTAAATAAGATACAGTGGTGTACATAATTATAAGACACCTATCTAATTTGACAAATAGTGAAAGAAAAGATTCAGAGCTTAAAAATGTTTTATCAAATACGTCAAAAACATAAATTTATTCTGTTATCACACGTAATTGTTTTACAGAAATGATATTTTTATCCGCGATTGTAATGAAATGCTCGCCCTCTGGTGGGCTAAGGTGAAATTACAATTAACATGCATAGCTTTCGGCTTTCATAGAGACGCCATTGCTTGCCCATGTTTAGTTTCACATATATTTATTGAATAAATCCGGTAAAAAAGATAACACTTTCTGTTGCGTGCCATAGTGTAACTCCAAAAATCAAGAAATCCAGAATTAAGCTTCCATTTATTTCCAAATGACAAATTTAAAATTTCAGTTGCTTCGGCTAATGGAAGTAAAGAATTAATCAGATGATTTGAATCTAATATTTGTTCAGCTTCAGTTAAATATCTACTTCCGATCGAACTTTGAATAAACTGAAATATTTTTTCCAAAAGCAATCAATTTTCCATGATGTAATGCCGGAGAAATTATAGCACGAATATTAAGTAGTAACACAAATAGAACATTAATACATACACGTGGCTATTATATTTACTAACAACAAAAGCTGAAAAAGCGCCATCTATCGATCATTACAAACGCGGATAGAGTTAAAAAAAAAAATACCATGGACCAAATTATAAGACACCCAAACATTTTAATTAAAACACCTGCTTTTTTTCGAAAATAATGTGCAATATGAAAATTTTCTGCACGCTGTTATGACGTCAGCAGTTAATTAAAGCAGACTAGAGCCTCTAAATAAAATAATAGGCCGGTGCATCACCGCCATTTTTTTGCCTCCGAAGAGGACAACATTCCCGCTTGGCGTCCTTGTCGCTTCCCTAATGATTTTAAGATATCTTGATCTGAAGCTAATCCGGTCAGGATAAAAGCAATAAGCAACAATAATATTCCTAAAAACACATTTTTTTTCACAGTACATTCTCAGAATGTCATTTTATTTTGAGGATATCCTATGGATGTACTGGGGTAAGATGTGTTGTTAGGACGGTTTCTGTTTCTTTTACAAAATTTCACCAAAACTCAAATACACAGAAGGTCTGTGAGCACTTTATATTCACTACTTGAATGATTATAGCAGTTTATTGCTAAACAAACTTCCATATCATATTTTACTTAGCTAAAATTATGAAATATAATAAAACAAGTTACTCTAAAGTAACGTAAGACAATAAAAAAAAATAATTAAAAAAAATTGTCTTTAACGTACAGAAACATCAAACCGTCTCAATTATATATATTAAAAGCAAAAACTGTTTTATTTAAGAGACAAAAAATTAAGTTAAAATACATTTTTAAAAAAATTACATATAAAAACAATTAAAATATAGACGTTTCGAAACCCGTCCGGGTTTCCTCATCAGTAATTACAACACAATATGCAAACATTACATGAACACTCAAGGAATTTAAAGGAGTACCGAATATTGAGGAGCCAGTGCGCATGCTTCATTGATAGTGTGGAGATGCTTGGCAGTGTGCCAGCTCTCAAGGAAAATACGCGATTTATAATTATGAAAACCAGAATTTAGAATTTTTATATTATCGAAGTCAGGAATATGTTCGGTTTCTATTGAATGGATTACAATTTTAGAATTTTGGTTGCAAATTTTTAAAGATCGTCTCTGCTCGTGTAGTCTAATTTTTGCTGTACAGCCAGTTTCACTTATATAAACATATTTGCATTTTTTACAAGGAATTAAATATATTACACCAGTTAAATCCAAAGAAGGGGTTATGGGTTTAAAGTTAAAAAGGACGTTTTTTAATTGTTTAATTGGCCGGAAAGCAGTATAAATATTATGTGGTTTAAGTAATTTAGAAATAAATTCTGAAGGAAAACCAAAATGTGACATAGAAATATAATTTTTCTTATTAATTAGGGAAATTTTCATAGAGTAGTAGGGGGGAAATTGCAGGAGGAAACGAAGGTTTGTCGTTTAAAATGTTTGTCGTTTGTTTATCAGAGAAACGCGCTGGGTACATGTGGCAACCCTAAGGCAACAAAATGCCTGATGCGCCAGCTCGTATATATAGGAGCCTTAAAGCAGACGATAACCGACTTCACGCATTTACAAACATGCCACGAGGTACAGAATTAAAAGAAAGTGAAATTCGCGAAATTTGGAGATTAAATGGAACTGGTGCTTCAATTAATAATATTTCAAAAGTTATTAAATGCTCTAGATGTGCAATTAGAATTGTTTTGAAAAGAGGAATTAATCGATCGGTGATTAAAAGATCTGGACGTGGTCCTTGCTTGTCCTCGAGAGACAGACGCCATGTGCTTTCGCTCGCTACACAGAATAAGATGACCACTACAGGCATTAAAAATGCTTTGAAACTGAATTGCTCAAGGAGAACCATTCGCAGGGTGTTGCATAATGCTTCCTATGTGAAATATAAAAATTGAAGAAAAAACCACCTCTTCTAAGCCGGCACAAAATGGAGCGTCTAAACTTCGCTAAACAAACTATGGTCTGGACCTTCAAATGGTACTCTGTGTTATTTTCTGATGAAAAAAAGTTTAACCTGGATAGTCCTGATGGGTTTCAATATTATTGGCATGATTTACGGAAGTCTCCTCATGTACTAATGAGCCGCCAAATGGGTGGAGGCTCAGTAATGGTTTGGGCTGGTTTTTCGGCTCAAGGGAAAACGGATATTGTTTTTGTGCATTTAAGAATGAATTCCGAAAAGTATAAGAATCTTCTTAAAGATCAACTAGCCGGTGAACTTCTTTGTGGCGAAAACTACACTTTCCAGCACGATAACGCGCCGATTCATGCATCACACGAAACAAAAAAGTGACTTTCAGAGCAAAGTATCAATGTTCTCTCGTGGCCTTCTCGCTCCCCAGACTTAAATTCAATCGAAAACTTGTGGGGGATCTTAGCTCGTGTGGTTTACCGAAATGGGAGGCAGTTTATATGTGTCGAAGACCGAAAGAATGCTATAAAATATGCTTGGGAAGAACTGTCTTGCGATATTTTGTTAGAATTAATAGATTCGATGCCGAATCGCATCTTTCATGCTATAAAAAACAATGGTGGCTCCACCAAATTTTGAATAACCATGTTAGAGGATTTCTTTTAGACCATTAGTGTCTGCTAATTATGTTGACCACTGTATTTGGAAAAAACGGTTGGTGTCTTATAATTTTGTCCATTATGTTTTTAAGTTTTTTCATTAAATTGTATGAAAATATCATTATTATAAAATAATTATATATGATAACAGAATAAATTTATGTTTTTGACGCATTTGATAAAACATTTTTAAGCTCTGTATCTTTTCTTTAACTATTTGTCAAATTAGATAGGTGTCTTATAATTATGTCCAACACTGTATATATATATATATATATATAATAAAGTCTGGTAGATTTTCCATAATTTATATACATATATCATCATAAGTAAGGATAATTCGTATGAGTCCAGTACATCTAAACCTTACAGTGGCCGAGGGGTTTTGCTGTCGAAGCTGAAAGACGTGAGGTGCCGGGTTCGAGTACAGGTCACATTCGTCAGCTAGCAGTTCGGAGTTTTCTGTGTTTTTCTCAGAAACTTGAGTAAATATCGGCTAAGTTTCACTGTATTGAGATCATTCAATTTTATTCCACTAACGTACACCCTTTTGATTTAAAAGCATCAGAGTTTTTTGGTCAGATCTTCATATTAAAAATTTACACCCCAGAGAGGGACCTATTTTCCTGCATGTACAAATATTTACACCTGGATTGCCTATTACTGTATCAAACAAAATTTTCATTTTCACATTGATTTGGTGAAAATAAGCCTTAGTGTACATTTATACGAAATTTTATCCTTTACTGTCATCGTAAAGTCTATGATAAAACGGGACAACAGCGTCACCTATTGAGCGAAACACACAAGAAGTTTATAGGCAGCAATTTATGTCAAACAAAGTGTCAATATCTATTATCTTTTCTATGACTGTTTAAAGAAAAAAAAGGGGCAAGAGAAATATTTATTTATTTATTTATTTAATTTTATTTTCTAATGAAAAAAGAAAGAAATAACTTTGTTTTAAAACATTGCAGATGCAAGATTCAAACATTCCTTTTAAAGATTATTTTAAAAAGAGTTATTTTAAAAAGTTACGAGTTATTTTAAAAGGTGTTCATGTTAAAAAGTTACAACTCCGAAGAAGTGGGGAAGCAAATGCTGATGTAAGGGTGAACACCAAATGACTGCACAAGAGTTCTAGGCATAGGTGGTATGTCATATATGGGGGCCTTTTAAGTGTTCCTATCCCATATTTACGCGAATTTTCGAGAAAACCACAAAAAACTCCAAACATCGAAACTGACGAACGCAACCCTAAAACACTTCCCTAAAAAACCATCTTTTTTTTTTTTTTTTTTTTTTTTTTTAAATAGAGGGTAACTTAGTTTTAAATCTACACTGATGCATGGTTCAACCAGTCTTTTTAAAAATATACACGAGTTTTTTTTTTTTTTAATATTCACTGTAAAAGTTTACTCCTTCAAGAAAAGGGAGTGGTTGGTATTGGTGTCAATTAAGGCTGTTTGTCTACACAAGTGTCCTAGACCTATGTGATATGCCCGTCGTAGTGGTCTTTCTAAGGGATCAGTGCCCATATGTACGCGAGTTTCGGAGAAAACCACGAAAACTCCGAAAACCTATATAGACCAGTGAGACATAGGATCGAAACTGTCACTTTTTGTCTACCAGCTTAGACCACAGAACCGCTCAGCCACTGGTGATGCGGTGTGTGTGTATGAGGGGGGGGGGAGTCAAGCGATGGTATTACATATACAAAAAAGTTATCCTGATTAATTATTTCTACTCTAAATAAAATTTTAATTTTTCAATTTTATAATGTTTGTTTAAAATATTTCTCATTGTAAACAGCCCACCAGCGGCCGAGCGGTTCTGTGCATAAAACTAATAGACGTGAGGTGCCGGGTTTGATTGATCCCAGATCACACTCCTCTGCCTAGCCGTTCGGAGTTTTCCGTGGTTTTCTTCGAAACTTGGGTAAATACGGGCTAGGGCCCCTTAGAAAGACCCTCCACGGAGGGCACTCCCCCTCAGGCCTAGGACCTACAGCAGTCAATCGACCTTATTCCCAAACCCAATCCAATCCTCATTGTATACATTAAAATTTACTCTTTCCAGGTAGGGGAAAGGCGTTGGTGTAAGGGTAAACGCTGATTTCCCACACGAGATTGTGGGCATAGGTAGTGTGCCTTTCTTGGAGTCTTTCTAAGCGTTCTATTTACGATAATTTCTGAAAAAAAAACTAAAGAAATTTCAGAAAGACTAGGTTAACGAGAGCCGAGCCCGACATTTTCGTTCTACCAGCTTTGATCACAAAAACCTATAAATCATCAAATAAATAAATAAAAAAGCTATAAAAGCATATTTTAGTTTTTATTAAAAATTTAAAGAAAGAAGGATAACTTTGATTCAAATAATTTCAGATGTATAGTTCAACCATTCGTTTTAAGGTATCGACGAGTTATTTTTAATAATATAAAAAATTTACTCCTTCGAGAAAGGGGGACAGGAGTTGGTGTTAATGTAAGGGTTCAGGCAGTTTCATTACACAAGTGTTCTATGCCTAGGTATGTGCCGTCCGTCAGGGTTCTTTATAAGGGTGCCTATCTCGTATTCACGCGATTTTCAGAGAAATCCACGGAAAACGTCTAACAGTTACGTCTAGAACGTGACCTAGGTTCGACCCGGCACTTCCCGTCTACCAGCTTTGAGAGTAAAACTGCTCGGCCATTGGTAAAGCGCGGTGAAGGAGGGGATGCAGGAGCAAGGCTATTACTATTCTAAACACTTTTTTTCTTATTTCTCTAACTTTTTTATATTTTTCTCATTTTGTGCATTCATACTAAACTTTGTTTCAAACTATCATAAAGACAGCGATGAAAACGGGAAGACAGCGGCATTATCTGTTGAGCAATATGCACAAAACGCTGACAGATATAAATTTAATTCAAGTTGCATTTAAATAAAACTTTTAATGAAATTTTGTTGGTTGATGATCGAGAGATGCAACAAAATTTTTGTGACACACATCCAGACATTTTCTAAAAATGATTAATCTGTTAACCCATTAGGCGCCAAAACTCGTGCTGATTGTGAACATTTGATTATTTTTTTTTTCTTTACACGTAATTAAGATAAATATATATACTTTTTTTACTTTCTTCTATATGTAATATAGAGAAAGTATTGGATTCGCGAAAATTTTCGACCTCCGTTTTTTGACGGATCTACACGTTTTGGGATGTCCTGAACACGAATTGATAGTTTTTAAAAAATGTCTGTCTGTCTGTCTGTGTGTCTGTATCATTTTTTTGTGGACGCTGTATCTCACGAACATATGAATGAAATTTAACCAAACTTGGTATTTAGTTGCACCCTGACATGAACTGGTGCCCATTAGATTTGGGGATCAATCGCTCAACAGGTGGCGCTGTAATCGCATTTTATGCAAATTTTTAACATGGCAGCATAGGACAAAATTCCGTATAAATGGGCATAATGAGAGTTATTTTAAACTTGTGATTGTAAAATTAATTTGAATTATTGATGATAGTAGTAGTTAACTAGGAAAAAAAAATTGTGCATGGGGGGGCATCGGTTCCCCCCCTGGGGGGGAAGTACCCCCCGGGGGGGTTAAATTTTGAAGATGGGTATCATTCGAAAGATCTCGTCAATACCTTTAAAACGAATGGTTGAACCATAAATCTGTGATAATTTAAAACAAAGTTATCGATTTTTTTTACTTTTACCAAAAAAAAAAAAACTTAGAAAAAAAATTCGATTTTTTTTTTTTTTTTTTTTTTTTTTATTGTTAGTGATTGAATATGTATTAATTTTCACAAAAAAGAAAAAAAAAAGAAAAAAAAAAGAAAAAGAAAAAAAAAAATCTTTTTTTTTTTTTTTTTTTTTTTTTAAATATTGTTACTGATTGAATATGTATAGGAAAATATAGAAGAAAGTCTTGTGGTGGCCACAACATACTAGTTTCACATTGAATACTGAAGTGCCTGGCTTTATTGGTATTTTTCTTTTTTTAAGTTTGTAATGTAAATTCTGTTTATTTATTTATTTTATTTATTCTAACGGAAATGTCTTTTAATTGAAGAAGAAAAAAAAATTGCTGAAAATAAGTCATTCGAGTGCAGGGGTTTAAAACAATGGATATAAAATAAAACAGTTCTTTTCTTAAATTGTAACAAACTGGGATCGAAATAACTAATTTAAAAGGGTTTTTCAGTTTATCAACATCTATTTTACGCTCATTAGGTGCCAAGTCTCCTATTTTGGAACCATATTATATCTTCTAACAAAATAAACATTTTTTTTTATTAGTTAAACTCATAGAATAATAATATTTATTATTATTCTGTGGTTAAACTACATAAAATTAGAAATGCACATTAAAACACAACACATGGAGGAAGTTAATAAACTGCTAATTCTATCAATTTACCACAGAAATTTTGGCATATTTAATTAATTAGCGGTGGAAATTATTATAATTAGGCACTAATTGCGAACTGTTAAACAGTTTCATGAAACCTCTTTGTCGTAAAAATAGGTACCGTTGAATATATATATATATATATATATATATATATATAACGATAGAGAGGATAAAAAAAGAACAGAAATATGGAATTCTGATTGCTTACTACTCAAAAGATGATATAGTTTTTCTTAATAAAATTCATAAAATATATAAAACACAGTTCTTCACACGTTAAAATCTAAGTCAAAAGACTTAGTTTAAAAGTTTACAATATAAAAGATAAAAAGAACATCACGACGTTTCGTCCAAGTATTGTTGCTTGTGGACATCTTCAGGTTTAGTTCTCTTACTGTTAGCGTCTTGATCCTGTGTAGAATATGTGTATGTAAGAGTATGTGTAGAATAGGTTGCCATACTTTCGCCAATTCTCTAGAATGTGTATGGCGCGTTTATCGTATTTTATTATCTGTATTTTTTCTTGTATTTCAAGTTTAATGAGACTGGAGGGGGTTGCTCTTATTTCAGCTTGATTCCATAAAGGTTTAGCATTTTTATTTTCTAATATGTAATCTTTAAGGGCTGTGTTACCGTACAGGGATCGTAAAGAATACTGGTGTTCGGAAATGCGTTTTGTAAAACTTCTTTTTGTTTTTCCTATGTAATAGACGGTGTTATTCTCAATTTCAATAAGTATTTTATAGACGCCTTTTTGGGGAGGTTTAATTTTTAACAAACTTTGTAATTTTTGTGTTTTAAATGCTAAATTATAATTCTAGTTCTTTAATATATTTCTGACTAGCAGGCTTTGCCCGCTTCGCTGGTCACTATATTAAAATGATTTATTTTTAATTGAATAATTGAAACGTTTAAGTAAATATATTTCGATTGGCGACAATTTTCGCCACAGCTTTAGTATGGGATCTCCTCAGTGATATTAAATATTTTTTTTAGCTTCTCGAATCTATACAACAAAACTATTATTAAAACGAATATTCTCGAAAACAGTCCAATAGTAAGGCTTATTCTTCGACTATTCTGGAAACATTTGAAGCTGTTAACAAATAACAACAATAAAAAGAAATTGGAAACACTCGCAAAATTACTTACTCGATGCTAAAAGCCCAAAGAAGCAACAAGTTTAATAAAAAAGCACTACAAAACTGGCGTTGTAAAAAATATTACTTACAAACATTGAATAAACACCATTTTATGATGTTTATTCAAAGTTTGTAAGTAATATTTTTTACAACGCCAGTTTTGTGGTGCTTTTTTATTAAATTTGAAGCTGTTACTCATATAGCAAAATTCACTATTCGATGAATGTTCTGGTATACTCTGAAAAACAGTCACTTGTTCCACAAGAGTAAAGCAAATAACATCAAATACTCCGGAACATAAATCTTCGCAATTTCAAAAAAAAAAAAAAAAAAAAAAAAAAAAATGTTCATTCGCTTAGAGCTCAATCCTTAAAGTGCAATCAATCAGAATAGGTCCCTGAATAACTCTGATTCGCAGTGAGTACATACTCTCTCGCATAAATCAACTCACTCCTATTTATAACTTTTTGCGATGATTCCATCGAGAATCCCATCCCGATGATTCCATCGAGTCGGAAAGCTCGAGATCTGCGCTCCCGTGTGTCGGAGATCTTCGAAACTTGAGGAATTCTTAAGTACCATTTTTCATCAAACTTGGTTGCCTTCTCACCAAATTTTGTCACCCACTCACCAAGTTTATCGCCAAGGCTGACACAACTGAAATTGAATGAATGAACTGCAGTGCTAATGATGCGGGGCAAATAACTAATCCCTAATAACAATATGCTATGAGCACTATTTTTGCCGCATTTTAGACAACTAATATTTTTATAGTTATATATATTTCCCATTAAACGTATTCTTATTTTTATTTATTTAAGTATTAATTTAAATTAAACAAATATTTCTGCCGGACAGCGTGCAGGTGCAGTCACACACAGTAGCTCGTATATTTGTATTATAAATTAGCGTAGTGATTGGTATATAAAAAAATAAATAAATACTATGTAAACATTACCGTGCTACGCAACTTTATTGAATCTCTCCCTTGGCGGCTTTTGAATTTTTGTCACCATATTAGTGATGATTTTTTTCTTTAATATAATTTCTTGTATAAAAGGGGGAATCGTATTTTGGTGATACTTTTATCGGATATCTTTTCGCTAATTTGTATGAATTCTTCATATTCTGTTTATATTTTTAACGGTTTATAGGCTGAAAATAGTGCTTGAAATAAATTTTCTATTTTTTAAACTACATCCCCCAGCCTATAAAATTATCTATTCAGAGAAAAATAGATCATTTATGTGACTACTATTTCGGTTTAATTTCTTTAAATGGCTATTTCTAAATTAAACGTCTTGGCGAAAAATATTCGGTTTATTTCAACGCCAAAATTTAAAAATCGCCCAGTATGATCTATAAATAAAACTGATTAAATAAATTTATAGTTCATAGAGTTTATTGTAGTAAAGAAACGCTACGCAGTCAAATGTGACGTCATGGGCAGTTTTTTCTTTTCTTTTTAATAACAACTTGACAGTAAAAATCTACAATAGTTAAAGAAAAAAAAATAGAACAACATATAATAGTACCATAAACTATATTAACACTTTATCAATGTGTATAAAATTTTCAAAGCGATACTGAATGTAAACGTAAAATAATGAAACTGATAAAAAAAAAAAAAAAAAAAATTATACAGACACGACATTATTTCATTATTTAAAACATGAAAATCTGACATTGACAGATTTTAATTTAGTGCCAGAGGCCTACTGCTAAACTTGTTAATATCGACAAATTCTTCTTTAGTTAATTCGTGACGATCTAAATTCCATGATAAAGTTTTCATTAAATCAAACCAATGTGTTTCAGCTGCAGATATTGTAACAAATAACGTTGGAAGTCCAAACTGTCTTATAGCCGCAAAACAACGTTTTTTCTCTTTTTCCCAATGAGGGGAGGTGTGCCTTGGGGGGGACTCATGTCAAAGGTGTGCCTTGGGGGGGGACTCATGTCAAAGTTGTACCTTGGGGGACTCATGTCAAAGTTGGGCCTTGGGGGGATTCATGTCAAAGTTGGGCCTGGGGGGACTCATGTCAAAGTTGGGCCTTGGGGGGACTCATGTCAAAGTTGTACCTTGGGGGGGACTCATGTCAAAGTTGGGTCTTGGGGGGACTCATGTCAAAGTTGTACCTTGGGGGGGACTCATGTCAAAGTTGGGCCTGGGTGGGGACTCATGTCAAAGTTGGGCCTTGGGGGGACTTCATTCAATAAATCCCCATTCAATAAACCGACTGAAATAGGTCCTTAGCACTATTAAGAGTGTATTATAAAAATTCGACAACGCTGTACCGACTGAAATAGGGTTACCTTGGGGGGGGACTCATGTCAAAGTTGGGCCTTGGGGGGATTCATTCAATAAATCCCCATTCAATAAACCGACTGAAATAGGCCCTTAGCACTATTAAGAGTGACGTATAAAAATTCGACAACGCTGTACCGACTGAAATAGGGGTACCTTGGGGGGGACTCATGTCAAAGTTGGGCCTTGGGGGGACTTCATTCAATAAATCCCCATTCAATAAACCGACTGAAATAGGTCCTTAGCACTATTAAGAGTGACGTATAAAAATTCGACAACGCTGTACCGACTGAAATAGGGGTACCTTGGGGGGGACTCATGTCAAAGTTGGGCCTTGGGGTGACTTCATTCAATAAATCCCCATTCAATAAACCGACTGAAATAGGCCCTTAGTACTATTAAGAGTGACGTATAAAAATTCGACAACGCTGTACCGACTGAAATAGGGGTACCTTCGGGGGGGACTGATGTCAAAGTTGGGCCTTGGGGGGACTTCATTCAATAAATCCCCATTCAATAAACCGACTGAAATAGGCCCTTAGCACTATTAAGAGTGACGTATAAAAATTCGACAACGCTGTACCGACTGAAATAGGGGTACCTTGGGGGGGACTCATGTCAAAGTTGGGCCTGGGGGGGACTCATGTCAAAGTTGGGCCTTGGGGGGACTTCATTCAATAAATCCCCATTCAATAAATCGACTGAAATAGGCCCTTAGCACTAATTAATAGTGTATTATAAAAATTCGACAACTGTACCGACTGAAATAGGCCTCTAGCACAAAAAAAAAAAAAAAAAAAAAAAAACGAACTCGTAAATATTTTTTGGCAACAATTAAATTAAGGATAAATTTTTAATGACTGTTTTTGCAGCTATCCGCGTTTGTAATGATCGATAGACGGCGCTTTGTGAACACTGCAGTTGTTAGTAAACATAGCCACGTGTGTTCCATTAGTGTTCCTTTGTTATTCTACTTAATATTCGTACTATAATTTCTCCGCCATTACATTGTGGAAAATTGATTGCTTTTGGAAAAAATACTTCAGTTTATTCAAAGTTCGATCGGAAGTAGATTTTTAACTGAAGTTGAACAAATATTAGTTTCAAATCATCTGATTAATTCTTTACTTCCATTAGCCGAAGCAACTGAAATTTTAAATTTGTCGTTTGGAAATAAATGGAAGCTCAATTCTGGATTTCTTGATCTTTTGGAGTTACACTGTGGCACACAAAAGTATGTATTATCTTTTTTACCGTATTTATTCATTTTTATTCAATAAATATATGTGAAACTAAATATCGGCAAGCAATGGCGGCTATATGGAATTCGAATTAAACCATGTTTATTGTAATTTCACCTTAGCCCACCAGAGGGCGAGCATTTCATTACAATCGCGGATTATGAAGTTAATATTTTCATATTTTAATTAATTAAAAGAAAACAAATAAAAAATCGGGCTTTGAGGTGCAAATGGACCCTTCGGAGGGCACTTTCATGTCGAAACACGTGACTGTCAGAGCTACCGTCTTTGCGCTACGCTGTCCTTATATATTCCTACGCTGTCCTACTGTGCTTTATATATTTTATCAATTTAATCTATACACGTGTAAAAACTATTACTCATTTAATAAAAATCATTTTTAAAAGTAATGTAGCTTTAGAAATCAATTAATTATTTCTTTTTCTTTCATGTTCCACCTAAAAATTCATAAATATATTTCATATAAAGCCGATAAGAATGCATTCCTTTAAGCAATTTTACATTGAAATATAAAGGTATCAAAAGCTTTCTGCCATACACCGCTCAGAAAACCAAACTATCCGCGTTTGTAATGATCGATAGACGGCGCTTTGTGAACACTGCAGTTGTTAGTAAACATTAGCCACGTGTGTTCCATTAGTTATTCTACTTAATATTCGTACTATAATTTCTCTGCCATTACATTATGGAAAATTGATTGCTTTTGGAAAAAATACTTCAGTTTATTCAAAGTTCGATCGGAAGTAGATTTTTAACTGAAGATGAACAAATATTAATTTCAAATCATCTGATTAATTCTTTACTTCCATTAGCCGAAGCAACTGAAATTTTAAATTTGTCATTTGGAAATAAATGGAAGCTCAATTCTGGATTTCTTGATCCTTTGGAGTTACACTGTGGCACACAAAAGTATGTGTTATCTTTTTTACCGTATTTATTCATTTTTATTCAATAAATATATGTGAAACTAAATATCGGCAAGCAATGGCCGCTGTATGGAATTCGAATTAAACCATGTTTATTGTAATTTCACCTTAGCCCACCAGAGGGCGAGCATTTCATTACAATCGCGGATAGGAGGAAGGCGAATCTTCCAAAAAACGGTCTAATTTCGACTTAGTTATATCCTCGAATGGTCCTTCAATTTGAGGACGCTGCGGTGATTTGTCCTCAAATTGGGTTTCAAAAATTTTGTCGCCTTATCTATCATCCCCCTGCATAATTTTCAAAATGTCGAAATATTGCGTCTTTTAATTCTTCTAATAAATTTATGAAAAGAAATGGGATAAGCTATCATAAAAGCAAATTTTATTTGACTAAATTATGAAAAATATAATAAATAATCTCTAAAAAATAAAGAGTTAAATTGAACACGTGTCATTTGTATTAAATATATTTAAAACACTTTAAACACACGTAAATATAAATTTATTTAAAAGATGTTAAATTTTTTTAATCCAAAGCTTTTCGCTTTAATAGAGCATTTCCTCGTGACGTCTGGTGGTTGGCAAAAAAGCGCGCTCGACTTTCCCGCGCCCCGCCCACCATTGATACTATATTGGTGATCCGCCATCGCTATGCTTTTCCCAAGCCTTTTTGCCAACCACTCATAAAAGTTGAGAAGTTTGTTTACAAACAAGGAACTGCCCTATAATAAAGCATCATCAGGGATTTATGACTCGGAGGAAGGATAAGAATGGAGACGGCGAGAGCCGGTTTTCAATGGTGAAAGAGTGAAGTAACTGTATCAGGTCCCTTTAACTCGTGTCCCTTTAACTGTGCACCCAAAACATTCGCTTAAATTCTATTGCCGTTAGTGTTAAACGTACGAAAAAACGGTATAAATCACGGTTTATCCTTCAAAAATACTGAGAGATATTTTTTGTTTAGTATATCAATCTTTTTTTTTTTACTTTCTCTTACCCATAAGTATTGTTTTTGGGTCAAAATTTCGAACGTGAGTTTTTGTTATATTTACATGTTCTGAGGTCCCCTGAATACGAAAATCATGTTTTTAGCAAATGGTCTGTGTGTATGTCTGTGTGTGTGAGCCTCTGTGTGTATCTGTCTGTGTGTCTGTCTGTTATCAGCATATCTCAAAAACAAATATGGCAGAAAGTTCAAACTTGGTATTATAAATTTGTATCATATAAGGATGCTACTCTAAACTTTTCGTTAAGATCAAGCAAATGGTTCGTGTACAGGGACACTCAAAATTATTCAAATACATTACGTCTATGGGGGAAATTGCAGGTAAGTAGAGTTTAACATCTATAGACTGCACTAAACCAAATGAAACAAATATATATTTTTTGTAATAGAGATAGTCAACAGGGGAAAAAATATTGTGTATGCAGGAGCCTCGCCTCCCCCCTGGGGGGGGAAGTCCCCCCTCGAGGGGAGTAAATTTTCATGAGGGGTATCTTTCAAAAGAGCTCGCCAGTACCTTTAAAACGAATGGTTGAACCATTGATCTGCGATAATTTAAAACAAAATTATCGATTTTTTTTTTACTTTTAACAAAAAAAAAAAAAAAAAAAAAAAAAAAAAAAACATTTTTTTTTTTAAATATTGAGAATAAAATGGATTTTTTTTTTTTTTTTTTTTTTTTTTTTTGGATATTTGGTGTTATACTACTTCTCTAATAAGGAAATCGTCTGCATTATCATAAAAGATAATTTTTTTAAATAATAATTTTAATAAATTATTTTTTAAAAATAGAATTATTTTTTAATAACCAAATTATATTCTATATGAATGTAGGTGCATTAATGAAACGGCGGGTTGAGGGGGCGGTAGCTCCCCTCACACAGAACTAATTATCATATAAATCTCTCCCGAAACCTAATTTGAATTGTTTAATATAGATTTACATAACATCGTTATCTTACCTCTTAATCTTCAACCTGTATTTATAGTATTAAATTTCAGGATAAGAGAAAGTCGTGTGAGTGACACACCAGATTATTGTAGTTTTTTTTTTTTTTTTTTTTTTTTTTTTTTTTAATAATGAAATAAAAGCAGGAGCATTTCATCGTTAAATATTCTTTTCCTTTTTCATGCCGTAAAATTACACAACACAGCTGCCTGGAAAAACTTTCTTATTTAAAGTTAAATATCACATTGAAAAAGCTAAAAACTTATAAGAAATATAGTTTTTAAGATTATGTTAAATTGGCGAGAACATAGGTTGCTTTCTATTTGAAACTGTGATAATGATAAAAAAATAATGATTTTTATTATTTTTTTCTATTCAGAAGAAGAAAGTATTGAATTCGTGAAAATTTTTGATGCATTTACACGTTTTGTAAAGCCTTGAAAATGATTTGACCATTTTTAAAAATGCAAGTCTGACTGTGTATCGTGTATGTGTTATTAAAATTTGTGGGTGCTGTATTTCATTAAGTAATGGGCAAAATTCCACAAAACTTTATATTTAGTTAAATCTTCATATGAATTGGTACTGATTATATTTCGGAGTAAATCGCCCATCAGGTGGCGCTACTATGCATATATGTATGCGTCATCAAAATTTGTGATTGCTGTATCTCATTAAGTAATGAGTGGAATTCCACAAAACTTTATATTTAGTTAAATCTTCATATGAATTGATACTGATTATATTTCGGAGTAAATCGCCCATCAGGTGATACTATGCATATTACTCCCATTTAAGATAAAGCTATATTTCATCTTCTGTTGTGTATAATTTCGTAAAATTTTATATTTAATCGGATCTAATGGGATTTTATCCTGATAACACTTTGTAGTAAATTTCCCAACAGGTGGCGCTGCTATGCTGTGAGGCTTATTAAATGTAAGTGTAAAATTTGCAATATTGATTTTAATTATCTCAAAATAATTTTAAATGTTTGGGTTTTTTAAATAATGCTTTTGTAATTAAATATATTTACATAGTCATTATGAGTATATTTTCAGCAAGATAACAAAATTAAAAACTAAATTCTGATCCTCATTATCTGAAATTATTTGAAAATTTACTATAAAATTGTTATGAACAATTTAATTGTTCTTTCTTTAATAAAGCAAAATCTGCTACAAATGTAAGGCGATATTTTCTTTGTCCTATTTTTGGGATTTGAAATTAATTCTTTAATATACATAATCTCAATTTTTTATTTGAAAGATGGGCTATTTATTTAAAGAATATTACTATTTTTAGAAAATCTTATGTAAATGTTCATATATTTTCCTTTTTATCAATTATATATTTATATAAATTCAGTCTATATTGTTTAAAATGTCAGTTTTTAAAATATACTTTTTTTTTTTTTAATTAAAAGGTTGGCAAGTATGTAGAGGTTGATAAAACCCTTCTAAAATAGTTTTCTTGATCCCTGTTAGTTATAATGATATGAAAAAATTGTTTTATTCCATATCAATTGTTTTAAACCCTTGCACTTGAATGCGTTACTTGTGGCAATTTGTTTTCTTATGCAATAAAAACAAGCAATTTTGTTTGAATAATAATAATAATAATAATAATAAAGAACTTACATTGCAAATTTTTGTAAAAAATTAGAAATGAAACTAGGCGCTTTAATATTCAATGCAAAAAATTACAACCCCCCCCCCCCCTCCCTGATGTAGATAATTGGGCCAATAATTTACCCAAGCACCAACACCATTTTTTTAAATTAGTTAATTTTCTATCTATCTATCAATCTACACATATCTATATAAATTAAATCAATTTAGATCAATAAATCAATCAAGATAACTAGTTACTTAGTTTGGCCTGTGTATGTTTCTGTGGTGATTTAATTGACTAACTATTCTTCGTTCTCATTCTTTTCTATTATTATCAAACGCATTATATAATATATATATATATATATATTTACTGAAAATTAACTAATTTCAAAAATGGTATTGGTGCTTGTGTTAAGTCCAATTATCTACGACCTCGGTCTCAAAGGAGATACCCTCCTCTGTAGGGGATGTCTTTCTGAAGAGTCCTATCATGTATGTACTGAATTGCAGAGAAAACAATAGGAAAAGCTGTGTAGATGAATACGACATGGGTTCAAAACCAGCATTTCTCATCTTTCAAAGTTATTGAAAAGTTATCCCCGGAATTTTCTTTGATGGTCTATTAGTACAGCTAAATGCCGAACAAGACGGCATTATTAATTATACATATAATTATAAATACGCTAAAATTTTAAAATGAAACTTTGATTCGTAAGAAAAACACTAATAAAATAGATCATAATTTGCACTACTCAACACGTTTTTCGTAAATGTTTTGAGTGCACCAATATGGCTGAACCGGTTACAGTTGGAGCTTCACTTAAACGAGCTCTCGCCCTCTCCATATCAAAGACTACTGTATAACAGGCTGAATCATTCGCCGCCATTTGTACGTCAAGTCCTTCATTGCTAAAACTAAGACTATTGTATATGACTATTATATGAGATTATATAAGATTATTATATAATAGTTTTAGGTTTGGCAGTGACGAATTACCATATAAGATTATTATATGAGACTATATAATACTATTATATAGTCATCTTAAGTTAAGCAATGACGGACTTGACATACAAATGGCGGCGAATGATTCAGCCTGTTATAATAGTAGTCTTATCCATATCTATCATTCCTCCGAGATTTATGATTCGTTTCCATTGCGCAGTTTTAAATATGTTTTCTTTTTACAGTCAACAGTTAAGTCTTTTATATTTAACGTGATATATTTTAAATATCAGCAAAAAACAATATGAATTCCGGTAGAGGTTGGACCAAGGAGTTAAAAAAAGTGAGAGAAGCTGGAACTATTGCATATCATACGAGGTTATTGTAGGAGAAAAAACATCATGAATAAGCAGAAATAAACTATTAACTATTTTATAATATTGTGCCAAATTATTGGTAAAATTGCAGCATCTTTGGAATTTATTGCATTTTTGCATTTAATTATATGAATACCTTCGGAAATGTAAAGTTCTTGGATATTAGATGGTGCTGTAATAATTTTGGCTTTATCCCAAACGCCAACCCTATATGGGATAAAGCCAAAATTATTACAGCACCATCTAATATCCAAGAACTTTACATTTCCGACCGAAGCTATTCATATAATTAAATGCAAAAATGCAATAAATTCCAAAGATGCTGCAATTTTACCAATAATTTGGCACAATATTATAAAATAGTTAATAGTTTATTTCTGCTTATTCATGATGTTTTTTCTCCTACAATAACCTCGTATGATATGCAATAGTTCCAGCCACTCAGCTGAAGAACAACTGGAGGAAATGCTAGACCGGTTTTTGCGTGCCGTTTTTTGAAGGTTTGTCTTCCGAGCGTTGCATGGCAAAAAGCATTTGATATCTTTATATTTCAAAGCAAAATTGTGTAAAGGTTGTCTGTTCGAACAACCATATCCTAAACACGACATTACAATTTTAAATTTTAATTCTTTAAAGATTATAATAGTAATAGACGACCCGACAAATGGTGCTTGCCATGCAAGGCAGGCGAACGATTGCAGAAAAACTGGCACGCACGAACACTGTGTAAAGCGGGCTTCACACTGGCCGTTCCGCACCGCTCCGCGAAACTAGCGCATGCGCAATGAGGAATTTTGTCAACGCAACGGATGAACGCAAAGCTCTCTTGCGGAAAATGTTGACTTCTGTCTGTGCTAGAAATGAACGTGCTCGCCGCCGTCGACCGCAAGCAGTGAACCAATCAGATTGTTGAATGAGAAACTCACTTCCTTCATGCTTGCCTCGCGTGTAACTTTGGATTGTTTATATTTGCTTCAGCATTTGATGTGATGTTTTGAATTTTGAATAAGAAAATACGTGATTTCTGTCACTGAAATATCTCAAGATACAAACATTTGTTTGATTTGAGTCAGCTAAAAGATTACATAGAGAGGAAAAATAGTACACGAAAGGTAAATATAAATTCGGACCTTAATAACGTGTTATTACTACGTTACTTGTTCATTTCGGTTGCGTGTGTTCTTTCCGGCAATGATATTAAAACAATACTTATTGACACATTTCTTTATTATTTTGTCATCGTTTCTGAGAGTAGCAAAAATTCTACGTGCTAACAAAAAAAACGCGGCAAAGTTTAACTACCAGGTTACAGTTACAGGTAACTTTGCTTACATCGTATTATAGTTAATTTTTTATATAAAAAAATATCTACAAAAATTATTAAATAACTTGAAGAAAGAAATATAAATAATATAATTACAATTCACATAAAATTATTTTAAGTACTTTAAATTATTCACTTGCAAGTGAGAATTTATTTTGTAATTATAAAATATCATGCAATTATTTAAACTACTCTTGCTCCATGAGCGATCTACATTAGCTCCATGGTCTCGCCACCTAGTGGCTTTCTGATAAAGCTTACTAGTAAATATTTACTTAATATTTATGTTCCTACATCACTCCCCTACCAGTAACTAAGTTACGATACCTAGAAAAATTGGTAGTAGAGAACAGTACAATTTAAAATTGGTTAATTAATAATCAATTTATGTATGCAAATTATATTACCTTCAATTACTACACGTAAATAACAATACTATTACCTTATATACTTTTAAGAATATATACTAGATGAATCAAACACATCCGAGTTTTGAAAAGTACTAATACAGAGAATTAATAACAATAATAATGCACTCGACATTACAAAACGAATAATTAGAAAATGTTACTATATACAGCAATAAAGGATAAATAATAATAAAAGAAAAATCATCATTATTATTATATCAGAAATTTGAATGTGATATAGCATTTAAATACATTAGTGTGTTAGGTTCGAAATCTTACAGGCAGTTTTACTGGTCTACCACAACGAGTGTTTGTTGGGAGTTGAATATTATCTTCATTGATATTTTGTTCATTAACTGAATTAGGCACATTATTAGGTAAATATGGCACATCTGTCAGCAGATAGGCAGGCTTTAACCTATCAATAGAAATATTAACAATTTTACTATTAATATTAACTGAGAAATATTTATCACTTCTTTCAAGGACAGAAAATGGGCCATCATATGCTGGTTCGAGAGGTTTTTTTACTCTGTCTATTCTTACAAACACATGTGAGCCGGATGCGAGATCCTTGTGCACAAATATTTTTTGTTGTTGTGATGTGTGAGAAGATTTCATTGGTTTTAATTGAGCCATATATTGTTGCAGCTTATGAACAAAAGTATCAGGCTCTATATTAACAGAAGGGCTTTCGAAAAACTCCCCTGGAAGCCTGATGTTAGTGCCATATACCATTTGAGCAATGGAAGCTTTAGCATCGTCCCGAATTGCTGCTCTGCAGCCTAACAGAACTGTAGGTAGAACATCAGTCCATTTATTATTATTATGTGCTTTTATGGCAGCTTTTAAGGTTCGATGGAATCTCTCGATTTTCCCATTGCTTTGGGGATGATAAGGAGTTGTATGAGACACTTTTGCACCACAGAGAATGGCTAAATTTCTTAACAGTTGAGATGTAAACTGTCGACCCTGGTCAGAAATGATTTTGTGAGGTGTTCCAAATCTACACACCCAATTTTCATAGAATGCTTTGCTCACCAATTCCGCTGTTATATCTTCTAGTGGAATAACTTCCACCTAACATGAAAATCTATCAATACATGTAAGGCAGTAAGTTTTTCCATTGGACGGTGGCAAAGGGCCAATTAAATCCACATGTACAACACTAAATCGAGCATCTGGTTCAGAGAATTCACTGAATTTTGATTTAGTATGTCTAGTTACCTTTACTTTTTGACAATTAACACAAGCTCGTGCCCATTGACTAATTTGTGCTTTCATTTCTGGCCATATAAACCTGGCAGTCACCTGCTTGACAGTAGATCGAATGCCTGGGTGGGAGAAACCATGTATTTGATCATAAATTTTCTTTCGATAAACTTGTGGTACATAAGGTCGAATATTTTTCTGCGATGTATCACACCATAGTATATTGCCGGAAGGTAGGACATATTGCTTAAAACTTAATGAGCTTGTACCATGTAATAATTCTTGCAATTCTTGGTCGTTAAGTTGCTCTTTTGCTAGATGTTCATAATCAATAATGGAGACTTCTGTAATTCTAGAAAGTGTGTCTGCTACGATATTGTCTTTCCCATCCACATGGTGTATATTTGTAGTAAACTGTGATATATACTGGAGTTGACGCTGTTGTCGTGGCGAAGCCTTCTCGTTTTTCTGTTTGAATGCGTAAGTCAACGGTTTGTGATCTGTGAATATCTGAAAATCTCTTCCTTCTAGCATGTACTTAAATTGTTTTACAGATAGGTATATTCCTAATAACTCACGGTCATAAGTACTATACCCTCTCTGTGTTTCATTCAATTTTTTGAGTAAAAAGCAATAGGCTTCCAACTTCCATCTTCGCACTGCTGCAATACTGATCCTATTGCCCAATCTGAGGCATCTGTGTACAAAGATAATGGGCAGTCAGGTTTAGGAAAGCTGAGAAGAGCAGCATTTGCCAAATCCTTTTGCCAAAATTACACTTCTCAAACTGTTTTCGTGCTTCATCAGTCCAGGGCACTTTTCTACGATCTTTTTTCTTGGCACCCTTTAGCATTTGATGCAAAATGGCCTGAGTTTGAGCAGCAGCTTTTAAGTATCTGCGAAAGAAATTTATCATACCTAAAAATGTTCTTGGGTCATGAAGGGTGGTTGGCAACTTATAATTCAAAATCGCTTCAACTTTTGCAGGTAATGGGCGTGAACCAGAAGGGGTTATCAAATGCCCTAAAAATTCAATTTCTTGAACTCCAAAAACTGATTTGGAAACATTAATGGAAAGACCATATTTCTCAAGCCTGTCAAATACTTCTTTAAGATGGGCTTTATGTTCAGCTTCAGAAACAGAAGCAATCAGAACATCATCCAAGTAAGGAAATACAAATGTTAAACCTTGAAACACTTCATTTACAAATCTTTGAAATGTAGAAGGGGCATTACGAAGCCCAAAACTCATAACATTAAATTCGTAAAGCCCAAATGGGGTAATTATAGCAGTCTTGGGTTTGTCTTCCTCTGCAATTGGGATTTGGTAATAGGCTTTTAAAAGGTCAAGTTTTGAAAAAATTGTCTTACCGCTTAAAATTAAATGGAAATCTTCTATTCTGGGAATTGGATAACGATCTGGGATAGTCTGTTCATTGAGACGCCTGTAATCCCCACAAGGTCTTAGGGTTCCATCTTTTTTTGTCACCAAATGCAACGGGCTAGCCCACTGTGACTTAGAAGGTCTAATGATGCCATTATCAAGCATGAATTGGAATTCCTGTTTGGCCAAATGAAGTTTCTTTGCATCAAGTTGTCGTGCACGAGAATACACAGGTTGGCCTTTTGTTGCAATATAGTGTAGAACATTATGTTTAATAACTTGTTTGTTTGATTTATTTAAAATAATAGGTTTTGTGATCTCGGGATACAGATTTAATAAATCACTAAATTGGGATGACTGATCAAATGTACTAATACGACACTCATCAGAAATGGTCAAGATTTCACTTTTTACTGATAATTGAGTAATGCCATCAATCAATTTTTGTTTATGGATATCAATTAATAAATTAAATTTATGCAAGAAATCAGCACCTATGATACCTCTACTTACCTTGGCCACTATAAAAGGCCATTGAAATGCACGCCTTAATCCTAAATCTAGTGAAAGCATTTTTATTCCATAAGTGGGTATTTGTGTACCATTCGCAGCATATAACACATATGAGCATGGTTGCTCTGCCTTGATGTGTGCTGGGATTAACGATACATCTGCACCACTATCCACTAAGAAACGTACACCAGTTGTTTTATCACGAACGAATAATCGATATTTGCGGCAATCTATTTTTGTTGCAGCAGGGCTTGCCGCTGACTCTACTGCTGTGAAGAGTTTTCCGATTGTTGCCAACTACAAGGTTGTTTACATTTTTCTGGCAAGCAATTTTTACCAAATTTGAAATGAAAATAGCACAGTTGGCCATTAGGGTTGTAGCGTTTCCGGGATCGGCTTCTAGGTCTGCCACCATGACGGATAGGAGTATGGCTACGAGATCGATGTTGGACATGTAGGCTTGCAATCTGCTGTTCCAAATTAGAGATCTTATCCAAGAGAGCTGCATAATTAGAAACATCTTTGTTGACTTTGGCGAGTTCCATGTGGGGGTTCATCTCAACGATCTTGTCAGCCATTGTCGCTAATTTTTCCAGGTCTTCGTCACTTACCACAATAATGTTTTTCACTGAGTCAGGTAACTTTTCCAACCACAGAGTTCTGAGAACTTTATCAGAGATGTCTTTTGCATCACCCAATGATTGCATTTTTCGTAGCAGTTGGCTAGGTTTCATATCACCTAGTTCTAATCCAGTTAAAAGTCTTTTTATGCGCAAATTTTCACTTTCTTTAAACGTGTTTAAGAGTCTTTCTTTGGACGCAGCATACTTGTTCGGAGAGTCATTTTTAATTATATCCCAAATATTTTCCAGGAATTTTGGCTCCAGTTCCGCGATTAAGTAATTGAATTTAGTTTCATCGCTTGAAATTCCGGCTATTTTGAACTGGGCTTCAATAGTCACAAACCACATCTCCGGTTTCTCGGTCCAGAATGGTGGGATTTTCACGCTCACTTTGCTGGCTTCCGCCGAATCAGTGCTCTGGTCCGGCATTATTTATTTGAAAACAACAGTCCAAGAGTCACCAATGTTATTACTACGTTACTTGTTCATTTCGGTTGCGTGTGTTCTTTCCGGCAATGATATTAAAACAATACTTATTGACACATTTCTTTATTATTTTGTCATCGTTTCTGAGAGTAGCAAAAATTCTACGTGCTAACAAAAAAACGCGGCAAAGTTTAACTACCAGGTTACAGTTACAGGTAACTTTGCTTACACCGTATTATAGTTAATTTTTTATATAAAAATATATCTACAAAAATTATTAAATAACTTGAAGAAAGAAATATAAATAATATAATTACAATTCACATAAAATTATTTTAAGTACTTTAAATTATTCACTTGCAAGTGAGAATTTATTTTGTAATTATAAAATATCATGCAATTATTTAAACTACTCTTGCTCCATGAGCGATCTACATTAGCTCCATGGTCTCGCCACCTAGTGGCTTTCTGATAAAGCTTACTAGTAAATATTTACTTAATATTTATGTTCCTACAAACGTATCAGGTTAATTGTATATTTATTTTAGCATTTAAAGTTTGTTTTCGATAAATACTAATAATTCGTTCATATTTAAAGACTTTTTAAACTTATGCGAGTTGCTTATGCTTTATTATTTACTAATTGTTTCACTTTGGAAAGTGCCTACTATCTCTTATATTATTAAATAAGTATTTAATTACTATTATTATATACTCGTTTTACTTTGTTTGAAATAGGAAAAGTATGCTTTTGTGTAAAATTATCAGTTTTCCTTCACAAATTTCTGCTTTTTTTTTTTCCCTTCACTAATAAGTGATCCTAATTTTTCAGATATTATTGATGTATACCGCTATCATGATTCGTATTTCACTTGAAATTTTGAGAATTAACCAGACTTAGTAACAATAAAACTGTAAGTTAATCAACAAAAAACAAACAAAATGTTATTAAAACGACGATTTTTCTTTCTTCATATTTTCGAATGTATTTTGAAACTTTAATGTTATGTTATGAAAAATAACGAAATTTTTTTTTTTTTTTTTTTTTTTTTTTTATTGCTCAGTTTCTCTGAGTATTTCAAAAATTTAATTTTGTAGATTTTATTTATTATTATTGAATTGCAGTTTGAAACATGCTTTTAATATGTATTGTAATTTTAAAAAATAATGTGGATGCTTTTGAATTAATTATTTTTTATGCAAAATTTATGTAATTTTTCTTTTTTATTTTGCTGAAATATAATGAATAGATTGTAGTGAATAATTTTCTCTTTGAATTTTTATATGTATTTTTTTCTAGTTAAACTAATTCCATGCACTTGTTGTAAAGTATAGAAATTTTACTGTGATTGTTGATAACAGTGGATGTTACTTAAGATAAAAGCAAGATTGTAATATATAGCAGAAAATCTGTTTATTTATTTATTTTTCTTTAAAGAGGGTCTAGATATGGGTTAGGACCCCTTATAAAGACCCTTCTGGCTCTAGTGCAGTCAATTAGCCTTAATTCATATTCTATAACCAATCTTAAAAGAGGGGCACCAACCTTGTAGCTTATGATAAGCATTATAAGCACAAGGTTGGTAAAACATTGTTGAATTTTAATTTCCTCTTACACGAATGATTGTCACTTATGAATTTCCTTTAAACAAGTTTTGAAGCACTATCTTGCTACTTTCTTACTTTTTAAGACTGTTAAGTGTAATGTTCAGGATAAAATAAAACTAAATCGTCATGTATTTTTGTCCATGCTCATCATTTTGGTTTTTTATGATAAATTTTACTTCTGATTTCAAATTGTCATAATAAATTTTTTAGTACAATACTTTAATATGCAGTTTTCAGATAACACACAACACTACACAAAGCCAGTTAATTCTAATAAATTAAGAATTTGGTCGTTGTAGAAGTTTTAGAGAATATATGTATATTTTATTATTTCATGTTTAAATTTTCAACAGTATATGTAAGCATGTTTTTTCCAGTTTGATGAAGATGAAGCATATGTATATGGCAGGTTTACTTGAAACAGTCTTCCACTTTTGATTGCCAGCTGGATTACATTTATAGGCACAATTTTTATACTGTGTCTATTTATGTAATCTTGTTAGCGTATGTGCCTAGATGCCAAATGAAGCGGTATGCTAAAATCCAGGTGTAAAGGAAGAAGAAATCTAAGATAACACATACATCTGAAGATGTGCCGAAGCTGACTGCTAAAGGATCCTTATGGTAAAGTTTAGGTAAATTGTAATTCTTCTTAAATTTTAATCCTTCATCAGCTTAAGCATTTTTTTTTTTTTTTTTGAAATTATTTATTTACATAAAGTTCTTAACACTGTGTTAAAATTGTTATAATTTCAAATGCACAGTGTGTAGGATTGGTATCAAATTATATATATGTGTATTTTTTCCCGATGTATACACATACGTACATGTGTATTAGTGATTGCTGCAATACAGAATTTTGTGTACTTTTTATGCACGGTCAAGTTTAGGGAATTAAGCTAGTAAACTATTATTCGACTCTTTTATGGTTTAAATCACTGCTTTTTATTATTTCATTAAATTCATTGAAATTCTTAATTGCATAAATTTTTGAAATATATTTAGGAAGACTGTAAAAATTAATTTTATCATAGAAATAATTCAAATTTCTAAGTTAAAATTTTTCAGGTTATTTTTACTTCACGTTGTCTTGATAATGTTACAAGATTTTTTTTTATCTTTTAACCACTGGCGTCCCATCAGTGTCCGAGAGGTTCTGCTCACTAAGCTGACAATCAGACAGTATCAGGTTCAATCCCAGGTCTCCAGTTATGCTTTTCGTCTTAGCCACTTAGAATTTTCTGTGATTTTTCTCCAAAAACTAGCACAAGAATAGGCTAAGACAATTTAGTAGAGCCCCTCGAAGGGTAATTCACCCAAATCATGTGGTCATTAAACCTTAACATGTACACCACAACACCGAAGCTGATAGACAGGACACACAAGGTTTGAACCCAGGAATACTAATGTATGTTTGGAAGTAAAGCCGACGAACTGCATTAGGGTCTTAGGCTCTGAAGGAGGAGTCCTCTCTGTGGAGGTCTTTCTGAGGTGATCTAGTCCGTATTTATACAAGTTTAGGAGAAAATCATGGAAAACTACTAGCGGCTAGAATGTCAAGTGCAATTTGGGACTAAATCCAACGCCTCATGTCTACTCCCTTTGAGCACAGAACCACTTGGCTACTGGTGGACTGGGCTAGTAATGTAAAATACCTGAGTATTTATTTTTCAAAGAACTCTGTTAGAATAAAACATTTGTATTTATGTATAATATGATATTGCTAAGCACAAAAAGAGATAGAGAGAGGAAATATATGTAAAGTTAAAAGCATTTGAGCCTTTTTAAAAATTTTTTAATTTTATAAAACCAAAAGATTTAATCATAAAAAACCTGTTTGTAAACCTGTTAAAATAATCCTAAAATAAAACAAAAATTGGGTCTAAACTTTCAATGTTTATAGTCATTTCTTTTAATGTAACAAAGTATACTAAAAGTTTTGTAATAACTTCAAAAATAAAATATTACAAGTATATTGTGGACTTTGGTAAAGCAATGTATTGTGTTTTAGAGCTTTTTTTTTTTTTTTTTTTTTTTTTTTAAAGAAAGAAAGAAAATAAACTGTTTAATATTTATGAATTTTCTAAATACAAAAATGGAATTTAAAAATATGTGTTAAGTTCATGAGTTATGATAGGACAAAATTCCACATAGAATAATCCTGGCTTTGGCTTCTGGTGACGATAAGTAGAGAGAGTCCCGTTAACATTTAAAAAAAAATAAAAACAAGTCCTTTTTCATTCCTATCTTTATTTTTCACCTTTTAGCATAAAATTTAAAGTAACATTAACATGTGTACAAAGGGAGTGACTAACTGTTCATGAAATCAAAACTGACTTGTAGCATGGTATCTGTAAGAAAATTAAGAATTCAAGCTTCTCTCGCATCATCTATACTATGGCATAAACATAGTTAAAAATTATTTTATTATTAGTGACATTGCTTTACACTAGAAAAATTACACTGCTATCGCACTTAAGTTTTAGAATATATTTTATCATGAATGCTGATTAAATTTTTTAAAATAAACTTCATCAAAACTTTTAATTAAAAAAATATTGTAAATTATGTCATACATATGAAAACCTGTTCAAATACAGTGGCAGATCCAGAACTTAACTTTTAGGGGGGGGGGGAGGCTAAAATTTTTCAAGATGTAATTCCAGATTAATGAAAAGTTTGCAATTGTACTGTTCAGTTGGGAATGTCAGTACTTTGAGGGGGGGGGGGTTCAGCCCCCTAGCCCCCCCCCCCCACCTTAAATCTGCCACTTTTCAATTATATTGCAGGAATCAAAAATCAATCCAATATTTCTATATTACTGTTTAAAAAAGTCTCTTTGAATTATAAAAAAAAAAAAAAAAAATCATAAAGAAAAAGAGTGCAATACAATAATCAACATCCTTCAGTGTCATTAGTTCAATTATTGTATACAAAAAATTCTGTATATGTGTATTTCGTTTCATTTCGAGATAAGAAAATTATCACCCATTCACAAATACTTGTTTTTTCAAAATACCCAGTTTTTGGGTTCCCAGGCCTCGGCTAGATACCCAAAAATATTTACCTATTCACCCACAGGGTATTTAAACATCCCACAAATCTACCCAGGACAAGACATATCAGTCCGCCTAGCTGTTCAGAGTTTTCCGTAGTTTTCTTCAAAGCTCTAATACATACCAGCTTGGATTGCTTATAAAGATTTCCATTAATGGTACTTTACCTAGGACACGGAACCTCATGTAATCAATCGGCTTTAACACCTACACCATTCCACCAAAGCTGGTAGATAGGACCTGCCGTGTTCAAACCAAAGTTCCATTTGTCAGACTCAGTGGCGGATCCAGAACTTAACTTTTGGGGGGCTAAGAGTTTTCAAGATGTTATTCCAGACCAATGAAAAATTTACAGTTGTAACATCCAATTGGGAATGTTAGTGCTTTTGTTCAGACTAGTTGCTTGGAGTTTTCCATTGTTTTCTTTGGATCGTGCATAAGTGCTAGCTAGGATCATTTAGAAAGATCCGCATGGAATTCACTCTGCATAGAATTTAAATATTGTGTAAGAAATAGCTTCATTTTATCCAAATAATTTTAAAAATTAAAGAAGTCATTCTTATATCAAATACAATAAATACATCCATTTCATCATTTAATTTTTTTCTTCCAAATAAAGCATGTCTCAATAGTGGTCAAGTAGTTCTGCTCTCGAAACTGGTAGATTGGCAGTCCCGGGTTTGATCTTGCGACACGCCTGTCTAGCCATTTGGAGTTTTCCATGGTTTTCTTCACAACTCACGTAAATTTGGGCTAAAATATCTTTAAAAAATCATGATGGAGGCAATTAACTCTACAATTCCACTTAAAAATAAAACATAATTAGCATGGGGGACAAAAATAAATGCTTTTATTATTTGGTAAAGAGAATATTTTCTTTATCTCGATTAGTGTATCGTATTTAATATATTTTACAAATTTCTTCAGCTTTCAGTTCGTGGATTTAAATAACTTACAATCTGAAATTAATAATAATAAAAAGAAGAAGGAACATTTAGAAATATGGAAATGTTGTACAAGAAATAAGTGTAATTAATCCAAATAATCTGAAATTACATATTTTTAAAAGATGAAAATTAGAAAAAAAAAAAAAGAAAGTATAGTTATTTTAGAAAACACAGAGAATTTTTGAACATTTTATTATTTATTTATTTTCCATTCTAAAAACTAATCTAAATCTTTTCAATATACGAATTAAAAGAATATTAGAATGTTATTTAAGTATTGACTTTCTGTCTTTTGATTAAAATTGCCAACATTAAAAAAAATAATAATGATGGAAATTTTTTAATTAAAGTTGGAATGAATGACTGAGAAAAAAAAAAAAAAAATGCATAGAAATACTGCAAGTTTATTTTAAATAAAATTTGAAAATGTTTTTCAATCACATATATAGCACACATTTCAACAATTAATTTTTTTCTTTGAATTAAAACATGTTCCAACAATGGCCAAGAGGTTCTGCTCTCGAAACTAGTTTACAGGGATTGCCTGGTTCAATTCCAGGTTGCACTTGCTACTTAGCTGTTCAGAGTTTTCTGTGGTTTTCTTCAAAATTTGCTTAAAAACAGGCTAGGTTCCTTCAAAAAGATTAATAGGGAAGTAATCTACCTAGGCGTAGGACCCAAGTGCAAATAAAACATTATAAGCATGAAAAGGGGGGAGGAGTGCAAAATAGATGTCTTTGTTACTCTGTAAGGAGAATTTTATCTTCAGCCTATGCACAAAAATTTCTCAGGTTTTCAATTCATACATTTATTTTTTACAAAATTATTTATTTATTATTTTTTTACATTTGAAACGTTATTTTTTTTTTTCTGAATAGTGATTAAAAAAGCCTCATTTTACCTTTTGATAAAAATTGTTGTCATTATTTAAAATTAATAGTAGAAATTTTTTAATTAAAGATGAAATGACCAGGAAAATTAATCCTAACATAGAAATAATGCAAATTCGTTTTACATAAAATATAGATATACATTTCATTAGTTAAATTTCTTTCTTCAAAATGACTAGTAAGTGCCATGTTCGATCCAATATCGCGATCCTCAGCTTAGTTGTTTAAAAATAATTAGCTTGGGGGGAAGGGGGAAGTAAATGAATTTAGAAAGTAATATATTATTATTATAATACTTATTTTGTTAGGAATTTTGTTTCTTCATCCCAGTAAATAAATTGCATTTCATATATTTTACACATTTCTAAAATTTCATTTTATGGATTTAAAGCTCTTACATTCTAAAGAAGTAATTAAAAAACAAAAACAAATATGGAAGCATTTATAAATTGAAAAATGTAAAAAGAAATAGCTGAAATTTACATTAAATAAAATTTGGAAAAGTAAGAAAGAAATTAAAGTATGACTATTTCGAGAAATATTATGTATATATCGATGTCTATTATAATTCAAATTCTTTAATTTTCTATTTCCAAATTCGCTTTGAATGAATGTATGTAATGTTGCTCGCTGAATTCTAAAGAAAATCAAAACTCAAAACTCAAAACAGATGTTTTTTAAAAGGCTGGCTATTGCCTGTTACTGCCCTGCAACGTGATTGGTTCATTTCTTTGTACTCTCCCTGCCCTCGGGATTCTTCTGACGCCAGTAAACTCCTGCGGAATGTAACGGAGTTCACTGACGGAATCTCTGCGGACGACGGACAGCGGAACGGAACGTCCAGTGTGAAGGCACCTTAAAAGTATTGGAAGCATTTGCTCCAGTTGTTCTTCAGCTCAGTGGTTCCAGCTTCTCTCACTTTTTTTAACTCCTTGGTCCAACCTCTACCGGAATTCATATTGTTTTTTGCTGATATTTAAAATATATCACGTTATATATAAAAGACTTAACTGTTGACTGTAAAAAGAAAACATATTTAAAACTGCGCAATGGACTTGTTTGTTTGCTTGTTTGCTTGTGCTTTGAGGTGTAGGCTACAGCTAGTGCCGGCATTACCTCAATTGATCCTCAGCCGACGCAGCATCCTAGCTGGCCAGCAAAACACACCAACAAAAAACGAAAAAAAAAGAACAAGAGTAGGCAAGGGATATGAACTATGAAACCAAACATTAAAAAAAGAAAAAAACTCGTTGTACTGAAACAGGAAAAACCAAAGAAAAAGTATATTACAGGAAGCAGGAAACAAACAATTCAGTTTCTTACTGTTGATAATTTAAAACTTTAAAACCGCCCACTGTGCAAAAACAGTCTGATGAAAAGCCGATAGAACATAGTGTTGGAGCTTAGTAAGTCCCAAAACTCGGACCATTCTGGAGTATTTGCACCGTCAATATTCATTTCTTTAAGCAGGTAAGTTCTTTCGTCGGCCCAGGCGCGGCAATTAAAAATGTAGTGCTTTTCAGTTCCGTAATCCGCCCCACAAAATGAGCACATGGGCGAGTCCCTAAGCTTGCATTTAAAAAGCCTGTATTCCGTAGGTAGGCTTTCGGTACGAAACCGAGCTAACAAAACGGCTTCCTTCCTATTATGAATATTAATATAGTGAAGCTTCCCAAGGTGATTGCAATTCTCTGCATATTTGCTGTTATTCCACCATTGTTCGAATTTGTATTTGAGCGTTCGGTGGAGATGATTCTTAAGGTCTTCTTGAGCAATACCACTATACGTAGAGGTAGCAAACGGTCCGAATTTGGCCAGTTGGTCGGCGCATTCATTGGCATGGATACCAACGTGCCCCGGAACCCACATTAAAATTAGTTTTTTAGCTCTCTGTGTAGCTTGCTGCAAAGTATGATAGAGATAGAGGATACAGGCAGGGGATTTCTGATTGGATGATTTGAGAGCTGCGAGAGCTGACTTGCTGTCGGTGATAATGATGTAGTTTTCATTTTTCACGAAAATTTGAACTGCGAGATTGATTGCTAAAACTTCAGCAGTAAAGACTGAATTTAGGTGCTGGATTATATGAGCTCTTTTTTGTTGGGAAGCAATATTAATGGCAGCAATGGAGGTTTTGACCGTGTCTTTAGAGGCGTCTGTTGCAATAATTTGATAATGCCGGTAATTTTCTGCGAGATATGCGTAAAATAATTGCTGGATAATAGTGGGAGGGAGATCCTTAGTTTGAAAAGGGAGACCGCCATCAACAATCTCCACTAGGGCTGGAGTATTTATCAATATATCCCCAAGTATCAATATTTTTTAAATATCGCAATAACGATATTAAAGATCTAGCTCTGCTGATATATCCCTCTAACGATATTTCTTTAGCGCACACTCAGCGATCGATCGAAGCGCCGATAAATAATGTTCCTCACTAGCACCTATCACCAGTCACCACGCTCGGAATAAAGAGAACGCCGAATAGCTTATTCCCCGTGTTTTCTAAAAAAACAAACAAACCGTTTGGCTAGCGGAAGTGACGCAACCCCTTGTGCGCGCCACAAACCTGCATCATCGCGCGCCAAGCAAAGCCCGAAAAAAAAAGAGACCTGAATAGCTTATACTAATGCAACCCCCTTTTTCCCCTCCACTCACTGACTAAAACTCCCAACCCCAAACAATCCTTCCTCTCCAAACCGCAATGTATCTACTTTCTTGAAAATATCACTGTCCAAAAACAAAAAGTCAATGATATTCATCAGGAAAATTAAACTATCACAGTATACTGACTTCCCATAGTATACTGACTTCTTAGAGTATATTGACTTCTCATTCTACATTCATGCATTTCCCTGGCTCTAAACGATAATATGAAAGAATTTATACTACCGTTAGTATAAGTTCTTTGATAATATTGCACATCATCGCTCGCGGATCGTAGGTGTAATACCACAGACGGCGATATAAAAACAAACGAGTATGACGAATGAAAACAATATCTTTTGTTTTAGCTCATTTCCTGCTATTGGTTCATTGATATTGGTTTATTTCAAAGTATCCATATCTTCTGGCCAATAAGATGCGACATGTGTTTAACTCGCTTTGGGCTCAGTGATGCCAGATTGGGGATTTTGTCCCCATTTTGGGGATTTTTGAGGCTTTTGGACCAAATGTTTGTGGGGACTTTTTGGGGGAATTCTAAAATTTTTGGGGACAAATCTGGGGAGTTCTTCAACTCTCTGTCAATGTTGATAACGTAATGATTTATCCTTACGACTAGAGACTTTCAGTATCTTTATTGGTATTTGGGGATTTTTTTTTTTTAAATGCCTTCTTTTGGGGAAAAATCTGAATTTTTATCACAGAAAAATCTGCTTGATATTTTTTTTGAAAAAATTTTTATTTCCCCTTTTTAGTAGAAATCAAATTGGGGATTTTTTCGAAAAAACCCTCCTGAATTGGGGAAATTTGAAGACCTGTTTGGGGAAATAATTTTCGACCATCTGGCATCACTGTTTGGGTTGTACATCAGTCCCTTTCTCCTTTCCCATGTTATCGAATGGGATTTTCGTTGCTTCGTTTTATAAAAATATCTCATTCAAAAATGAAGTTTTTCGAATTCTGTTTTTTGAATATTACTCTTTGAACGGGTCGCCTTTTAGCTTGGTGAACAATTTTTCGAAAAAATGAATTTAAATATTTTATTTCAATAAGTAAATTATGGACTCAATAAGTAAATTATGGGTAAAGTGTGGATCTCTAAGCAAAATATTTAAATTTATTTTTTCGAAAAATTGTTCACTAAGCTAAAAGACGACCTGTTCAAAGAGTAATATTCAAAAAACAGAATTTAAGCTAAAAGACGACCTGTTCAAAGAGTAATATTCAAAAAAACAGAATTCGAAAAAGTTCATTTTTTAATAAAATATTTTTATAAAACGACGCGACAAAAATCCCATTGGAAAACATGGGAAGGGAGAAAGGGTGCTATCTGACTGATGTAAAATAAAGTTTTATCTTCAGTAATTTTACAGTGACAGTTTCTTTATTAAATTATATAATATTGGATAGTTTATTACTTTTTTTTATGTAGCATTTATTTTTTCTCTTTCCTTTTCTTTCTTTCTTTCTTTTTTTTTTTTTTTTAAGCCGTACATGTAATTGCGAAATGAGTTACTTTAAGTAACAAAATGAAACTTTAACATAATTTTCTTTAAATAATATAATTTTTATACTGACAATGTATATATATATATATATAATGAAACTATTACGAATATATGAAACTATTACGAATGTGAATTGAACACATATAAATTTAAAAAATATTGTAATGAATTGGTAAGCAGATACAAAAATAAAAATGACAAGTAACTGACATTTAGGATGCATATAAGAGTTTTAAGTAAAAAATATTACTCTCTACGACTAAAAAAGGTGTATCCAATGGCAATTCTTAACTATTTAGAATGATTTTCCTTTTTATTTAATACCTACATCTTAAGACAATTTTTATTAAGCTTTATTTTTAGTAGAATTATGAATTTTGATATACTTGGTACAAATAAAACACAGATCGCATATTAGCTGTGTTAAAATATGATTTTAAAATAATTAAAGCTTAAAATGGGAAGAATAGAGGACAAACTATACAGAGGTATACTAAAAAGCAACAGTATAAGTTATAAGAAACACAAAATATTGATTCACTTTTTATGCATTTTTTTTTTTTTTATGATAAAGTTATGGTAGTAATATACCAGAAAATACACGGAAAACACTTTATACTTGTATACTTTAAAATTCGTGTGCATATGTCTTTAAAAAATAACAAATTTCTATTTTTTCCTATCTTGAAAGAAATATCGCAATATATTACATAATATCGATATTAACATGGTGATATATCGCGATATTTAATTTCTGATATCGTCCAGCACTAATCTCCACATACTCTGAGATTATTCCGTTGGGCCAATGCTTTTGAATGAGCATGGAGTGGGAATACATCGAACCATTAACAAACCAGGAGAAGTCAGCTGAATAGGAAGCAGGAGAGAGAAGATTATAACTTGCAGCCTTAGAGCAGCGAATATAAAAACAGTCAGCTAAATAGTTTCTTCTAAATGTCAGAGGAATTTGATTGGCTTCGCGATATAATTTGTAAATGGGGGTCCATTTTGGAAGACCAAGGGCAAATCTTAGAGCAGCGTTATATATAATGTCCAGAGTCTTTAGCACAGTTTTTGATGCAGTTTGGTAAATCACACACGCATACTCAATGGTCCCACGAATCATGGCGTTGACAATATGGATCAAATGCCAGGAAGACGCACCCCACCGAGGGGAAGCGATAGCTTTAAGAAAATTGAGACGCTTAAGACATTTCCTCTGCACCTGTTGGATATGCAGCCTGTAGGTCAATTTTTTCTCAAAGACAACTCCTAAGATCTTCATGGAATCTTGCCAAGGGATGGTAACACCTTTAAGAGAGAGGAAAGAGTCTGAAGTATCATTCTTACGTGACAAATTAATGGCTGCGCACTTGTCAGGGCGGACTTCTAAATGCCAATAGGTACACCATGTATTGATCCTGTGCAGGGTTTCATTGAGCTTACGGCTAACGTTTTCCATTGAAGTATCAGAGTAATAAAGAATTATGTCATCCGCATAGACGACCATCTTAACACCAGAATCAATACATTCAAAAAGATCTATCATGTAGATCAGGAACAGAATAGGGGAAATGACGCTGCCTTGGGGGACACCACGATTGGATGCTACAGAGTTGGAAACAACACCACGCCACCTAACTTTTAAGATCCTGTTATTAATCCAGTTGGTGATCCACAAGGCCACATTACCACCAATTCCAATGGTGACCATTTTGTAAATGAGGGCATCTCTCCAGATAGAATCATATGCTGATTGGATGTCCAATTTAACAGCACACACATAATTACTTTGGCACCTAGCCTGTCGAATGTCTCTCTCCAGAACCCATAAAGCTTTACAACAGTCGCTGTTTGGAAGGAAGCCAAAGTGTCTCTCGTTCAGGATCGGGTTAGACATAATCCAGTCTAACATACGTTTGAGGATCACTCTCTCCATTACCTTGCAAAGCACAGAAGTCAGGGCAATTGGACGATAAGACTCCACCTTGAGCTTGGGTCTACCAACTTTCCAAATGGGCAAGATAATAGCAGATCTCCATTCTTCAGGGACATGACCACTTTCAAACATGCGGTTTATCATGTTAAGGAGATTCGCCCTACTTTGCTGGTTGAGAGCTTTAAGTCTGCTGACGGTGACCCTGTCTTCACCAGGAGTTGTGTTTCTTGAAGCACTAATAGCATTATTTAATTCCTCTAAGGAAAAGGACTTATTCCAGAGGGTGCATGAGTTGCTGAGATCATAGGGAATCCCAGGAAGAATTTCCCGGTTCCCGAAATTTTCAGCAAACGCTTGAGCTTGCTCCCTGCGATCTGCGATATTTACGCCATTAAGGATGATTGAGAACTGCGAGTCAGCTTCCGGGGCTCTCCTAGAGATCCCTTTGATAATTTTATAAATGCTGCCGGAATTGGCGGTAGCACAAACGTGGCTCCAATAAGCTCGAGCTTGTTTTCTCATATAAAGTTTAAGCTGAGCAGAAAATTTTTTGTATTGACGCCAATGGTCCCTACTCAGGTAGACTTTCGAGAGACGGAGAAACTTTCGTTTTTGTCCCAACAGCCAAGCGCACTGGGAATCCCACCAGGGAGGATTATCATTCAGTTTAATATTAACAGGGAAAGAGTTCTTTTTTGTAGCCACCTGAAGGATCTGTGCAATATCTACAACAGTAGGGTTAACTTCATCTGTAAGCCAATCATTCATATTCATGTCAACGGCGGACCAATTAGTCCACGAACGCCTACAGTAAACAGGACTAGAGGGAACGTCAATGTGAATGGTAATCGGAAAATGATCCGAGTCAAAAGGATCGGGGTGCACCTCCAGGTAAGTTCTGCGAAACAATTCTGGGCTGGAAATTGATAGGTCAATCAGCGACATGGCCCCATTAGGACTGATGTGAGTGGGCTTACTAGAGTTTAAAAGACAAACATTGCAGTTGAAAAGCCAATTTGCTATCACATCAGAACCCGGAGAATTGCAGGAGTTGCCCCAAGCCACATTCTTTTGATTGAAATCGCCTAAGGTTAGGAAGGGGGGATGAAGGTTTTGCACAAGATTTTGAAGCCAAGATTCTCTGAAGTTGCCATGGGAAGAATATAAATTTATAATGGAAAGCCAACGATTAGAAAGCCAAACTCTAATACCAAAGGCTTCAACTCTATCCGGGTCGGAGAAGTCGGTATGAATCCGGGCTGAAGAGAGCTTGCTATTCACAGCTAACAACAAGCCCCCACCTCTGCCAGCACGATCAAGGCGATAGACAGTTTTCCCTGGGAGGATAAACTCCTGCGAGGGGAAAAGGAAAGTCTCCTGAATAACCATAATATCTGCATTGGCGAAACTAGAACTCTTAAGCCAGAAAATTTTAGACCGGATGCCCCTGGCGTTCCACTGAACAAGACGAGAAGAAACAACTGACGCACCTTGAGCTATAAAAAAAAAACAAAAAATGAAAAAGGGGAAAAACATAAGGAAAACGAAAGAGGGGCGAGGCAAGGAAACCAAGGAGGGAAAACTAAGTATCCCCCTCCATACCTTCCTAGGAAAGGTTGGTAGCAGGATCCTGGTAAAATTCAGCATCAGAGGAGTCGTTGACAAAGGCAGAAGGAAGAAGTTCGTTAACTGGAGACGAGGGTTTTCGACGCTTACTTTTAATAAGCTGAGGAGACTGTTGAGATTTGTTTACAGTAGACTTATCAGTTTTAACTTGAATATGACCGGTGGAGACGGTTGTCAGAGAGGAGGTTAAGCCCTGAATAGCTTGCAGAAAAATTGTTGCTTGTTGCTGCATAGCTTGCACTATTAACTCTTGAGTCCGTTGAAAAAAAGAGTCTAAGGTTTGAGTAAGCTCTTGTTTAGTAATAAATTTATCAGGTTTTTCAGGAGCAGAGGAAACAGCTGTTGCGTAATTTTTTGTACGGGAATGTTTGGCGAAACGTCTTCGAGCTTCTGTGATAGGTAAATGGCTATCTGTTTTGAGTCTTAAAAAGTCCATTTCTTTGGCTCTAGCAGAGCACTGGAGGTCAGAAGCTAAGTGAGCAGATTCGCAATTAATGCAAGAGAGAGTGGCACTGGTACAAGCATTAGCGGAGTGAGACCCACCACATTTACGACACACAGTTTCATATTTGCATTTCGCCGTGGCGTGGTCAAAGCGCCAGCAGTTTAAACACTGCCGTGGCCTGTCGTAAAAAGGCCGTATTCTTTCCAGCATATAGAACATTTTTACTTCCCTTGGAAGACTGGTGCCAAAAATAGTTACAAGTACCGTTTCTGACAATTGAACTGAACCAGAGCAGTCTTTCCTCGTAAAGCGCCGCATCTCTTTAATTTTTAAATCATTCGAATTTTGAATTTCTTGGCCAAGCTCATGGAGGGGAATACTAGAGTCTATGTTGTGGACCGCGAAACGGGAGGTAATGTATTCTTGCTGTACATTAACATGAACTGGGATGTTCATAAGTGAGTTTATTTCCGCAGCAGCGAGAGCACATTTTTCATTAGAAGTTTCTATAAGAAGTCTGCCTGTTCTGGTAAATTTTATATTCAATGGGGCGTTAACACCGAGTTTATTGTCTATCTCGGCTTTTAGTACTTGAGGTTTATTACGTGGTAAAACACCGGTAAGTGGGTCAAGAAACATACATACATTAGTAGCACCATTAGAAAAAGCAAATTTGAGTTGGAGCACTGGGCTAATTATTTCTTTAATGTATATATTAGGGTCATTGGAGCTCGTATCACTGATTTTAATTTCAGAATGCATCTTGAAAAAGAGGGGGAAGAAAAAATACACCCTCAGCCGACTAGGCGAGGTAAACCAAGGGCACCAACCAGTGCCCACAGAAAAAAGAAATACCAAAAAGAGAAAAACCAATAAAGTAATATATAATTAAAGAAGCACTCACCCAAGAACTACCAGGGGAAACTAAAAAAGGACAGAAAACTAAAATAAATCACTACCCTTACGTAGCCGAAAAGAGCCACGTCTACACCTAAGTCCGCTGGAGCAGCTGAGCACAAGTGCAACCTACACCTCCGAGAACCAGAGAGCGAAAAAACTGCGCAATGGAAACGAATCATAAATCCCTGATGATGCTTTATTATTAAAGCGAAAAGCTTTGGATAAAAAAAAATAAATAAATAAAAATAACATCTTTTAAATAAATTTATATTTACGTGTGTTTAAAGTGTTTTAAATATATTTATGAAAAATATAATTTTTATAATCTTAATAGATATAGTAAAATAAAAAGTAAAAGAAAAAAAAGAAAAATGACTGTCGGAAGTTTTTCATTCACCTTTAGAACATAAATTATTCATATGTTTTATTTGATAAATTATCCACCTGTAATCAAGGGGCCGCGGTAGCCCAGTCGGTAGAGCGCCGGCCTCGTAATTGGAAGATTGCGGGTTCGGTACTCAGCCGACTAATGACCGTCGTGTACACTAATGGTGGCTGGTGCACGTAAAATTTGTCGTGGCCGCAATGTCCCCCATGTTCCCATAAAAAATTATACCTCTGGGCGTACTCCATATTCAGGTACAACACTTCATGAAGCTTTAGCACGATGCCACAGTTCATCGACAGTAGCTACTGGTGTGTGGTAGCGAGCCAGTCGCTTTTCAAAGATTAAACTGTCATTTTCAACGGTGCAAGATCAGGAGAACGTGTTGACCAGAGCAGCAGTCGAACACATTGTGCATTAAGGAAAGTCCGACCAACACAGACAACTTGCGGTCGTGCATTACCTGCTTAAATGTTGCGCTACGAAGGCCTCGAATTCAGGGCAGAGCGGCGGACCTTAACCGTTTAACTGCCCCGAGTATCTAGTCTCCGATCTGACCGCGATAGCGACACCGTCCTTAAACAACGACAGTCGTCAAATCAAAAGTCAGAATATGACGTCAATTGATCAAAATAACGACTACCACAGTCGGAATTGAGGTATAGTCTGGTCGGAGAATAGATGCCCCGGGCGTCTATCCTCGTCTTGCCGAAGTACGATTCTTTGTGTTCCGCTGCTATTCTCACGGCTTTGTTATGCAATTAAATGACCATGACAGTATTTTCAAAGGATTTACTTATTTCAGAGACGATGGGGAGTGGGAAAAATTGGAAAGAGAATGTTTCTCGAACAGTGAACGCTCAACTACTCGCGCCTCCTGTGTGAAAAATGGTGGCACTGAGAGTGAGAAGCGAATCTTGTAATTTTTCATCGGCAGGTAAGGGGTTAACTCATCAGAAATGTAATGGCCGCTATTCAGAGTGCCGGGAATGCGAACAAGAAGTGATCGAGACGTGTAATCAATGGGACTCCATACCATCACAGCAGGTGATAAACAATATGATGATGTCGAATGCCAGATGGCAGTGTGCATTATTTAAAACGCAGTTAAATACGGATGAGGCAATATTGATGCTCTAAATATGATTGAAATTTGTCTAAAAGGCAACTTCACTCCATTCTTGCGTGTTGCGTTCAAGTTTGTCGTTGATCACACGTTAAAGGCGCCCATATAAGTGATGCAGGTTTTAGGGTTTGTCAAAGTTTTTGTAGCCGCATACCCTGTCACCACCTGGAGTGATGGTATGTTGTACCATTGGATACACGTCTCGATCCCCTCCTGTTTTCATTCCCTGCATTCTGAACAGCGGCCATTACATTTCTGATGAGTTAAGACCCATCACTATGCCCTATGTTCAAGGCATCGGTAGTGCAACATTTAAGCAGGACAACACACGACCGCTAGTTGTCTGTATTGTATGGACCTTCCTTGATGCAGAATGTGTTCGACTGTTGCTCTGGCCAGCGTGTTCTCTGATCCCGCACCAATGAAAATGACTGTTTGATCGTTGAAAAACGACTGGCACGCCAGCACTCACCAACAACTTCGGTCGATGAACTGCGGCATCGTGTTGAAGCTTCATGAAGTGCTCTACCCGTACATGTCATCCAATCGCTGTTTTATTCAATGCCTAGGCAGCTATAGTTGGCAGCAAAATCATTGAAGCACACATCCACACTTTTCATATATATATTTTTTTTACTTTGATTGCTAATTTTTATCAACTTACTTTTTAATAAACAGTATAAGACTTAATACGCCGCTGCTCAGAATGAAAAAGGGATGGGAACAAAGTTGTTGCAAAGGGGAGTCTATGTGAGCTCGAGTCATCGAGCCCCCCAGATAATATAAAATTTAGAGAATTTTAATTTTTGACAATTGAAGCACACTAAAAAGACGGCCTGAGCCCCTCGCAAATCCTATTACCCTCCTGCAGGTAATGTCACTGTAGGAATAATTAAATTAATATAGTTTAATCTAGTAGTAATGGAAAACAGTAGCATAGTAGTCTAGTACCTGTGCGTTTGGAAATCTCAAGTAGCATCAAATATTAAGTTGATTTAAATTTTTTGTACCATTTACGTCTCTATCCATCTATTTATTGTTTTGTTAAAGCATTTGGTTTATTTTTTCCTTTTTTTAAAGAAAATATGATGCAATATGTGTAAAAACATTGTAGTAAACAGCTTGCTCTAAAGGGGGAGACTATTTTAACTCCAAAATATTTTTTAGAAGTTACGAAATTTTTGACGTCAACTAAATTGTCCAATGAAAATGTTGTTTTCGATTTATTGTGATGTCACAGTTGAAATTCGGCCAAGGCGCTTTTGAGGGTCATGAACTTCATTCCTGGTTTTTACTTCTTTGTACACCAATCAGCTGCTGGGTCCTGGTCACGTGCTCTCCCGTCAGGGTTGCAAGTCATCAAGCGATAAGAAACAACGCAAGCTTCCAAAGACGTCAGGTGGAAATGTTCTGAGAACGATTAGTAGCTTTTGTTTTGTTATTTATAATTGGCATAATAGAAAAAGGTTCATTTTATTTAGGCAAAATTCTTAAAAGTAAGTACTTAAAATCCCTTAATATTTATTTGATGTTGTCCTTGTAGTGTATCTTTGTTGTCGTGGGAGCTAGTTAAAGAGCGTCTTATTATTGGTTGACTTTTAGGCTTAGGTTATTATTTCCTGCTGACATTGTTCATTATCTATTTTAATATTATCCTAAAATTATTATTTTGAAGATTGTTTTATAATCTCTGCGTCATCAAAGTTTAATCAAAATCTCCTCAGAATTCGTGAGAAGTATTGAAAATACTTGCATTAATCTCTCTTTTAAAGCTGACTAGGAAAAATTAATTCAGACGCACTTGAGATTGCGTGAAAACTCCCATGAATCATCCTTTTGTTCGATGGACTGTTTTCGTTTGAAACGAAATTCTGTAATGGATTAATGATTTTATTTATGAATTAACAGGCAATATAAAGTACTACTTTCAAGGCAAATGTGTGCTACTAAGTATTATATAATGTTGTTGCTATAAATATGTATTATGTCGTCACTGAGGTTACTGTTTATGCGTCTAATTTTTTATCAATTTCAAAGTCATTGTAATTTTTCTAAAATCAATTAGTATAGATATTTTTCTATTGTTTTATGCTATCTCAAAATGACTAATTTCGGGAAATTTGATAAACGATTCTAATATAGCCAATTTTTTTTTTTTTTTAAATTTTTTTTATGTCTAACTACGATGTCAAAATTAATCTTCTAGTATTTTAGTTTGCTTCAAATCCTGATTTATTACATATGATAAATCAATGTTTAAGAAGTGTGTTTAAAAAAAAAAAGTATCGTAGTATAAAAAAGTATCTTGCATAATGAATTTGTTTCGATATTATATTCAATTTTATCTGTCAAATCATAAATTTAACTAACAGCTGTGATGTGCTAACGGAATCAAACAGCATTTTTGCATACTCTTATGCATTTTATACTGTAAAATGTTTAATACACTTTTTATTTCTATATATTTGGGGAAAAAAATTGTAGCATGACATTTTTGTCATAGACTTTTATCTTTGGTCCTTACATTTTTTTAAAGATCGATTCTTAATTATTGGAGGTTTTTTATTAATTTATTTTTAATGGAAAAATATTTCGTGAAGTCCAGATATAGAAAACTTGATTTTATAAAATGTACTAAATCTGGTTTTTAACTTCAAACTTTCATCAAATTTGCACTATTCAATTTTGTTTTTGCGTGTTTGCAGTTTTGATTTGTACGAACATGCAATGATGCAATCATTTCTTTTCAAAATTTAGACATCTTTAAACTGCCGAATCTGTTGCTTCCCCTCCCCTCCTTTCTTTTTGTAGCTCTATCACTGTTTTGTTTTGAGACAGCTTTGTTATTTAAGTGTTTATGCTATTGATCTGTATTTACAAACCTTATAAAACATTCATACACCATAACTAGTGGCTTTTGTAACTAAGTTTGTTTTGTATTAAAACATGTTAAATTTAGGTAAGGAAAGTAATAAGGTTACAGATTTGTCATATCTTTTTATAAGTAATAATATCTTGAACCTAAATTAGGTATATATATTATATATTGCATGCATGGGTAGAAATTAAGAAAATTAAATCACTTAATTTTAAGATTTCATTGGTCCATTATTCAGTTATCGTTAAAAATTTATCAAAGAAAATAAATTTATGTGGCAAAAATATGATAATGATTACTAATAAAAAATACAAATTAAGTTTTACATTAATAAATGAAAAAAAAAAGCTTTAATAATTGAGCTAAATGTCACATTTAAAAAGTTAAAAAAAAAAAAGTATGTTTATTTCGGTGAAGAATCAGAGAGAATAGGTGATATTGAAAATTATAGGATGAAGTTCACTTACTACTGTTGTAACATATTGTTCTGTGAGAGATTTAAAAAATATAAAAAATTAAGCTTCACTTGTCCAGTCGGCCTTTAAAATTTGTATTTTGCTGGTCTGTTGAATATTTTTGTTTTCCCGGACCACGGTTCGACCCCTGGCGCTGGCATGTATGTATTTTTAAATATTGTTAAAAGAAACAAATTGACTTTTGTTTCTACACTTGAATTCAGACAACTCTAGGGAAAGGTGTTTATTATATTTGAGTATTATTCATTTTCAGTGTTTAATAGTAAAGTTAGCATCTTGATATTTTATGTGTAATTATTAATTTTTTTATTCCTATTTTGGCATATTAATTGTGAAAGTGTTGTAAATTAAGAGATTAAAAAAGTAAAGAGGTATAAATATAATTTTGTGTTGTACCCTGTGGCAGATTATTTTTATACTTTCTGCAACAAGCCTTGTTTGTACAAACCTTTTTTGCAAGATGATGTGATTTATTAACATATTTTCTAATTTATACGTAGAATGTATATTTAATTGTAAAGATATCAATATTTTTAATATACTGTAGAAGAATTTTTAAATGTAAGTCATGAGTGTCTGTTTAATACCAAAATCTAGGAATATCTTATGAGGAATTTTTATAAGCAAATCTTTCTTTCTGCAACAATGTTGTCCAAATTCTGCCGCTAGTGAATTCCGCATTCAAGATGCTAATTATTTCCAAAAAAGTATTTGCTTAAGGGAGAATTTTTAATTTGAAGAAAAGTAACATATAAGTTTAAATGTTTTATTTGTAATTAGTACAGATTTTCATTAATACTTTAATATTATCAGTGTAAATTGCATAATTATTAAAAAAAAAAAAAATGCTAAGCACTTTGATGGAAAATCCTATAAAATGGTAATTTGAGTTCGGATTGAATTAAATGTTTCTGGTTTTTGCTCATCTCAAATGCTCCCATGCTGATCTATTTTTTTTTTTTTTTTTTTTTTTTTTTGAATTACTGTATAGGATATTAGGATGTAGGCATTATTGCTTAAGACAGTTTCCCCCAGGCAGTTTCAGGAGTGCGTGGCACTCTTCCTGCCCTATGACTAAAAAAATAGCAGCCTTGCCCTTCATTCAAAAAAGTTGTGCACTTAGTGCCTTTTACTGTAAATAGCCTTAAAACTGAAGATATGTTATAAATAAATCATTGTTCATGACAATCAATGTTCGTTCATGCATCAGTAACAAGCAAAATTAAGATGTAAAGAAAGTTAAAATTAAAAAAAATTTCTTCTATTTATAGGCTAAAATTGAAATTTTAAAATAAATGTCTGGATGTTAAATGTGCCCTTAGAATCCGAAACTTCCCTCATGAATCTAGAAAATGCCCTTTTTCTATTAGCAGCGCCCTGTCCTTTTTAAGCCTGCAGGAAACTCTGCTTGTGATATCAGTTTTGTTATATTTGTACTACCTGTGTATGTGCTTATTATCAAATATTAATTTAAAATAAAGTTATTTTACTATCAAACTAGTATAAACCCCTTCAAAAAAGACGGAATGTGAGCGATAAATCTTCAAAACAATGTTTAGATCATGTGATCATTTAAATGTGTTTTTAATTTTTGTTTATAAATGGCTGCATCAAATGTGTTTTTGTATTTTATAGTTTTCGTTCTGAGATTAAAAAAATTCTACCCAATCAATAAATATGACAATAAAAAAACTGCTGGTTGACAAAAAATATAGGCCTCGTTTTTCTTTTTAAATTAAAGTTCGTAGCAAAAAGCATAAACTTCTGTCAAACTATCAGCATTTTCTGGTAACATTTAATCATGTGACTTGTACATTGAAAATATTTTTTTGACTAAAAGAAAGTAACATGGATAATTTCCATAGTAAAAAAGAAAAAAAAAAAAAAAATTAAACACTCAAAACCGGCTGCAAACAGAAACAATGACAATATTTGAATCATTATTCATATGAGTGATTCATATAAATAATGATCAATTACTCATGAAATTCATTGAAGATAAATCACTAACATTAGTTTAATTCATAGAAAATACTTCCATATGTATTATATATTCCCAGAGGTGGATAATATACACAAACACCATTTGCAGAAAATTTTCATCTTTTGCAGAATTTTTTTTCGCATTAATAAAAAAAAAAAAAAAATAAAAAAAAACTGATTTTAAACAGTTGTCACTCAAATAATGTCTCAGAAAATTTCTGTATCAAAAACATAATTCAAAATTCCTCCCTTCCTTTTATGAATATAAATTAAATATTTTATTTTAAGCTCTTTTATGCTTAATTTCAACCTATTTTAATGCTTAATTTTAAGTTATTTTATGCTTTATGTATATTTGTTATTTTATAGTTTATCATTTTTACTTTACAAGTGTTTTTTGCAGATTTTTTTTTTTTTTTTGAAATTTTGTGTTTGCAGAAAGTTTTTCATTTTATCTACCTCTGTGTATTCTTATGTAGGTATTTTCGTTCACATGTATGTCGTAAGCTTACTTCATTATAAATGTTGGGAAGTTTGGTTTGTTACATCAACTTGATTCATGATCTCAATTAGAGTGGAAGGCAAATTAGGAGACATCAATCTTTATTTTATTTAAACATAAGGAAGGGCTTGAGGATGTAAAAGAATTGACTAAATAGACTGGAAAAGTAATTTAGACTCATAAAAACATCTCACCACTGCTACTTGGAATAGTATTAGCTGAAAATCGAGGACCTTTCCAGTGAGAAAAGGCTAATGATTTTTGTTCAATGACGATTAGTTAAATCTCCACACTATATCACCGACAACACATGCACAACAACACATATTTAATTTTCCAGAATACTTTTCTTAAGACTCCACATTCAATTTCTACACACCTTTCACAATCTACGTACATCCTGTTTTAAAATTGTCAGACTAAATATCCAATAACTATGGGAGGACAGGGTACAGTGGACCACCCCTATTTATATCTATTAATAATACTCAACTCTTAGTTCATATGGATTAGTACCATGTATGGCAGCATGGTACTAATTGTATGCAGCCAAGAAAACCACATGGGAAATATTAAGGTAACCATTTTGAGCAGGTTTATGTTTTGAGCTGCTCAAAGTAATATTTGCACGCTGAAGTTTTTAAAATTTTATAAAGATTGAACTAGTGACTGTAAATACTATACAGCTGTTAAAGGAATGCAAGGTATTGCTGTTTTTAAATTCCTAAAAATTATTAAGCTTATTTATCATCTGTATATTATTTTATTATTTGTTTAACTCTGTCACGAGGCACAGTGGACTGCCTCTATATGGGGCATAGTGGACCACCTTCCAATGTGTCTAAAAGTACAAATTAGATTTAATACTTATATTTGTCCGAGTTAAATTTATAGATACATAATGTAAAGTATTAATATTTCAAAGTAATAAATATCTCAATGTTATAATAAAGTAAATAAAAATAATAATAAATTTCAAAAAAGAATAACTATTTGAATTATATAAAATTAGTAAAAGAAAAGGCTTTAATATGCTTTTACAAATATTTTAAGAGTTTTTTTAATAAAAAGCTCAATGAGTCGTTCATTCGGAATTAGAGTCGTCTATTTGGAATTTGTATTTTCTGAATGGCAACAGTTTTGGTTTGTTTTCATCTGTTATTTCCATTGTCTGTAATAGCCTGTGATCCGTTATATTTAATTTAGATCTTTAAACATTACTATTGGATAGTTTTTAAAGGTTTTTGAGAAAATAAATAAGAATAGATGTGATACAAAATAGATTATGTGTATATTTCCGTAATTTGAACAAACAACATGGGATTACTTAGGCCTAAATATGGCCATGATAAGTTTGCTTTTCAGTTGCCTATGGCAAAGATTTTTCTCGAAGATGAGTACGAACTGGTATTGTCACCTCACTTGAAATTATATAAATAGATGGATTTAAGTAATCTTAATAACCTTAAATCTAAATTTTTTTTTTATATCAAATGTTTTATAAAAAGTCTAAAGTCCTCTGTTTTATCTGTCCAAATTAAGAATTATCTGTAGGAGTACTATATTTTTAATCCTTTAATTAATATTTTTGTTACTTTAAGTTTTCACTTAATGTTTTAATTCCTATTTTTTCATAGATATTTAAATTAATGGAGCGTGACACAAATCAGATGTCCCAGAGTCCTTCACTCTGTAGGTCTGGTTGTGGCTTCTATGGCAGTCCTAAAACAGATGGGTTGTGCTCAAAATGCTATAAAGATGCTCTCAAAAGAAAACAGGCTAATCCTGCACCATCTCCTCTCACTGGCCGTTCAAGCCCTTCTTCCACAGCTAATGTTGCCTGTAAGTTTGTTTTTGAATTCTTCATGGGTGATTGTATTCCAATTGAAAAATTTTTGATAAATTTTAGTTTAGGTAGGATCTTACATTTGGCATATATCATGAGCATGCTAGATTACCAAAGAGTAGCAGCCTAAGTGAATGATTTCAACAGGAACTCAACATATATTTTTTAGGAAATTTTATTCATGAATTCAACAACCGTGAAAATTAATTTTAAGTTTTTTGTTCATTTTAACTTAAAATATATTTTTTATTTTAATATTTTGGTGTGAAAATTGATTTTGAAATCAGGTGCTGATGTATCGATGCTATTGCAGACCTGACAACTGCTACGAATAATTTGTAATTGCTACGAATTTGGGCCGTAAACTTCGACGATACGAAAATCGGCTCAAAATTACGAATTTTTATCTAGCACCAAAATTGCAACATTTCTGACATTTTGCCTTGTGATTCTCAATCTTTTTCCATCCACGCCATAAATGTCAATTTTCATTTTAAACGTGCTTTATTAGCTTCTAGAATGTATAAAGAGATAGAATTGTTGAATATTTCTCATTCGTGTATTTTTTTGTGCCCTCCCTGCTCCCCACCCCACCCCCTAACAATCGGCAAACAAACGCCTTACGAAAGCCTTGGGATTTTTCCGGAACATGAATGTCAATGTTTTTTTTAAACTTACTTAATTAGATGCTAGAACCTATAAGGAAGTAGAGTTGTTCAATATATAACTCAATTTTATTTTTTTACCTAATCCCCCCACTCTCCTACTCATCCATGATTAAAGGCCTACAGAAACTGTTGAATGTGTTTAATAATTATATTTTAACATTTTTAAAACAATTATCCCAATGCTAAGATTAGAATTTTTTGCAATCATTATAATTTTTAAAATTATACACATAAATTAAACACACAACAAAAAATATTTATTTAATAGGTAGTATTTTTGCTGAATTTTAATGGCTGGTTAAATATAGTGTAAAAACAGGAATTCTGCATTTTTAATAAAATTATTTTATATCCGGTTTCATTAATCATGTTTGTTTCTTAAACAGTTTTTCATTGTATATAAACACTAATGCAAATTATTTAGGTAAAATTAATAACTTTAAAAAAATGTTTAATCTGAGGTGGGGGGGGGGGGCATTAAACATAATGTGGCCAGATTTCGGTGGCAAATAAAACTGGATGTCTGGCATCCGGCAGTGCATATTATCTGTGGAAAATTTTTCATCAGGACTGAAAATAACACCTAGCAGATTATATGCAAGAAAATACAGCAATATACATACATTTATTTGTTCAGGATTCGTGTGTCGCAGGATAAAAATGAACCAATCAACCATCCAATCTATTTTTAAAATTGGTGTGCTACTAATTGTCATTTTCAAATGTTGGCAGGTATGCTATTGGTGTATTGATTTAGAGAAACTATAAAGCTGGTTTGATTATGTAAAATTGAAACCGGTATTTCCTGATGTATCATCCAATCCTAGTAAGTATTTTTAGTTTTTATGCATAGAATTTTTATTTTTGGGTTCAAGTAGATTTCAGAATTTGAAATATATGTAAAGATGTGTATAAAGGTGTGTGTGGGGGGAATATATATATATATATATATATTTGTGTGTGTGTGACGTTATCGAGGTTATATTAGGATTTTATGTTTTTACTTGCAAAACTTGACAAGTCCATGAAGCTTCTGTAATTGCTGAAATGTCAGTGGAGGCCCTCTGTTAAGACAAAACAGTTTTGGGTTCTGTCTGTATGTCTGTCTGGCAATAATGGCCGAAAAAATCATGCTATTGATTAGTTGTAATTTGGTACATATGTTCATGAGCCCCACGGAATCAGCTGTATAGTTTTGGGTGTGTATTCCATTTGTAGTTCGTGTACAGGGATGCACCAAAGTTTTTCTTATCATTACGGCCTGTGGGAAGAATTAGTATGTACTGCGATAGCGGACACAAAAATCACGCTATTGACTTGCAATTTGATACACATTCATGAGTCCAACATAATTAACTGTATAGTTTTAGGTATATATTCCATTTGTAGTTAGTGTATAGGGACACAGCAAAGTTTTTCTTATCATTATGGTGTATGGGAAGAATTTGTATGTACCGCGATAACCACTGCAAAAATCAAGCTATTGACTTGCAATTTTTGTCAAAACGTCAGTAGAGGACCTCTGTAAAGACTAAAAAAGATTTTGGGTTCTGTCTGTCTGGCGATAGTGGCCGCAAAAATCACGCTATTAACTTGAAATTTGGTACACATGTTCATGAGCTCTACAGAAGATAGAAATTTCAAGTGAAACAGATGGAAGAATAGAAGAAAACTTTCGATCCTAAAAATGAATTTTCACAAAAATTGTTTGCTAATAAGATTAATGAAAATCGTCTGTAGATTAGGAATATAATTAATATTTCTTCTTTATGCAATATCGAAATTCTCTATTTCACGCAAAAGCAAAAAATGAAAGCGGTCGTCATCGTCTGAAGGAAAAGTCAAGATTTTTGTTAACTTAATTTTTTGCGATCAAATCCTTTCCATCTTATTTTAACTATAAAAATGCCCTCACATGACAGAAGAAAACGCCTAAACAATAGCAAGCTTTAACATAATGCTGTGAAGTATTTAAAGCTGACTTCTTTGTTTAAAAAAAAAAGGTAAGTGTGTCTTATATTTTCTGAACATTAATCATAAAGTAATTTTTATCTTTATGGTAAACTCTGGATTATCCGCGGTCTTTTCTTTCCCTTTTTGTAATGATAAATTACAAGTTTATTAAAAAAAATATTAGGTCCACAATTACATATAGCAGAAAAAAATAAAAGAAATTCAAGTATTCACATTTATTGAGCGATACTATTTTGCGGGTATTCAGTTGTTAACTGTTATAATAAATTACAAGGCTAATCCGAGTTTAAAACTATCTCCTTTCTAGAAAAACATCGGAGAGACGATCAGCCTTTTTTCCCCTATATTTATCTTTAATGCGCACAATCGATTTATCACTGAAAAATGAAATCTAGAAATCCTTTTAATTATCACAGCTGTCAACTCAGTGCTGAACTGGCCCCTGACAAAGAAAATTTTTTTCGGGGCATTGGTCTTGAACTGAGAGCAAGCAAAGGAGGGAGGAATAGATTAAAACAAATGTGATCTCTTTACTCCTTCCATCACTACTTTTTGACGTAACTGTACTTTCTTTGGAGAATATCCACCCTAGACCAGAGGAGTGCCCTCTGTGGGGTCTTTCTAAGGGGTCTGAGCCCGTATTTACTCAAGTTTCGGAGAAATCCATGGAAAACTGCGAACAACTAGCTCAACCTGTTATCGAACCCGGCATTTCACGTTTACCAGTTTTGAACACAGAACAGCTCTCCGCTGGTGAGCATATTCATCAAGAATCAGACGTTTGCAAAAGGTGGAAAGCTACAGATGGAAAATTACAATACTTTTTTTTTTGTTTATTTTCTTTCTCTTTTTCCCCCCAAAACATGGTTTAAACTGAAGTGTGATAAACAATAAATTTTATGTAACATTTTGTGGTTAAAACCTTAAAAATGTTTATTAATGAACTAAGAAATTGTAGGTTGGATTGACTCTTTTTTACTTTCTTCTATATTCAATCGAAGAAAGTATTGGATTCGTAAAAATTTTTGTCGGATTTACATGTTTTGAGAGCTGTAGAACACGATTTGACCATTTTTAGAAAATGTCTGTCTGTGTGTCTGTGAGACAAAATTTTATGGCAACTGTATCTCAGGTACTACTGCACAGAATTTCATACAAATTAGTAGGTAGTTACACATTGACATAATTAGTGCATATCAACATTTGATAAAAATTGCCAAACAGCTTGTGTTGCCATCCCGCTTTTTCTTATCATAGTGGTATAGGACAAAATTTTGTATGAATGTGCATAAAGAAAATTATTTTTTAATAATCATTATGAAATTTAAAAGAATTATTTGTAATAGCGATAGTCAACTGGGGAAAAAAATTTTTGTATGTAGGAGCCTCTCCTCTCCCCTCGAGTGGAGTAAATTTTCATGATGGGTATCTTTAAAAAAATTTTTTTACTTCGTTTGGATATTTAGTGTTATACTACTTCGCTAATATAGACATCGTCTGCATTATTGTGGAAGATAATATTTTAAATAATAATTTTAATAAATTATTTTTGCTGAGTGAATTGGTATAGGAAAATATAGAAGAAAATCATGTGGTGGCCACAACATACCAGATTTTTTTTTTTTTTTTTTTCAGTTACTTCTTATATTTTAAGTCACCTGGCTTTGATGCTACAGTCCGTCAATACTAGCGACATTAAAATTAAATCATAACGAGATAGTTCCAGACCTTTACCATACAGAACTATAGAAAGAGCTAGCTCATTCCTTTGAGATAACTCTCGCTGCTCTGAATCCACCCCTCTCCAAAACAGGAAGTTTCATGACGTCACTTGGTCCACGCTGTATTCGCACATTAGGAAAGATAGAGATTAGCTGAAGATGGATGGACATTTTCACTAGTAGAATATACAGAAAAATCATTCTGAAAAGCTCTTATTTTCTTTTGTCTCGATTTTGCTTTAATTTTATTTAAAGAATTAGTTTAGGTTATATTTTATTTAAAAGTGCATAAATAATGTAAAAGTGCCTTGTTGTGCTATTGCTACTTGCAGTAAAATGCATAGAAATAAAGAAGAGAATTTATTATTTCATAGATTTCTCCAAGATTTAGAACTGCAAAGAAAATGAAATCGAAGATGCCGAAGAAAATATTTAGTTAATCCAAAAAATGCACAAATTTGTAGGGAGCATTCTCTAGCACACGGTTTTGTTGATGATATCCAAAATAGATTATTTTATTACGTTTACTGGATAAAGGAAAAATGAAGAATTCTTTGGTTCCAAATACAAATTTGCCTTTTTACCAAATCGGAAAAACAAATAACCCCTCGATCGAAAAGACAAAAAAAGAAAAATTTTGAAAAATGCACAAGCTAGACTGGATGATTTGGATAATATAAAAATATATGGTGCAGAAATAATTAATGGTAAAAATTATAATGCGAATGTGGATGAAGCTGAAGACTTATAGCAAGACAATTGCCAAAAATGTGAGGTGTTATTAAAAAATCAAGAGTTTAAATTTTCAGTTATGATGCGTAAAAAGTCGAATATTTAATTAGGCTAAGTACCTTATTATTTGGATATGCATTACTTTGTTAAATCAGTTAATGCATATCTATATTGAATAAAAATGGCTATATTTTTATAACATAAATGCTAACACTATTTACTTGACATTATAAGAGAATGAAATTCGCTTTCACGCAAATTCTTAGAATTAGTAAACGTATTGTGTTGTAGGATTTGAAAGCCAAATCTCTATACTTGAGGTCTAGGCCTCCTCTCATGGCGGGTCTTTCTAAAGAGCTCTATCCTGTATTCACGCAAGTTTCATAGAAAACCATAGAAAACTCCAAACGGTCAGACCATTAAGTGCTACATTAGTTCAAAATAGGCACCTCCCATATACCAGCTTTGATAGCAGTACTTCTTGGGATCAATAATTAAAACATATATTCAATGAAATCCAGAATGTCAAATAGAGTATTATAATCATAAATTACGCTATATTTTTCCCTTCTCTTTTCTTTTATTTATTTTTGATTATTTATTATTTTATTTATTTTTATGCAAAAAAATATTTAAAAATAAATTGTTTTATAATAAATTACATAGTATATTTAATGATAAATTATCTTCTGTAATAATTATTTTAAAATGCTTGCATATTCCTAATGAAGTTTGTTTTCTTTCTAGATTTATACATATAAAATATTTAAATATTTCCATGCATTAACTTTGAAATTTTAATATTGGAATGAATAACAAAATTTCTGTTGAGGACTTTCTACATGTCGTCGACGGAAGCCAAAGTCAATGTTATTCCATGGAGAAGTTTGCATTTTATAACTCATTAACTAATAAATATTTTTAAATTCTGTCTTCAGATTCAGAAAATTTCCAACTGTTAAACAGGTTATTGCTTTCTAAAAATTGATTTTTTGAATTTTTAATACTTTATTTTGAAATTGTAAAATGCGAATTTTTACAATGTGAAATTTTGCATTTTTATGCTTGAAAATGAAATATTAAAAATTAAGAAAATAAATTTTTAGAAAGCAATAGAAAATTTAACATTTATGAGATTTTTGAGTGTGTAAACATGAATTTAAAAATACTTATTAGTTAATAAGTAATAATGGGGCGAAATTCCCCATAGATTAACATTGGCTTCGGCTTTCAGAGATAAGTAGAGAGTCCCCTTAAAATTATTATACTGCGGAATTCCTTTTTATTGTAATATTATGATAACAAATTAAATTATTTCGGATGGTTTTCTATTATTAAAATTATTACCAATTTCTTTATTTATTGAAAAACTTATTTTATTACATTAAGTTTCAAATTCTACAGATATTTTCATGTACAAATAATCAGGGGTGCAGAAAATGTTCAGACCTCGGAAATTTCCCCCAAACACAGTATAAATTTCCCTCAATATGCAAAAATCTACTTTGCTATACAAAGTCATTTGTTCTATGTAATAAATCCATAAGAGAATAAGTATACAGTGTAACATAAAAATATCGCTGTTAGTGTATATTATAAGAACTTCAAAGCAACAAATTTTTATTTTTTATTTACATTTTTATTTTCTCTTAAAAAAATATTCAGAATTTCCCCAGTTAGTTTAAATTTCCCCCAGACCTTGTTCGGGCGTTAGGACATATTCTGCACCCCTGCAAATAATTTTGAATGAGAAATTGTGAAAAAGAAATTAGGGAAACGGTGTTTCCCATGTTTTATCTAAGAGCTAAACTACCCTTTGCTTCGAAGCGTGAACCATACTACTTCATCAGTGACCATTTCCTGCCTTCACATTTGGAGACGATTGAGCTAGCCCTTATTCTTCTATAGCCCTGGTCACCATATGCCCATATTGTAGCACTAGTGGAATGTAAAACCCAACCAACCTCAACTATTCAACCTTATGCTGTTGTAGTTGAAGAATGAGGATTATGCAGATATTGCAACACATGTCTCTGAATTACTGAATGCGAATTGTGTTTTGTTACTTGGAGAATAAGTTATTCTACTTTATGTAAAGAGGAGAATGGATGCATCCAGTATGGCCAGCTACATTTTTTCACATTCTCGAGGCTGAGCATACGCCAGTGCCAAGTATGTCTGACGTAATTATGGCTTTTGAAAATGCACAATTTTTTTATATGCACATGAAATTGCAGAAAAGGACCAGAAAATGTTATACATCTGGAAAATCTGTTTAATTTATAGAATGAACAAAAAATCATTAAAATTAATGATTTTAAAAAATAAATATCGCTTAATGTTCTACAACATTGATTTATTTCTATAAATTCATTAACTGCTAGCTTGCATCTGTTGAGACTTTTTTCAACATTTTGGTTTATCCAAAACAAAGTTCGTAACAGATTAGGGAACAACAAAACTGAAAAATTAGTACAGTGCTACCAATTATAGAAAAGTAAATGTAAAGAAAACTGGTAGAAATTATATATTTATTTGAAATTTTGCCTTAAAATCTCTCGTATGGAAAATAAACCTTCATTAAAGCATTTTTACTCTGCTCCATTGTTATCTTCCTGTCATTTCTGCATTATTTAATAAAAAATATAAAACTTATGCTTTTAAATTATGAATGTAAACTTATTTTTCTCTATTATCTTGCAATTGTTATTAACATGAATCTCAAGGGGAATAACATTTTTTTTTCATGTTATCAGTAGTTTATGCTATCAGTAACTCAGAAACTAAACTCATTTTGACAGGGATTGTGGAAGCAGTTCATGTCAAAACAAGGTGGCGACAATCATGGAAAACAGGGAAATCAAGAAAAAATCGGGGAATTTTGTAAAAACATCCAAAAGATCATGGAAGTTTTCATTTTTCCCTTGAAACATACTGAAAAATCACTAAACAGGCGTAATCTTAGCACAGGATTGGCTGCTTATTTTCTAGTTGAATCTCGCCAAGTTAACATAAAAAAAAAAAAAAACTTTTTATTAAACCTTTTTAGCGCACCAACGTGAAAAATAATTCTATGTTCTGATATTAATATGTTGTGCAATTAAAATGATTCATATTTCATAATTTTGTTAATTTTTCCCAAATTTTGAATTTTTCATTTTATTTTCCTTTTTGTATATGCTAACAAAATCAACAAAGAAAAAAAATAAAAAGATTGAAATACTTTTGCCCTTCAGTATAGTTTTTTTCAATTGCAGTATGCTACACAAGAATATGATATATAGAAAATTATGGTATGTATGTAATAAGCCCAGTGACAGAAATGCCGCGACACTGCGACATAGTTGCGGACACAGAAAAACGGCTTGCAGACAGTTTTGTCTGCACTAATTAAAAAAATAGTCCCTAACTTTCAGACACTCTTTGTCTGTACTACTAAAAAAAAAAAATTGCCCACAACTTTCAGACAGTTTTTGTCTGCAATTTAGATATTTTTTGCCCGTGACAATGCGCTACCGATGTATGGCGTCTTAGACGCTCTCTGGTAGGAACTCTAGAGCCCCCTATAGGTGCCTTGGTAGGAACACACAAAACAGTACTTAACAAGGGCAACCCAGAAGCCTAGATCTCCCTTGATAGGCAGCGTTATACGTGTATTCTTTCCTCCTGTTGCTGAGATTCTACGGGAATGTAGAAAAGTGCTAATTTCATTTAAAACTGCTCCAAAACTTCTCCTCCACTTCAAAATTCACTTATAAAAATTTCTGTATCAAAACTAAAACTAATACTTTTATTATTTATAATTATTTATATTGTGTTGTGTCAAACATTACTATAAAATATTTAATTGAATGAGTTAAACTTGTTATTTTATAATTGTTTATACTATATTGTTCTGTAGTAAAATTGTATTGTGTATTGTTGCACGAAATCACCACTGTTGTTACCCCCCTCCCCCCCAGATTGCCGCTTTCAGGCCTTTTGAGTACAGATTACGAAATTTTAAAAACCTGCCGCAGACAGCTACAAAATTTTCTGTCACTGGGGTAATAAGTAACTGAAATCATGGAAATCTGTCAAAAATAGTTAGAGAAAAATCAGAGAACTTTTTTTCTGAATTTCTGTAGCCACCCTGTAAAAGTAATTCACATTAAGCATGTTCACGTTAACGAGGTTCGACTGTATAAAATTCTTTCATATTTTTTAAAAACCCATTTTTCCCAAAAAACCCAGCCCAGCGGTGAAGATGGGTATCTACCCAGGCAGCAAATCTTGACAATCTTGGAAAGCAGCTACTGCCAACATTTAAAGCTTTAGTAGTTTAAACTTTTTAGTATTTTAGATCTGTTCATTCATTTTATCTGTTAAATTAGATACGATTAAATTAGGGTGTTTTATTTACAAAGTCATTTAATCATTGTGATATTACAAAATAATGTTATAGAAAGTTCGTTTTTACTAAATCTCTCAATCTTCTTTTGAAATTATGTTCCTATATTTGTATGAAAAAATTCCCATATTTTCCTATTTGATATTGATTGCTTTTGATCCCTGTGTATATATAAAGTAGGCAATAGTCTAATGAAACGTATTAGTCTTTTCAAATGTAGGAAATTTTTGGCTTACCTCATGTATGTATTCAAAAGAGTTTGATAAAGAATTAATTTAGAAAGTGACTTTATAACATATGCTAGCGAAATGAAAAAGTACCAAACATTTTAATTTGTAACACTAAGCACATATTCAAAATCAAGAAGAAACATACACAAATTATTCATCTAATAAGTGAATTAATACACATATATCTGTACTGATAAGTATAAAGGATTTAAGTCCAAAAATGTCGATTTTGAGTTAAGTACATAGTCAGACCCAGAAAAAAATTCTCTATCGATTGGTATAAAAGATTTAAATCCATGTCATTTAGTCTTTGAGAAAATCCATTGGTAAAAAAAGATTCAAGTCAGAAATTTAGCGTTAATTTTTGTATAAAATATTTAAATTTTTTCCCTATATTAAATGAAGATTGACAATCACTGAATGCTATAAAGGGTATAAATAAACATAATCTCTTTTTCCTAATCTATTCTTCTGATTAGTTTTTAGTTAAACTTTATTTTTCGTCTCCTGAAAAATCAAGAATATGGACTTATAAAGCCTTTATACTTATCAGTACAGATGTATGTAAATGCCTGAAACAGCAATTCAGAAAATTTGATTTGTAGTTCAGAAATTCTTGAGATGTTCAGAAAAAAAAAAAAAAAAAAAAAAAAATCATTCTAAATATTTTTTCAATTATAATATAACATATGTTACCTTAAAAAAAAAAAAAAAAAAAAAAAAAAAAAATCTTATAAATATATAAATATGCATTTTATCTTTTAGCCTCATCAGAATGTGATGACAAATCTCTTATGTTGAAAGACACAGACTTGTCTACTGCATCTCCTACAGTACCTGCTGTTGTGGTTACTCCACCTAGTCAAGAACAGGGAAAACCTGAGGTATTTAGATAGACAGTATTAACTTTTTCCCCTCCTGCATTTTCTTTTCAATTTCAAATATTTATAATTAGTTGGACTATTGAAATTTTAATTTTATAAGTTTTAATAATTTTGTAAATCATTGTTAAAATCGAAATCAGTTGTGTATTTTTCCCACAAAATTTCCCTCAATCCTAGATTGCCAGATTGGACATATTCTGCATTCCTGCATAGGAGTACTTGTAAAATGAAATAAAGGACAAAACTGGGAAAATTCATTAGTGGCCTATTAGTTTCTTTAGTCCATTAGTGCCCAATTTTTTACATGGTGAAACTATTTATTTCAGATTGCAAAAAACGTTGTCACCATTTTGTGGTATAACCACCACATCAAAAATAAGAAATACATATAAGAAAATTAATTTGTGGACAGTGAAGTTGCAATTTGTAATTATGCCCTTTTTAAAAATCCTAAATTGCACATCCTAAATTAAATCTGTTTAGGACTGTAATAACAGCAAAGTTTTTATCTTTTAGTTAATTTGGTTATATACTACCTTTTTAAAAATTTATTTAAATGAAATAAGCTGTTATCAGTCATAATTCACATCGATATTTTCTAGTAAATGAATTAGCAGATTCATCATCGTCACTACCTTTTACATGGTTATGTGTTTATACAGTTAGCAATTTTATTATTTTTCCTTATTTAGATACAGAAACATAACTGCTCAATTAAAAATAGCTGCCAAATTTGCAGCTTTAAAAAGGAGATTTCTACCCCCAAAGGAAGCAGATAAAAAAATAAAATAAATAAATACACATTTAAGCAGGGATGGGTTTTTGACGTCAAAAAGTGGTTTTTGACATGACATGTTGAAAACTGGCAAAAAGTGTCAAAAACCTTATGTAATAATCTTATTAAAAGTATTTTATTGTAAATCAAGCAACAGAACTAAGTAAATCATAATTTATAGAAAAATAGTTTTCTGTTACATTAGTGTAATTGTAACTAAAATACATATTATAAAGCATATTATTTGTGAAAGAAAAATAGCAAAAAACATTGAAACTATAAGGTGCATTAAAGTACTATTTATATATTTTATTATATAATTATTCAAGTAGGTTACGAATAATGTTATTAATCTAAATACTAAATTTTTTTAAAACCATGATATTTTATTATAATTCAATCACTGATTTTAAGTTGTCTAAATACTTCTTCATTTTGTACCTAGACGTGACATAAGCAACAATTACAATTGTAATCATTATAGTTAGAGGTTTTAAATTAATATATCACAATAGAGTTAGTTATTATCAATATCAGGATGTCTCCCCAAGAGTGTGATGATGGAAAGGCTTAAAGTGACACATCACCAATTATCACCAACGACTAAACATAAAGTTATTCAATTAGAAAATTTGTTGTTAAAATTATTCATTGCTTTTTTTTTTTTTTTTTTTTCTTTTAAGTAAAAGTTTGAGTATGTATTGTGTTGAGTGTGAATTTTCACAATCGGGGAAAATTCACAATTGTTAAATTAATACTTGTTTATTTAAAATGAATTTTTCAAATTTCAAATATTTTATTTTAAAGCTATAAAGTGTATGAACTAAGTGTATTTTTTTTTTTTTTTTTTTTTTTTTTGCATTTTATAGCTCTAAAATTTAAGTTTTAGAAACTAAAAAATATATTTTAGGTAATGGGTAATACTAATTACAAAGTTGAAAGTTCACTGTAGAATAACATAATACTTGGCTGTTAATGATAAGGGATAATGCATTACCTTAAAAAGCATTATTAATATTCCAACAGAATTTATTCAGTTCATAATGTGTATAAGCATATACATACTACTCCATTGAATTAACGTTAATTCTAGAGGATTTTATTAATTTTGTATAAGTCTATTCTAAATTAAGGAAGGAAGATGATACAAAAGGCTTAATAACTAGTATTTTGTTATTGAGAGATATTAATTATCAGGAGAGAGATTATTTATTAAAGTGAAAAACAATTAAAAAAATGCTAAAAGTAACAGTATAAGATTGAAATACATTTTTTTATTTTTAAAGGTTAGAAGGAATTTGTACATTGATTATTTTATTAATGTATATTTCTGTTTATAATTTTTCATTCTATATTTTATAGTATCCTAAAATTATTTTCTATTTTCAAAGAAGCTTATTGACAAAAATCACACTCGGAATTTTTGATGGGACATGTGGTTTTAGTATCTAAAACTATTTTAAAATTTACTCAAGAGCCTAAAACCTAAAATTAGGAAAATGTAATAAACAATAGATATAAATTTGTTTAAAAAAAAAGTTTCAGAATGCTTTTTATACAGAATTTTATATTTTTGACAGTTGTTGTCGAAAACTATGTCAAAAAGTGGTTTTTGACGTGACAGTTAAAACCATGGTTAAATCCGGATAAAACCAACAATTGTCAAAAAACTTGCCAAAATCTTTTACTCATGAAAGATTAAACTTCTATTTTTATTTTTTACAACAAATATGACTTATCCGTCGAATTTATTTTTCGAACTAAACGAACAAGTGTATAACAAGTTCATTGTCATTTGAAACGGCTATTTTTGAATAATTTTTCTCTCTAAGTATAATATCCTTATTTATTACATCATTGGAAGCACAAGTCTTTGATGTTTTAGTAAAAAAATTGGGAAAAATTTTGAATGATTTTGGTCATTATTCAACAGTACAATTAAAAAAGATGTAAACATGAGGTTACAGCCAAAATTATTGGTAATATTTGCTGTTTTGAAAACATATTTTTTCTTTTATGCTGCAGTATTGTGTAATAATCCCATCTATACCTTGACGAAATTTTTACTCACTACAGTAAAAATTCTGCTCGCCTATGATGAGCTGGTGAGTGGAAATTTTGTGCCGTGTGTGTGTACTAGAGGTGAGTTCGGGCTCTATTTTGACCATCCGAGCCCGAAACATTTTTGAACTAAGCTCGCCCGAGCCCGAAAAATTTTGTGTGATCAGAGCCCGAGCCCGATATTTAAAGGGCAAAATTAACGGTCGCCACCGGCCACGTGGCGACTAAATAAAAAAAGATGGCGATTAAAAATTATGCATCGATCGCCACTAAAGTCGCCACTTTTTATGATCATTAAAATAATCTAAAAATCGAGCGACGATAGGCAATCGAAGCCTTGTGATTTCCAATCTTTTTGCATCCATGGCATAAATGTCAATGTTCATTTTAAACTTGCTTTATTATATTCTACAACCTATAAAGAAGTAGAATTGTTTAATATGTCTCACTCATATAATTTTTTGGACCCTCCCCCTCCTTTTCCCTCCCCCTAACGATATGTGATCACACAGCTTATAGAAAGCTTTATAATTTCTAATCATTCTCCATTTGCTGCAAAAATATAAATATATATTTTAAACTTACTTTATTAGATTCTAGAATCTGTAAAGAAATAGAATTGTTTAATATCTCTTACTCATAATTCTTGTAATCCCCCACCCCCCTCCTCCAACGATTAGCAGTCACATGCTCCACTGAAGTCTTGTGGTTTACAACCTTTCTCTATCCATAACATAAATGTAAATATCATTTTAAACTTTCTTGATTAGATTCTAGAACATATAAAGAAGAATATAGATGTACCCTTCCCCCCCCCCCCCCCCACACACACACATGTGAGCTCCATTTCCACAAGCAGTTAATGATCAAATGTCCTGCAAAGCACAATCTTTTTCCATTAATATCTCCATAGTATTTAGTGTATATTTAACCCATTTAAGATAGTTGACAAATGTGTGTATCAAAATTTGATTTAACTTAAATGTGTATTTTTCAAAAATTTTTGTATTTGCCTTCTTTTGTGTGGAAATCTTCCTTTTCCCTTCCCATTTTAAAGTAGAAATCTCCTTATTTTTAAAGCTACAAATTTGGCAGCTAAGTTTCCATATCTATACTTTTTAAGAGGAAGTATTTTAACTCCATTGAAATAAAATCATTTAAAAAAGTGTGTCTTTAGAAATAAGAAAAAATAAATAAAACTGTTAACTGTATTTACACATGACCATGTAAAAGGTTGTGATGATGATGAATCAGCTGATTCATTTACTAGAAAATATCAATGTGAACTGTGAATGATAACAGCTTATTTCACTTAAATAAATTGAAAAAAAAAAGTACTACTGAATTATCTGAAATATAATAACTTTTGCTGTTATTATTACAGCCCTAAGCAGATTTTAATTTAGGATGTGCAATTTAGGATTTTTAAAAAGAGTGTAATTACAAATTACAATTTCAGTGTCCCTGTGTTAATTTTATTATTATATGTATTTCTTATTTTCATATTTTTCTTGTGGTAATTATACCGCAAAATGGTGACAATGCTTTTTGCAGTCTGAAAGAAATAGTCTTATCATGTGAAAAGTGGCTACTAATGAAACTGACAGTACCGGCCACTGGCCACTAATGAATTTTCCCAGTTTTGCCCTTTACCGATATTGAAAGTGGTACGCTGTGCAACGCATACACAATACTAAAATTAAATACTGTTTTCCTTTTCAAATTAATTTTCTTATTATAAATCCTCAATTTAAATAACTATAAGTGTTATTATAACAATTTATAATGTCTGTGTCTCTGTATACATGTATATATTTATATAATATATATTTATAGTGCAGCCCATTGTTTATAACGCGCCTATTGGGGGACAAAAAATTTATCCGAATGAGTGATATAATGAGGCCCAATATAAAGAATGGGAAGGATTACTGTATAACACTATGACATAATATGCATCCCGTTGAAAAAAACATTGTATTTAGAAAAAGGAAACTCAAAGCTACTAAGGTTTGCAAGATTATTTTGTGATTTATAACCTATCATGATTATTATGGCATTACTAAAGGTGCTCTCAAAATGAATAAAATTTCTTCTTTTTTTACATTTTCCAGTGAGTGAAGAATAAAATAAACGGAACTTTTAGCTTGAATCCGAGCCCGCCCGGAGCCCGAAGACTTGCGTAAGATTTGAGCCCGATCGGGCCCGGGCTCGGGCTGAGCCCGTCTCATCTCTAGTGTGTACACACACACAGAGAGATATTACTAGGATTTTTTTCAAAGAGTGAAAATACTCCTTGGCCATTTTTAAGAGAGTGAATTTGTCATTATTAGGAGTTCATGAATTTTTTTTTTTTTTTTTAACTTAAACTAAATTTTACTTCTTAATATGTTCAAAAATAAAATGTATGTATACAGGTATACAGTAAATGTGTGCATGTAAACTCAAGTTATAAGTTTAAATTTATGAGTTCAAGTTATATTATATGGCTTGGCCAATTGTAATAATGTTCCTTTCAGCATAATTTGCACAACATAATCTCAGAACTCAGAATATGAACATAATATTACTCAGTTTACATATTTAAATAAATATTGAAAGGTGATAAGACCATACTTGAATCTGAGAAATTTTATTAATGATGCAAACATTTTATAGTTTTAATTATCAAAATAATTTTAATTGTACAAACTTTTTATTCATTGTAAAAGAAGACCTTTATTGATTTTAAAAAACGAAGTATGTAGAGCATTGAATGATTGAATTGAAGAAAGAATGTAAACTTTCTAGACACATACAACAAAATACACTAAATTTAACCGAAAAATACAAAGCGTGAAAATACTCATGATTAACATTTTAAGGAGTATTTTAAAATTTTAATGCGTAAAATATGTTTGTGGAGGGGAATGAACGTGTAAACATCTTTTTTTTTTTTTTTAATTAAAAATATATAACGCTGAAAGTTTGTCATTGTATCTCTTTGGATTTTTAGTTCTCTGTTCAAAGCTACGCCATTCAACTGATAGCTAAAAAAATTGTATGCTTATTAATCGGAACATTTAGTTGTCATATTCAGTGATGCTGCTAGCATACTTGCCAACTCTCCCGATTTTGGCGGAAGACTTCCGGATTTTTGATCTATCTCCCGATTGGAAATTAAAAATTTCAGATTTATCATAAAAGAGAGAAAATTACAAAATAGCTCGTAATAGAGCAAAATTAAACAATGTTTATTACAGAAAATACCAGGCATGTAATTTTTTCGCAAAATCGCGGAAATCTGCAGTTTTTTTTTTTTAAATATTTCATTCAATTCCACGAATTAATTTCTGCCGCGTTAAAAAAAAAAAAATCACAGATATCGTTAGTTTATAAAAAAGAAACCTCAAGAAACCTCATTAATGAGCGACAATCAAATGCTCTACGAAAACCTCCCGATTTGTAATCTTTTTCCATCCACAACATGAATGTCAATATTCATTTTAAAGTTGCTTTATGAGATTCTAGAACCTTTAAAGAAATAGAAATGTTAAATGTTTAACACATCTAATTATCCCCCCCCCCCCCTCTTTTCACATCTCCAAGTAGCGATCGGCAATCAAGTGTTCTGTAGAAGCCTTTTGTTTCCCAATCTTTCTCTATCCACAACATATATGACAATATTCATTTTAAACTTGTTTTGGCAGATTCTAGAAATAGAATTGAAAGAGTTATTGAACATTTTTTTTGCTAATTTCTAATTTTATCCATAGTTAAGTTTCCAAAAATTAAGTATGTAAATATGTGTACTTCATATTAAAAAAAAAAAAAAAATCTCCTGAATTTTAGTTAAATCTCCCTAATTTTGAACATGAATCTTCCTATTTCTCATTTTTTAAGGTTGGCAAGTATGTGCTAGTCTTTCAAAATCCTGGGTCCCTAGGTCCCATAAGTTCCAAAATTCTGGGTCCTTTTTTCAAAAAATGGGTCCCCATATAAATGAATTTAAATTTATATATTAAAGATATAAATTACATTTTTTGTCTTATTGTAATAGAAGAAACAGTCTTTTATTAATTTTTTACCAGCTGTTTTTGAAATTATCTAAAAGCTAATATTATGTAGAAACAAATGAAGACATTTAGCTCAATGTGCTCAGAAAACAAAAAGGAAAAATGAATAACAGAAAATGTAACATAATATATGTATTACTGGTTTATTTATTTTTTTTTTAACTAGAAACATTTTAAAAATGTCTTTGAAGTTATCAGCATTAAGAAAACAAAATGAGAAAAAGGTTTTTTTTTTTTTTTTTTTGGGGGGGGGGGGGGGGGAGTTTTTATTATAATAAGCAGATTGATTACAAAATTTATTTAGTTATACATTCTTATTCAAATACAGTACAGGATTCATTATCTGGCAATTTCGGGACCGACTCGTTTCCAGTTATCCGCATTTTCCGGATTTCGATTCCTGATGAAAACGAAAATATCACGTCTGCAAAAGCAACCCCTTCCTTTAACAACAAAATAAGTTATCAATAAACGTACTGATAACTTAACTCATTAGAGAAAAAAGTAATAGAGGTGTACTTATTTATCTTTAAAAAAAAAAATTACTGTAATAATAACATTCTGACATTAGCAAAATCATTTCATTTTTTGCTTAACGCTGCAAAAATTACTCAGGGAAAACAGGGAATTTCGAATTTGTTAAAAAAAGTCAGGGAAAATAAAAATTTTCATTAAAAGTCAGGGAAAATCAGTTATAAAACCTGGAAAAACAAATGTTTTTTTCTCTCAAGTTATGTTTTTTTTTTTTTTTGTTTAGCTTCGTATCAAAACTTAAATGATTAAGTATTGTGAAAATTGGAGATGAAACGAAGCTTCGGCCACTTTACCGAAGCTTTGGCTTGGCCGAATAATGAGCATGATTCGGCCTATAACAATTTATGTTGTGAATATTCTTTTAACAATTATTATTGTATAAAATATTGTCATTTAAGTTATGCACAATGGTACCTTATAATAAAACATAGTAGAAATTTATATTTAATTTAAAAGTTTGTGTGCATTGACCCTTTGGAACCACAAACCATACAACAATTAATAATATATTCTATTTAAATTGGAAGTTACTAAGAAATAAGTTACATTACATTATATTTAGTTAACAATTTAATTATACGAACAGCTTTAGTTGCTTTAAAATGAAGCTATTAAAATATTGCATGAAACATTCTTTAAATATTTCTAGCTTTGAAACTTAGTCGTAGTCATGTATAGTCAATAATCAAAATTAACAATACAGTCAATATTCAAAATTAACAAAATAACAATATAGCCAATAATCAAGATTAACAATAACCTAGGATTATAAAACATGCCGAGAATCGTTTAAAAATAAATAAAGCTGAATTTTTATTTATTTTTTATAAACCAGAATATGAGGAGGGTGCCTATTACTTGCACATCCACCCTAGATCTAAATTCTAAATATTTATTCCAGATAATTAAAGTTATAAAATACTTTCTAGGTTAATAACTGACATACTTTAAATTGTTTTTTATGTTTATTTTCATCATATTACATACAAGGTTAATTAACCTTACTTCATTTTGTTATTTATCGCACAATTTTAAATTATGATGCAAAAAAAAATCAATGTTTTTGCATTTTTAGGAAGAATTCTATTCCTTTTTTCCCCATACACATTTTCAACTTCAGAAAATAACCTTTCGCTATATATACTGCTAACTTGGAGCAGATAAATAGCATTTGACCGAATCAGATAATCTGGGAAATATTTTTTTATTCACTCTCCATCTCCACCAATTCCTACAGACAATGTGTTCTATTTAAAAGTGGATTGTTTATATATACTTCCAGCTCTTTAGCTGATGAATTTTCAGAGTGTTCTGTGAGTAATTCATTGTTTGTGATTTCTGCAAAACAATCCCATAATGATGCCGGAGCTTCGGCCGAAGCTTCGTCGATTAGTTGGCCGAAGCTTCGGTATTCGGCGCTTCGGCCAAACTGTGCTTCGTGCCATCACTAGTGAAAATATGCATGTAAATAATGATTTCTACCTGAATTTCTATCATTATCGGCAGTAATATGACATCATACAGTGGAAGTAGCTGTATTTTGTCCTGTGTAGAAGAGCGTTTCTTGTAATATGTCACTAATATTTTCTTGAAAGTTGTCTGGGAGCTCAGAGGGAAAACTCAGGGAATTTTTTTTCCCATATTTGAGTATGAACCCTGTTTACTCTTTTCTTTCTTTCTTTTTTTTCAGTTCCCAATCATACTATAGGTATGGGGAACTTAGGTATTCGTGAAAATTTTCAACCTCAGTTTTTTTACTTTTTTACACGTTTTCAGGTGTGAGGAATCCGAAAATGACAAAATTAGTATGGTGTCTGTCTGTAGGGTGTCTGTTAGTTTGTCCATTAGTTTGTTAGTCTGTTTACATTATATCTCATGAACAAATGATCGCAGAGAGGTCAGACCAGTTTTAAAATATTACTTTCAACACTGGCAAGAATTATTTATTTGCAACTTTCAAATTAAAAAACTTCGTAAGTTATTTGAAATTTACGATTTTCTTAACATGGGAGAATAGGGCAAAATTTCATTTAAACCTGCATTAAATGAAAAATTTTTGCTGCAAAAATGTCATACCAGTTATAAAATATCAGTTTTGATGCCAGAATGAACATGTCATCAGTTACTATAAATATGCTACTTTGCAAATTTTGCAAGTTATTGGATATTTATGAATTTCTTAACATGGCAGAATAGGACAAAATTTCACATAAACGTCAATTTTCAGGGATATTTTCATTGTAAAGATGTCAGACTACTTTAGAAATATTATTTATGATACTGGCATGAATATTATTGACTATGAATTTTCCAATACAAAAATTTCGTAAGTTATTAGAAATTTAAGAATTTCTTATAACAGAATAGGGCAAAATTTTACATAAACGTCAATCTTGAGGGATATTTTCATCATAAAGATGTCAGACCACTTTTGAAATATTTAGGATACTGACATGAATACCATAGAGTATGAATTTTCCAATTTAAAAAATTCGTAAGTTATTTCGAATTTACAATTTACTTAAAATGGCAGAATAATGCAAAATCAAGCATAAACGTCAATTTTGAGGATCATAAATATATCAGACAATTTCAAAATAACATTTATGATACTTGTATGAACATGATTGACTACAAATATTCTAATAGAAAAATTTTGTAAGTTATTCGAAATTTAAGATTTTATCAACATTGCAAAATGGGGCGATATTTCATATAAATATGCATTTTGGGGAAAGTTGCATTGGAAATAGTAGCATGAAAATAGACTATGAAATTGATCCCAATAAAATAAATTAATAGATTAGAATAAGATAAATATATCGAACTGAATAGTGGGTAGCCTTATAGGTGAGGATTTCGTTCTGTCACTGTGTCAAGCGTTTGGTCAAATTCATTTCTCTTAACATGAATATAATCTGTCCTGTACAAGAAATTTGAGAACATACATATGATGGTGAACTGAGCAGAGTCCACCTATGCCAACTAGTTTTCTTTTGTAATGATACACATCAACAAATGACTTAATTTGCTGCTGATTCTGTTATTCAACATTTGAGTACTATTTTCTATGACTGTATTCATATGCTGAAGGTTGTAATTTGCCCATGTTTTGTACATTTATATCTTTATAGCAATTTGTTAATTATTTTTATAGCATATATATATATTTCCCGGTTTGTACTGCTTTTGTTTAGTTTTGTACACATCAGTTAAGTTATATATTGCTTATTTTTCTTATACTGTATTACACAATAATTGTAATTAATTTTTAAACAGAAAATGATAGAATTTTTATAAAATGCTTATGGTTCATGCATTGAAATTTTTTTGTCTTACTCTTGATTTTGAAATTCTGTAATGAAAAGATATTTTAAATTTTCAGAGACAGCAAAGTGCAATAAAACGAAGCAGTATTAATTTATTTATAATTATGTATTGTATAAGAATTATACTTTCATGTAGTTTTTCTTAAAAAAAGAAAAAAAAAAAAAATGTTTGTAATATTGTAGCTTATAAAAATAATCTCCCTCAATATTTGGACTTCAGAAAGATTCCCTCTTCATTACCCCCCCTCCCAACCTCCCGCCGAAACTTTCAAACTGACTGTCAAACCTATAATAATATGTTCATGTTCTTGCATTATTTTTGGGGAAATTTAGGATAATATGTTCGGGGGGAAATTTCAGAGGTATGAGCATTTTCTGCACCCCTGCTATAAACTACTGGTTAACCGACTAAGTTAACCTATATACTTGATACTATTATTGATCTTAAGTTAAGCAAGTGAACAATCTTATAATAATGGCTGCATGAATGGAAATCATCTTCCCCCCCCCCCCCCCCCCCCCCAAAAAAAAAAAAAAAAAAAAAAAAGCATTTCCAACATGCTAAACATGGCAATTTCAGATTGTTATTGTGGTGCCCCCTATCAATTCACAGATGAAAGCGGTTACATCTTATCATTGCCCATGGTTCTTTACAAGATAAGACATGATTATTTGCAATCCCAGAACCTTCCCTTGTCAGTAGCAATTTTTTCGATTTGAAATAGACAATGGAGCTCTTTGTACGATATGTATAAAATAAAAAATGAATGTTTGTAAATATTCAGTTGATTGTACAATTAATTTTTCTGTTGTCAACAAATGCACTTATGAGACAGACGGCAAACTCTCAGAATCTGATTCATCCTCATTGTTGTATTTCTTGGAAAATTGTTTTAGTAATTTCCCTCTTAGTTAATACAGTAGAGAGCAAGAAATCTGCCGACCTGAAATCCGCTGAAGTCCGAAATCCGCACAGCTTATCAGATACAATGAAATTCACAAGGTACAAAACTGCAAATCAAAATTTTTGAAAAAGATCTTGAATGCAGATTTTGTGCTTGTATTTTATGATTACAAAACAGAAAACAATAATAATATGAAAGACTGCAAGAATCAAGTTACTGAATATCAAAAGAAAATGATTATTATATTGATGATATCAATCAGGTAAACAATAAGAAACTAATTTTTTTTTTAATGCTATCTGATGAAGGCATTTTGCTTTCAATTTGTAAGGAAGAAATTGGTAAAATTATTAGAAAAATAAATTTGTTACTACTATTTACAATATATTGTTTTCATTATATTTATATATATATATATATTAATGTTCATTATTATTCTTATGAACCTAGTAATTTAATATTCAGTGTTATTATTCACTAGTATGTGTTTAGTTTGAATAATATTCTGCTTTTATTTATCAAAGTGAAAATAATTCTTTATGGGCCCCAAAATCCGCCAAATCCTAAAATCTGCACAACCTCTGGTCCCGAGCTGTGCGGATTTTTGACTCTCTACTGTATATATAGAAATGTATTTTAAATTACAATGATAAAGTGTATTAAAAGTTTTCTTATGTATAGATATCTAAAGAACTTCCTCCAGAATCTGAAACTTCTCCAGCAAGTCCTTCTTCCTCAGAAAAAGGTGAAGGAGAGTCCTCTTCTTCACAACAAGATGAGTCCTTGGAAAAAGACCAGAAAAAGAAGAAAAATAGATGCCACATATGCAAAAAGAAAGTAGGGTTAACTGGTAAGTAAATACAACAGAATGTTAAGTTGTTTTAAATAGACCTGAAAATTGAAATTTTAAGTTAGTTACTTGCCAGTGGCCAGTTTATTTTATTTTATTTTTTCTAGCTTATGCCACTTTTTAAAAAAATTTCTGAGTTATTATTGAAATTATTTTCATTCGGCTTCCCATGGTCAGTCAGAGAGAACCCAGAAAACCTGCAAAAGTCGGAGAAAATTGCAAATATTGCCTAAAAAGCTCGGAAAATGATATAAAACTGGAAAATGCTTTTTGATCAGCAGTTTACAATGTCCTTTCTTTAGTGTTGCAAGCTATATTATCTTTTATGTTTTCATTTTTGAGCTTAAAAATGAAATCTTAAAAAAAAAAAAAAAAAAAATGAATTTTTAGAAAGTGATAAATTGTTGTTTAATAGTTGTGAATTTTTTGAAAGTGAAAACTGAATTTAAAAATATGTATTAGTTAATGAATTTTAAGGGGGTGAAATTCTCCATAGAATAACATTGTTTCTGACTTCTGGGGAAGATAAGTGGAGAGGCCTCTTAAGCTTAAAATATTTTATTAAAGTTACTTAAGTTAATTTAAATTTATTTTATCACTTTTAAACAACCTTCAGTTTTAATAACAGGAGACTTGGCATTGTAATATTAAAACCCGAAAAAACTACTGTGCCAGAAACGCCAAAAGAAAAATATTTGCGATGCATACAGCTGTTTCGGTAGCCTTAAGCGTACCGTCTTCAGTGCAAAAAGAATTTTTAACCTGGAGAAGTGCTCGTATATATAGGAGAGGGACCGAATTTAGTTCAACCAATAGGATTACGGGAAAGGTGGAGTGTGTGGCCAATAGGAATTTAGGAATGTTAGCTGTGTAAACAGTAGAAAAATTAAGAAATTGTGGACTGTATGTAAAATTTCCAACAATCAGGCAAATAGGGAACAGCGAAATCACAATTTACAAGGTTTTTAAAATTTTTATAAATATGAAAAGCTTCAAAGAAATCAAGTTCATGAATGGATTTAGGCCTGCAAATTATTTTAGCTGAATTAAATTTAAAATTAGGATTTTCCTCCCAGCAATGTTTAGAAATAGCCGATTTATTAGTTTCTTGTTTGCGGACGTAATTCATATGTTCTTTTAGTCGAAATTTAAGACTGCGTTTAGTTTGGCCAATATATGATAAACCACACTGACAGGAAATACTATAAATGCCCCAAGAATTATGCATATCAATGGTAAAGGGCAAAACTGGGAAAATTCATTAGTGGCCGGTACTGTCAGTTTCATTAGTAGCCACTTTTTTAAGTTAGTGGCCACTTTTCACATAAGACTATTTCTTTCAGACAGCAAAAAGCAATGCCACCATTTTGTGGTATAAAGAAAAATGAGAAATACATATAATAATAAAATTAATACATGGACAATGAAATTGTAATTTGCAATTACACTCTTTTTAAAAATACTAAATTGAAACTCCTATATTAAAATCTGCTTAGGGCTATAATAATAATAGCAAAAATTTTTGTCTTTCAGATAATTCAGTAGTATTTTTTTTTTTTTTTTTTCAATTTATTTAAGTGAAATAAGCTCTTATCATTCACAGTTCACATTTATATTTCCTAGTAAATGAATCAGCTGATTCATCATCATCACAAACTTTTACAGGGTCAAGTGTAAATACAGTTAGCAGTTTTATTATTTTTTCTTATTTCTAAAGAAACACCTTTTTAAATGATTTTATTTCAATAGAGTTAAAATATTTTCTCTTAAAAAGTATAGATATGGAAACTTAGCTGCTTCATTAAAAATAATTTACTTAGCTGCCAAATTTGTAGCTTTAAAAATAGGAAGATTTCTACTTTAAAATGGGAAGGAAAAAGGTAGATTTCTACTCCAAAGAAAGCAAGTACAAATTTTTTTGAAAAATACACATTTAAGCCAAATCAAATTTTGATACACACATTTGTCAAATATCTTAAATGGGTTAAATATACACTAAATACTATGGAGATAATAAGGGGAAAAGATTGTGCTTTGCAGGACATTTGATCATTAACTGCTAGTTGAAATGGAGTGCACATGTGCAGGGGGGGTGGGGGGATCTATATACTTCTTTATAGGTTCTAGAATCCAATAAAGAAAGTTTAAAATGAATATTTACATTTATGTTATGGAGGGAAAAGCATTGTAAATCACAAGGTTTCAGTGGAGCATGTGATTGCCAATTGTTGGAGGAGGAGGATGGGGGGAAGATCACAAGAATTGTGAATAAGATATATTAAACAATTATACTTCTTTACAGATTCTATAATCTAATAAAGTAAGTTTAAAATAGATATTTATATTTTTGCAGCAGATGGAGAATGATTAGAAATTATAAAGCTTTCTATAAGATGTGTGATTACGGATCGTTAGGGGGAGGGAAGGGTGTCCAAAAAATTATATGAGTAAGATATATTAAACAATTTTACTTCTTTATAGGTTGCAGAATACAATAAAGCAAGTTTAAAATGAACATTGACATTTATGCCATGGATGGAAAAAGATTGGAAATCACAAAGCTTCAATTGCCTATCGTCGCTCGATTTTTAAAATCTTTTAATGATCACAAAAAGTGGCGACTTTAGTGGCGATCGATGCATAATTTTTAATCTCCATCTTTTTAAATTTAGTCGCCATGTGGCCGGTGGCGACCATTAATTTTGCCCTTTAATCAATGGGATCTTTTAACTGAGAAAAGGTGAGTTTATTGGAAGGTGAAAATAATATTTTAAAATCATATTGTTTGAGAATTTTAGCTATGGTTTGACTAGATTTTGGAAAATAGGGTAAAACAATACTGATATTAGAAGAGACTGATTTAGTAGACTAATTACGAGGGAGCTGTAATTTTTGGATGGCTTTGCCTCTAATGGAAGGGTCATACCTCTGTCAATTGCAATGGCTTTCAGGTATTTAATTTCAGATTTTAATAAAATAGGATTTGAACAAATATTAAGGGCACGGTTTTCGAAAATATAGAAAGCAGCCATTTTTTGGTTAGGTGGGTGACATGAACGCGCATGGGGAGGAAGGGAGACTGCAAAATTTTTACGATAGACGGTGGTTGAAAATCCATTTACAGTGCAAGAGACGAGGGTATCAAGAAATGGAAGGGAGCCATTATTTTCTGTTTCATACGTAAACTGGATATTACTGTCAATTGAATTTAGAAACTTTAAAAGGACCAATCACAAACGGACATCTGGCAGGTGTAAAAGAAACGATTACAATAATCATTTAGATGTCAATCGATTTAGCTACGATGTCGCCATCTAGTGGGAAAAACATAGTTACAGAAATTGAAACATTATAGGTGTTGAACAGGAAAGGTCATTTTCAATGTAAACAAAACGGCAATTGTTAAATGAAAATATAAAAATAAGTTAATTCAACTGAAAAATAAAGAACTAAAGTAAGTATAATTTAATTTATGAGAAATTAAATTAAATAAGTTGTTTAATAAAAATGGTAAAATGACTATAAACATGACAGAAACTTCTAAAACAGACGATGTATAAGGTAACCAATAAAATTCTTGCCGTTTTTGCCTTCTCGTTGGTTGAAATGAGATTATGTATGAAATGAGTGTATCACGTGGTTTAAAAACCAGTTGGCCGAGAGTAGGAATATCCGTCGCTATAAAAACAGGTCCACCACACATTTTCATCATTCATAGCTCGTACAGTAGCGAAGACAAATGGAAGTATCCAAGGATCTCATTCGATGTTGTTTGCTTTACTACTGCAAAGTGGGCTTATCAGCAGCTGCATCAAGTCGCTGAATATGTCAAACATTTAGGGATAATGCTGTGAATGAACATACTGCGAGGCATTGGTTTCAAAAATTCAGGTCGGGAGATTTGTCTCTCTCTGATGAACCTAGCAGTGGACGACCAGAGACCTTGAATGACAAAACCCTGCCTGCAGGCAGCAATTGAGGAGTACAGTAATCTAACGTATGGTGAACTTGCAAGGCAGTTTAACGTTTCTGATAAAACAGACTTCATCTTCAATGCTTAAGTAAAATGTGCAAGCTGAGTAAGTAAGTTCGGAACACACTGTTAGAAATCCACAAGAGATAAAGAGTGGCAGCCTGCTTGTTGTTGCTTTCTCATCACCGTACCGCATCCATATTCAATCAAGTGTTTACCAGTGACGAAAAATGGGTTCTGTATGACACTCTCAAGCATTCCAAACATTAGTTGTTACCTCAGGATACTGTTCCTCATAGCACAAGACCACCTATGCACCCATGCAAGATTACACTTTGTGTTTGGTGGACAGGTTGTCAAGTGGTTCACTATGAGTGGCTACCAATGGGCCAAATAATCACTGCAGAAATCTTCTCGTAGCATGTACTCGCAGCAATTGCAATGTGTGTAACAGACATTGCAACAGGAGCCAGTACTGGTGAATCGCAAAGATGTACTTTTCCTTCATGACAATGCCAGACCGCATGTCGCGCAGGTGGTCAGGGATTGTCAGCAAAATTGCTGTTAATGATTATTTTGCAAAATTTGAAACATCAGTAGAAACATTAAGCTGAAAAAATGTTAGCCTGGAAAAAAAATGTGAAGGTGGTTCAAAAGATGAGGAAAAATTTTTATAAAACATAACTTTTCTTAGTATATCAAAATTAACAATATGTAAAACTTGAAGAATAATAACAAGTAATTAATATTTCAAAACTTCAACAATGGCAAAACGTTCTCAGGCAAATGAAAAGTATATTACTCTAAAGGCCGGTTTCCACTGTGAGCTCTAGACCAAGGTTCAAAAAGTCATTAATCACGCTTCCGACACAAAGAGCCAAATGTCTTGTCATCAGTTGTAGCCCTTTTTTATCAGATTGCGCAGTTACTTCAAAGGAAAGCATGCAAAATTGACAAAGATATCTGCCTCTGGCCCCTCAATTATCTCAGCTGGGGGTCAGGACCAGGCTCTTTCCCCTTTGAAGCAACCTCGTTGAACCAGGTCCAACGGCTTGACCACATCAAAGGATTCTGAATAGCGTCGCTCGAAACGACTTAAAACATGCCTCAGTGGAAACTGCACTTAAAACTACAATCGTGACCAGCACTGATTATATCAAACTTAACAAGTGTATAGCCAAAAATGATGTTAACTCAAGGTTAACAAACAACATCCCATCGGAATTATACATTGACAACATACAAACTTTTATTATTCAATTACTTTTAAAAAACATTGATGAAAAACAACTTTAAATCACTAAATGCCTTAAACCATCGACGATTTAACTTATATATTTTCAATTACATATTCAAACCAAAGTAAAACAAAATAGTTGACCTCAAAACATTATGCAACGCTTACTAGGAAAAGAAACATATTACCGGAATACACACTGCCGAAGACGGAATCCAAGGAAATGCAGAAAAACCAACAGCTGGACGTTTGAAGAAAAATAATCACTTAACATTTCATTTTTACTTTAAAGATGACTACTGGACGAATATTATGAACTATTCCACAAAATACTGGTTTCAAATACTGAAGGACTTATAATTTAAACTACAACATCTTTAAAATAAAACTCAATAACTTAAAAGAAACAAACCATAATGCAAATAAAAAACATGTCTGGAACATAAAACTGCAAATGTTTCCACGTCCACCAGTCTTTAAATACTACACCCAAACGGATTGTGATCAGTAGCCAATAGTTGAAGCTTATCTGCTCCTCATTCTCGTCAGCGACAACGATTGACGTGCCATCTACCGAGACAAACCGTCCCTACAGCAGTTCGTTCAAAATATCAGCAGTATGTGCATTGAAAAGGTAAACATTGATACGGCGATAGAAATACTTCTTAAAGTTAAATTTAAATAAAGGTATTTCATCATTCCAAAAGAAAAACACAAGTGTTGCAATTCACTAATAACATTTACTTTTATGGCAATATAAAAATTTAATTTAACATTTATATGCAATCCTTTTACTAATGTAAACATTAAGGAAACGGACCTCAAAATTTCAATAAGGCAGTTTAAAATAAGTTAAGCAAAATATTACAGGTCTTAGATTAATTAGAATAAAAGAAGAAAAAACAACATGGAAACCATAAATTTCTCTACAGGGATGCCACACAGCGACTTGGTTGGAGACTTCGTGCCGTTCTCCTCACTTACCTGACCTCACACCATCCGATTACCATCTCTTCCACTCTCAGGACAATCATCTTCGGGGAAAATCCTTTACCAATGAAGCAGACTTGTGCCAAGCACTCAGACTTCTTTGCATCCAAACCCTCTGAGTTTTACCGCAAGGGGAGTGCACAGCTATAGACACGTTGGCAGAAGGTGTTGGATGCCGAGGGCGATTACTTCGAGGACTTAACAATAGGCTATACTTTCAGTAAATCCTTTTCTTTTTGGCCAATAAAAACAGCAAGAACTTTATTGGTTACCTTGTAATATAATTGAGTAATTAGGAGGCGTTGAGAACCAATAGAATAATGATTTTTCTCATTAATTTGTTCAGTCAATTTTATGTCTTTTGACCACACTATCTGCAAAAAAAGAGTATATAATATGTATAATAATAGAAGTTGTGTGGTTGTTACACACCAGATATTTTCTATATAATTTTAAATTTTGAATATTTATTCTATAATAGTATTTTTTTTTTCTTGTAAGCTCATGCTACATAAATTTTAAACTAATGAAAATAAATAACACACTAGTTTAACTTTCAGATACTCAGCTGCAATGAAGTACTCATTAATCGTTACAAGTTAACATTCAACTTACGTATAACATATGAAATAATTTGCAGATGTACGCTACCTGACATTTAAAATGCTACGCCAAGAAGGAATGGGCAGAAAATTATGCACATTTCAGAGTAGGCGCACCTCAGAGTTATGCGAATGATGGGAAATGCGCTGCTCTCCAGGGCATGTTGAATAAAGATATAAGGGAAGGAACCTGCAGAATGTTCAGTTTCAATGCCGTTATTTCTGCTAGGAAAATTATCGTAGAAATTTTGTTCTTGTCTTAGAGGATGCATGTACTAGCAGAGAATGCTAGGCTGACGTCAATGGAGGTAGTTCCAGTAGACAGCCGATTTTACGAAGGTCATGGTTATCTGACTCAGAAAGGCAGGTTGGTCCTTATGGGAAATCTTAGACACACCTGGACCCACCCACAGTGCATCAGCTATGGCGAAGATGGTTGGAACAAGGGAATGTGGCAAGTTTGAGGGATGCTAGTGCAGTTAGAGTAACATCAGCACGTGTGGATCGATGCATCCGCAAGCTACTTTTATCTCCATACTGCAGCATGTTCAAGACATCCTGAATGTTCCTATATTGACCAGAACCATTTCCTGTTGATTGGTTGATAGTGGCCTGCACTCATGGCATCCGTTAAGAAGACTGTTATTAACGCCACAGTATAGACGCCAATGTCGGGAATAGGGCTGGGCTAGAACGTTGTGGACGACGGAATGACACAAGGTCGTGTTCTCAGATGAGTCACACTTCTGTTTCTCTAATGATTGTTGCCATGTATAAGTATGGTGTTAACGTGGATACAGGTTCAATCCGGTAGCAATTGTGGAACGCCTCACCGCATGACAACATGGTTTGGGGCGTAATTGCATATGGTTCTAGGCCATCTCTTGATTGTATTCAGGGTACTATGATGGCCCAATGATACATGGATGATGTGCTGCGGCTGGTGGCACTCTCCTACCTTCTGTGGGTGCCCAGTGCCCTTTATCAGCAGGATGACATCCGGCTGTGCACTGCTTGCATCAGCCAACGTGCTCTGCAAGGTGTACAGAGCTTCCCTAGCCACTGTTCTCTTCTGATCTTTCATCAATCGAACACATTTGGGTTGTGATTGGATGCCATTTGCAGAACCTGCCACTGTCACGTTCTGAAGACGAACTGTTGCAAATGGTTGACAGGTAATGGTGAGCCATTCTTCAGGATGTCATCTGTACTCTCATTGACTCTGTATCTAGACGTTTTGCTTCGTGTATCGCCGTCTGAGGTGGTCCTACAACTACTGAGCCAACGCTGTTCTCTCTCTGCATTATGGATTTATTTTGAAATAAAGATCACTTATTGTTCTTCGCTGTCTCTCTCTGTTTGCCAAGTTTCATCACTTTCTGGCCAATTCTTCTTGGTGTTGCATTTTCAGTGTCATGCAGTGTACTTATAAATCTTGAAATGTAAAAAGTGTTTGCATATTTATAAATTACTAGTAAACAAACAGGCCATATTTTATTCTTTGTCTATCCATATAATGGTAAATGTGTGGATAGTGTTTCAGTTCTAATAAAGTTTTTAATTTTACTGCACATACTTTACAATCTGAGTGAGGCCAAAACAAATAAAATAAAAGTTAGATATTTGACTTTACTTATTGTTGTTTCTAAAGAAAATTCATGGTAAGAATTTTGAAAAATTTTAGGGACTATCAAAATTTTCACCAAAATAAAACTTTAAAAGAAATAATTTTTCTAATGTAGACACATTGTTAAATTGCAGTAGTTGGTTATATATTGCAATATAAGATTTTTAACATTTTCCAGTACTGTTGCTCAGCTCAGTAGTTGATACTTTAGCATGTGATTGATTTTCTTATGCTAGTTTAGCAGAATAATTAAAATAGGGCCTTAAACTAATTTATAACTTATCCATGTTAATATTTTAGCATATCTGTGAATTGTGTAGGTGTAACTGTGTTGCTTAAACTTCAAAGCAGTTTGAACTATTGGATATGTTTTCTAACAAAAATATCTAATATGTCATCTGTTTCTTTTCAGGATTCCCCTGCCGATGCAATGGTTTATTTTGCAGCGTTCATAGATATTCTAATGAGCACAATTGTACATTTGATTATAAACAACTTGGTGCTCAAGAAATTCGTAAAAACAATCCTTTAGTTGTTGGTGAAAAAGTTAAGAAAATTTAAGTGAATTATTGTAGCCATTCTCTACCATCTGACGTCAAAGAAAGACAATTACTATAACATTGGAAGCTTCAGAATGTAAAAACATTGTTTGAAACATCATTTCTCTAAAACATCATTTCTCTATTCTGCATTGTAGGTCTGTTTAGTCATGTTAAACTTCAGTATGTGGCTGTTTTTTTTTTTTTTAAATGTCTCTGAGATTTATATTTTAGGAAATTGACTTTGAATAGTGTTTATTTTTTTTAGAATATTTTTATCCCTTTATGATTTAATCAGATGATTTTTGTTCCTTTTTGTTTCATGTATATCCTTTTATTAAAATGTTTTAAAATTAAATTGATTTTTCTGCAGATATTTAATCATGTAAAAATGTGCTTTTGCTTCTATGTTTTTAAAACTCATGTATACATACATAACTTTGAATATTTTTTTTTAGTGATTAACCATTATATCTAAAAAATGTACAATTTTACATCAGTCTGAAAGATAGTGAATTATCCGTCTTTGTGCCTGTTTTTCTGCTTGTATCATTGTGGGTGTTTATTTTGCTTTGCTGATTGATCAATGTACTATTTTTGATCATTGTATTTAATGCTTAAAATTAAAAACAATGTGTACAATTTCTAGTAAATTCTGTTATAATAGCTCATACTTTTATTTTATTTCCAGAATGGTAGAATATTGTGCTATGCTATAAGTATATTCTTTGTGCTAGCACCAAATAAAAGTAGTAGCTTTACATATTCATTAAAAAAGTATGTGGAAATATATATTTGCTATTTTGCCACAATTGTAGTATTTAAAAAGTCCATTATCTGCAGTTAAAATATCATCCATCCTCTGTAAAAGCCTTTGTCATTATGTAGCAACTTTTTTCTTTGCTACAGTATTTTCCAATGTGCAATGCTAAGCCTCCATATTCTGTTTTAAACAGTTTATTTTAACCTCGGAGTACAGGGAAAAACTTTTTGATTTTTAAAAAAAGTTTTCAAGACTTAACCAATTCAGTGCTGTGTTTCTGCAGTTGCTGGGACTTGAAGATCCTAAGTAGATAGATATATCTGTGCACAAGTATAGATATTTGTAGCCAAGCACAATACTTGAATTGGGTCTAACCATTTTTTGACTTGTCACAAAGTTGTGTGACCTGCGCATCATCTTTAGCTGTCCATTTTTATGATAAAATACTGAATTCTTTCAATTACTTGTAAAAAAAGAAAAGATTAAAAAAAAAAAAGAAAAAGAAATTTATGTAGGTGAAAATAAAGTGTCAAATTGATCGGTTATTCTTTTGTGATTCTTTATGTGAAAAGCAGAAATTGGTTTTCAAGTTAATTTTTGTGCTATTGTAAAAGTGCAATATATTGCCTTGAAACTTTGTATTTTATTTGAATAAAGAAGAAAGGTGATAAATAATATTTTAGCAGTTTAAAATATTTAAACTGCAGTCTTTTGCATGCGCTTCAATATTAATTTTTCTGTAAACGCTATGGAATTTACAAGTTTCTTATTTTTAATCCTCAAAATTGTCAATGTTTACAGTTAAACGTAATAAATTCTAGCTCTGAATTTTTACTATAGAAGTTATTATTATTTGACAAAATTTACTTACACTATTACATTTTCTAATAGTTTATTTATTTATTTTTTTTTTTTTTAAATCTATTGCTGTGAGTTAAGATTATTTTTTCATTTGTCTAAGTTAAAAAAAAAAAAAAAAAAAAAAAAAAAAAAAACTAATTTTACTGTAAAACAATTTTAGCAAATTAATCTGACAAATACTCAAAAGAATTTTACACTTTGAATGTAACATTAAGTATACTATTTCATAGTCAGTGTAAGGATTAGATGTCAAAGAGGATTAAACATGACTTAAAATGACATGTTCTCATGTTCTAAAATCCATCTCTTCCCATCCATCCTCCCCTTGAGATACACATTAAGTTGGAATTTCTAAATGAATGTTGTGATGTTCTATAAGATCTGCTTTATTTTCTGAGAGAGAGTGAATGTTATGCAGACACATGTATCACTGCATAGGTAGAAGTCAGTTCTCTTAAGTGAAAAAATAAATAAATGAATGAATATGTATATATACTATTATTTAATGATTTTTTTTAACTTTGTAAATAAACATTTCATAATTCTACATTACCCCTTCATGAATTATACATTTAAAAAATTCATTTGGATAGGGCATTGTTGCATGAATCTATCTCTAATAATACAATGTTAAGTATAAGTATTTAAATATATTTTTAGGTTTTATATTGAATTTGTTTTGCTCATTCATGCTCAATACTGTATTTATTCAAAATTTGAATGTTTGTGAAGTGGAGTTACAATATAAAATAACTCATTTTCAAATGCAATTCATTATGGGATGATGATGATGGTGTGTGTGTGTGTGGGGGGGGGGGGGGGGGTTGAAAATTAAATCTAATTTTTTCCTGTAAGATACATTATGATGAAATTTTTTTTTTTTTTTTTTTTTTTTTTTTTTTTTTTTGGACTATACATTACATCATGTACAATAGAAGATTACAGTCAGTGATGAAACATTCATACAAAAGATAAATTCCTATGGATTTAACTGCTTATTTTTCATCCAGAAAAAATACTCTAATTAATGGTTATTTTAAAGGCCTTGTTTTATGTTTAATTACAATAGAATTGTTTTATTTTCTGGAATGAAATCTTGTAAAAAATAATCAAAGATTTGCAAGTACTTGCCTATCAAACACCAGAATTCTATAAATCCTATCTGGTGTCACATTATGCAGGAGATAATTACAATGTAATTTTTCATTATAAATTTAAGAGCAATATAGATGTTGTTCTTTGGAATTACCTCTCTTTATAATCTCACTTCCCTTTCTCCCACTTAACTATGATAATTATTTGATTAAAGCTAAATGGTATTTAGTAGCTTGTTCTGGGTTCCACATTTAATTTAACCTAATGAAGTTTAGAAGATAGTCCTGTATTTATTTTTGTTTAATTAATTTATTTTTTAAGTGTATGCAATTTTGGGATGGGCAATATCTGAATGCAGTTAGCTATATAAAATTTACTTAGCACATTTTGTGTGTAATTTATGCATATTTAGCATGTTAAGATTTAAATAATTATAGCTTATTTCATTTAGCATAGTTATTTTAAAATGACAATTACGAAAAATCAATTTTTAAACAATGGAGATGCAGTCCATATTGCCAGATATCTATTTCAATACATGTTGCTTGATATGCAGTGAACTCTCTTTAAAATGGATTTGTTTAAGGAGGATTTCTCATTATTTTTACAAAAACAGAATCTGATTTAGGTCAGTAAGAATTGCCTGTAATAGACCTCATACATATAGTTCATTTCCTTAGAATTTTTTTCTTTTCTCCTATTATAAACCTTAAAGCTTATTTTTGATAGATAAGTCAGTTCTTAAAATCTTTTTCATTTGATTTTTTTATAACATTTAAAAAGCACACATAAAGAACAATTCAGAAATAAAGAGATAGTGAAAATGAGAAAAAAAAAAAAAATATTTATTTGAATGTGCAAGAAGTTTAATGTGCTACTGGCAGGGGTCATTCTATAGAAATTCTAGAAAGTGTGTTGCTCGACTATATTTGTTTCTTTTGATACTTGTGTCCCTTATAGGCACATTTATGATAGATGTTCAAAATAACTTTTATTTTTTTTCTTCTGTTAACTTGGGTTTTTATACAGGTCATCAAAAGTTGTTTGCCTGGTCAAAAATGGGATTATTAAACATTTCTATTTTGGTACAAATCTCTTTGAATTAAATTTGAGTGCTAATTTTAAATATTAGTATCAAAGAACATAAGATAAAGGTGTCCCATGCATGTTTAGTTACACTGCTGTAACTTAACTAAAATAACTAAAATAGGTCAAAGTTCAAGGTTAAATGCAAAATTTCTGTTAATTTCGATAGTGATTAACTCTTCTAGGGAGATAAACCACAAAATAAAATATCACAAAAATGAATCTCTTTAATGTTTCTAATGAGAAAATGTAATTGTGATTGTGTGGTTTTTAACCCTTTACAGTTTAACCAAAAGGGATTGGGAAAAAAAAAAATTCTAATTTAATAATCTATTAAAGTATTATATATACACTGTGTGCATTGTTTTGTGGTTTTGATTTTTAAAAAACCATGCAGTTTTTTAAATTGCATAGATTGTCTAATTGACCCACAATAAACTAGAAAATTAAACATCGAATTATATAATTGCAGATTAATTTTGTTTTATTAACATGTGCTTGAAAAATAAAGCAAAATTACTTTTATGGAACTATGATAAAATATTAAAATATTTTGCTCTTTTTTTTTTTTTTTTTTTTTCTTCCCCAATCCCCTTTTGCTTAATGGGAGTCCTGAAAATTTATTTTTGCCATTTTTCTAACTTTTTAGAGACCTGTAAACTGAAAAGGGTTAAAAACCACACAATTGCAATTAAATTTTCTCATTAGTGTGATTCCAGAGATTAATTTTTGTAATATTTTATGTTGAGGTTTAATTTTCCTAGAAGAGTTATTCACTATCAAAATTGACAAAAAATTTATATTTGGCCTTGAACTTTGACCTATTATTTTAGTTATTAAGTTACAGCAGTATAACTAAGCATGGGACACCTCTAATTTATGTACTTGGGTACTAACATTTAAAATTAGTACTCATAAATTTAATTCAAAAAGATTTGGGCCAAAATATAAAGGTTTAATAATCTCATTTTTTACTAGGAAAATAGCTCTGATGACTTGTATAAAATCCCAGGTTAATAGTAGAGAAAAAACCAGTATGTTGTGGCCACCACCACAAAAGATTCTTCTATATTTTTTTATACAAAGTACAAATAATTTATTGAAACTATTATTTATTAAAATCATCTAACATGATGAATGCAGATGATTTTCATCTTAGAGAAAACTAACACTAAATATCCAAAGAAAAAGTTTTATTATCTATAAATAACACCTTAAAAATGCATTTTTATAATGGTTATCTCGCATATCATGTTTTGTACAGTTATATGGTATAGAAGTTGAGATATAGTTTTCCCGTTATCGAGGAAATTTGCAGTATAGCAGCACCATTTATTGGCCGATAAGCATCGAAATTGAATCAGCATAATGGCAAAATTAAAGTATGTAATTTCTCACTTAAATTAAAAAAATCTCAATGTTTTTGTTAGTTGTAAAATCCCACTCAATACTTTTTATTTCTCATGTGAACAGTGACTCTAATTTACTTACATAATAAACTAGGATTAAAATATATACATATATTCATTTTTGTTTTTGAATGTATTTTTAGTGAAGTAACATTATTATGCATGCATAAATACAGTAAAAATTCAAGTTTATAACTTGCTAGCAGTTCTACTACTCATTCTTCACTCATAGAAAAAGCCAAACTAATTCGACCCAATAACAAAAGTTTGTTAATTTTGAGTTATAAGGAAAACAAAGTTTAGTACAAATCTGTTTAAAATAAAAATTTGTAGAAAAACACCTTGTAACCCCTTTAATCCTTTAAGAATTAAATTTCAGAATTTTTTTATACCTGGCCTTAGGTTCTGGTAACCAGGGCCTAAGACCAGGTTTTGGACCCAATTACAACCTAATATACACCCCCCCCCCTAATAAAAAAAGTGTTTTTTTTTTTTTTTTTTGGGGGGGGGGGGGGGGTTAAATGAAATTTAAAAAATTCACTATTTAAATCATTGTTATTTTTTTTTTACTTGATTTTAAGTATTTATATAACCTTATCTACATAACATATATTGTATCATACTAGAGAAATATATGCCAGTTTGATAACACTTATTTAATTTTTCAACTTCAATATAGTAATTTTCTTTTCAACCTACCAATAATACATTACTTTGAGCAAAGCTTTTTTAAATTCTGTCAGTAATGTTTGTTTTGAATGGGATAGTTTGAATAAAGGAAGAATCAAATTGAAAGTCTTTTTTCTATTTGCAAGTTGTTTTATTTCATGATGTAAAAAATAATAATTTGCCTAAAATTCTAACAACTTAATAACAAATATTAACACAACTAATAAATATAATATACTGAACATGTAAATGTAAGTATGCAGTCTTTGTTTTGTATACCTTTAATAAATACGTTTTCAAATAGGAATAAAATGTCTCAGTAGGGTGGCTACTAGTCAGGGAATCATAGAAAATCAGGGAATTTAACTGAGTCTGGAGAGGTTGGGGAATAATCAGGAAATTTTGACAAATTTTATGAAAATTGGCTATATTTGATAGCTTATTGTAAATTGCTCACTAATTTTGTGGGGAAATAAACAGCATAAATCGGGGAAAAGTCATGGAAAATGGTAAAAGATAGTCATGGAAAAGTCGGGGAATTTCGGAAAAGTTCTAGTGTTAGCCACTCTGATCAGTATTATAGCAAAAAAAAAAAAAAAAAAATTGCATATTTTTAAAATTTAACCCACTCAAATGTAATTTATTTGCAATATAAAAATTACACATGGAAGGATTAAAATATTTTGTTTTTGTTACTAGTTTTAATTTTACAAAATAATTTAAAAATAAAAATTAACTAAATTCTAAATATTTAGGAAGTATTCAATACAATGAAATACAGAGGGTGTTCACACATTATTGTAACAATTTTGACTTTCTCCTTGGATTTAAATTTAAAATAAAAACATTACTGACATCAAATTGTAATAGGATTTAACTGTCTTCTGCAGCATTAAAAACACTTTTTGCTTTAAAATGTGGCTGGAAAATAAATAATGGATTGAAGGTTATATTTTTGAGCTTTCCGAAGAGAAAAGCTTCAGTTATAAAAGGATGTGAAAAGCATGGTTTTCATATTTTTACACGTAAAATAAAGAACATGATTAATGAAAAAGTAAATAAACGTCAAAGTTTGCTTGGTATCAATTTTTCCAGTCAAAAGCAAAGATACATAAACCTCTTATTAAATCTAAAGTCACATCTCATGCTTTAAAAGAAAATCGACCCCCCCTCCCCAAAGAGTTATCATAAAATCTTTATATATATCTGTAGAAACTGTGAATAATGTTATAAAATCTGATTTAAAGCTAATCTTAACAAAAAAAAAAAAAAAAAAACATGCTTAATACCGAAACATGTTTATCGGCGTAAGACTGTGCAGATTGTTTTATGAAAACTATTTGATAGTAAAAAATGGAAATATATAGTTAATATTGGTGAGGCTTGGCTATTATTATCTGCTTTCAATAGAAAAAGATTGATTTACTGGCGAAAAGAGACTTAAAATGTTGATTAGGAGAAAACAAGGAAAGTTTTTCTAAAGGTTTTATGGTTATTACTTAATTCACTTATAACGAAAAAATTAAAATAAGGAAACTAGAAAAAATGTCATAATTAACTCTGATTACTCTCATAAATATGTTTCAACACCTATTTTTTTTCAAAAAATAAATTCCATCACCTAACCCAAACAATCTTCAATGTGTTGAATTCCATCAGGATAAAATTACAAATCATACCTCTTAAATTTACTGCTCTATTTCTTTGAAAATATGAAAAATGAAACCGGAATTGAAGCTGTTCGCTTTATATGCATCTCACCGAAGTCCCCTAACATGTCTCTTATTGTACATTTGGACTTTGAAAACAATCTCTTTAACCCCTTGGGTACGTTTGACGTCTGAGACACGTCATTCACTTTTTTTGTTTTTTATTTTTGCTTTGCAATTCTAATTACTTGAAGACATCTTAATACTACATATGTCACCAATATTTTAGAAATAAATTCTTACGTAAAATGTACTGCTTTTACATACTACTCCAAGCAACCAAAAATTATATCCGTTCCACATGCAAATATTTTCTCAAATAAATCCGTACCCAAGGGGTTAAAAGCGGCATCCCAAAGCATTGAAAGTTTTGGAAGAGGAGTGGAACAAAATCAACCTTGATGTTCTAATAAATACTCTATCTATAAAATCAAGATTTAATATGATATTTTAACAAAAGGATTATCAGACTAAACATATTACAAAATAAAATTCTTATATTTGGTTATATATATAATATATATCTTTGCAAAATTGTTACAAAAATATGTGAACATCCTCTGAAGAGTTTGTTTTACTTCTGTTCCTCAGCTTGGAATAAACCAAACATTAAGAAGATGGTTATTTTTTTAATTACAATTAATTATTATTTTGTAACAAATTTTTTTCTTTTGAAAGGAAATTCAAACTTAAAAGTGTTGTTATTGATAAAATATAAACAAACCCAATTAGATTCCCACACCCGGGTTGTGTTTTTAATAATAAACTTAAAAAAAAAAAACTGGCCTAAGAGGAGACTTTTGGTTAAATAACTTTTATTGGAAATCTTTGGTGAAATATGGTGATAAGGCTCAAAAACTTTGGTACCTCTTTTCAACCCCTTAAATGTTAAATTTTCATTAAATCAGTTCTTAGTGAGACACTGTATCACAGGGGTGATTGAGTGTTCAGGTAATTTACCTGATTTCAGGTGTTTATTTCCTTTTCAGCAACACAATTTTAGTTTTTCTAGCTTAAATTCATAAAATAAGACTGAAATATGAATTTATCATATGACTGCCAAACCTAATTAAAAATATTTTTCATAATGAGAAGATAGGACCTACTTTAAGTAAATTATGTTCTCTTGCCATATAAAGACTTTTTTTCCTAAAATTTCAGGTATTTTTTTCATAAATTTACAATTACCCCCCAATATCATGAAAGGAATCTGTCTAAATATCGTAATAGGTTAACTGAGAGTTTTTTTTTTTTTTTCCTTAAGTTTTGGGTTTCTTGGAAACATGTGCAAATATATATGGTCAAAGGGTTCAAAAACTTTGGTTCAACTCTTTTAATGGTTAAATTTTGTTAAATCTGTTCTTTATGAGCCACTATATCATGAAAGAAACCTACTGACCAAATGTTATGATTTTAGCTTCATCAGTTTGCTCTCATTATTGGTAAGTGAATTAGTGGCATTTCATTAGATTCTCATATTAATAATGGATAAAATCATTGGTCTTTGGCTATTTGTCTCATGAAAGTTTACTAGAATTATCAATCAAATAGTAAAATAAGCATATGAGAAAAAAAAAATTAGAAATTACCTCAACATTTCTTAACCCTTTGAGTACTGAATTATTTGAAAATTTTTATGCCCATGGGGCGGATTTAATTTGTCGCTATATGTAATAACACTTCACGACCGCATGATTTAAAATTTTTGACATTAAGGTCTGCCTGTGGGCGTTATTCTCCCATGTTACAATATTTCAGAACAAAATTTTCTGTATTCACATTTATATTACAAATGGATATACATTATAATTTTATTCTTTCTAATCAAAGTATTTGTATCCATAGTATATTTCATTGTAAAACTGTGAATATTAATTATATATTTAAGAAAAAAAATAGCATACAAATTTCAAAAGAAACGCCCCCTGGTGGAGTTACAGATTTTCAAATTATGCGAATCTACATCAGCAGTTGCGAAAGTGTTAATATGTAAAAGTAATACATTTTATTTGGAATATACTTATATTGATGATATAAGTATGGTTGTAAGATATCATAAAAAACATCAGGAAAGTGTTTGCGATCAACGCTCACTGTCGGGGTGCTGCAAACATTAACGCCTACTTCTTAAATTCAGATGACGAGTCAGACTCGTCCACCGTAACTTTGCCCAAGTAAGCAGATGACGAGTCTCAGTCGTCAAATGTACCCAAAGGGTACATTAATTTCAAATTTTATACTCTGCTCACGGAAACAAAAATTATGTCCATAATGACCAAAAACAAAATTTTTTGTCATAAATATTTTAACAGAATCTAATAAGTTCCTGGGATTATGTTATGAAAATTGACTTACTTTCTTGCATGTAGATAATGGTTTGTAAAGAAATGTATAAGTCCTAGTTGATGAATGTATTTTATTAAAGGAATATTCTCGAAACAGTCATTCATATTGTAAGTCAAATAAACAGTGATAAATGTACCACAGAGCAGGAATTTCGCATTTTTCACTAAAGTTTATGTACAACTGCTTTTTTTTTATTTTATATAAATCTTGTTAATAATTTATTGAATTTTCCCGGTAGTTCTGCTCTAGAAACCAATAGGTCATTCCAAAACTTGCCCCCCCCCCTCCTTATTGAACTTAGAACTTCTAAACTGGCAATATTAAACTATTAAACTATCATTTTTTGCTGAATTTGGTCAGTCACCAAGTTTGTACCAAGGCCACCCTTTGTAGGAGTGAAAAAGCTGCCATCTGCTTTCACTTTAATTGTAAATCTACTTTTTTTTTTGCAACAGCTATGATGTAAAAAAGTGGTTTAATTCTTTTGGCAAAATTGTTACAAAGAATAAAACTCCTCTTTATTAGAACTGTTGTTGTAGTGAAAATACATGTAAAGGCACAAGAATGTAATAGCATTATACTGGCTATAAAGGAGGTCAGTACTGTTCGACCAGCTTTCAAAGGTGGCCCAAGTGGGAACAGGTCTCCGTAAGGTCAATCTATTCTTCAAAATAGGGGAGTTGATAATGACAGGGAAATTTCCTCCTACTTTCGTTTCTGAGTGGGGTGAATGCTGACCGGGCGATGTTTTTGCTTCTTATACGGTAAAAGTATAAAAAGCTTTAGTTTCCTGTTAAATGGAAAGTACAGTTTCAGACTAGTGTTAGTGTAGCTCGTCTGTTAATAATGTTGAGGTTTTAAATTTGTATTTTTTTTATTTAAAATTTACATTATTAAACATCTTAAATGGCACAGAAAATAAATAACGCAAAAAGCTTTAATTTTTCCTTCAACAGAATTTTTTCCGAAAAGACGCCGCTGCGTTTACAGAAAATTTCATTCTAAATTTGAATTTTCCTAATTATGAAAATAGCTTTTTCATGACCAAAGTCAAGAGGGTTATATGTCCTTCGTTTGGTAAAAGTTACGAAAATGTTAATTCTAATTTTTTTTCGTTGCACGATATTTAGATATCAACAGTATTTAACCTATGAAAAGCAATATAGATTTGATTATTAAAAATATACGAAAAAGACGTTTTATTATACCTATTTCCCTAAAATTATTCAAGAATTTAGGCCCACCAGTGGCGGAGCGGCTTAGACCACTGAACACTGGGAGACGGTGAAGTGATAGGACGTGAGTTCGATTCCGCGCGCCGTCGGTCTAGCTGTTTTGTGTTTTGAGTGGTTTTCTCCTAATGTAAAGTAAATACGAGCTAGAACCCCTTAAAAGACTTTCACCCAAGGCCTATATCCCTCGTGTAGATAATCGGATCAACACCATCAAGAATTTAGATTTTTATACATGTAAATGACAGGGTTTTTTCCCCTGTATTTTCTGAAATTGATTTAGCAGCAACAATATTGTGTGAAAACACCATAAGCAGAAATTGTCGCAACAATTGTTTCGGGTCGAAAAAGGCAAAGCACGACCCTTCATCAGGCGAAAAGTTAGTGCAGTTTTCTTTTATATTTTTTGTCACTATATGAATTTATGAAATTCAATATTAAAATTTTATTTAGGGTTTCATGAAAAGGCTGGCAAAAACGAATAAATAATTTTATTTTTAAAGAGAAGGTCTCAGAAAAAAATGCAATAAAATGCTTGTTTTTCATATTATCATCACAGACCTTCTCTCTCAAAAAAAAAAAAAAAAAAAGAGAGAGAGAGAGATGAGGGGAAAAATATATGTTCATCTTTAATGAGAAGTGAAAATTATTCACTTTCATCATCTGAATCATCAACTGAAACATCATCATCATCATGGCTGTCATCATCTAAAGAGATAACTAATGGATCACATAATTCTTCCATTACGCCATCTTTTTCCCAGTATTCATTTTCTAAACTTTCAATGTGCGTGCAATAGTGCTTCCATCTCTCAACATCAATGTTCTCTAATGCAAGTTGAGTCAGGTTGAAAAGTTGATCCATTTTTAAATCAGCCGTTACATTTCTCTGCCTAATAAAGTCCTTTATATCCGCCCATACATATTCTATGGCATTTATGTCGCAGTGATATGGAGGCAATCTTAATGCATGATGTCCATGTTCAGCTAACATCTTATCAAATTTATATTCCTTCGCTGAAGGCGAGTTGGCCTTTACAAGTTCCATAAGTTCTTTTTTCTCTTCGGAACTGGTGAATATTCCGTAAATATTTTGTACGAGACAGAATGATATCACTTCGTTCTGTTATCAGTTTCCTCTTATTCTGACTTTTTTTCCAGCGGAAACCCATTTCATGTAGAATTTTACGTAAAGTTTCTTTTGATTTTGAAAACTGTATCCTTTCTTGTAATCTTGTTAATAACTTTGGGATAGTAGGCACTATTTTATCTATTGTATAGAAGTCCTGGATAGTTCTTCGAATTACATCCAAGTCAAAATTATCCAAATTGACACTCTCAATAGTAGTTTTCACCTTTTTCTTTTTGGGAGAAGGCAAATTACTTGGAGTATTGCGAATTCTTCGTATAGAACCCTTTGAAACATTGGCAATTTTGCTAGCCCTTTTAGTTGCGTGTGCCAACGTAATAGTTATACAACCTTTATCTGCTTCATTATCACAGAACTTCACAACGCTGCTTAAAACCGCTTTCGTTTCAGCACTAAAATGTTTGCCTTGAGAACTTCTACGTTCTTTTGAATTCATTTTATCGATCCAAAAGGAAGTACAAAACGAACGAAAATGTTATTTTCTTAGAGAAAATAATAAAATATTAGATCCGCTAACAAAGAATAAATCGTAGTAGTCAAACAGCAGCCAAAGGAAGAATGACTTCTCTCTCCCCTCTTTATTCACCCTTCTCTCCCTACGGAATGGGTCACTGCTTTGGCAGCATGCCAAAAGCAACATTTGAAAACTTGTCGAGCAGTATTGGCGACATGGTGAGATTGCTGACCAAATTTGGCAGAAAATAATTTAGGTTGTCAGAATCTGGAAGACCTTTCTCAATTTGAAATGGATTAATATTATAATGTATCATTTTTTGCCACTAATTTTCATCAAGGAGTATAAAAGGAGGCTATCTGCCATTAAGAGAAGTCCATTGAATTCTGAGCTGATCTATCAGTGAGAGATTCTGCAATAAGTTGCAATTGTTTTCCTTAACAAGTGATTCATGCTCTGTGGTGTATGTAATTTTATTTTTGTGGTTTGAGTACTGGTTTTGATAATTTGTTTTGGGAATGTTTATGTACCACTTGCCACACACAAAAAGTCTGTTTTTGTAATACAGTAGAGCACTGATTATCTGAACTCCTATTAACCGAACTTCCAATTATCCAAACACCCTATTTTTCTCAATCCCCCTCCCCCTTCATCGAATCTCAGATAAGTGTTTCGTTGCGAGCAGTAACAAGGGAATAAAAGGCTTGGTGAAAGGGGGTATAATCAAGATCAAAGCACAAAATTCCTGTTTGTATCACCTCCCCTTCGCATTGTATTCTTCTTTCGTCACCTTTACAGTGACCCTTTTATAATTCTTTCTACCCCATAATAGCCCTGCATAGCCGTATGCCTTAAAATCGTAGGGCGTGAGGGATTATAGTGATGGATGGGATTAAGCAATTGAGAGTTATGAACAGTCGAAGGAAACATCTATTTTACTTTAATTTCAAACGAAGCACAAACATAATTATAAAAAAAAACAAACAACCTTACTTAGGCTTCATCTTTAGCAATAAGCTTTTCTGGGGAGGATCCTCCCCCTTTGTCAGTTGCAACTAGTGTTTTCTGGCACCGGCTATTTATAGCCTCACCTCTTTCTTGTAGCAAGTAGCGTCATTGTGGATCAATTCTGGCCGACTCGTGGTCATTAATGGCGCTGCTATCGTTAACGATCTCAACGCTTTCACGGAGAAAAGCATACGTAGGATTATTATAGTTAGCTATTTTTTCAACATTATTAAATTCTATTTTTATTTCATTTTCACAGTATGCTTTGGCTAGCGCGGTAGTAGAGCGGGAAAATTTTATATCGCTTTCATGTTCCTTTAGACGGGTCTTGATTTTCCTCTTAGTAACTCCTATATAGCTTCCTTTTCTTTTGTCGGGATATTCGATGGGAATTCTATAAACACCGGCGGTTTCGAGGGGGGAATAATATCTTTGTCATTTCTTATAATTTGAAAAATGTTCGGGTTCGGTTTAATCGGAATGTTTAGATTGAATTTGTTGGCAGTATTTTTTATTTTGAGGTTCCTTGGTTATAGGGTATGGAGAATGTATATTTTTGTTGCCTTTTTTGCTGGTTTGGGATATGATTTAGCTGTTTCATTCTTTTTTTGTATAATTTTTCAACAATAAATTTTGGATATCTGGCTTCAACGGTTAATTTTTTAATAAACTTAAGTTCTTTGTTTAAGTCATTTTTATTATTGTTAAACTTTAAGTTTATGGATACTGTTAATTTTAAAAGAAAATTATGAGTGAAAGAATAAATAGTATATAAAGTGGAATACTTAGAAAAGATTGTTGCTTCTATAATACACATTTAGTCATTACTTGAAATCTTCATCTACCTATTAGTAATATAAATTTAATTTTTAAAATACCTTATTTTTGCTGGAAGAATTTTAAGTAAGTACTCCTTAAAAATGTAAGATAAGTAAATAAACTTTCACTCATCTAAGCAGCCTGAAGCAAATGAAATCTTGGTGTAAAATTGATCATAAGAAAAATCTTGAAATAAAACTAAGAATTTGCTATACATTAATTTTATTTGAGAAATCTACTTGATCCTTATTGTTACAAAAAAAATTGTCTTGACAGTAACAGGAGAAAACTTGAAAGTAATTTTCTAACATTAATTTAAATAGTATAAACTCATACCCAATGCCTTTGCAAAGATAAACAAACATTTGGAAATTTCTATTGCAACACCTGCATCCATTCTAGTAACTGGCATATCTCCGTCTCCTGATGAGTCTGGTAAGAAAAAAAGAAAAAGCGATTTGATAGCAGACGAAGTCTTGTTTTATATCTTGCTGATTGGCAGTTAACAGCGAATTTCGCCGTTATGCTGGTTGCGTTATCTATGCAAATGCATTGGTATGAAAAAATTTAAATAAAGTAAAGTAAAAAAAAGAACAAAAACATCCAAAGTAAAATAATTAATGAATTTTTATAAACGAATATTTATTAAATGTCTAGAGAAAAATTAAGTTTTAGTAGCTTTACTAGTAGCTAGTTATTATAATGCAGTTGCGATCGCAACTGTTATTGCTGAATACCAAAACTGGGAGTTTTCTAATAGAGTGGCAACAGCTCATTAAAGTAAGTTTTGTAAACTAAACAACGTCTAGTTAGATCGTTCTTAACAGGAAACTATAAAATTAAGAAATAAATTAAAACTTTGGATGTTTAAGGAAAAAAAAGGTAATTAAATATATTTACAAATTGATTCAAACCTTTAAGAGGAAAAAAAAAAAATTGTATTGAATATGCATGGGGAAACAACGAATGTAGCATGCACTGCATCTACAAATGCCTCCCTTTCCCCATACATATTCCATGAAAACTAGAAATCAAAATACATAGAATTTTACAGATGACCTGAACATGTTCAGGGTAAACTTGAATTGAAACTATAAATGCAAAAAGTTTTTTTTTTTTTAAAGTTCACTTTGTAGTTTAGTCTTTTTTTTTTTAAAAAAGAGTTACTCTATAGCTGGCACTAAATATGCACTTCTTAATCTTAAGAAAATAGGTTTGTTCAGTGCCTTAGTTAGGAGGTCAGCCAAATTTTCTTGTGATCTTACTTGCTTTATATTAAACTCTTTATTTTCATACAGTTCTCTGACAAACATATATTTGATATCAATGTATCTATTCCTGATATTTTCAGATCTAAATTTGATATACTGAATAGCAGCTGAATTGTCACAAAATAGAATTGGAACTTGAAATTTAATCTCAATATTCATAGTCAATATTACAGTTTTTATATTGGTTTTAATATACTTCAGGTCTTTTGCCGCTTCTGATGCAGAAATAAACTCTGCCTCCATGGGCGACAGGGCAACAGATGTTTGTTTCTTGACTCTCCAAGTTATGGGCATTCCATTCATAAAGATAGAGTACCCAGAAAAGGATCTTCGATCGGAAGGATCACTGGCCCAACTTGCATCGGCAAATGATGAAATCTGGAGGGTAGAATCTTGGGAATCATACCTTAATCCCAAAGTCTTTGTAGAGGCAAGGTACTTCAGAATCTGCTTGAGACGGTTCCAATGGACTTTAGCTGGGTTTTCTGCAACTTGGGCAAGGGTAGCAACAGCATATGAGATATCAGGGCGGCAGCGTCCAGATATATACAGAAGGCAACCAAGGAGGTTTCGGTAAGGCATCTTCTCCATTGCGGCTTTTGACTGGTTGTTTCTAGGAGATTCCTGTTTGGAGGAAACTGTACCTGGTTGTATAGGAAGAGATACGTTAGTTATCGTAGAAATATCAAATCGTTCAATACAGGAATCTATATATTTGCTACAATTTATGTTTACTGTACCGTCTTTAATGTCGAATTGTATGCCTAATAGTTGAGTGATTGGGCCTAAATTTTCGAGCTGATATAACCCTTCTAATAGCTGAATAACTTCTATTAGAGTTGACTTGTCTTTAGCAAAAATCGGGAGGTCATCTACATATACCATAATGATTGCTTTAGTGTTATATCTATAAATACATGTTAGTCCCGGAATTTCTGTAAACCCGTTTGCAATGAGTTTATGATGCAATTCTTCAAACCAGCATTTTCCAGATTGGTGTAAGCCATAGAGGGCTTTATTTAATTTTAAAACGTAATTTTCTTGGCCTGGTATTATATAATCATTAGGTTGGTTAATATATATATCCTTATCAATATTACCATACAAATATGCACATTTTACATCTAAAAGACTATGTTCCCACTGGAGAATACATATAAAAAGTGCAATGAACAATCTTATTAACATGAAATTAACTACTGGACTGTATGTTTCATTATAATCTAAACCCTCTCTTTGGTTATTACCTAAAGCAACTAATCTTGCTTTAAACTTTCTAGATTCATTTTTATTTTTAAGGGTATAGACCCAACGGGTTCCTATTACTTAAGTATTAGCTGGTCTGGGAACAACTGTCCAAACATTTCTGTCTATCATAGTTTTTATTTCACTGTCCATGGCCCTTCTCCATTCTGCAGCCTCTGGTAACCTTTTTGCCTCCCTAGTTGTTTTTGGAATAATTATTTCTACACAATTTGCTTCATCTTCGACTAATGGTATTTCTTCAGATTCTTTGTCTGAACTTTCTTCGGCTTCGTTTAGATTCTCATCTATGTCATTAATGGGGGATTTTCTTTCTAGTTTAAATTTGCCAAGGATTTTGCAGTTTTTAGAAAAAATATTTAATGAATCGTCATATATGAAGTTATTTTCCTCGCAATAATCTTTTAATTCTCTAGAACTCCTTAATACCTTCCCCTCTGGTGTTTTTACATAAATGTCTTCTTTACCTCTACTTTCTCCTGTCTTTCTAATTGCTATATATCTCTCAAACATTAATTGTGGGTCATCTACTGGTTGGTAGGGATTTTCGGATATGTCTAATTCATCATCTGATTCTTCTGCTAATATATGACCTTGTTTTTCTATACCTAATTTCGTTTCATCAAATCTGACATGTTTTGTCTCTATTATTTTGTCTTCAGTGGGTAGCCATATTCGATAACCTCTAGTACTATAACTATAACCTACTAAAATTCCTTTTTGAGCACGAACTTGAAATTTGTTACGCTTTTGGGATGGAATGTGAGCATAAGCTACACATCCATGTATTTTTAAATGACGGAGAGAAGGTTTTCTGCCGAACCAGCGCTTGAACGGTATTTCTCCGGTTGAACTATGCAAAAGTCTGTTTCGTATATAGTTTATTGTTTGCATGGCCTCAAGCCAAAGTTCTTCTGGAAGATTAGCAGAATTAAGCAAAGTTCTCATTCCATCAAACAACATTCGATTAAGACGTTCTGCTGCACCATTTTATTGAGGTGAATATATGTTTGATCTTTCATGTTTTATACCCAATGATTCTAATAATTTTTGTACGGGAGTACAACAATATTCTAATCCATTATCGCTTCTTATAGCTTTTACTTTTTTATTGGTTTGACGTTCAACAAATTGGATAAAATTTCTAAGTTTTTCACAAACTTCATTTTTACTTCGCATTGGATAGCAAAAGGCTCTTCTACTATAATCGTCAAGCAAGGTTAAAATATAGCGATAACCATGCTTTGAAAGATAAGGAGCAGGGCCCCAAATATCTGTGTGAATTAATTCTAAAATGTCTTTTGAACGAATACTTTTAAGTTTTGGGTAGGGCTGTCTTGTATTTTTCCCCATTATGCAAGCCTCACAGCAGACCTCTTCCCCTTTTAATCTCACTTGTGGTTCTACTAGGTCGTTATTAAACATTTTCTTAATAGTTTGTATATTACAATGAGCAAGTCTTTCATGCCAAATCATAATTTCGTTAGTATCTACAGCAAAAGCTTGATTAAATGTTTGCTTTGTATGTTTTGGTATTAGCCTTTTAGATGAGCTCTCAGTTTGTGTACATTGACTATTAGTTACTTCTTTATGATCGCTATTTTCCAAAGTATCTTTTATTTTTAAAACATTAGGTTGGTTATGAATAGGTAAACCCTGTATAACGTAAAAGTTATTTTTCATTTTTGCAGACCATAAATAGTTCCAATCGAGATCAAAAATTTTAAATCCTCTATCAAGTTTAGCATGAAAACCTGCTCTATCCATTCGACTCATACTAATTAAATTTCTATGAATTGTTGGGACATAAAGGCAATCATTAAGTGTAATTCCTCTTATGTTTGGACCATCTTTAATTTTAAACTGCACTATTCCTATACCTTTAACTGGATGAGATGTAGTTCCCATTTTTATCATTGAACCTTCTGTAGAAGGTTTTAGGTATGTGAAAAACTCTTGATTTTGACAAATATGTGCAGTCGATGCACTATCTAATGTCCATTCCCTAGTTGGTAATAAGTTTTCGCTTTCAAAGCATTCTGAAATAAACTCTGTTACAAAAGAGGATTCTTTTACATTAGTTTGATTTTTACTATTACCCTTATTTTTAAACCTACAAATATTTTCTGTGTGGTTTGGTTCTCCACAAAAACTACATGTAACTAATCTTGCTGACTCTCGTTTTACAGAACTAAATGAGTCAGGATGTTTGTGTTTTTCAACAGAAAAGCATTCAGTTGTTTTACTAAGCTCATGCAAGTTACGACGATTATATTCTTTAATTATTTCTGCTTTTAGTTTTGCAAAATTAAAATCTGTATCCTTACAATTTTCAAATTCTCGAGCAAGATAATCGTAATCTTCTGGCAAATTTTGCAAAAGCATGTAACATCGATGTTCCTCACTTACAGTTTCCCCTGCATCAGTTACTTTTCTATACTGATGTTCCAATCTATCAATAAAAGTTGGGAGTTCCTCATCCGGATTTGGTTTCACAGTTCTGAATTCAGCTAAACATAGAGATTTATAAGAACGACTGGCCGTCAATAGATTAGTTTTTAATGTATTCCAGATAATTTCTGGTTCTTCCAAATTATCAATCTTTAAAACTATTTCTTGACTACAATAGGTTTTAATTAAGCCTGCTGCTTTTGCTTTAGATTGATTTAATTTAAATTGCTCTAGTGGGGATAATTTATCCATTTCTTGAGGATGCTTTTCTGCATCAATCCAAGCAATTAACCCTTCTGTTTGCAAAATTCGCTTCATACTAGTTGACCAAGATTGGTAATTATATCTAGTAAGCAACATTTGTGGATTTATATTGGATGCCATTTTTCAATTGAATTTAAATGCAACTCTAGCAATTACTTTTCGATCAATAAAGACTACAATAAAAAATATTACAATACTTCATTCTTCAGGTTAGGGCTGGGCCCATAACCACTGTTAAACTTTAAGTTTATGGATACTGTTAATTTTAAAAGAAAATTATGAGTGAAAGAATAAATAGTATATAAAGTAGAATACTTAGAAAAGATTGTTGCTTCTATAATACACATTTAGTCATTACTTGAAATCTTCATCTACCTATTAGTAATATAAATTTAATTTTTAAAATACCTTATTTTTGCTGGAAGAATTTTAAGTAAGTACTCCTTAAAAATGTAAGATAAGTAAATAAACTTTCACTCATCTAAGCAGCCTGAAGCAAATGAAATCTTGGTGTAAAATTGATCATAAGAAAAATCTTGAAATAAAACTAAGAATTTGCTATATATTAATTTTATTTGAGAAATCTACTTGATCCTTATTGTTACAAAAAAAATTGTCTTGACAGTAACAAGAGAAAACTTGAAAGTAATTTTCTAACATTAATTTAAATAGTATAAACTCATACCCAATGCCTTTGCAAAGATAAACAAACATTTGGAAATTTCTATTGCAACACCTGCATCCATTCTAGTAACTGGCATATCTCCGTCTCCTGATGAGTCTGGTAAGAAAAAAAGAAAAAGCGATTTGATAGCAGACGAAGTCTTGTTTTATATCTTGCTGATTGGCAGTTAACAGCGAATTTCGCCGTTATGCTGGTTGCGTTATCTATGCAAATGCATTGGTATGAAAAAATTTAAATAAAGTAAAGTAAAAAAAGAACAAAAACATCCAAAGTAAAATAATTAATGAATTTTTATAAACGAATATTTATTAAATGTCTAGAGAAAAATTAAGTTTTAGTAGCTTTACTAGTAGCTAGTTATTATAATGCAGTTGCGATCGCAACTGTTATTGCTGAATACCAAAACTGGGAGTTTTCTAATAGAGTGGCAACAGCTCATTAAAGTAAGTTTTGTAAACAAAACAACGTCTAGTTAGATCGTTCTTAACAGGAAACTATAAAATTAAGAAATAAATTAAAACTTTGGATGTTTAAGGAAAAAAAAGGTAATTAAATATATTTACAAATTGATTCAAACCTTTAAGAGGAAAAAAAAAAAATTGTATTGAATATGCATGGGGAAACAACGAATGTAGCATGCACTGCATCTACAATTATTACATACTAGTATTGCGTGATTAACATAGCTGCGGATTGTGTTAATTTTATACTTATAAGGGGTTTTACTTCTATTGTCAACAATTTCGTTACTGGCCATCGGTTTTCTGTAAACGGTGGTTCTATTTTGTTATTTTCACGTTTAATTTTAACATCTAAGTAATTTATCTCGCTGTTCTGTTCGGATTCATAGGTAAATTTAATATTATCGTCAAGCAAATTTAGTTTATCGAGTGTTTCGTTTATATTTTGATCTCTCTGAATAACTGCAAAAACATCGTCCACATACCTAACCCAAAAAATAATTTTATCTTTCATTAATTTAAATATATCATTTTCAAGTATTCTTAATTTGAATTCAGCTATTATCCCTGAAATAGGTGATCCCATTGGCACCCCCATATTCTGTTTATATACAACATTATTGAATTTAAAATAACTTTCGCGTAGGATAAGATTACTAGCGGTAATTAACGTATTCAAAACGGATTTTTCATATTGATTTGCTATTGTTTGATTAATTTTATCACAGATTTCATTAATATCGATAGACAGGAACAAATTGATAATGTCAAAACTAATAAATTTCTGGTTATTGTTAATTTCTAAGTCATTAATACGTTTAATAAAATCTTCTGTTGAGTTAAGGCTATGATCAGAGGGTGGCAACAGGTTACGGTAGATATGGGTCATGTATTTTTCGAGGGGGTAGGTAGGACTTTCTTTTTTATTAACAATCGGTCGGAATTTGGTGGGTCTTTATGGTCCTTAAATCGTCCAAAAAGGCGCGGGGTATTAGGAGCGAAATAATTAACAATGGGGGGGGGGGGGCGTTATCTGGCCAGTTACCTTGTTTTATTAATTTATTGACTTTTTCTATTAGTGTTTTATTGGGGTCATTTTTAATTATGGTGGTTCCTATTTCCTTAATTACGTCATTCATTTTATTATTATAATCTGTACGATTCAAAATGGCTATTTTGCGGGTTTTGTCTGTAAGGGTGCAAGTAATTTGTTCGTTTTTCTTGATTTGTTTTAATGTTTTAAAGTCGGCACAGGTAACGTTCTTATTTTTAGTACTCTTAGTCAATTCATTATAAGCTACATTCCTGATTTGGTTTTTATTTGGTGGGGGAGTTTTATCAATAGCGGTTTCTATTTTAGCGATACTTTCATTTAAATTTATTGGCTGGTCAAGAACAAACTTTGGTCCGAGTTTTAATAATGCGTCTTCATGGCTATTAGTTTTGTAGTTTGATAAATTAATATATGGTTGTTCAATTATTAAAACTATTATTAAATCAATTATAAGATGTCTGGCAAGCGAAAAAGAATTGTTCTTTCATTGGGAGAAAAAGTAAAGATATTGGAAAGGCTTAAAAATGGTGAAGCAGGTACAAAATTAGCAGTAGAGTGTGGTGTAGCAAAGTCTACGATATCAGAAAATAAAAAGAATCAAGATTCCATAATAAATTTTATAACGGCACTTGAAAGTGATTAAGGAAGCTTAAAACGAAAATCTATGAAAAGATCTTACGATGATGAAGTTGATAAAGCTCCGTACATGTGGTTTTTACAAAAACATTCCTCTGGTCATCCAATATCTGGACCACTATTATGTGAGAAGGCACTAGTTTTCAATAGAATGCTGAATGGAGAAAATACATTTCCAGCAAATTCTGGGTGGCTTTGAAATTTAAGTTAATTGGACAGACAATTTAAGGTATATTGTAATTTATCTGAACTTTTGCTTATCCGAACTAGAGTCTGTCCCGACGGGTCTGGATAATCGGCACTCTACTGTATGTATATTTTAATGGGTGTAAAGAAATTCATGTGGTGTCCACATCAGACCTCCTCTCGGCTTTCCATTCAGAGTTCTCACGAGTCATAGAAATCCTGGAAAATCATGGAGGAAAAATTAAGTTTCCAGGGCTGAGAGTCATGAAGAATTGATAATTTTATCCAAAGTCATGGAAAATTTAAATTATTTTTCAATTTGAATTCTAAATACAAATTAACCTGTGAAGCATTATCTGGGAGCTTTCTGATAAAGAAAAAGTGAGTAGAAGGCACTGTGACCGCATTACGATTACTGGTGCATCTCCATTTTTGGGGGAAAGAAGTAAGGTGTTCTAATTTTTACTTCCTTATACAAAGTATAAGGAAGTATAGTAATCTCGATTTGCGAAATGAATTTTGTATTTCACATTGCTCGAAAACGAATGATAGCTGAATGTTGCCAATTTATACGTGTGACTGTCATGATGTCTAGTACACATGTAAGTGTCGTCTTAAAACGAGCTCTTGTTTTAGAGAGATCAGTGACTTTACACGATTTTTCGTGATGTCTGTGTGTATGTGAATGTATCTCGCATAACTCAAAAATGGTTGGACGTAGAACATTGCGAATTGGTATATAGGTTTGTTATAACATCTAGTTGTGCACCTCCCTTTTTGGTCTTTCTGTGACTATTCGTTTTGGAGATATTTGCGAAAATTATATTCATAATGGCAAATATACAAAAAATCGGCCATTATATATGACCTACCATCATAGAAATTTCAAAATAAGCTAATGGTAGAGCCCGTAATGATATTATTATGAAAGTTGTCAACACTTGCATGTAGAAAAGTAATTTGTAAAAACATAAGCAGGTTCTAGTCGATGAATGCATTTTATTTAATGAATATTCAACCTGTAAATAGAGCCCGTCATGATATATTTATGAAAGTTGCCAATATTTTTTCGTGTAAAACGTAATTCCTAAAGACATAAACAGGTTCTAGTCGATGAATGCACTTTAATGAATATTCAGCACATAGATAGAGCACATAATGATACTTTTTTGAAAGTTGCCTACATTTTTGAGTGTAGAAAGTAATCCTTAATATATAAGCAGGTTCTAGTTGACAAATGCACTTTATTTTGTTTTAGTCTTGTTTGTTATTTAAGGAATTTTTGAAGAATTTAGTTCAGCACTATAAACCAATGAATCTCCAGAAAATTCCAGAATTTTGTTCTTATTCCAAACTTTGGCAACCCTAAACTAAATTTTTTTTTGCCAAATTTGGTTGCCAAGTTACCAAATTCGATATAAAATCACCAAAATCGATGCCAAGACAAAAATTAGTGTTGGCTACAAACTTAGCAACTTCGTGAGATTAATGATCAAATTTGGCGGCAAATATTGTTTCAAGGTAGCTAGAATTAGTAAATACTTTCTCAGTTTTAACTGAATTAATTGTTTCTTTTAAAATGTATAATTTTTCACCTCTAATTTTCGGCAAAGAGAACAAAAGTAGGTCATCTATACTCGAAGGATTTTCATTAAACTAAGCTATGTATTTGCCAATGAGAGATTCTGTAATAAGCCATTCCAGAAAAAAACTAGTGTATTTGTTTGGCAGTATATATATTCCTATTATGTCTTTTGTGGTTAGAGTAGCAGTTTTTTATCTTTTTTTCAGTTACCTCACACAAAAATGTCAATGTTTTAACAATATGTATATTCCAATGGGTGTATAAAGAAGTCATGTGGTGTTCACATCAGATTTTTAGAACAAGCAGAGGGGTCTTACAATGCAATGTGCCATTGCAGAAAGGGTGAAGAAACGAACTGAGAATTGATTGGATTGACTTTATTGTTTTTTTATTTTTCATGTATGTGTTTATTGGCAAACAATGAGTTAATCTAAGAAACTGAGAAAGTGTTCTTTTAACGCCTGATTACCAGGGTATCCACTAGTCGGGGAAGTCATTGAAAAGTCAGAGAATTTCATGTAAAGTCAGGGAATTTTTTCAAATTTTGTGAAAATAAACCATATTTGGATGTTCATTATTGTAATTTGCTAATTTTGTGAAATTTTTGGAAAATAAATAGCGTAAGTCAGGGAAAAATGGTCATGGAAAAGTCCGGAAATTATAAAAATTCTGTCAGTCACCCTGTTTATTCAAAGTGGCTTTTTAAAGATGAGAATTGTACAGCTGTACTTCGTGTGTAGACAAACATAGTCGAAGCTGCCCTTATTAGTTGTTTATCTAGTTTTTGAATTGCACACTATTTTAAAAGCAAAATATAAAAAAATGTTTTGTTCTCTTTAATGAAACATTGATCTAAAGTTACCAAAAAAAAAGAGCTAATGGGTTATTATGCCTGAATATGAGAAAACGAAGTATTTTGATTCAGATTTCCTTGGTCACTCAACTCATTGTTGAGGATATGCTTGAAAAAATGAAAACGTCAGTAGACTTCCTTTGAGCAATGTGATACTATTATCTATGGATGGTACAGGTGTTAATTGGAAATTTTTTAATTTGTTCCACTATCAACTCGGATTATGATTGCACAATAATAAATATTAGTAGTTGTGGACTGCATATAGTTAATTGAGCATTTAAGACAGGTTGTAAAGCATCAGACTGGAAAATTACTAACATCTTATTTAAGTTTGACTTTTATGATAGTTCTGCTAGGAGAGAATTATATTAATTTTGCCAATTCTTCATTATTTCCACTTCAGTTCTGTGTGTATAGATGTGTCGAGAATGTTAAGGTTGCTGAAAAAGCATTAGTGATGTAAAATAACATGTTAATTTATACTAAAGCCATATTGTCTGGAAAAATAAAAGATCCAAAGAACTTATCAGGTAAAGTATTAAAGATAGTTCAAATGATTTACTGATGTTAATAAAGATAGTTTGCTTTATGTCAGTAGCAAGTATTTTTTAACCCTTTTTAATAAAATGCCAAACAGACAAATCATTGTTACCTTTATTACCAGGTGATTTAACAACACTATTAAAGAATCTCCTTGTGAGATTTATAAACAGGGCCCGCTTTACCATTAGACGAACCTAGGCAGTCTCTCAAAGCTGCCGGAAAAGCAGGGCCACCAAAAATATTAGATTACTATGTAAAAACTTAAAGAAAAGAAAGGATGGAAGAAAAAAGCAAAACCATTTTTTAATTTTCTCTCTTTTTAAGGCATATGTGTGTATTCATTTGTAGATTAAAAGTAACCTTTTTAAAGGATTTTAACTTTGTGTAAAAACACCATAAAGTACTAAAATATTGACTTTTAATAAATATATGCTTTGAATTATATTATGATGTTGAATGAAGACTAGATTTGAAAAAGACTGAGCCCTTTTTCGTAACATCACTAAAGTCTTTGACACAGTGTCATCCACAGTTAACTAAATAATAAAACTGATAATAAGAAGATAGAACACACTATTCAAATCCTATATATCTAAATAAAAATACCTGAAAGATTTATACATTTTCGAAAAAGTAGGTTTCATTAGATAAGTCATAAGATTGTTCAGATTTCAGAAAATTTTAAAAATAAATTTAAAATACCTGTATGCAAAATATATGAATTAAAACTAAAAAATAAGAGTAAATATAAACTATATATGGACAACCTTTTCTCGACTATCGTGTCTAAAAAATCTATTTAAAAGCATTGACTTAGCCTTTTTACAGAAAAAGTAAATGCTACTACAATTTGTATCATCATATCTAAATAAGAATACGTAATTATGTTGTGCATTTATGAATGAAAAGCCTTCGTAATTGTATTTGAAAGTGATTAGTTTGGAATTAATAATAGCCTACACAAAACTTCATATGATAATTTATAAAATATAACACAGTATGTTACACGTTAAAATGCATAATTTAAAAAACTTAATTTGAGAAGGTAAAATATAAAAATTATGACGACGTTTCATCCAAGCATAATCGCTCATGGATTTCATCAGGTCTGGTGATCTTTTAATAGATGCAGAATAGGTTGCCACATTCATCGATTTATTGTATTTCATATGATAAATCTATTCACCAAGAAATGAATTTATGAAAATTTTAATTTGCGTTTACAGTAAGGAAAAGGTTCAAGCAATGTTGAACCTTTTCCTACGACCTAAAAGCTTTAAAATCTTTGAAAAATAATAAAGAAATAACCTGCACAATGACAGGTAAAACAGGCAAAATTGCCATTTTAGACCGAGATGATTACATCAATAAAATGAACGAAACCATCCGCGAAATCAATGCCATTGAAACAAAAAAGGATCCAAATAAAAAACTCAACGAAAAAGTTAACGAAATAATCAAATATGGCCATTGGCCCAATAACCAACCTCCAAAAATAGACAATCACGCACCAAACACCCCTAGACTTTTTGGAAAATATAAAGACCATAACCCCCCCCCCCCCCCCCCCCCCAAAATCAGACCCATAGTTAACAAACGCGAAAGCCCAACTTATAATTTAGAAAAATATATGACAAATATTTACAAGAAAATTCTCCCCCCATCACAATATAGCTTAAACTCAACTGAGGATTTCATCAGAAGAATAAAAAACTTTGAAATTCAACCAAATCACAAATTTATTAGTTTTGATATAATTAACCTATATCCCTCTATTGACACCGATGAAATTATTAATACAATTAACAACGAAATAGAAAGAAATTATAGTCCACTAATAGCCCAAACTTTAAAGTCTACAACCAATTTAATTTTAAAAGAAAGTTTTTTCAAATTTAATCAAAAGGTATACCAACAGGTCAAAGGAGTCCCAATGGGGTCCCCTATATGAGGGATTGTAGCAGAGTTTAAATTAAGAAAATTAGAGGATACTATTTTAGAAAAATTAAAACAGAAAATAATATACTGGAACAGACATGTAGATGACATTCTTGCCATAATCCATGAACAACAAAACACAACCGAACTCCTAAATGATTTAAACAGCTTAGATAAAAATATTCAATTCACTAACGAGATAGAATTAAACAATGAAATTAATTTCCTCGATGTCAAAATCAAAAGAACGAACAATACAATCAACACAACTGTCTACAGAAAACCTACCTCCAGTAAAGAAATTATTAATTACAATAGTAAAACCTCCTATAGATATAAATTAAACGCCATTCAATCCTATATTAATCGCGCAATACTAATATGTACAGAACCAGAAGACCTTAAAAACGAAATCAATTACAAAACCTAACAATAAAAGCAAACTACCCTAAAAACCTTGTAGATAAACTTTATAAAAAACGTATAAAGAAAATCGATAATATCCCTAGCTACCAAAAACCAAATAAAAAATACACTAGTGCAATACCTTACGATCGCGGAGCCGCAGTGAAAATTCAAAATATCGCAAGCAAACTAGATGTAAACATTCCAATTAAACCAAACCCAAATATCTATCAAATAATCAGAAACGATAAAGACAACATTCCCCCCTCAAATCCGCCGGCATTTACATGATCCCTTTTAAATATCCAAACAATAACAACGGTCGCTATGTAGGAATGACTAGGAGAAAAATTAACACAAGAATTAAGGAACATACTAACGATATAAAATTTGGCAAATACGGCACCGCGCTAGCACAAACATATAAAAATGAAAATATCGAAATAGATTTTAAAAATACCGAAAAAATCGCGAACTATAACAGTCACAACTATGCACTTTTTCGAGAAACCATTGAAATTATCACCCAACCGAACGCATGCAACCTGTACCAACCAGCAACAGGTATAGACGCCACCTGGCGCCATATCCTGAGAAAGGAAAAAAGAAGTTAAAACACCTACAGAAAATCTTCAGAAGCGCACAGAATGGAGTGACCGACGATGAGGGGGGGGGGGGCCCTAATAAGAAAGTACTTCGCCAAAAAGTGTCACATCGGTAAAGCTAAAGTAAGGTTTTTTGTTTATTTAATTAATGTTGAACCTGATATGGATAGTTTGGCTAACACTGGAATAACAGTTTGCAACATTCTCTCGACTTGGCCATTACCTCGGGGTATTCTGGTGGCTATGTGATGCAGTTGAATGTTGTTATCTTTGGAGTACTGTAAAAAATCATTCGAAGTGAACACTGATTTTCGGGATATATAGTGAATATGGTGAAACTGAAAGTTGTCGTCTTCTTGTAGGAGGACCCTACCAAACCCATGAGAGCTAGTATCGGTATGTAATTCCAACTTAGAGTCTTGTCTGAAAATGTGAAAAACTGGGGATCGGGACAGAATATCTTTTAATTGCTGAAAAGCTTGCAGCTGAATTTCACCAAAGTGAAATGAAGCATTATTACGTAAAAGGTTAGTTAAAGGTTTAGCAATGAGTGAATAGTGTGGAATAAATTTACGAAAATAGCCCGTGAGCCCAAGAAAACTTTGGAGATGTTTGGCGTCACGAGAAATTAGAAAATTTTGGACAGCGACCGTTTTGGATGGAAATGGTTGAATGGTACCATTACGAATAACGTAACCTAAAAATTCGATAGTTGTTTGCGGAAATTCACCTTTCTTAAAATTCAACTCGAGACCAAGTTCAGAGGCTTCTTTGAGGACAGTTCTAAGTTTGTCTATGGCTTCAGCTTTGGTAGGAATAATAAAGTAGTCAAGATCTCAAGATAGATAACTACAATGTTTTTAGCCATTAATGGACGAAAAATAACATAAATATATCTCTGGAAAATACTTGGAGAAACAGTAAGTCCAAAAGGAGCAAACAAGAATTCATATAGGCCATTCGGGGTGACAAATGAAGTACATTTAGTGGAACTTTGGTGAATAGGAACATAGAAAAATCCATTGCGTAAATTTTATTTTACTAAAGATGGTTGAGTTTTCGAGACGGTCAATAACATCTTCAATTAGGGGAAGAGGAAATATGTTTCAAATCAATCAAAAGACCGAAATTTTCTAAAAAAATCTGCTCCAATAACTGGCATAGGAACGGATGTTACAATGAATTTCCAATTAAAACTACGCCTTAAACCCAGGTCGACATTTAATAATTTTGTGCCATAAGTTTGAATTTTTGTATTAGCTGCGAATATCGCTAATGAATATGGGTGCAAATTTTTAACTATTTTTGGAAATGGAATGCAAGATACATCGGATCCAGAATCAACTAAAAATTTTAAGTGAGACGTTTTTTCATAAACAAACAGGCGACATGATTTAGAGGCTATTGAGGTTTCCGTCGCCAAAAATCAGTGGATCGGTCCATACTTCGGCGATTTTGTTTGCAAGATTTGCTAGAGATTCGGAACAAACAGAATGTGCTCTCTGAATAGCAGTCGAAGCCGCTGAAACTACAAAGATTTTAAAAATTCGTCCGACAGAGATTGTTCAGCTAATTCACGCATTTTTTGTAAGAGATGGGATGGTTTTTTATCTCCTACTGGAGTTCTGATAATAATTTTCGTATTTGTCGATTCTCGAAATCCGAAAATTCCTGAATCAATTGTGTCTTTAGCGTTTCATACTTGTCTGTGTTCGGTGGATTTAATAATAAATCCGAAACAGCGGAAAGCATTTCCAAATCGATTGCGTGTTCAAATCACGTCTGGGTCACTAAATGTCGGATGTCATATTAATTATTATAAACTTTATATGTAAAATAAATAAGTACATCACGACATAACAAAACACACAAAAAACATTTATTTACATTCTACAAAACCAAGAGTAATAATCTCATTGCCACTAAACAATGATAAAAACAATATTTCTTCAAATGCAAACGATAATATTTGATTTTTATAAATCAAATAACTGCAGCCGCAGTAGTGGTGTGAGATACTTTTCTTAGCCAAAATAGTTGAACATATAAACCAGAGTAGTCGTAGAATGTAAATAAAAACATAAAAATCATATAATAAAAATTTTAATTGTGCTATGGTCGTACGACAGGACTATTTCTTTCAGACAGCGATTTTGCGTCGTCGCCATTTATTGTTGCACTTTGAAATTGCCAAGATGCCTGCCAATATCCAATTTTACAATTTAATTTCTTAAACAATTTTAAAATATTATGTCAAATCTGTAAAAAAGTTTGCATTTTTCAAAATCTACTGAAAGGTGAGAAATTAATCCTTTATTGTAAGTAAAAACCGATTTCCAATTTCAGTATACGAGATCATCACCATTCATAAATTGAATAACATCTGAACGAATTATTCCCATTTGCACGACGGAGGGAAAAATTCCCATTTGTGCGACCAGAAATTGCAGAACCAGGTGTGCAGGTGATTTCTTCATATTTGAAATATTTTGAGAACACCCGTAACTTGATAATTTGAGAACACCCGTAACTCGGTTTCGCGGCAATATCTACCACGGATGTAAAAAAAAAAAACATTATTGGACACCCCTACCTTGCTGTGCATGAATCTGAGAACACCTGTAACTTGGTTATGCGGCAATCAGTATCACGCACGAAAAAAAAAAAAAAAAAAAAAATCTCTGGACACCCCTACCTCACTGTGCATGAATCTGAGAACACCCGTAACTTGGTTACGCGGCAATTGCTACCATGTACGTAAAAAAAAAAAACATCACTGGAAAATATACAACTTATTTGACCGAATTATATATACTGCACTGTGCATCAATCTGAAAACACTGGTAACTCGTTTTCGCAGCAATCGGTATCACTCACGTATATACGCTTCGCGCACATGAACCCCCCCCCCCCCCCAAAAAAAAAAAAAAACTTTGCACCTCTACCTCGCTGTTTATGAATCTAAAAACGCATGTAACTTGTGCTATTCTTGTATTTTTACTTTGTTGGCACAAATGGGAATTTTTCACCACTTCACGCAAATGGGAATCGCGCATATGGAAAGACACGCTTCTGAATATTTGTTGGCTTTTATTAACTTGACATAATGTAACTATTAATGTATGTAACACAATCTTGCAATTCAATTTTCGGTCACTTCTCCCCCCCCCCCAAAAAAAAAAGAAAAAAAAAAACTCTGCACCTCTACCTCGCTGTTTATGAATCTGAAAACGCATGTAATTTGTGCTATTCTTGTATTTTTACTTTGTTGGCACAAATGGGAATTTTTCACCACTTCACGCAAATGGGAATCGCGCATATGGGAAGACACGCTTCTGAATATTTGTTGGCTTTTATTAACTTGACATAATGTAACTATTAATGTATGTAACACAATCTTGCAATTCAATTTTCGGTCTTTTCCGGTCATCTGATTTACCTGAAATTTTGCACACGACTTCATTATCGATGACAATACCATATATCAGCGGTTCCCAACCCGTGGGCCGCAGACAGTGTAGTACTGGGCCGTAGAATATTGAGGTAAAATACCAGTTTTTCGGGATGATTTACAAATGAGATGTGGTATCACTCAAAAGCTCTCCGTGGCCCGCAGTAGTCAATAAGGAGAACAGTGTTGCCAGATTGGAGACATTTTTTATTCAATATCTACCACTAAATATTAATTGTGACGGTTGCTTAAAAACTTCGGAGATTAATCATCCATTATGTATATCGAATATCACTTTTCAAACTTATTGGTGACTATTAAATAAGAAAAATTCCCCAATCTGGCAACACTGAAGGAGAACATGCTGGCTCTTGTTCAGGGATTTCATTCGTTAGTCGTCAAGGTCAACGCTCTCCTCGCTCCTCTTTCTTCACCCTTCCTACCCACCGGGAACAGCACTTGTTTGACTCCTTTGTCAGTAGCTGTGATTTCTGTTGATGTATTGTGATACCCTTAATATTCTTAACTCAGTGCAAGAACGGTCATAAGTTTTTTTGCAACATAAATATAAATTTAAGAATTCAGTAGCGTTATAAAATTTAGCATTTAATAGATATATGATAATATCAACACCACAAAAATAAAACTGATTGTAACACAATTCAAAAGCTAGCACAAAAATTTTACGATTACTATATATTCGTCATACATATATAGGTTTCTATTTGCCATCATATCTTTTACTTGTATACTAAGTAGTTAGTGGGCCTCAAAGTCTTTTTCACAAATTTGTGGTCCGCACAACTAAAAAGGTTGGGAACTGCTGCCATATATCCCTATTGTTTACAGTGGTGGACATAATTATAAGACACCTATCTAATTTTAAAAATAGTAAAAGAAAAGATTCAGAGCTTAAAAATGTTTTATCAAGTACGTCAAAAACATAAATTTATTCTGTTATCACATGTAATTGTTTTACAGAAATGAAATTTTTTAGAGTTTAATAAAAAAAATTAAAAATACCATGGAAAAAATTATAAGACACCCTAACATTTTAATTAAAACACCTGCTTTTTTTCGAAAATAATGTGCAATATGCAAATTTTCTGCTCTGTTATGACGTCAACAGTTAACTAAAGCAGACGATAACCGACTTCATGCATTTAGAAACATGCCACGAGGTACGAAATTAAAAGAAAGTGAAAGAGGAATTAATGGATCGGTGATTAAAAGATCTGGGCGCTCTCCTTGCTAAGACAGGCGCCATGTGCTTTCGCTCGTTACACACAACGAGATATATAAATTAGAGTGCTGATTCAATGGATGATGGATTAGCTTTCCGTGGTTCAAGATGAATCACGTGACATGCTCCAATAGGTTGCTGTGTTTGGCCCTTTATCGCTATTTTGGCATTTAAAATATCAGTTCGACAAATTATCATTATTATTAGGCAACATCATGACAGTATTAAAATAATTTTACACATATTTCACATTTTAATAAATAATAAAATGCCTTTTTTTTCATCGTTTCCCAACAAAGTTTAAAAGTGTTTATAAAAGAAAATTTTAAAGAGCTAAATTTAACAACAAATGATAATTTTTCAATTATTTTTAAGCAAATAAATGAAGACCTTACATACTTCTGGAATATAGCCTTAGCACTTTCGGGAAGGGGCCCCTCCCATCATCAGAGGCTGCACGGTGGCGGCTTGCTTTGCTGTGTTGATATTACTGACTTGATCTTTAGTAGTTCTGATGGTTCTACACCAGTTACGGTAAATTTCCTGTGCCGGGTCGTTGCCATTACAGGTAAGTGGGTTAAACAAGATTTTGATAGTTTCTCGATTCGCGGCGTATATTGCGTTGTTAAAATCTGCCAGTTTGCGAGTTTCGTTAAAATTTATTGTTATGGATTCGGTGGCGTTTATTTTGGTAAGTGCGGTGGTAGTTTTTCCAAATTTAATGTCAGCAGAATGCTCTTTAATATGGTTTTTTATTTTTCGTTTGGTCATGCCTATGTAGTAACCGGTATCATTATTTGTTTTGGTATAAGGGATACTGTAAATTCCGGAGGTTTCTAAAGGATTTATTTTGTCTTTTTCGTTTCTAATGGTTTGGTAAATATTTTTGTTTGGTTTAATTGGAATTTTTATATTAATTTTGTTGGCTGCATTTTTAATTTTTTGGGAAACCCCGCGGTCGTACATAATGGCTGGAGTGAAACTTAGTTTAGGATTTTGAAAGTTATTTATAGTATTAAGTTTTTTGATTCTTTTCCGGTATAGTTTGTCTATTAAATCCCTTTTGTAACCTGCTTTAGTAGCGATTTTTCTGATTACATTGAGTCCTTTGTTTAGTAGATTTTTATTTGAGCAAACGGTGATGGCGCGATTGATATAAGATTGGATAGTATTGATTTTATATTGATAGGGGGTTTTGCTATTAGGATGAATAAATCGGTACTACTATTTGGTTTACAGTATACTGTTGTTTCTAGGGAATGGTTATTGGTTTTAATTATACTAACGTCGAGGTAATTAAGAATATTGTTATTTTCAATTTCATAGGTGAACTGGATATTTTTATCGAGTTTGTTTAATCTTTCAAGTATTGTCGGGATATTATTTTGGGGGTTGATAATTGCAAATACGTCATCGACGTATCTGAACCAGCAGAATATTTCATTTTTAAATTTTTCTAATATAGTGTCTTCTAAGATTCGTAATTTTAATTCCGCGACAGTACCCGATATGGGGGACCCCATTGGGACGCCTTTTTGTTGTTTATAAAATGTGTCGTTGAAACGGTAATAATTTTCTCTTAAAACTAAATTACTTGCAGCGATTAAAGTATTAACTATTTCAGGGTCTTTAAATTGATTTTTAATTTTTAGATTAATTATTTCGGAGATTTCATCTATTGACAACAAAAAGGCGTCCCAATGGGGTCCCCCATATCGGGTACTGTCGCGGAATTAAAATTACGAATCTAGATGAAATCTCCGAAATAATTAATCTAAAAATTAAAAATCAATTTAAAGACCCTGAAATAGTTAATACTTTAATCGCTGCAAGTAATTTAGTTTTAAGAGAAAATTATTACCGTTTCAACGACCCATTTTATAAACAACAAAAAGGCGTCCCAATGGGGTCCCCCATATCGGGTACTGTCGCGGAATTAAAATTACGAATCTTAGAAGACACTATATTAGAAAAATTTAAAAATGAAATATTCTGCTGGTTCAGATACGTCGATGACGTATTTGCAATTATCAACCCCCAAAGTAATATCCCGACAATACTTGAAAGATTAAACAAACTCGATAAAAATATCCAGTTCACCCAATGAAATTGAAAATAACAATATTCTTAATTACCTCGACGTTAGTATAATTAAAACCAATAACCATTCCCTAGAAACAACAGTATACCGTAAACCAAATATTAGTACCGAAATTATTCATCATAATAGCAAAACCCCCTATCAATATAAAATCAATACTATCCAATCTTATATCAATCGCGCCATCACCGTTTGCTCAAATAAAAATCTACTAAACAAAGAACTCAATGTAATCAGAAAAATCGCTACTAAAGCAGGTTACAAAAGGGATTTAATAGACAAACTATACCGGAAAAGAATAAAAAAACTTAATACTATAAATAACTTTCAAAATCCTAAACTAAGTTTCACTCCAGCCATTATGTACGACCGCGGGGTTTCCCAAAAAATTAAAAATGCAGCCAACAAAATTAATATAAAAATTCCAATTAAACCAAACAAAAATATTTACCAAACCATTAGAAACGAAAAAGACAAAATAAATCCTTTAGAAACCTCCGGAATTTACAGTATCCCTTATACCAAAACAAATAATGATACCGGTTACTACATAGGCATGACAAAACGAAAAATAAAAAACCGTATTAAAGAGCATTCTGCTGACATTAAATTTGGAAAAACTACCACCGGACTTACCAAAATAAATGCCACGGAATCCATAACAATAAATTTTAATGAAACTCACAAACTGGCAGATTTTAACAACGCAATATACGCCGCGAATCGCGAAACTATCGAAATTTTGTTTAACCCACTTACCTGTAATGGCAACGACCCGGCACAGGAAATTAACCGTAACTGGTGTAGAACCATCAGAACTACTAAAGATCAAGTCAGTAATATCAACACAGCAAAGCAAGCCGCCACCGTGCAGCCTCTGATGATGGGAGGGGCTCCTTCCCGAAAGTGCTAAGGCTATATTCAAGAAGTATGTAAGGTCTTCATTTATTTGTTATAATTTGCTTCTTGCTTGTTGAAATCTTTATTTTTAAGCATTTTGTCGGTTAAAGTTCAACTACACGAAATAAAAAAAAGAAGTAAAATCAAAATCAAAATGATTTAGAAGAAAAGAATATTAAACTATGCAAGTAAAGTAAACAAAAACATTGGCGGTTATGACTTATACGAAGAACAATCTCTAAACCGTTGCCATAAAAATTTACTGAAAATAAGCTGTTACCAAGGGAACCACCGAAATGTTTCCAGGCGGCTTTCCGATCAGGGGCAGGTTCCACCACATTTTAATACGTTTACTGTAGACAAATCTTAATAAAATTGAAATTTGTTATTTCAGTTCACTATCGAATGTTTCTTATGTAAAATGGCGTAAATACCAGCACTAGTTTATGTACAAGGACACTCGAAAGTATTCCAATACATTGTGTTCTATGAGAAGTACATATATAAGCCAAATTTTAATAACTTTACTTTTCACAAAGCTTAATGAAATTGAAATACGTTATTCATATGCACAAAAGAATGCTTGCTATAGAATATTGTATGATGAGCATTAGATTTACAGGAACACACAAAAATATTTAGTTTCTTTAAGAGATATTAATAAAAATTTGCTGGAATTGCACTTTCATTTAGATTAAGCGTTTTTAGCACTTTCAAACAATTTTTAAGTGAGCATTTGCCTGTCCGTTTGTTTATATTCCGTAAATATTTTCGGAATTAAAAAAAATGTTAGATATTAGTCAAATTCACTATGAATGTTTCCTATTTAAAATGGCATGAATATGTCCTGTACAAATAGTTTATGTAATAACAACAACAAAAAATACCAATACGTTGGTTTTAAGAGATACTTTTTTAAAAGTCACATTTAAATAACTTTCTACTGTAGAAATCATAAATAAATTTTTACGTATTGTTAATATTAGAACATAATATTTTGTATAGAATATAATATGATTAACCTTCAGATTTACAGGGCTACACTAAAATATTCAGATACACTGAGGGCTGCTAATTATTAATCTAACGGCTGCATTTTCTTTTGTGCTAAGCCTTTTTAACACTTTCCAACAATGTCTAAGAATGATTTTAAATTCAATTAGTCTATCTGTATACTTTTCAGCGCTTCTGTCTGTCTGTTGTGTGATAACGTAGGCAAAGAATATTGAAAGTTATATGATACAACAAATACGTACAGTTGGAAAGTGTTAATAATTAATGCGTACCGCATGATTTTTATTTATTTATTTTTTTCCCCTTGGTGTACAATGTATTGACCTTTGAAGAAGGGACTTATCAATTAAATGAAATCTTTTAGCTCAAATTTCTTTGTACAGCTGATACATTATTAACTTTTGATTAAAACACATACACATTGAAAGGACAAACTTTTTAGTACAAATTTCTAAGCGTAAAAGATATAATGTGCTAAAACTCTGAATAAAGGACTTCTTTCTGAAAGGATAAATCTTTGAATGCAAATTATTTGGAATAGGTGAGACAATACACTAACCTCTGAACAAGATACACCTTTTTTTAAAAAGACAAATTAATTAGTACAAGTTCTTTGGTATAAAAAGTACAGCATACTAATGTTTTAATAAAAGACAACTTTTTGAAAGGCTAAATCTTTAAATACATATTTCTCGATATAGCTAATACAATAAATTAACCTCTGAAAAAGATACACTCCTTTTGAAAAGGCATATCATGCAATACAATTTCTTTGGTATAGAATATATGATAAATTAACCTCTAAATAAAAAATGTCACTTTCACAGGATAAACCTTTGGGTATAAATTCATGCACTGAAAAAAAAAAAAAAAAAAAAAAAAGTTAAAAGTACAGGAAAAATCTGGCAGCTGGGGTGTCAATATTTCTCCGTCAAATATACAGTTTTAAACTGTGAAATTGTATCACTGACATATATTTTTCACAGGTATCCTGTAAATCAAACAGGTTTTTTGTTAAAAGTACAGTTTTGTCCTGTATATTTGACGGAGAAATACTGGCACCCCAGCTGCCAGATTTTTCCTGTACTTTTAACAGTTTTTTTTTTTTTTTTTTTTTTTTTTTTTTAACAGTGTGGGTATACAGTCATTTGCAAAAGTTTAAGACCACCCACAGAAAAATCAGATTTAATGGAATTCCGCAAAAATAACATACGTATTTTACATATAAAAGAACAAAGTAGACTGTACCTGGTTATTTACTGTAATTAAAGTCAGTATTTTGTAGGACCTCCTTTCCTATTTAACTTGTTTATTTCATATAATAAATCATAATAGAATACAAAGTGTATGGTTATTGCATTATGTTTAAAAAAAAAAATGTTTTATGTAGATTTTTATTGAGTACTTCGTGGAATGTAATAAAGCGACTTATTGAATCGTAAATGTACATAAGTATCACATCATCCCTTTGGTATTATGCAAACATGACAGTTTTATTTGTTTCAACCATTAATTTTAAAGTTATTACAAATAAAAAAAGGTATAGATCATTTTTTCTGCAGTGCGGCTTTTTTACTTTCTCTTGCCCATTAGGTAGAAAAAGTTTTTGGATTTGGATTAAATTTTCAAAATTGAATATTTGTTTTATTTACACGTTTTGAGGTCCCCTGAATCCAAAAATCATGTTTTTAGTGGCTGGTCTGTCTGTCTGTGTGTGTGTGTGTGTGTGTGTGTGTGTGTGTGTCTTTTATCAGCATATCTCAAAAATAAATTATAACAGAAAGTTCAAACTTGGTATTCTAAATGTGTATGATATAGGAATGCTACACTAAACTTTTCGTTGAGATCAAGAAAATGGTTCGTGTACAGGGACACCCAAGAGAATTAAAATACATTACGTCTATGGGGAAAATTTCAGGTAAGTAGAGTTTAACGTCTATAGATTGCACTAAACCAAATGAAACGATAATATATATATATATATATATATATTACACGTAAAAACATGTTTCGTGTAGAATATGGTATAGAAATTATTCATTGTTTATTTACAGGGCTACACAAAAGAACTAGATTATAGTACGACAATACTTGAAAATTGACACTTCAATTTTCAAACAAAGTTCAAGTTTCAAACAAAGTTCACTTCAGGTTGTGCTGTGTGTTATTAATATAGGATTATATTTATGTCCTCCACGTAATGTGTACATGACTTTTAGAAGATATACAGGGCTGCCAATATTTAAGCCATAACATTCTTTTTTATTGTTAGTGGAAGTGCTTTACTGCAATATTTTACCATGTCCAGGAAAGCTGCTCAGGAATCGAAACTAATTCCTCATAGCCATCAGATAAATAATGTATTTTTTTAGCTAAATATTCTTCGCTTGGTTTTTTGTATATTTAGACGTTTTGAGGCTTCCTGAATACCGAAGTTAAGATTTTAACATTTGACCTTAGTCTGTGTCTGTTAGAATAAATTAAAAACAAATAATTTCAGGCGATCCAAATGTTATATTTTGAAGTTAATGTGTTTGTTACTAGAAAAGTTTGATCGAGACTGATAAGTTTCGAGAAATGTTGTGAAAGTTGTCACAATAATTTTAAATGAACTTTTGAATTTAATAACAGATTCAAATTCTATATAAATATAGGTACAGTAGTGAAACGGGGGTTGAGGGGGGCGGTAGCCCCCTTCACACAGAACCACTTGTCAAGTAAAGCTGCTCTGAAGCCTAATTTGAATTGTTTTAACATAGATTTGCATAACAGTACTCGTTATCTTACATCCTTTATCTCTAATCTGTAATTATAGTATTAAATTTCAGGTAAGAGAAAGTCCTGTGAGTGACACACCAGATTATTTTTTGTCGTTTAGTGTATATATTTATATGTATTATGATAAATTTTTGAAGCAAACAGAGTAATAATAATAAAGTGAAGAAGCCTGATATCTTTTCTTGAACCAAAATTGTGACGATCTACTCATATTTCTAGATCAAACAACAAAACTATCCATTTTTCCTCCTTTAAAAAATAACTGTATGGGGGGGGGGGGAAATGAAATCTATGTTTGAGTTATGAAGGAATGGAACAAGAGGGAAAATCTGAATAGCTACTTTGCGTGCTTTTCTTTGGCTAGACGGATTATTTAACTAAAATGCGTCAGTACTATTCCAAAATAGGACTTTTTTTTTTCGGATACAGTTGTAGTCAAGGTTAATGATTGTGAGCGAATCTAGCCTTTGTATTGCGTCTTGCGTCATTTCAGAGTTCCCTTTTATGTAAGATCGTATTGTGGATACTTCATTTTTCTTTCGGCTGATTTATATTCGTCCCCGAGGTTTTCTTTGTTACTTATATATGCCCACTATTGAAATATATGTTAAAAGCAAAATATAAATTGGATGCTCCTGCATTTTTCTTTGAAGATGAAACTCGGTACTATTGTGTGATATTTTGCTTATATACTAATAAAATATTTAACTTTATACTAGGAAGATAGTTTTCTGAGAATTTCCTTCATCTTTGTGTAAAAATGTGATCTACTGAAGGTATTATTATGGATATAATCTATAAATCAAATCGTTTTTTATTTATTTATTTTTCGTGAAAAGATTTTTACTATACCTGTTTGTTATTATAACGCACCCGAAAATAAAGACTTCTAATATTCGAATAATCTAAAAAGCTAATTTTAGAAAATTTATGTTCATTTAATTTATTATTTAAATTTTTCTCCACTGCATTCAAAAGCTTTATTTGATTTTTAAAACCCATTCAAAGGGATTTTTAAATGCTTTTCATATAAGTAATTGTCCGGTTTATCAGCCTGATAGATGATATCTTAAAGCTTCAAAAGTTAAGCAGAGTTGAAATAGTAGTGTTCAGTGAAAACTGTACTGAGCAGATAAAAAACTATGACAAGTTTTTCTCTTTTAAATAAAAACATTTATTTAAAAACTAGATTGATTTGTATAGTAAAATCAAAATATGCCAAACAAAAATAAAAATTATAAAACATTTAGACGATTCATCTAACATTCTCCAGGGCAGATAGATTAATACTGAATAGTTACTACGCTTATAGTTACTGAATGTAGCTTGTCGAAACCTCGAAACTATACTTAAAACCTCCTCTGAAAAAGGCAGCTTTCTACACAAGCTTTAATACTGCCGAGTTCTATTGAGCTCACTCCTGTCAAGAATACCGACCTTGCTTGATTAAGTAACACCTCATCATGCTTTTACGACTTCAGGTGGAAGTAAGCGGTGGTCTAGATCAGGCCTGTCCAACCCGAAACAATTAGCGGGCCGCATTGGAAATTTATTTTATTCAGGTGGGCCGCACTGTATGTTGTACGTATATATGTATTTATATATGTGCGTGAGTGTATGAATCATGCATGCATGTTCTGTTTTCGGGAGCAGAAAGGGTGAAGGTTCAGAGCAAAAAAAAAAAAAAAAAAAAAAAGGATATTAAATTATTCTCATTGATAAATTAACAATAGAACTGTCAAAAATTTATGATTGTATATTAATAGTCATAATAAAAAAATGAATAATATATTTAATAATATTTTTTTACAAAGGTATTTTACTTCAAAAATTAAAAAAAGATTTATTCATTTAAGCAAAGTTCTCAAACTATAAATACCATTAATTTACTCGCGGGCCGCATGCAGCTCGCGTGGATGGGGGGTTCTCCACCCCTGTTCTAGATCACCGCAGGTACTCCCTAAACTCTCGTGATGATGATGATGATGCCGAGGTTATCATAGAAGCCGAAACTCAAAGAAAAAAACTACTTTTCATACAAGGTTCAATAATGCTGGAACAAACATGAGTATTCCCTTTCCATACCAGTCTCGACATTAACACGGAAAAAGCTACATTGTCATTTTTCCGCTTCGGCTATTTATTTCATTCAAACAGATGATGTAAACTTATTTTATTTGGATACGAGTAGCGTCATCTAACGTAGTAAAAGAACTATTTTATTATAAAATGAATTTTAAATTAGTATGTTGCGGCCATCACAAGACTTTCTTCTATATTTTCTTATACAAATTCACTAGGGGCAAATAATTTATTAAAACTATTATTTATTAAAGTTATCTAACATGATGAATGCAAATGATTTTCATCTTAGAGAAGACTAACACTAAACATCCAAAGAAAGACAGTTTTATTGTCTATACATAACATCTTAAAAAATGCGTTTTTAAAATGGTTATCTCACATATCAAGTTTCGTAAAATTATAGGCCATACAAGTTGAGATATAGCCTTCCCGTTATTGAGAAAATTTCCAGTATAGCAGAATTATCTATTGGTCTATAAGCATCCAACTTGAATCAGCATAATGTCTCATAATGGCCTTCTCACATATCAAGTTTTGTTTGATTATACGCAATAGAACCTGAGATATAGCTTTTCCTTAAACTGCATAAATCGCTGTGTAACAGCGCCACCAGTTGACATTAAAAGTTGACACAGATACTAATTTATGTCAAGGTACATCTACATATAAAATTATATGCAATTCTGTGCAGTAGTTCCATAGCCTTCCCTTAAATTGAAAAAATCGCTGTTATATCAGCGCCACCTGTTGGCCGATAAGCATTCAAATTGAATCAGCATAATGTCTCATAGTGACCTTCTTACATATCAAGTTTTGTTAGATTATACGCAATAGAACCTGAGATATAGCCTCCTCTTACATTGTGGAAATCACTGTATAGCAGCGACACCTATTGAGCGGTTTACACGAAAAGTTGATAGGCACTAATTTAGGTCAAGGTGCATCTACGTATAAATTTATGTACAATTCTAAGCAGTAGTTCTGGAGATACAGTTGCCACAAAATTTTTGTCGCACTCACACATACAGACAGACGGACAGACAGACATTTTCAAAAAATGGTAAATCGTGTTCTAGACCTCAGAACGTGTAAATCTGTTGAAAACCAGAAGTAGAAAATTTTTATGAATCCAACACTTTCTTCTATTGAATTTTGTGGCCACCACATGACTTTCTTCTATATTTTCCCATGCAAATTCACTCAGTAAAAATAATTTATTAAAATCATTATTTAATAAAATTATCTTCCGTGATAATGCAGTACGATTTCCATATTAGAGAAGTAGTATAACACTAAATATCCAAAAAAAGTTCATTTTATTCTGGATATTACATAAAAAAAAAAAAAAAAAAAAAAAAATTAAAAATGTAAAAAAAAAAAAAAAAAAAAAAAAAAAAAAAAAAAAAATCGATGACTTTGTTTTAAATTATTGCAGATCGATGGTTCAACCATTCATTTTAAAGGTATTGACGAGCTCTTTTGAAACATAACCATCATGAAAATTTATTCCCCACAGGGGAAGGCGATGCTCCTACATATATAAAATTTTTTGACAGTTAACTATCTCTATTATAAATAATTCTTGTAAATTTCATAATAATTATTAAAAAATAATTCTGTTTATGAACATTTATACAATTTTGTCCTATACCACCATGTTAAAAATTTAGAGAAAGCGGGGTGGCAACGCAACCTGTAAGACAATTTTTACCAAAAGTTGATAGGCACTAATTTATGTCAAGGTATAGCTACATACCAATTTGTATGAAATTTTGTGCATTAGTTCCTGAGATACAGTTGCCACAAAATTTTGACACACACACACACACACACACACACACACACAGATTTTCTAAAAATGGTCAAATCGTGTTCTACAGCTCTCAAAACATGTAAATTCATCAAAAACCTGAGGTCGAAAATTTTTAAGAATCTAATACTTTCTTCTACAGAATATAGAAGAAAGTAATAAACTATAGACTTTTAAATAGTTATTAACTTAAATTATAAAAGTAAAAAATAAATTACTTTGATTTTAATAACCACCGGTTTTAATAAAAATCTGTTGTGAAACAACCACACGACTTTCATTTCCCACTATTACACGTATTATATGCATTTTTTGGAAATAATGTTATCAGAAGACATAGAATTGACCAAATGAAATAGACACCTAGACATTTTCCGGCAAAATAAAGTTAATACACGTGTAAAAATATAAAACAGAGTTTACACAGCGATTTTTTTTTTCTTTTAAGAAACAGAAATGAAAAGAAAATTGTAGAGTTTTTATTTATTTATTTATTTAAACACCATTTTCCAAGATCTAAAACTGATCTATCAGATCAGGATGACTATTAATTTTCCTGCGATAACCGAGTAAAGCATGAGAAAGGATATCTGAAATGGGTTTATGTAACAATTTTCAAGAAAATCGTTAGAGCCGTTTTTGTGATACCAACTTTTACCAAAGCTTGGCATAATTAATTGTTGACCAGAAAACAACAATTACATGCAAAAGGGTATTTAAAAGCGGGTTAATAGGGCAAGTTTGAAAAAAATTCATACAGCCGTTTTGAAAGGAACGCACTTGCAGGACTTGAAATTCAGCTATTTATACAGGACGTCTATCAATTTTACTGAACTAACTAGCTATATCATTCGAAAGGATATCTAATAGAGTGCTTATACAGCAATTTTGAAGAAAATCGTTAGAGCCGTTTTTGAGATATGCACTTCTGGTTTCGGATGTCCCACTTCCGGTTATCCAATTTTCACCAAAATTTGGGAACTTCATCTGTACACCAGACCTGTTTCAATTATAAAGTATCGTAGTTCAATCTTTATTAATTTTCGAGATATAACAGCCAGAAGATTCCCCGCATACATACACACACACACACATACACACTGACCAATTGCCAAAAAACACTTTTTTTGGACTCAGGAGACCTTAAAACATGAAAATCTCGATATCGAATTTTTGGACCGAATACAATACTTCCCTTACCTACTGTAGTCGGATAATGGAAGTAAAACTGAAGAAAAATTATAGAGTAAAAAAAAAAAAAGGGGGGGGGGAGTGAAACTGAATAAAATATTGAGTGTCAAGAACATGCTAATATTTTTAAATTTCTAAACCTAACAGTAATCTATGAAGCAGTTCCCTGATTTTATCTGCAAATAAAATATATGTGAATCAAAGATAAAAATTTGTAAATTAGGAGGGGGCAGTGTTATTATATAAAGCAGCCTGGCCAACTCAAAACGCTTGCTAGTTCGCATTGGGAATGTATTTTATTCAAGCTGGCCGCATGATATATCGTACTTGCCAGCATCCTAATTAATATTCCGTTGTATTGTTAACCCCGCCTTCTTCTTCACGCGAGTATATTTTTGTAGTACTTTCTTTCTTATTTATTCGTAATTACATTTTCAGAATATTACACTAAAAATTTACTGGTGTGAAAACAAGGGCGGGACTAGCGACACTATGGAATATTAATGAGCATGTTGGCAAGTATGGATATATACATACCATATACACATGCATACATACTTAGACATAAATGTATGAATTTGAAACAGAATACATTAATATTAAATTAACATTAGAACAGTCATTTTATGACTATGCATAAAATAATTATAATAATTATAATTATTAAAATGATCGAATTATATTAATTCACATAATCAGTGAGATATTTGTCTCTTTAACTACTATGACCGTCTATTATGATATTTTCACTCCAAAGAACAAACTTATTAAATTTTTGCTGCTTTAATCGAAGAGGTAAAATTATAAATTTCGGGAACTCCACTTCGGGCCGCACATCCCTTCCGTGGAGGATCGAAATTGTGATGGCAAGTCTCCGGACCGTCTCTAAGGGTGAGTCCCACACCGTCACCAATTGCCCATTGTGGAGCACTAGTGCGATGTAAAACCCAACCAACCACTTCGGACCACAAAATTTTACTCGACAAGCTGCATGTAGCCCGATGCCGCGGTTGGCCATCCCAGGGACTAATGGAGAAGACTGTTATGTATTATTTTATGGTTTTATTTATTTATTTTTCTGGAAAAAAAAAAAAAAAGGTTTTATTTTGCCTCAAATTAACTAAGTTTTTGTATTTTGAATGCCTGTTTTATGAAATATGTCATATTATAGTAAGCTATTTTCGAAATACGGGTTTATTTTGCCCTATTTGACTTAATTACATTTTCTTACCTATATATATGGTAGAGAAAGTATTGTTTTTGGGTCAAACTTTCGAAATTGAGTTTTTGTTATATTTACACATTACGTGGTTTCCTGAATCCAAAAATCATGTTTTTAGCGGTTGGTCTGCGTGTCTGTATAGGATCATATTTATTTGAACCATGTGGTGTGTGCATAACTCCCAGAAGATATACAGGGCTGCCAATATTTAAGCCATAACGTTCTTTTTTATTGTTAGTGAAAATGCTTTACTATAATATTTTACCATGTCGAGGAAAGATGCCCAGGAATTGGAATTAATTCCTGATAGCCATATGGTAAATAATGTATTTTTTTTTAAGCTAAATATTCATCACTCGGTTTTTTGTACATTTACACGGTTTAAGGCATCCTGAATACCAAAGTCAAATTTTTAATGTTTGATCTTTGTCTGTGTCTCTTAGAGTAAATTAAAAACAAATAATTTCAGGCGATCCAAATATTGTATTTTGAAGTTAATATGTTTGTTACTAGAAAGGTTTGATCAAGATTGATAAGTTTCAAGGAATGTTGCGTGTGGAAGTTGTCTGGATAATTTTAAATGAACTTTTGAACTTAATAACAAATTTCAATTCTATATAAATGTAGGTACAATAATGAGACGGGTGAGCGGGGTTCCCCTTTCTCAGAATTTTTTGTCAAATAAAGCTGTTCTGAAGCCTATTTTGAATTGTTTTAATATAAGTTTGCGTAACAGTACTCGTTATCTTACCCCTCAATCTCCAATCTGTATTTATAGTATTAAATTTCAGGGTAAGAGATAGTCGTGTGAGTTACACACCAGATTATTTTTTAATTGTAAAAACATGCAATTTTTACGCCATCAATTGTAGGCATTCTTATGTTGAGCCCGGGAGAAAATAAAAAGAGTGGTGAGTTGTTTATTTTGTTAACTCGGCACTTTATTTTGTTTAATTAATACATGGGGAGAGGTTCTTTCAAGCCTAGTTGAGAAGCTTTATATGAGCGATGCATATATCAAGTTTCAAAGCAAATTGGTTCATAAATATATATTTCATACAAGTTTAAAGCATTTAAATGACTGTAATTTTGAAAGAAAAGTTTGGCCAACAAACTTATCTAGAATATTTCTGAAGTGAGTCCATTGTTTTAGTTTGAAATGGTCCGGTATTTCGGAAGTTATCATAGTTCCAGAAAAATTTTCCATTATATACATAGATATATAAAAAGAAATTAAATGAATGATTGCAATGGACCGATTTCTAAATAAATAAACCTAAAAGAAAAGTCACACATTACACTGAGAAAAAATTCTGTGACTGACATCTAGTACAAACTAAATTGTGTCACTAATAAATATAGTTCCATGTCATCCTTATAAATTCTAGTTCCTTTTGCTAGCAAGTTATAAAAACTCCTTTTAGAATTCTAGATCATTTTCGTATATTATCGTGGTCAAATTTATTTAAAAATCACTGCAAACAAATACGAACCCAAGAGGCGAGTTGTAATAATTATAATCTTGGTTCATGATCCAAATCCTGCAAATCGAGCGAGAATTTCTCGCAATACAAAGGATTCGTAATCTTCATAATATTCATAATATTGTCTCACCACCTAGAAAACTATAGACTAGAAAATCTTAATCATTTCGTCTATCCATGTTATTTGTTTACCTTATTCGCAGGGTTCGTAAATCTATATTTTTAGTTTAGGGTTTCAGAAAATGACTACTTATTCGTCTTAGACGGAGGCGGTATATTTTTTTTTCTCAGTGTACTGATGTTGGAAGATATCTTAAGTTGATTTGGTGCAAATGAAGAATTTGTTTTGAGGTAAGCTCATTAATCGCATTGAGAAAAGATAAAAAAAAAAAAAAAAAAAAAAACACAATTCTTGCGTTACTTCACCTTGGCATAACAGTTGAAATTTTGTTCAGTCTAATGTAACATAATTATTATCAAAATGCTCGGCAAATAGGGGAGAGAAGGGAGGGATGGGACAGTTTTTACAAAAATATTTTTTACAAATTTACTTTTACTGGTACAACACTGTAAGTTTCAGAGAAACAAATTGAAACATTTTAACATCTTTTAAAAATGTGAATTTGATGATAATTATTAAAATATTAATTTTATAAGCCAATTAACATAGTCATAAAAATTTCCCATCTCTCCCTTATATGAGGGAGGAATTGGACATGTTTATAAAGTTAAAATAAATACATAATATACAGACATACTATGAAAAATGTCAAAAACAGTGGGACACGATGTATGTAAGGTTAATTAATTACTAATAACATCTAATTTATCCAACATTAGAGTATAATGTACCACTTAAATAAAGATTTTTAAATGCTCAATCAGTTCATCTTTTTTTTTTTTTTTTTTTTTAACTTCTAGCAAAGAAAGTAATGTTTTTAGTTCAAATATTCAAAATTAAGTTTTTGTTATGTTTACATGTCTTGTGGTTCCTTGAATATTAATAAGTTTTTTAGTGGCTAGTCTGTGTGTGTTATCAGCATATCTCAGGAACAAATATTACCAAGAAATCCTAACTGTAATTGGTGAATGTAATTTCTTTTGTACATTTTACCATGTCCAGGAAAACTGCCCAGGAATGCAAATTAATTCCTCATACATATATGATGGCAAATAAAGTATTTTTTAAAAGTTAAAATGGTAAACAAAAGTCGTGTGAGTGCCACACGAGTTATTTTCCATGATTTTGATCTTGTTTTCCTGCATTTTTTCTTCCATCTATTCATTCATTTGCCTCTTGATATTTTCTGTTTAAGGAGTATCAGAATCTTCCTTTTTAACACGCTTTTATTAGATTCACCTGCATATATGTTTGTATGTTTGTAACCGCTCTGGGAGCAAACAAAAAATCTATATTGTAAAAAAAGACTCTCTCTACGTGAACGCTGTGGCTGTGAGGTAAAGCTCCGCGCTACGAACCTAAAGGTCTAGCGTTCGAGCCCAGTCAGGGGAGATTTTTTAAAAATGGTTTTTGTTTAATTCTAAATTATTTTAATTAAAGATTTAAATGTATGTAAATATTATGGTGTGTCACTCACACGATTATCGCTTACCCTGCATTTTAATACTAAGATAGATATTTTGTGCTTTTTTGTTCATATTTCTATAAAAGCGTGTTCTTTAATTTTTTAAAACTATAATATTATTCTTCCTTTTCTTAGATGTCCCATCCCTCCCTGAGCTGCTTCGTCCCATCCCTCCCTTTTCATTATTTTTCAGAAAAATAATTTATTATTAGACACATGGCTTTAGGATTAATTTACCTACCAATTCATAAAATTTATATATAAAATATGAAAAGTAATTATGCTAACATCAGTGAGTGACGTTGAAAATTTGCCTTTGAAATTAAGCAATTGTTTACTTTTGGTGTAATAAAATAGTTGTGTTATTACATAAACTTACAGAGTTCTCCAACTAAAATGATACCTAGCAACAAATATGGGGCTGTAGTTACTTCACCTGGTGGAAGTGTCAAAAATTAAAAACAATGTTTATTTTAAGAATAATTTTAGGTGTCCCATCCCTCCCAATGTCCCATTCATCTCGACTCTAACTCTAACTAATATATATATATTCCTATAACTAATATATATATATATATTATTTTTATGTGCATTAATCATTATGTAACAGACCTAAAACATAACTCTGCTTCAAATAATCTCAGGATCTCGATTTTATTATGACTGCTTAGGTATGTGTATACCACATGCACTACAATGGGATTTTGCGGAACAACCCCCTCCCCCCTCTTCACCTTTGGGGCGGGGAGGGGCAAAAAACACGTTTTCGAGCTTAAATATACTCCAGATCACCTTAGAATGGTGAATTTTGATGTGTAAACTAACTCTAACTTATATTTTGACTGATTTCAATTTTTTTTTTTTTTTAGATTTTTTTTATTATTAATGATATGGAATTTTAAGAATCAGTTTCAGTATAATGACCAGAGAAGCGGGTAAAGCTTGCTAGTTTAAAAATAAAAAGTCCAATGTGATCATGAAAGCGTTTATTTGGTTTCCGCTACAAAGATGTGATAACGAGCTGTAGTCAGACTAAAGTCACGTTTGTATTTTTTATTAAACAATATAGAAGCTATTTCGATTTATAAATAGATAAGTTGCTTCAAAGTAGTTATTATTATTATTATTTTTAAATAGTTTCTTATTAGTTTTTTTTTCTTTGACAGGGAAAGCAGATTTTGGATTTGTGTTCAAAGTTAAATCGATTTAAGATTGTAATTGGCTTAAAAAAAAAATTTCCGCTCTTGAACTGGCTCCAAGCATTTACTGGACTGAACGTATAATCGCTGTATGAAAGTAGCCGCATCCCATAGTTACATACGGTCTTTCTCCAGTTCGGATGATCAACCGTATGTAATATGACCCCATACAAATACAGTATACATTCATGTATTTTAAACCGGTATAAAAAAATCCGTAACGTGTTAAGTAGGATCTAGAAAGTGTTTTTATAATCAACGAAAAATCCAATCAATTGTCAAATTTTCTCACTTCTTCCAAATTGGAGTTTCCAATGAAATTTTAATTACTGCCACCGTTCAAATTTTAGTCTCTTTTAAAACTTAAGCACTCCTAGGCTCGAGCCTCACCACCCTAAGTCTAAATCCGTCACTACGTCGATGGGAAAATCAAGCATCCAACGGAAGAGCATTTGATGCATTCGATCTCAGAACCTCGCGCCTTTAAAACTATTTTCACACCAAAAACAGTATCCCCTAAGAGAAAGAAGAAATTTACCCGTCATTATAAAAATGTTCAATATGCTGAGAATTTTCTCTCAAAACTACCTAATTATTAGTGCGATTACTTTTGAAATTTACCCACTAAAATTTAAGTCACAAATTATATTGATTTGATTTTAAATGACACGACATTTTTTTCAATGATTTAAATAATAATGAAATTTGTCGCTTGAAAGGGATAAAATAATTAAAGAAATAAATAAAAGAAATAAAAGAAACACACCTACGAAATATCTAGTATAAGTCAAAATCTCTTTCCTACAAATTTTAGATTTATTTCTCTACAAGTATGGGGAAAGTGTTTCATAGTTTAAAAGCGATGCATCATTTTACTTTCTTGTCTTTTGCTGTATCTTGGATTTGTCTAATACTCGTGTAAATATGCATAATTGATTTAAGTTATATATTTTTACTTTCCACGAGTTTTAACTATAACTAACTGTTATATGGAAAAGTGTTTCTTTTTACTTTATTCCAAGAGATACACTGAAATGGTGACAACGCTTTGGTCGCAGATTGAAAGCAATCACCTCTATGGGCTATTTATTTTTTCATTTCTTATAAAAGTTTGATATTAAAAATCTATTTTAGAATTTAATGAAATACCAAAGAGACTTATTTTTGATTATCTACTGTTATATCTCATTTTTCCCCTTAAAGAAGTAGGAAGAAGGGGAAGAAAGAAAAAGAAAATTCTATTTATATAATTACATTTTAAAAAGAGCCATGATGTCGCTAAATTTGATTAAATTATGGTTCTAAATTTCGATTTCTTTTAATCATTACAAATCAAAGATATTGATAAGGCTGATTTAAAGAGACTATCTCTGTGATTTTTTTTTACAAAAAGAAAAAAAAGAAAAAAAGAAACCTTGATATTTTAATACTTTTTTCTTTGACGAAAGAATTATTTTCCATTGATGATGATATATTATTAGTATATATATTATATATAGGGGGACATATTATTGTATTTTATTTAAAAGACGATTTTTAAAACTTTTATATTTTAATATCTGACTCTGTATGTATATATTTTCATTCCTCCAACAATATAACAAATCTTAAACTGAAACAAGTAAGAAACGAGTATGTTGTGGACGTTGTGGACATTATAAAACATTTTTTTTAAAATAGTTTCTTATACAAATTCCCACAGTGCAAGTTATTTTTTAAAAATGTTTATTTATTAAAATCATTTTCCATGATGAGTGCAAACAATTTTTATCTCATAGCAACATAGCACTAAATGTCGAGAGAAAGTCAGTTTTATGTTTATAGACGACATCTGAGGAAATGATTTTTCTTTTCCTCTTAAAACTGAAAAAACTCAATAAATTTGTTTAAATTATCAAAGATCTTCGATTCAAATATTTATTGGAAAGGTATTGACGAATTCCTTTGAAAAATATCCATAAACCAACATTTTTACTTTCCGAACACTATAGTGAGGAAAGTATTGTAATCATGTCAAAAATCCGAATTCGAGATTTTGATGTTTCTATACGTTTTGAGGTCCCCTGAGTCCGTTTTCACTATTTTTACGATGATGTATGTATGTGTGTGTGTATGTGTGTATGTGTGTATGTATGTGTGTATGTCTGTGAGTGAACACGCTAGCGTCTAAACGCTTTGTTCGATTAACCTGAAAGTTGGTACGCATATTGTAAGTCACCATAGTACGAACCCTATAGATTTTGGTGAATCTAGCACTTATAGTTTTTTTACAGGGACACAAAGAAAAATTCTTTATCATTATGGCCTATGGGAGCAAAATTTTAAAAGTGCGATAGCATCTAAACGCCTTATTCAATTGAGCAAAAAATTTATACACATATTATAGGTCACAAATACTCAATTTGTATGGATTTTGGAGAATCTAGCACTTATAGTTTTTTTACAGGGACACAAAGAAAAATTCTTTATCATTATGCCTATGGGGCCAAATTTTTAAAAGTGTGATAGCGTCTAAACGCCTTATTAATCTGAGCAAAGAATTTGTACACATGTTATAGATCACAGTTGAACTAACTGTATAGATTTTGGTGAATCTAGCACTTACAGTTTTTTTACAGGGACACAAAGAAAAATTCTTTATCATTATGGCCTATGGGACTAAATTTTTAAAAGTACGATAGCATCTAAACGCCTTATTGAATTGAGCTGAAAATTTATATGAGTATTATAAATCACTGTTGCACTAACTATAAGCATTTTGGTGAATCTAGCATTTATAGGTTTTTACAGGGACACAACGAAAAATTCTTTATCATTATGATCTATGGGCTCAAAGTTCAGTAGCGTTAAATAAAACATCGTGTAACAGATGGAGAAAAATACTCAAACACTCTATTATGGTTTTCTCTCTTTTGTTTGTTTAACAACTCCTCTTTCTTTACTTTATCTACAAAACTGTTAATTACTCAATGTTCGGAAAGTCGAATGGAGTCACTCCAGATTTTTTTTCTTTTTGGTTGAGTACGCTAATATCATAAATATATATTAGCAAACCCGTACGAAGTTTTCGCAATTTCTTTCTTTCTTTCTTTACCTTTAAAATTTGAAGCTTATAAGTTTTATACAAATGTCACCATCAAATTTAAATTTTAATTCATCAGAATCCAATTTATCATTACTTTTAGTTCCCCATCATACTATAGGTATGGGGAACTTAGGTAATCGTGAAAATTTTCGACCTCGGTTTTTTGACTTTTCCACATGTTTTCAGGTGTGAGGAATCCGAAAATGACAAAATTTCTATGGTGTCTGTCTGTAGGGTGTCTGTTAGTGTGTTAGTGTGTTAGTGTGTTAGTCTGTTAGTGTGTTAGTCTGTGTACACGATATCTCAAGAACAAATTGTCGCAGAGAGGTCAGATCAGTTTTAAAATATTACTTTTGACACTGGCAAGAACCCTATTCATTTGCAGCATTCGAATTTAAAAACTTCGTAAGTTATTATAAATTTACGATTTTCTTAACATGGGAGAATAGGACAAAAATTCACTTAAACGTGCATTAAATGGAAACTTTTTACTGTAAAAATGTCAGACCAGTTTTAAAATATCCGTTTTGATGTCGGAATAAACATCAGTAACTATAAATATGCTACTTTGAAAATTTCGCAAGTTATTGGAAATTTACGAATTTCTTAACATGGCAGTATAGGGTAAAATTTCACATAAACGTCAATTTTGAGAGATATTTTCATCGTAAAGATGTCAGACTACTTTTGAAATATTATTTAGGACACTGGAATGAATATCAATGACTATGAATTTTCCAATATAAAGATTTCGTAAGTTATTAGAAATTTACGAATTTCTTAACATGGCAGAATAGGGAAAATTTCACATAAACGTCAATCTTGAGGGATATTTTCATCGTAAAGATGTCAGACCACTTTCGAAATATTATTTAGGATGCTGGCATGAATATCATAGACTATGATTTTTCCAATTTAAAAAATTCGTAAGTTATTTGGAATTTACGATTTACTTAACATGTCAAAATAAGGCAAAATTGAGCATAAACTTCCATTTTGAGGATTCTAAATACATTAGACAGCTTCAAAATTACGTTTATGATATTTCTTTGAACATGATTGAATACAAATATTCTACTAGGAAAATTTCGTAAATTATTGGTAATTTACGATTTCATCAACATAGCGAAACTGTAAATTTTTCATATAAATATGAATTTTGAGGATTATTGCATTGGAAATAGTAGCATGAAAACTAAACAACGGAATTGACCCCGATAAAATAAATTAATAGATTAGAATAAGATAAATATATCGAAGTGAACGGTGGATAGCCTATTAGGCGGGGATTTCATTCTGTCACTGTATCAAGCTTTGGTCAAATTCATTTCTTTTAACATGATTATAACATGTCTCGCACTAGAAATTTCTGAGAATATAAATATGATGGGGAACTGAGCAGAGTCCACCTATGCCAACTAGTTTTGAAACGCCAATGATAGTTAAACCAAATCATTCAAAGAAAAGTTTCAGAATAAAATTCATGTTTGCCTACCCAGTACTCATACTTCCCCAGGCAGGACAGCTTTAGTATAGGACCCCCTATGGCAACTTTTAATTTTTTGCTGCCGTGTTGGCGATGCTTTTTAAATAATTTTTTTAATTATTCATTTTGATATAATTTTTTTTTTTTTTTTTTTTTAAACCTTAATTCTTATTTTATTGTACTTTTTATTATTGCGTTTTTTAGTCCATTTATGACAAAAGTTCATATTTTGTTCATATCTTTAAAATATTGCTAGGTTTAAAATGATGTTTGCAATGGTTGTAAAGATGCAACATGCAACTTTTAAGAATAGATTTTTCTATAAAATGATCTCATCAGACAAATGGTGTCACTTTTTTTTTTTTTTTTCAATTAGATCACTGAACTGAGTCAGTCCGCGTGCTTAAATACAGCTTACGTGTATTATTTTTTATCCTCGCGTATTTTATTAAGTCAGCATTGTATCGTTTCTGTAAAAAATAATCGTAACTGGTCCACGTTAGAGAAATATTATATAGATATTTTTAAATTTCGCATTGAAAAGTTAAAAATAATTCTCATTATGTATATTTATATGAAATTTCGTCCAATACTGCCATATTAAAAATTATATATATATATATATATATATAAGGGGATGACAGTGCCACCTGTTGAGTGATTGATACTCAAATGTAATTAGAACCAATTTGAATAGAAGTTCAACTAAATATTACTTTTGGTTAAATTCCGTTCCTTAGTTCATGAGATACAACGTCCGCAAAATTTTGGATACACACACAGACAGACATTTTTGTAAAAGGATCAAGTCATGTTCAACACATCTCAAAATGTGAAAATTCATTGACAACCGAAATTCAAAAAATTTCACGAATCCAATACTTTTTTACTATGTATATTAGAAGTAAATAATAATCGTGATGGTCTTAAAATGTCATGATAGTTTTTGGAATTTAGAAATAAAAATTAATCTTCGGGGGAAATTATTTTTAGAGTTTCTGTGAAAATTTTGATATTTGGTTTTTTGGATTATCCTGCTACAGTAACGAAAAACGGAAAATTTATGAGAAGTGTAGAAATTATCAGACAATATCCAACTGAAAAATGTTGCTGATTCTTTATGTTTCCAAATGGCCGTAGGAGATAGGTCAATGTAGTATAAGTTCATTCAACATCAAAAATGAAAATTCATTAATGGCATATATATATATATATATATATATATATATAAAGGGAAGAATCTAATAACGCTATAAACTTTAGCAATTAATAGATACATGATTATACTTTAAACTTTAGTGATAATACATGTTTCAGCTGACTTTGCTAAAACCTGCCCATTATTTGCAGCGAACCAATTAAATTTTGAACTCCATTGGTGGGATGAATGGAGGTTTCATCTTGTTGAAACATCCACTCTTCTCCTCCTAATTCAGAGGCATAAGGGAAGAAGCTCAGAATTAAGCACTTCAGTCTGTATGTTTTTGCCTACCATTGAAAAAGACCAGATTTGTTCTTCCTCCATATCCAATTGCTTAAAAGACCATCAGCCCCCCCCCCCCCCCATTTGTCGAGTTGAATAAAATTCTTCTGCATTTCTCAGACAATGCTAGTATTATTGGTAACAATCTAAATTGTCTAAGTTAAACTTCTTCTCATCTGAAAATATTATAGATGTCCCATCTGAGGTCCATGACATGTGTTCCTTAGCCCATGATAAACGGTAATCAATCTGTGTTTTTTTCCACTTTGTATGATGCTTCCGCTTTTTGAAAATGAATTATTTGGATCTTGTTATGTAGTTGTAAACTGTCTGACTTGACACATGAGTAAGTCCTGTTTGATTTTGGGTTTTTGCGATACTTCCACTGCTCTTTTTAAGCTCATAAGCAAGTTTTCTTCCATCGTAAGGCGATAAATTTTTAGGCCTACCAGTCCTCTTTCTTTTCCTATTTCTATCTGGTTTTCAGATAAAGTTAGAAACAGTATTGGGGCTGACGTGCAGTATACGAATAATCAGTCTAGCACCTTTACCATTACTTTTATATCCAACAATTTGCCCCATTTGGAAACAATTTAAAGGTATTCTTTAGGCAGTCTGAAAAGAAAATAAGAATGCAATTTTTAACAAAATACGTTTTCCTCAACAAAAGCAGTTAAAGAAAATTCAATATTTACTCTTTTACTCGTGCACAGCCGGCAAAATAACAAATTTTGGAAAGTGTCCTTCTACTTTTTTTACACTCTCGAAATCATGAATACTAGTTTTTCTACAATACATAAATTAGCAATAGTAGTGGAGATTTTATTTTTACGTGAAATTAAAGAAAACTTATATATATATTAACAATTTTTAAAACTTAGTAAAAGCCGAGCAACAGATTTAAGACCACTGAAACCACTCCACATAGACCAATGAGAATAAAATTTCTTCGAATTCTTTCAATTTATGACATAAATAAAAAATTATGTATATATGGTATATATATATATATATATATATATAGCTGTTCTAATCTTTTCCAGCAATAATTTTTCTAATTGAGAATTTTGCGAACTTTTTGTATGGGCCTAAACAAGAATTAATTCGAATTATTTTGTACAACTCCATACATGATCAAAATTTTTAAAATAATGTTTTTTTTTTTTTTTTTTTTTTTTTTTTTTAACGCATAATTTTTATAATTTATCAAAACTTGATTCCATCGATAAACACTTGATTTTGTAAAAGTGTATGTTTTTTAGCTGTCATCCATAAATAGTAATGTATTTGATTTTTTCTTGTGTGTGTAGCCGTTTTTCTGAACTATAGATTTTATGTTCGCCAGGTATTGAACTAAAATGTAGTTTATTTACAATGTAATCAATGTATTTTAAAATGCACTTTTAGCAGTTGTCTAAACTCAATGACAATATACACAATTTTTTTTTTCAAAGCCCGGTATACTATTTATATGTTTCGTACACGCCACGAAATATATTAAAATTCAGTTCATTTGAACTAGTATGTTGTGGTCATCGCAAAACTTACTTCTATTTTTATGTCAGAGAAGTATAACAGTAAATGCCCAAATAAAATAAATTTTCTGCTGTACAAAAAATATCTTTGGAATTGAGTTTTTTTTCTTCTCATTTTAAATGAAATATTCATAACTTTTTTTTCAAATTATAACAGATCTTTGGTCCAACCATTCGTTTTAAAGATGATTGACGAGTTCTTTTCAAAGATATCCATATTGAAAATTTACACCCACCCGGCGGGTGGGGAAGCGATGTCCCTACACACACTCACACATACAAAAAAAAAAAAAAAAAAAAAAAAAGATTTATTTATTTATTTATTTAAATCAAAATTAACTTTTTAAAAACAAACTTCACGCTCTAATTTTCCTTGTTTGTTACGATAGACATTGTAAATAGCTGAATTATATCATGTTCAAAGTTTTTGTATATTTAAAGTTCTGAATCAGTGCTGCATTGATGTTGCTACGTTGCGTTGTTGCTTTCACACTGTACTCGTGTCTACTATTTTAGTTCTGATGGTGGGTAGGGCTTAATTATTTCGATCAAAAACAATTATTGCGTCTTTTCCACAATTTATGGCGCTTGCTTATTCTTTATCTTTCAACATCAGTTTTTTTGGCGAATTTTTCATAAAATGATTAGAAACCTGTCTTGCATAATTTATGTGTTAAAATTAATTACTGAAATTAAATAAATTACTAAATTATTACTTAAACTATTTACTGAAATTGCACTTTTACACCTTTGCTTGAATTAATATTACTAAGACACAGAAACCCATAGACAGTTTGTGAGTAGGATATCTTAAAATTAAAATGTTTGAAATGTTTTTTATAAAATCATTTCTACAAAATGCAGTAAAAATATGTAAAAAAAAAAAAAAAAAAAATAGCGTAGTGTCTAACATTTAGTCCGTATCTAACATTTTACATTTCTAGACAACTAAATCATGGTACTCTTATTGGACATTAAATTTTCATGCCTGTCATGAACCATACGTATGAAAAATGAAATTTTATGGCCTATACTTTATTTTTTATTTTTTTTAATTGATATACATAAATATTACTTCTATAACCAAAGTTCTAATTAAATACTGACAATTAATATTTGTTGCTTACTCAAACATTTTATTGTAAACATTTTTTAATCTTGATTATATTTTTGTCACGTGTAGCAAAATCTGTAATTTTTTGTAACAAAACGAACGTGCGAAAAATGAACTAACTGCAGTTTCATACTTTTTTTAAATTTGAAATATTATAAACTTAAAAAAAAAAAAAAAAAAAAAATAAATAAATAAACAAATAAAATAAATAAAAACAAATTTTAATTTAATGGTTGTGAATTTTCTATGGAAAACGGAATAAAAAAAAAGAAAGAAGAAGAAACAGGTAATGAGTGATTCTATAAATAAATTTCCCCATAGAATAACACGGGGTTCGGCAATTGCGAGAATCGGTAGTGCGTCCCCTTTAGACGAAATTTGTACTTCACTTTATTTTATTATTTTTTTTTTTAAAGAACGATAAAATTAAAGAATTAGAATTAAAAAAAAAAAAAAAAATTTTCGTCAACAATAAAAATAAAAATTAAGTCTGAACTCAAACATATATTTTCCATTTAGAAGGAAATACAAGCATCAAATAATGTTAGGAGAAAAAAAAAAAAAAAGTTGCCACTTTATCCCAAAACAAACCACTTATTCTATTTTCTTTTCCTTAGAGATTACTTTTTTAATGTTCATAGAAGCCACTAGATGTCTCTCTTCTCTGCAATTTTCAGGAAAACTCTTCCAAAACAGTGAAGAGTTAAAAGAAAAAAAAAAATCCATGCTGCCGAAAACCAGTTACGTATAAAATCCTTGTTTAGCATCCAAAATTGTGTCACTTCTGTCTGCGAGACCGGCAGAGCTAGGTCGAGCTTTGCTGTGTTTATTTTTTGTGTTTAACCAGTTGTGCTCGTTCTGCTTCAAGTTTTATTTTAAATATCGTGTGCCGACAAATTTTTACTGTGGATTTATTTTTTTGGAAGACCCGTGGGATTTATTTTTAGAGCACAACTTCTGTGGTTTTGTGTTTTCTAGTGGATCTTATAAATAAGTTTCAGGTAAAAAAATCCTTTATAATTATTACTCATTAAATTTTTGGGACTGTCAGTATTAATTTTAAACACTTGCATTATCCCATTGATGGAGAAAACATAATTCAGTGCTGTCATTTATAATTTTTATTTATTTTGGGTATATTTTAAACTGTTTAAATATATTATATTAAATAACATATGCACCAAAAAATACCATTAAAAATACAAAATACTATAATTCCCAATAAAAAGAATCTTGTGGAATAAATTTGAACTAACTGATAAGTCATTAATAATATATTAAAAGTTTTAGTAGTTTTTTTTTTTATTATTTTTTTATTTTTTTTACGCTTCCTCCTTCACTTTTTATTTAAAGTTTCACTTGCGTTATTTTAATGAGCTTACCTTTTTTTTTTTTTAATTTTGAATGACATACGATTAGGTTTACAAATATTTAATGACAAATTGGTCATATATATAATTCTTTAATACAAACAGAAGTTTCAATTAAAGTAACAGAAGTGTGAAAATTATTAGAAAAATCTGATGTGGACATCACATGACTTCCTTGTACATTCATTGAAATATTTATATTATGAAAACGTTAACACTTTCGTGACAGGTAACTGATTCGTAAATAAACAGGCGGGTTCCAAGCCACAAACATTCCTAAAAAGAAGAATTAAAAAAAAAAAAAAAAAAAAAAAAAAAAGTTTTTAGAATTTTATAAAACTTAATGCTATTCAGGTTTTTAAGATTTGCTGTGGAATACTTCCTTTTAGAAACATCACATGCACCAATAGTGGTTTGTGTACAAGGACTCGCATTATAATTCAGACACATTACGGTCTAACAGACGTATTTTTTATAATACATTTTCACCACCATTATACTGAGCTAAACAAACAAAATCAACATATATTTTTCAGATGCAATAAAAGATGTTTCATATAGAAAAAAAAGCTGTTATGCAAATACGATTCATTTACTGGGCCAAGGAAAAATATTTGCATTTTTTATAGGGAATTGCTGGAATTGTATTTTCAGTTGTGTTATGCTTTTTCTATACTTTCCAATGAGAAATATTTATGGAAATGAAAACACTGGCAGACGGGCAGGCGGACTGAAGTCATAAATACTTTAAAACTTTATTAAAAAATGACAAAAAAAAAAAAAAAAAAAAAAAAACTATTTTTAAAGAGTCAAAGATAAATTATGGCAACAAGGGAAATTATTTTTTTGGAATTATTGCATGCATTAAAAATAAATAAATAAGTAAAATAAATAAATAAAATAGATAAATAAAATAGATAAATAATTTTTAAAAAACATTCCCAATTACTCTAATGATTTTCACATTCCTGTAATTTAATTTATATACTTTTATTATTATTATTATTATTATTATTATTATATATTTTACTTGAGTCATAAATGTACACAATAGATATAATAGGATAATGGGCCAAATTAAAACAACAAATATTTTCTTTTTAATAACTAATATGCTAACTAAAGAAAAAAAAAAAAAAAAACATTTTTAGAAGGTTTGAGGGAAAAAAAAGAATATTAGAAGTTCCGCGAGTATTTAAAAATTTTGAAATACTAAAGTTTGAAATATTTACAAAACAGAAAAGTTTAAAATAATTCAATATTTACAGTGGGTTAAAATGTATGTAGCATTTATTTTGGCGTATAAATAAGAAATTTAATAGAAATTTTAAAATGTATTTCAAAAGACATTATATTAATACGATAAATCAGTCATCTGATTTTTATAAAATATTTTCAAAGAAGTATTAAATCAAAATTCCGAACTAATAAGTTTTTATTTATTTAATTATTTTTAAATTCTGATAACTTTTAATGCGTGGTCAAATATGTGACATTCATAATGAACAGTCTCATCTTTTAAAGGCAGCCATGCAGATCTGATCTTCTAGTTAAAGAAGCACGATTGCAAAGACTCTTTTAAAAGCCCTCATTAGATTAAAACAGAACAACAACAACAAAAAAGATATAAGTTAAAATATTTTATTAATTGCTTCTTTTAAAACGTCTCGTTAGATTATGCCTTAACAGGTGGGTCAGCGGGAAACTTGTCTCTCCCTCAGATTTCTAGGGCTCCAAACTGTTCAGTTTGGACCCGTTAACACTGTTATTCCGAAACTCCACTGTTTCGGAATAAATATTCCACTTCGGTTTAAATATTCCACTGTTATTCCGTTTGAAACCGTTAACACTGTTACTGCCCTCTTCACTTACCGTCGCCGGAAGCCCGAGCCAATGTTATTCTATGGGGAAATTTTCTTTACAAATAACTTATTAACTAATACATATTTTTAAATTCTGTTTTCACATTCAGAAATTTCCCAACTGTTAAATTGACGGACCTTTCTTAAAAATGTATTTTTTTTAATTTTTAATATTTTATTTTGAAATTGCAAAATGAAAAAAAAATCACATATTGAAAATTCGTATTTTGCAGTTTCAAAATAAAATATAAAAAATTAAAAAAATAATTTTTTAAAAAAGGTCCGTCAATTTAACAGCTGGGAATTTTCAGAGTGTGTAAACAGAATTTAAAAATATGTATTAGTTAATAAGTTATTTGTAAAGAAAAAATTCCCATAGAATAACATTAGCTTCAGCTTCCGGCGACGGTGAGTGAAGAGGGCCCTTAACAGTAATTATGGTATAATGTTAACAATAATAAATATAAATTAACAAAAATTATGAAAACCTTTTTTTTTTTTTTTTTTTTTTTTTGTCCTGGCTTGTAATTTATTTTTGAACGTTTAAAAAGAATTTTTTAGTCTCACTGGTACTCTATATCTAAAAATTCAACTGTTTTGTACTGCTAAAGTCTTGCTTATGGCTTACCTGATGCCTTGTATTACTATATGGTGATATTAAATTACACTAATGTGAAGATTATTGAAAATTATGTAATATCACTAAACCAAAATACCAAAATGATTTTATTGTACAATAACTACTTTCTGTCTGTTACATCATTTTTTATTTTGTAAATTGCAATAGATTTGTTTAAATTTTATACTAAATCATGACATTTTCGACGTATTTTGCAAATCACTTTTTTAAATAATCAGTACTTGTTCCGAATTCGTCGAAAAATAGCAAGCGTATATTAAGTATTCTATAACAGTGTTGGGAATATTTTGTCAGTATTAGACGAATGGAATATTAAGTTAATTTTTTTATTTCTAAATTATCTGCATATCTTGAATTTTATTTTGAAGCAAATTTTGTATATAGTATAAAATATATAAGATCAATAGCTTAGAAAAAATTTGATAAAAACAATTATGGCACATTCTATATATAGGGGGAAAAAAATGGCATCAAGTTTAACCAATTTCTGAGTTTTGTTTCATCTTTTCCAATCAGATGCACTGACAATTCACAAATATAATTTCACATAAAAAGGAACATTTTGTGACCTTCTTGTAATTTTTAAATTCTACATTCCTTTGAATGTATTGTTTGCAACGATTTCTTACATTTGATGCAAATTGCTTTTGAGCGAAATGATTACGAAAAGTTTATCGTGATGGAAACATAAAAATTATAGAGGTGCCAATTTCTGGCGTGAGCTCGTGTCATTTTGTTTTTTTACTTTAGGGGATAACTTGTAAGTACCAATTAGGTAATGTCTTATGTTCTAAATTAAAAGTCGAATTAGTTAAAAAATTGCCCTTCTTAAATACCAGTTACATCACCCGGTTCAATTAATATTATTTGTAATTCGTTAAAACGGATCGCTCATTACAGGAGTTATTCAGCAATAAATAGTTTGGTTAATTTCAGTATTTAGGTTCACGGTAAAAGTTGACATCCATGGTAATTAAAAAAAAAAAAAAATGATTTACAATAATTACAATAATCAACCACATTCGTTAAAGAACGTCGGTGTTTTTTTTTGAAATTTTTGTTCTAAAAACTTATTTATTTCCAAATTTCTCTTCTAGAAATTTGAATAAAACAAATTGCAGATTATAATCTAAAGCAATCTTCATGAATCTCTGTTTAATTAGAAAAAAATATATATACATATATGCAATTATTTCTGTATCTATTTTAGACAAAACTAACAAATAAAGTTATTTTTGACAATGTCGTCTTAATAACTGAATGAATTTATGGCTTATTTTAGACTTTATAAAGAGACTAATTTAAATTTCACTTTAATATAATTTTTATTATTCTTATTTATTTTAATAATTACTTTCAAACTTTTTTTTTTTTTTGCTTAATATGGTTCTTTTAATGGATCCAGGGTAGAGAAAGAAGCCAAAGTCTACCATTCTGTCATATTGCAAGTAAATTTTTTTGAACCATTAATATTGTATGATTTTCAGCGCATCATTTGCCCATAAAGCCATAATATTATCACTATTGCATTTTTAAGACGTACTAAATGTATCAAATTTTTAATCGTATATATTAAACTTTATTTTTAGATTCATTTTCCTTATCTAGCAAATTAAACTCCTGCAAACTATTAAAACTTGAAATTCATTAAAGTAATGAAATTTTGATGCAAATTTAGATTTAATACTTGAAATATTTTTTAAAAGTTAAAAAAAAGAAAAAAATACTATAACAATTATACATAGTTTTAATGTTTAAAATGTGGATGGTATTAGAAAAAATATAATAAAAACATTAACTTAGAGCCTGCGTAGGAAGAAAAATATTTTTAAAAGTTTTGCTTGTCATTTGAGTTTGTCGGAGATAAATAACCCCTATGTATATAAAAGCTTGTAATTGCATTTCAGTATTCTATAAAACTATATTAATGTTTATGCACAAAACATATAAAAGATAACACAGGCAATTGCAAGGTATAATTCTGTACTAATAAGTGTAAAGGATTTAAGTCCAAAAATGACGATTTTGAGTTAGTATATAGTCAGACTCAGAAAAAATTTCTCAATCGATTGGTATAAAGGATTTAACTCTATGTCATTTAGTCTTTGAGAAAATCCATTGGTAAAAAAAGGTTCAAGTCAGAAATTTACCATTCATGTATGGTATAAAATATTTAATTCAATTTTTTCCCGTTATTAAATGAAGGTTGACAATCACTGAATGGTATAAAGGGTATAAGTCAACGGAATCCCTTTTTCCTAATCGATTCTTCTGATTTGTTTTTAATTAGTTTAACTTTATTTTCCGTCTCCTGAAAAATCAAGGATATGGACTTAAATCCTTTATACTTATCAGTACAGAATTAATTGTCGAAGAATTATCGTGATTTCAAAGCGTTAGAGTGAGAGGTCAGGTGGATAACTCATATTTGTTAAATTTCTTCCTTTTTTTTTTTTTTTTTTTTTTTTTTAAAAAAAAAAAAAAAAAAAGATTAATTTTTATTCTAAAGTGAAGTTGAAGCAGTTTTGTTTTAAAAATTCCCTTCTATCTCATGATTAATGATGTAGTTAAAAAATAATTAAGATTCTCTAAATTAGATTTCAAATTAAATGTTACAGAAATAGTTGTAGACTATATCCGGACTTTGAATATTTCGTTGAATTAAGTTTTAAACATGTTGATTTGAAGTTTTTGCATGTTGATTTTAGTACATTTTATAAATTATCCCAGGGTTCTCATCAGAGGTACAAACTGGGTGAGAATTTCTCACCCTTACTCAGAAACAAAGTCAGATTTCTAAAAAGAATGTGAGAACAGAAAAATACTTCAAAAAAAAAAAAAAAAAAAAAAAAAAAAAAAATCTGGGTTAATGTTAATTCTGAATGATGTTTAATTTTAAAGCTAATTAGTATAATTTGAATTTAATCGCATTTAATTGCTTAAATATGTCTATTCTTTTCACTGCTGATCACATAAGTAGGTAGCTATTTCACTTCAAAAAAATTCATGAAACTTACTTTTTTTTAATACCTTCAATTAAAGATTATTTATTTAATTCCAGTTTTTCTGGTGTTTCATTGTAAAAATACAATATATTTTTGCAGCCGGTCATCAAAATACGTAATTTTTTTTATCCAAATTTTTCGAAAACTTTTCAAAATCATTCAACTTTTGTGAAGGATCTGTTTAAATCTGCTAATTTTTATGACTGACCTGTTTTCAGACCAAAAATTTTAATAAACTGACCCCAGAAGAGTGCGCGAGTTTCTCGCATAGTTGAAAATTTTACGAGAGAAAATAAAATAATATTATAGTTTTAAAAAATTAAAGAACACGCTTTTATAGAAATGTGAACTAAAAAGTACAAAATATCTAGCTTAGTATTAAAATGCAGGGTAAGAGAAAATCGTGTGAGTGACACACCGTAATATTTACATACATATAAATCTTTAATTAAAATAATTTAGAATTAAACAAAAACCATTTTTAAAAAATCTCCCCTGACTGGGATCGAACACTAGACCTTTAGGTTCGTAGCGCGGAGCTTTACCTCCCAGCCACAGCGTTCACGTAGGGGAAGTCTTTTTTTTACAATATAGATTTTTTGTTTGCTCCCAGAGCGGTTACAAACATACAAACATATATACAGGTGACGCTAATAAAAAACGTGTTAAAAAAGCATGCGAGAATCTCGCGTTTTAGTGGGAACCCTGTATTTCGTATATTTCATTTAAGTCAATGCTATAGCTATCCATATACTAAATGGTATATTAATCTATCAATATTTTTAAAATGATGACTATTGTTTATTTACTACGCTTTTAAAAGTTCATTATTATTTATTAGGATATTCTTTTCATATGTGTTTATATTTTTCAAAAGCTTCTCTTCTCTTTTTGATATCTAAAGTGATTTTGAAAACTTTGCTGATGTAAAAATACTTAGAATTTATTGCTTTTTTCAAAGAATATCTGAATTTAGGAAAAATGTTTTCTAAAATGCAGTACATTGCATCGCGTGATGACGAAATCTGTGTGTTAAAAACCGGGAAATAATAAGCAATTATCTTTTCTCAATTCTGCTGCATTAGATTGATATAGAACTTCTCTATTTGTGAGAAAAAAACCTGTTTCCCTAGAATGTTCTTTTACGTTACTTGTTAATTATAGTTATACTAGTAGACAATCTTTTATTTCTTAAATAAATTTCATACAAACATGTTTTAAGGCAATTTAAAGGCTGTTAATATTTATTTTTTTAATTTAAAAGGGGTTGAAATTTTGCGCTTTAATTGAGTCTAAAATTTCCAGATAATATTTTTTAAATTTTACAGATGTATATACTGTTGTGGAGTGTTTTACCTTTTTCGGCATGCTTTTCAAAAGTAGAGAAAGTTAAAATTTGGTTTTGTTAAATTTCCTTAGGGTTGATTTATTATGAAGGAATTGGTGAATGTTTAATAAGTTTATTTCTTTCATGGTTTTTTAAACTTCATAAATTTACTGTGAAAAAATTGGTGCTTGAAGTTTAATATGTTTATTTCTTTCTTGTTTTTTTCGACTTCATAAGTTTGTTTCTAACTTGGTTTTTTTCACGTATTGTTTGAAATTATTTTCAAGTCTTTTAGGTGACCTCGGGCATTGCATGCTGTAAATTTTTAGTAGTTTGCATACAGCATCACAGAAAGATCACCTAATTTGCATACAACATTCATTCAATGCCCTTGAAAAAGTGGTGAATTTGTATGCTTCGATAACGGGTTGCTTATTTTTTCTTTTCGTCAACTTCATTCATTTTTTATAGTTCTTCATGTGATACTTGATTTCATATTATGCAATGTTTGTAAGGGTTTTCAATATATATATATATATATATACATATATATGTATGTAATTTCTTAATATAAAAAGAAGCATCAAGATACAATATATAATACAAAATCTATGTACTTTTTTTAAAAATAAAATTTAACATTTCAAGATTAAGAAAAAGAAGGATGATAAAGATTGATAATATTTCATAAGCTACCGACTTCTACGAATCTGACAGCAGTTTTTAATATCAGTCTGTGACAATTTTTGAAGTAATTTTCTTTAACTAAATAAAATAAGCCAAAAATTTTTACTCATGATAAGTGGTGCTGAAGAGTTCTAGCAGTCGGCATTTTATAATAAGGTAAGGAAAAAAAGAATAGTGAAAAGGTTAATAAAATTTCTGAAAGATTCAAAGATTTTGTATGAATAATTTCGAAAATATCTTGAGCTCTTGAAGGTTTAAAAAAAAAAAAAAAAAAAAAAAAAAAAAAACTAATATGTTGTGGCCATCACAAAATCTTTTTCTATATCATTCTGTATAACAGAGCAACCAAACGATTAACATGCACAAATATTTAATCAAAATAGTTTTTCACAATAAAGGTTTTGCATATGTAATTTGGTGCATTTTTATCTAACAGATGATAAGATTTTGCCGTCAGCAAAATAATAGAAAGTGATATAAAGCAGTGTCATTTGTTCGACGATACAACATAGTTCCAACATAGTTTTTTATGATAACTATCTCAAATATCACGTTTATTGCGTTTACCGAAACAGCTAAAAATGACTCTATTATGCTGCAAAAATGTTACAATTTCAATCTGTTATTATCGTAACACACTTCAAGAATATTTTCTGATATTTTTTGAAACGGTCATCATTTTCGATGACCTATATCTGTTATGTGACTAAAACAGTTTTTGTTTTATTGTTACGATCTACCCAGCGGCCGAGCAGTTCTGCGCTCTTAGGTGGTAGACGTGAAGTGCCGGGTTCGATTCCAGGTCACGCCCGTCGGCCTAGCCGCTCGGAGTTTTCCGGATTTTTCTTCTAAACTTGCATAAATATGGGCTAGTACCACTTAGAAAGACCCCCATGGAGGGCACTCTCCCTCAGGCCTAGGATCCTTGAGTAGTCATTCGGCCTTACTCTCAAAAATTGCTACGATCGCCGGTATTTCTATGTTTTTGAAACTAATTTCAAATCAAACAAAACGATTTGAAACGTTTCTGAAGTCGTGATAATGGTTCTGTGTTAATTGTTACGCGTATTTGAAGCATTTTCTCATGTTAGGGTATATACTATAGCAACTGATATACAGCCTATCTATAGACGGCGAAAACTGCAGTATAGAAGCCTCACTTGTCAGCCGATATGCACCCAAACAGAATCAGAATAGTTTTTCATAATGGTCTTCTCACATATTAAATTTTGTACACTTATACATTATAGAAGCTGTTATTTAGCCTTCCGATGAATGGGGACAATTACAACTAAGCAGTACTATTTGGTGGGTGATATACACTAAAATCTAGTCAGTCCTAATTTATATCAAGGTGAAACAAATATAAACTTTTATGGAATACCGTCCATTTATTCGTGAGATACAGCGCACATGAAAATTTTAGTAACACGAGCGGACGCTTGCATACACATACATACACGCATTTCAGGACTTTTCAAAATGTGTAAATCTATCGAAAACAGAAAGACAAAAATTTTCACGAATCCAATACATTCTAATTTATATATATATATATATATATATATATATATAAGTAATAATATTTTGAGATAAGAATAATCAAAGTTTTTTAATTAAATGAAAACTTATCAGTGTGCATTTATCTCTAAATAAATTATCTTTTCAAATTTAATCTCAAGACAATAGTTCTTTCTCATAGTTAAAGTTCTTTAGTTCATATTAAAATGATTAATTTTGATATATAAAAAGACATTGATTAATTTAAAATCAAATAAAAACCACCATAACAAGAGTAAAATGATATTACTAATGTTATAATGCTAATTTAAATAATGCGGAAAACCAGCTATTGAATTTAACAAATCAGTGAAGAAATATAATGCTAAATATTAGATTGTTCGAATAATAATTAGATCTCGTGTAACTAAACCAGAGGTATTTTCGCTCGATATTTGTTGTTCATTAGAAATTTTAACAAAACATTCGACATAATTAGGTTAATAATTTATCTGAATATAAAACTATCCTTAATGGGATTATACAAGTAGTATTTAAATTGATTATTAATTAAACTATTGAATTTTATACTAGTTTTAACTGAATAATCTTACGGTCATATAAAACATATTAGATATTACATCATTTGGTTAATTCGTTGTTTGAGAATGCAGATTTCCCCTGTGGTTTTAAAGAATCATTAGCTTATGATTAACTCTTTACTCGGTACCTACTAATATCCAACTACAATAAACTCAGGAAATAAAAATTTCTGCTTTAGTATTTAGAGCGTGGCATCTCGATTTGATTTTATGCAAAATAAATAACATGATCCGATTCTTTCCTTTATTTTTAACTGCACAGCACGTTTTCTCTTGTCTTTTAGACACGCTCATTATAGAAAAATTGTTTTCTCATATATATAATTTAAAGTATGTTTCACCGATCGATATCATTATAAAACTCAGAACTCAACATTTCCCTCCCCTTTTTGCGTTTTGAAAATTATTATAATTCGTGGAAAATTTTTCTTTCTCTCTCGTTCGGGAAATACCTCAACTTCGCATTTTCTTGGTTTAATTGCAAGCATTCACCATTGCAGAAAAACTCTCGGGAAAAAAAAAAAAATCCAATTCTCGTTTTGCGGAAGCAGAAATTTGATTACTGAATGAAATTACTTGTATCTGTTTTCCAGTCTTTTCTTGTCCTTTTTCGACATTGGATATAATTTTCAGTCTGTAATTTTAACTGAAAACTTCTCGGCAAATATAGAAAGATGTTTGTTTTTGAGGGAAAATTCTGAAGAAGAAAATGTATTATTAATGAACACACGGTTTATTTAGGGTAAGTGGGCAAGGGATTTTTAGGAAATGCTGGATTCTACATACAATCGATATTGTTAGGCAGAATTCAAAGTCTTTCTATTTCGACAACATGCGAAACTTTAAACGAATGAAAAACAAAAAGAAAGAAACAAAAATTACCTTATTGGCAAATTTTGTTTGTTAGCTAGAATAGCTAAATTTTATTATTATTATTATTATTTAGTTTATAATTAAATTTTTCACCGCTGCTACATCAGTTGAATCTGCAGATTAAGCAGATAGATATTGAATGTTTTCACTTGACAAACTTTTTGTAATTTTTCTGAATTTTTATTTTCGTTCCTTTTAAAATAACGATGAATTTTAAATATTCTTTCTAATAATTATTTTGAATGAATCTGTATTTATCTGTATTTTTCTGTATATATCTGTATTTTTCTAATTGCAAAATTGTGCATGATTAGATGTCAAATTAATATACATTATTTACTTATTTTGAGTAAAGTAACTTAAAATACATAATAATTGTTATGGATTTTCCGTACATTTCCAAGTAATCATAATTTTATTTTATTCAAAAAAATCTCAAATCGAGAGGCAAATTTTTTTTACGAATAATGAAGAAACAGCACTTTTAAGAAAACTGTTGATCGCATTTCAGTTATATAATGACATACTTTTGAAAAATTAAACGAAAAAAAAAAAAAAAAAAAAAAAAAAAAAAAATCAAAAATAAAGTATTTTATTTTTATTTTTTTAAATTCTATTCTTTGAACATGTCAAATTAACATTTATCTTAAATCAACATTTATTTTAATGAGCAATTAAAAATAAATAAATTTTAATATTTCTTTTCGAGATTGAAAAATAGAGCACTGACAAATATGAAATAAAATATTGGAAGTTAAAAAAAAAAAAAAAAAAAAAAAAGCTTACTAAGATAAAAAGGTAGTACATTCGGTAGTAGAATTAAAAAAAAAAAAAAAAAAAAAAAAAAAAAAAAACAGAAATTTTTAAATCTTTATTTTTAAAGAGATATTCTTATAGTAAGAAAAAGTAAAGATCCCATAGGGGTATATAGGAAGGGAGAAAGAGTAAATCCGATGAATTGCAGCTTTAAGATTACTGATCAACATTTTTCCTCAACAAACCAATTCTTTATTCAACGATTTTATCCAAAAACACCCCTTATGTTTTTTTTTTCCCTTTAGCTTTTTAACACATTTCATCTAACCACGCATAAAAACTTTGTAGGATCTAAATTCCACTGCGATTACTTGTTTGAGGATCCACAATTTGGATATTGCATAAACGAGTTTCGTAGGATCTGCTCAAAAAATAAGCAAATCTGAAATTTTTTGGTATAGACCAAATAAAAATCTGAGATTTACAAGGCGATTATAATTAAAGTCACGATTTCAAAACGCTATAATTTTAAAACTACCCATCAGAGCGATTTGATATTTTACCAGAGCCATCGTGAGGCAATGAAATTCTGTTTGGGGAAGGAATAAAAGTAGTTCCAACATGTTCCTGTAGATGGCGCTGTCAGGGTAATGTCAGGGGAAACGCCTGACTCATACACAGGAATGTTGTTAGCAACACAATGGAATAGCAGGAAACAACAGACTTTAAGGGTTTGCTCCTTTTTTTTTTTAGCAAAAAAAAAAAAGAATACGTGTATATAGTGGAAAAAGTTACAGTGAACAGAGAAAAAGAGGAGCTTCATGAAACAAATATTAGGGGGACCGGAAAATAATGTCGTTTTGAATTAATAAAATGAAACCGGAAATTTTTGTTTAACAGTGTTTACATGGTACTTTAGAAATAATCATCTTATAAGTTACCTAAGAATATCTTAAATTTTATCCAGGATAAATTTCCGATGTCAATTATTTTAATTGAAAACGACATTATTTTCCGGTCCCCCTAATACTTACGGATAATTAACGGCACATTTTGAAACTTTTTTTTTTTTCTGCCAAACAAAATTTTATTGCCTTCTGATTGCTCTGCTAAAATATCAAATCGCTCTGATGGGTAGTTTTAAAACTATAGCGTTTTTGAAATCGCAAATTTAATTATAATCACACTGTACTTTTCACGTCTCACACCTTTTGTAACAGAAAACCCGCGTGTCATTTTCATTTGATGTCAATTAATAAAAAGTCTTTATTTTAAAGTCACACAAGACTTTCGAATAAAAATATATTTTGTCAAAAATGATTCTTTTAGTTTTATTAAGAAACAGTATAATATAATTAACTATATTTATCTATATGTTTTACAGAGCGGACAATACCTAATCTCGCCGACAGCCAAAGCCCATGTTATTCTATGGGAAAATTTGTTTCCACTATTACTTATTACCTAATAAGACTTTTTTAAAATGCGTTTTCATATTAAGAAAAACGGTTATGAATTTTTTGAATGTGAAAGTGCAATTTAAATAAAATTATACTTTTAAAAAATTAAAGAACACGCTTTTATAGAAATATGAACTAAAAAGCACAAAATATCTATCTTTATAGTATTAAAATGCAGGGTAAGAGAAAATCGTGTGAGTGACACACACCACAATATTTACATACTTTTAAAATCTTTAGTAAATGATTTAGAATTAAACAAAAACCATTTTTAAAAAATCTCCCCTGACTGGGCTCGAACGTAAGACCTTTAGGTTCGTAGCCCGGAGCTTTACCTCACAGCCGGTTCACGTAGGGAAAGTCTTTTTTTACAATATAGATTTTTTGTTTGCTCCCAGAGCGGTTACAAACATACATACAAACATGCATACAAATGAAGCTAATAAAAACGTGTTAAAAAAATCATTAGGTAATGAATAATTGTGGAAACAAATTTTCGATCTGCGAACTAATTTTTATATGTGCGAGATCAGTTAGTGTTCTCTAGTAGATTATTGAGGGACGTTAGTGTCTATTTCACCCTTCACCTTCCTGTATGTGGGAAAAGTTTACTTTATAACACCATTTGTGATAGAAACTGTGAACTTTGTGACGTTTATAGAAAGCATGCATGCTTATCGTAAGGTTTAGAAAAGCCACTGTTTAGATGGTCTTAAAAGAATTGGAATCTATTAATTCGTGAAACTCTTTCAAACACTAAATTTTTATTTTAAATGTCCGGTTACTCTTATCTATTTTTATTACAGTTAAAATATTTCTGTTAATTTGTCGTCGTTTCTCAAGTATATTAACATATTTTAAATCATACATAAAAAAAAAAAGAAAAGAAAAAGAAAACTTTTTTTTCTCTCATTGATTACACTTAGTTAATTGTATACTGCTTAAATTTTCTCGTTCGATGAGCTTAGATGGATTTCCATTGTATTCCTATAAACTCATTCCATTCTGTTAAGAGTTAAGTGGATAGTTAATGGGAAGCTTAATAGAAAGAAAGTCGTGACCAGAAAAAAAAAAAAAATAAATAAATAAATAAAATAAAAATAAATAAATAAAATGAAAAATAAATAAATGCTTGAGTAATCATACAGATAAGTTCGTCCTGTTATTTCTGCAGGATTAACATGAAGCTTAAACCGCTTATTTTTTGTCAGAATTAATGTGAGTAAGAATTATTAATTGTGGGTTATTAATTGTAATAGCTATTTTTCATTAGAAATCTTTAAATGTTTTCTAAGATAAAATAGCTTTAGAAAGAATGTTTTTTTATGAACCTCATCTGTAGTCTAGGAGAAATTAAATGAGGATATTTTTCTAGAAAAATAGATCCTTAATTGTAGTGGCTAGTACAACAATTTATGTTTACTTGCACATTTTGCTTTAAACATTATTCCTGTAAATAGGCTAATAATTTTTTGTGAAAAAAAAGTTCATTTAAAAGTATAGTGATAAGTATCCAAACTGTTTGAAGTAATACTTAATTCCAATTCTGTTCAATAACTGTATGACCATTCATAGCGAAAAGTTTAAAACTTTTCTTAAAATTTAATGATTTCTGTTGTATTCTTTTATTTTCTGCAAAAATAGATTTAGATTACATTCAAAAAAAAAAAAAAAAGTAATAATAATAATAATCTTTTTTTTTTTTTCCATTACAAAAATATGCATAAATTTACTTCTATATTTATAAGAGAAAGTACTGGATTCGTAAAAATTTTCCACTGCCGCTTTTCACATTTTGAGGTGTCATGAACACGATTTAACCATTTTTAGAAAAGTCTATCTGTGCACCTGTGACAAAGATTTTGTGGCAGCTCTAGATCAAGAATTAGTGCACAGAATTTCATATAAATTTAAATGAAGTGAAACCTTGATCAAAATTGGTGTCATAAGCTTTTGGTGCAAATCACCCAAAGGTGCGATGCTATACTGAGATTTTTCTCATTTACTAGATGGCTATATTTTAGCTTCTGTTGTGCATAATGGAACATAACTTGATATGCGAAAGGGTCATTAAAAAAAAAATATGTTCATTCACTTTTTGGGTGAATATAACCGATTAGTGGCGTTATGCTGCTATTTTCCTTGCGTACAGGAAGGCTATATCTCAGCTTCTGTGGCGTACAAATGCCCCAAACTTGACTTGATAGATAAAAATGAATGCTGACTTATATACAGAAACATCATAAGTCAAAAAGTTTTTAATATTAATGTTGACTTAATTTGGGTAGATATCGATCGAGAGGTCATGTTGCTATTACTCACCTTCTGTGATTTTCCATACGGCTACATCTCAGCATCTATTGGCAAAATGGACGTCAAGATGCATATGTAATGTCATTTATGGAAGAAATTATGGAACAATTGAGACATTGGTCCACAATCCAATTTTGGCGATTTTCTTTAGGTGACCACGGTGAAGTGTCGTTTTCGGAAATGGTTCTCATGGATTCCAAGGCGAAAAAGGGTTATTTAAAATGGCGTCTAGTCTGTAACAGCGATAAAAAAAAAGTGGACTAATGTTTTAGTTGTACCAAAATTACGATTAATTTTTTCTTGATAAGGACTGATAGGTGGTACTATTATATCAATGATATAGAAAAAAAAAAAAAAATGTAATGGACACAACATCTCAGTTTTAAATTAGTTTTCAAATATATAAATTTATTTATATTGGAATTTTGAAATCATTAAAAAACTATTGAGTTGACATATTAATCAAGGTACATATTAATCAAGTAAAAATTTTGTTTATAAATTAAATCTCTTTAATTGTTAATTCATGGCGTAACAATCCTCATTAACAGAATTGCAGAATTGAGCCTGATTACATGTTTGTAATATTTATGCAGTTAATGATTAATCTTATCTTCCATACTTCAAGTATTAAATAAACATAATTTATCCTCGCATTGCTAATTTTAAGGTATATCGCGTTGTTTATAACAGATTTCATTTCATAATTGTGGAATTTTGAGAATGAAGTGATGTAAAATGTTAATGATTTTAATGTCTATATACTTTGTTTCGTCTAAAAATTTGTATTGAAGTATTATAATGTACGCATATTATACTTAGATACACAAAGAAAATATTTATTAGTTAAGTTAAAATTTTTGAAAAAAAAAATTCGTGTATAAAAAAATAGCTAAATATTTTTTATTTATTTGTAAGAAAGAAAACCGTACATTGAATTATACTTATTTTGTTTTATTACATTGTAAATATATATATTTTATATTTATCCTGGGTTAATTGGTTTCATACTGAAACTAAATATATATATTAAAAAAATAAATAAATAAATAAATAAAAAATAAAGATAAATATTCAAAAATTTTTCAATATTTTTTCATTCTTTTAATTGATTATAAACTTTTGTTCCTTCTCTGTTCGGTAGATATCTGCACTACTCTGAAATTTAACTAGTGATGTTTCAGAGGAAGCCGTATGTAGAAATCAGTTTAAATTTCTTAGTAGGCAAGAATGCATCTTGCTGCTTTGATGATAACCACTTGTCTAGTTTTATCACCTAACGAAGGGTCGTGTAATTACATTGACCTAAAACAACTATTGCGAGTTTATTGCAATTTATAGTATTTAGTACTCGAAAAGGTATTTATTTATTAAATTAATTATTATTTGCATTTAATTTGGATAACGTGTATATGTTTTTCTTTTTTCTATTAATGATCAGCTAAGCCATTTTTGAAATTAGTTTAGCATTTTTTTTTTTTTTTTTTTTTTTTTTTTTTTTTTACGGGTCCTTGGCGAGTAATGTCCGAGTTATCTTGCCGCCAAATTTTAAAAGTCGCCAGATACTACTATAAAATTTAGCTCTATATACTGAAACTGTACCAAATTATAAAATACTGGAAAAAAAAAAAAAAAAAAAACTTTAGAGCTATAATGACGTCAATTTTACCATGCATGTTCAATTTTTCACAAAGTTTTATATCAATTTTAATATTTATGCATGAATTCCTTTTCATTAAAAAAAAAAAAAAAAAAAAAAAAAAAAAAAAAAAAATTAAAATCAACTCGTAAACTTTTTTGGCAACAATTAAAAATTAAAATAAATATTAAGTATTTTTGTCTAAAAAGGGTTTCTTCAACTTTTTTGATACTGTCTGTTTAGATACTGATTATTACTAATTTTCTTTTCTTTACCTTTTCTTTGAAAAAAAAAAAAAAAAAAGATTTTGATGAAATTCTGGCAAAAGCAGAATTTAGTTTAGTACAGAGGACAATTAGTTTTTATTTTATTTTTATTTTTTCAAATAATAAGATCGTTTTCAAATTATTCAATTATATTTTCGATAAATGTCCAACCATCGTAAAACTAGGGACAACGTTTTATCCGTAGATTGAGACTAATAGTCCTCTGTTCTAAAATAAATAAATAAATAAAAATGTAGTGAATTTTAAAAGGTTTGCTAAGCATTCAATACAAATTAAACAATACATATTATTTTAAAATGACCACTAATTTATTACATTTGTTTCTTTTTATAAACTATTATTAGTTACACGCAGACGTGTTATTTTTAAAGTAATTTTTTGCGAAATATTATGGATATATACAATGGCAATTATTCTCTTTTTTGCTGTTCATTTATGCTTATATATGATCATTTCATGTTCAGTTACGATGCACCGTAAAATGATTGCATTTTCTTAAGTCGTAATTTCTGAAATGAATATATATGATTAAAGAATTGTAATTTAACAAACGCAATTCTTTTTATATGACTTGGAGGCAAACATTTTGCAATGGAATGATTAGTATATGGAATAGAATAGATGGATGAAAACCAATGGCCTATGTAAAATCAGTAAAACAGTATAAAGGACATTTATTAGTACAGTAATTTAGAATCTCGGAATGTAAATGTACATAAATTGCCTTAAATAATAATAATAATAATACGGCACTTTTTGAGTATAGCTAGAATATTATTGTAATTGTTTTGACATGAATTCTCAAATCTTTCAGATAGAAATCGTAAAAAATGTTTATTAGTATTATATTTTAAAGCCACATGAGAAATTTCGTTTAGCATTTAATTTTCGTTTAGCATTTCATTTTTTGCTTAATTTCATTTATTATTTTTTTTTTTCGAGGGGGGGGGGGGGGCAAAGCATTTATGTTAAAAAAAGTCAAAAGCTTTATTCACTAAGCATGTTTGTTCCCACTCTCTCTAATTTTCAGACAATACTATCTGATAAGTATTATTTTAGTTGTATAGAATTCTACTCAAACACATACACGTATTTTAGAATAATTTTTATCCCATATGTTACACCTGTTATATACAAATGGTTATGGAATAGAAACCCAAAATGTCTATTTTTGTAAACCCTACAAAAAAAAAATATTATCAAAATCGGAAATTGCATATTAGATTTTATTGTGGCAGTTAATAATGCGGGAATCTCTCCCCCCCCCCCCCAAGAAAAATAAAAATAAAAAAAAAATAAAATAAAATAAAATAAAATAAATAAAATAAAAAAAAAATGGTGTCAAATTATAATTGTATAGAAAAAACTTTATTTCATAAGTTAAACTTGAAAAAGTATTTGTTTTTGTTTTTAGTTAAAATAGTTTATTTTTTCTTTCTTGAGAGTTAAAATAATAATAATAACAATAATAATAAAAATAAAAGTTATAAAAATTAAAAATGCGGGAATTTTTATTCTTTTGTTAAATATAATAAGTAGTACGTTTAATAATTATGTTCATTTCATCTGTTTTGGGGACGCATACAGAATACAAATACCTTATAGAAGAAAACATATTTTTTATGAATTCAACGACAGTAATCTTTCTCTCCATTGAATTTGTTGTCCACTTTTGTGTAAAACAATACTATTTCTATTCAGTAAGCGGTTATATAAAAGCTTTCTTTCAGGAAAGTTAAAATTATTTGTAATAGATGGATCTTCTGTTATATGTAGTTATTTTTGTAACAAAGATAACAATTCGAAAATCGAAAAAATATGTTACACAAAGCATATTATAGTTGTATAAAGATACGTATAGATATCACATTGTTAGACAGATTAATATACAGAAATAACAAACGCTGTGTGAGAATAAATGTTTATGCAGTATTTTGAATTATTATTCGCCTTTCTAAAATCTGAAAACAGAAAAAGAAAGAAAGAAAGAAAGAAAAATAAATGAAAAGTGTAAAGAAACACTAATGGAAACGAGCAAAATACGCAGTTGTAGAGTAAATCCTACAGTGTTTTGAAACTGTTTTTAGCTGCGTCCTTGGCACTTATGATGAAAATTCAAAAGCAAGGTTGAATGTCAAGTGCATTGCATAACTGGAATTAATAATTAAGGAGAAAAAAAAATTATTATGTATTTTTACCTTATATCACGAATACTTAATGCATATTTATAATTCTTTTTTCCGAAACTATGCAGTTTTTATAAAGCGATGAAATGAATTTTAAAATCAACTACGTTGTGAAAAGTCAGAATGCTTTCGATTTTAGACACTTTTTCTAAAATATAGAAAAAATATTTCACGTGGGACGACTCTGTAAAATCAACCTTTAACTCGCTGCGTCCTCGCCAGGAGGATGCATTCATTAACTTGCAAACTGCAAAATTCATTCCAGTTATTTTCGAACAAAGTTTTACTTTTATAAGTTAAAGGAAAAAAAAAGTATTTATTTCTTTTGTTTTAACTTAGTTCGTAACTTCTGGTGTCCTTTCCATATTAAATGTACGTAATAACCATACCACATAAAGGTTTTAAAAGATCGGACGAAAACAGTATGTAACTTTTGCAGATGATTTTATAAGGAAGCCATTATTAGCTATGTTTAATGTTTCTTGCTTTTCCGACAGAATTGTATGCGTAATTCTTAAAAATATAAGCATTTATTTTATTTTATAATATATTTTTTTATTAAAAAAAAAAAAAAAAAAAAAAAAAAAAAACTTAGAACATGCAGCTATTGATTCTAATTAAAAAAAAAAAAATGTATAAATGAAATGTAAAAATAAGTATTATGCTAAAAATTCAAATAGATAAATTGATTATTCAGTGGCATATTATTATTTTAAAGTAATAATTTTGTTCTATGCTTTCGTAGAAGTTACCACTGTAATGATACAGCAGCCACCCATACAACGTAACTTATCTGTAAGAGATAATTAAATGTAATGCAAATCCAGAGTGTAATTGTCTGTGATCTGCATTTTATTAAATTTCAAAATTAAGTGAATACATTGGGACTATTCCCATGCTATATATATCAATAATACAATAGGAATAATATAAATTTGAATAATTTAATTAATGAAATTTGAACGACATGTAATTTTTAATATATATGAGTAATAAGCATATGATTTTTAAAAAATTCGATTAAATTATTCTGTTATTTAAGGAAAGATAAGAACGTAAAAAAGGTCTTTCAAACAACCAATTTTATAAAACATTTAAAATACACCTCAGTATATCCCCAATATTTTTCAAAATTTTGGCAATATTCAATATGAATTTTTATGTAATTTGGAATGTCTAGGTCACTGTTAAACTATGCAATTAAAAATTATCGTTTGTGCCTGCACAGTTATTTATAACTTTCTTCTATATTCACCGAGGAAAGTATTATATTTGAAAAACATTCTGCCTTCCATCTTTCGATAAATTTACATTTATTGATGTTCTAAACACGATTTGACTATTTTTAAAATATGTTCGCCCGTCTGTCTATATGTGTGACCAAAATTTTTGTGGCAGCTCTAGATCACGAAGTAATAAACAGAATTTCACAAAAATAATATTTTGTTGCACCTTAAAATAAATTGATGCTCATCATCTTTTGGTACATATCTCCTAATAGGTGGCGCTGCTAAGCTGCGATTTGCTTCAGTTACTGGAAAGCTATATATCAGCTTGCATAGCACATAATTGCTCAAAACTTGATATGTAAAAGAGCCATCATGAAACTTTCCTTATTTAATTTGATGTATATCTCAGATTGCAAGACACAAACTTTGCGGCCTGCCTTCAAAATCTTGTTTTTAGTTATTTATTTATAAATTTTCGTTGATTTTGGTTGAGTTTATTTTAATTTTTGTGAGTATTTGGTTTATTAGAAATTACGTTTTAAGTTCATTAATTACTTTTGAATTAGGTGAATTTGAAGTGTTGATAAGTTTTATTATATAAATTTTCCTGATTATATCTATTTTGGTTTTTACGGATAATTTTGACATTTGATATTATGTTTCTCTTGCATTCTACAATTAAGTAACATTATATATAATGAACAAAAAGACCAGGCATTCTTTAAGAATAACCGTTATTGTTATGTGTTTGAAATTATTGCAAACTTTTTATTGTATACCTTAAGTTAAAAAAAAAAAAAAAAAAAAAAAAAAAAAAAAATTGCTTTATTTTTTAACTTTTATTTTAATTAATTTGATAATTTTTTACTGTAACAATTTCTAAAAAAAAAAAAAAAAAAAAACTATTAAATTTTGTTAATTCAATTTTTGAGCACATCATATTTAATACTTTTTTGTTTGCACACGTACTTGCCTACTTTTATAATTTATTCCCTAACATGATCTTTTTTCGCACACCTTTATTTGAAGAGTAAAGTTTTTCATATTTATATGTGATTATATATTGTAAAAAAATATTTTGCAAAAATTGTGGTGTAAAAAAAGGTGGGTATGAACAATCATAATTAATGAAAAAGATCAGTAATGCTGGCAGCTGTGTACACGTATAACATATGTATTTATTACAAAATTATACACACGAAATATACATTGTATATCATAAAAACGTATATGAGTACTTATACACATATTAACAATACAACTAATACATCTAATTTTCGTACTTGACAGTATATACATGCATGAATCTTACACACCTACATTTTACATTACGTGAAAATATACATCGTATGCATGCATGCTAGCGTATAGGATTGGTTTTACACATATAATAACAATACAACTAAGGCATTTACATTTTATATTTGACATAATATACACGCATTAATCTTTCATAATTTTACTTTTCATGAGCATATATTACAGTTTGTAATATATACTATTTACAGTAAAATATGTTAAAGCTTTTATATAAAACAGCTTAAAAGGCATATAATACCTAATGTAACACATTCATAATGTGTATGAAAATGGGTAAATGTGTGTGTTCTGAAATGATACAGAACATACACATTTACAGTCGGTAACAAAAGTCTCAGAACCCTAGCAAAAATTCCTATATAAAAATAATGCACTTAATACAGTTTTGTTAAATGAATCCTTGTCGAATCCTGTTTTTAGTCAGTCTGAAAACAAGATTCAACTAGAATTTATTTAACAAAACTGTATTAAGTGTTCTATTTTTAACACGCTTTTACTAGCTTCACCTGTATGTATGTTTGTATGTATGTTTGTATGTTTGTTTGTAAACACTCTGGGAGCAAACAAAAAATCTATATTGTAAAAAAAGACTTTCCCTACGTGAACGTCGTGGCGTTGAGGTAAAGCACCGCGCTACGAACCTAAAGGTCTAGCGTTCGATCCCAGTCAGGGGTGTTTTTTTTTAAATGGTTTTTGTTTAATTCTAAATTATTTTAATTAAAGATTTAAATGTATGTAAATATTATGGTGTGTCACTCACACGATTTTCTCTTACCCTGCATTTTAATACTAAGATAGATATATTTGTGCTTTTTAGTCCACATTTCTATAAAAGCGTGTTCTTTAATTTTTAAAAACTATAATATTTTATATAGGAATTTTTGCTAGTGTTCGGAGACTTTTGTTACCGACTGTACCTTTTCATCTGACAAAAATAGTAACGATTACTTCGTCACTAATAATAAATCTTTTAAATTTAGGAATCCTTTGTAATGCAAGTGTTCTACGATTTTTGAAAATAAGGTTTCTCTTTTTCAGAAAATGAAAACATAATAAAATACTATTGTTAATAACAAGAATAAAAAAAAAAATAACGAAAACTTGCCAAAACACGCAATAGAAGAATAACAAAGGCTACAATGCAGACAACTGATTTTAATTGCGTCCTTGGAATTGGCTGATGAAAATTCAAAAACAAAGTTGAATGTCAAGTGCATTGCATAAGTGAAATTAACTTAAATGTGGGAAAAAAATATTTTTTTTCTTCCTCATATTAGGAAAGCTCGGTGTATATGCCATACATGATTTTCTTCTTGGAAGTTTCTGCAATTTTTATTATATATATATATATATATATATATATATATAACCTACCTTCTTATGAATTTTTAAAATGCTTCCATAAACTCAACAACATTAAAATTCTCCCCAGAGAGGTTTTATAGTTTATTTTGGGGGTTTTGAATACGATAATGCAGCATTTCTTCTTAACAAATTGTTTCCTCCATGTTTTTTCAAGAGAAAAAAACCAAAATCGTTTGAGGTGGAACTATGCATTGCATAAGCATGGATAAGTGTATTGCATAAGTGAAATTAACTTAAATGTGGAAAAAAATATATTTCTTTTTCTTCCTCATATTAGGAATGCTCGGTGTATATGCCATACATGATTTTCTTCTTGGAAGTTTCTGCAATTTTTATTATATATATAACCTTCCTTCTTATGAATTTTTAAAATGCTTCCATAAACTCAACAACATTAAAATTCTCCCCAGAGATGTTTTATAGTTTATTTTGGGATTTTTGAATACAACAATGCAGCATTTCTTCTTAACAAATTGTTTCCTCCATGTTTTTTCAAGGGAAAGAAACCAAAATCGTTTGCGGTGGAACATCTATTTTCAATAACCCGGTATCAGGATGTTTTTATTTCTTTGCAGTATACAAAATGATGCAATATTTTTTGCATAAAATGTATTTTGAATTTTTCAAGCATTTTCATAAGCAAGAAATATGTTTATCATTTAAGATATCCATGTAAGTTGGTGTTTGTTTTTAGAATAGTTGGTTTTCAATATTTATAAAGTTTTTTTTTTCTTATCTATTAACTTCCACAAAATTCTTTTAGAATTCATTACCTTAAAGAAATAATTGAAAAAAAAAAAAAAAAAAAAAAAAAAAAAAATTAAAATTTTTGTTGTAGACAAAATGAATAGTAAAAAAATTTTCTTTTCCCATGAGAGGAATATTTGGTCGAAAGATTTGTTGTACATGAGATATATAGATGTATTATACACAAATCCGTGAAGATAACTAAAATATAAATATTAATCATGATTGAAGAGAAATGTTATAAATTTCCGTACAAATTATCCCAAACATGTTATTTCATTCTGGTTGAAGTGAATTGAGGCAAAATATATCTAAAAATTTTAATTACAGTAATTTATAAGATTATTACAGTTATATTTTAAATTAACCGCACTTTAGAATGTGGAAAAAGAGAGGAAAAAAGCTAAAAAACCCCATAGGAAAAAAAACAAAAAAACTCACAATGTCAAGTTTGTTAAAAAAAAAAAAAAGCTCACACCGGAAGTAATAAAAGGACAAAATTGACTAGAAAAATACATGGAACAGCGGGAACGGGCGGGCTGGGGCGTTAAATATATCGTCCAGGGTTAATACGTCTCGCCTAGTATTCTCGCCTAAATTACCATAAAACGTTTCTTAAATTATAAAATTTGACAGGGTTTAAAAAGTGCAACAACAAAAACATTTTTCATTGCATTATAAATTCAAGAAATTCCAGGAATATCTTGATTCCGAAAACATTTAGGAATAGTTTGAGTTTTTCTTGTTTTGGCGATTTTTAGACTAACTAGTCAAAAAACAGCTGTTATTGCGCTGACAAGAAATGTGATTTCTTCAAAATTCTAATTTTTTTTACGGAAGTTAAGAAAAAGTTCTAAAAAATGTTATTTTCTGTAATACTTTACTTTAAGAAATGGTAGGTTTGCTAAAACATAATTAGCACTTTTAATTTAGACTAAAAATAAATTATGGCATTGTTCACTCGTCTATCTGCCTGATCTCCCATTATCGAAAATTTATATCGATTAGTATAAAATTCCTGTATGATGTTTACATACAAAATATGCTTTTTATTTAAAATGTTGTGTATGACAATTTTATTTATTTTTTAGTAGGACGTATAAAATAATTCGGTTTCATTGCCTACGAATGGCTAATTCAATTCTCATCATTTGCATTTTTCCACATAAACTCTTGAATTTAAAAACAAACCTCTGAAAATAAATTAATGCAAAATTCGATTGGTATTTACAACAGCCATAATTTATTATGTTAATAAAATCTTTTTGTAAAAAAAATAGAACCGACTCCAAGAAGCAACTACTATTCCAACAATTAAAAAAAAAAAAAAAAAAAAAATGGTGTGAAATGAAATAGTAAATTGCGCCTAAAAGTATAAAATAATTTCCTTCGCCAAACAACCTATAACACTACAATTAATCATAACTTTTGAAGTTGGCGCAAAATTAAATAGAATTTAATTAGTTTTTAAAGGTCTGTTTTTAGATCGGTAGCATCAAATGCTGTTGTCTGGAATGATCCATTTTCATGTTTCCTTTATTATTTTATCACTGTATACAATTGGTCTATTAGTAGCATCTACATAGAACAGTGAACATTCCTTACAATGCGGTATTTATGTTTCTACGAAGTTAGAGTTTCCTTTGCAAATTTGGTATAAGTTTGATAATTATCATACTTGGTGGCTTTTGGATTTGGCGATCAAAACATACACGCAAGATGTATATTTTCCTAATATATATTGTACGATGTATTGTTTCATATTCTTGATTACTCTCTTAATATACCTTATGAAACTAATCATGATATCCTAAAGAAATTAATTATGTTTGCCAGAAAATTTTGCGATATTTCTTTCACCAAGGACGTCGGATACCAGGATCTTCGCCAACTTTTGCTGCTTACGAAATCTTATTTGTTTTCTTGAATCAAAGTAGTTTTCGGCTGCGTTTTGCAGGTGACAATGTGAGATGTGTATACTGAATAGGATTTGATTTTTGTATTAAATAAAGTCATCAATTTTTATTTAATTTTGCGCCGACTTCAAAAGTTATGATTAATTGTAGTGTTATAGGTTGTTTGGCGAAGGAAATTATTTTATACTTTTAGGCGCAATTTACTATTTCATTTCACACCATTTTTTTTTTTTTTTTTTTTTTTTATTGTTGGAATAGTAGTTGCTTCTTGGAGTCGGTTCTATTTTTTTTACAAAAAGATTTTATTTTTCTCTTTTCAGTGAAAATTTATTCATATAGCAGAACATCAAAAGACGTTCGACGGCAGCTTCACAAATCACAACTTCCAAGAAAAGTGACATAACTCAAAAAATGGTTTATGTCACAAAAAAATACATGAAATGCACCCAATGTGAACAAAAAAGTTACATCTCCATCTAGAAAGTTATCCACTTGAGAGACAGTTGTTCCAGTTTTATTCTAGTCAAGTTATTTTTTAGTTGATTTTTCTCAAATGCTGCATTTTTAAGTTGTGTCACTTTTCTTGCCTTTATCGGATATGAGCAAAAAACTATCTGTTGAATGAACATACGTTAAGTTAAAAAGTCTTTAGAAATGTAAAGGACAGATACGCTGTATTAGTGACCAAAAATTCTGTTAGGCATATATATTGAACTTTACACTGAATACGTGTCACCCGCTGTGCTGGAAATTGCGCAGCCTAAAGTTCAAACAAAGAGCAAAATATGCATTGCAGCTGACGGACAGAAGTTTCAACATCGATACTTACATATTGCTTTTACCAGTGTAGCTGCATGCGCTCAGCAGTTAGAGTGAGAACAGACTTTTGTGAGTATCCTGTAACTTGTTTATATCTTAATGAAATCATAATGAAACCTATTTTAGGCTAAGATCAATACAACAAAAAAGTATTAAAATTAAATCATCTCTTACGAAGTTAAAAGCTAACAAATTTCAACAACAACAACATTGAGAAACATGGTTTGTATTGTGAACCTCTTCCTTTATGAAGTGGGTTTAAAACGTCTATGCGTTAATCGATGTGACCGCTTACAATAACCATACTTTCAATTTTACATAGCATAAATGTCACCCGCTACGCTACAACACATGCAATGTCGTTTAAGTGTGCACAAAATAGGAAATTGTGAACAAACAAATGCACGTTTTAAGCGTTCTGCTTTTAGCATTGATGTCTAAACTATCTTTTCGTACTAAATCGATGATGCTCTGCAGTTTTATAATTCACTTTTTTCCCTTGTCTTGAACCGTTTCCGAGATAGGAACGCTAACTCCACTGTTTTCCACCAGCATGTGACCGCTTTCAGTAACAGTACTTTGAACCACAGAGTATACGTGTCATCCGCTACGCTGCAAAGTGTGCAACGTAGTTCAAGTGTGCACAATGTAGGAAATTGGGAACAAACAACTGCACGTTTTAAGCGTTCTATTTTTAGCAATAATGTCTAAATACTGTCTTTTTATTGTAAATCGATGATTCTCTACAACTTTGTAATTAACTTTTCTCCCATCTTGAATCGTTTTTGAGATAGGAGCACTAATTCCGCTGTTTTTCACCAGATGGCGTTTTATTTTCTTTAGATTGCAAAAATATTACAATAGGATCTTTACAACAAAAGATCTTTACAACAAAACAAAAAGTATCAAGTAACCGTATTTTGAACTATATAGCGTATGTCTCACCAGCTACGCTACAACGTGTGCAATGTAGCTCAAGTGTGCATAGTGTAAGAAATTGCGAACAAACAAATGCACATTTTTAGCATTATATTTTTAGCATCAATGTCTAAACTATCTTTTCGTACTAAATCTATGATGCTCTGCAATTTTATAATTCACTTTTCCCCCCTGTCTTGGCCCGTTTCCGAGATAGGAAAGCTAGCATGAATGTCTAAACTATCTTTTTGTACTAAATCAATGCTACTTTTCAACTTTGTAATTCACTTTTTCCTTTAGAACCGTTTTCGAGATAGGAAAACTAACTCCGCCATTTTACACCAGGTGGCGCTGCAAGCGGTTAAACCTTGTGCTGCATGGACCACTTTGCTATACTTACATACCATTTTTATCACTATAGCTGCAGCCGTTTAGCAGTTAAAAGAGTTGGGACTGATTTTTTTGGGCACCCTGTATTTTCTTTAGATCGTTAAGATATTACAATGGGACCTATTTCAGACCAAGACCTTTTCAACAAAACAAAAATTATCAAAATCGGAGCATCCGTTCATAAGTTATGAGCTAACAAACATAAAAAAAACATACGGTTTGAATTGAGAACCTTCCTTCTTTTTTTGAAGTCGGTTAAAAAAAACAGCGTTAAACATAACCTATTATAGTTTTTTTTTTTTTTTTTTTTTAAAGGAGAAAATAAATAATATATATTTTTAAAATACACATTTAAATTTTTTTTTCGATTTTTCCTTCACAAAACTTAAATAATTTAATTAATACTACTTGAAAATTTTAGGGAACTTTGATTAAAAATTAATACTGGGTAAATATCTCAGAAACTAAAAAAAAAAAAAAAAAAAAAAAAAAAAAAAGTACAGCTTAGTCTTGGAGAAGTAACTATGAAATATAGTGAATCATATGAATGAATAATGTATAACATGAAATCTATGAATCGTATATCTATGAATCATATATAACACTTACACAAAATTAAGAAATAGCTGAACATTTTCGTGAACGAACAACACTTAGTGTTTAAATAATTGCTAAAAATATAAAATTATTACTTTTTACGATACATAAAATAAATTTACCTGAAAAATTTATATTTTACATGTTTTTATGTTTCTTTCTTACATATCTTTAAAAATGATTCATAGTAAATAACGTATGTAAATTCTTACTGGAGTTCTTTCACAGGATGTTTTTTAATTTACTATTCAAACTTGAATTAAAATAATAATAATTATATTTTATTTTTATTTAAGAATTATTCAAATGAGAAATTTTGTTATAAAATTAATGCGTTTTCGAGAATTTTTGTGTTATCATTTTTAAAAATTTGAGTTGAAAAAAAAAAAAAAAATATCAATAGAATTTCCTACAAAATATATTACAGTGTATATTTATAGACCACAGAAAAAATAACATGTATAATTTTTTCAATAATTTTAATGACACGGTTGGTTAACATTTTACTGTTTTTCGGATCAATTGAAATTTATCTTTCAAGTCATTTACTTTGAAACACTATTATTGACTCAAAGAAGTAGGAACATCGATAATTACATTTATAATTATTTCCCGATAGCGTAATTAACGCAATATGTATAAATTATTTCCCTCAAATGCCTTTAAAAAATAAATCAGTTTTCACATTCTTTCAAAAGTTATCATGAATATTTGTTAAATAAAATTCTCTAGCAATAGTTATTTTAACAAATAAACGCGTCCGATATAATAAATTTATAAGTCCAATTAGTCTGAGAATCCAGCAGTTATCTCTTTTGTATTCAAAATTCTTAATGCACGTTTGTGATTAATTAATTGCAGCACATACATAAAGATAATTTAATCGTGCATTCTTCAATCTTGCGATGTTTCGATAGTAATCAGATTTCTAATCGGTACCGAATGTTTATTTGATTCACATTAATTGAACGTAATTTTCAATGAATTTGCATTTTGCTCTCATTAATTAATATCCGTCCAAGTTTGTTAGCGTTGTAAAAGTTTTCCCCTCAATTAAAATATTTCGGATTTGTTTGATTAATTGCAAAACGATTCCGTTATTAAGTTGTCATTTTGTTAGATTTTTCTTCCATTGTACCGGAGTAAAAGAGTTATATTGAAATCGTGTTGCCGCAATCTTATGTATAGTGTTTGAAAATAATTTGTTTGGAATTGGTTTTCGATTTAAATGACGTATCAAAAGCCGTATGCCATTAATTAATTTTATGGTGAAATTCTTTTCTTAAGTTATTGCTTTTTAAGATGTTATTATTCTTTATCGTAAGATCAGCTAATTTTTTTTTTATAAACATAGCCTCGATGATAATTTTACCAAGCTGGTTTCAAATTTATTTTTCAATTTGTTTGACAATTGGTTGTTCATTACCAGCATTTATATTTTTCCTCGTCATGAAAAATTGTCTATCTTGATTTCTCTAAAAATATGACCCCACCCCCTGAAAAAGGTTTTAATTTAATCATGTATTTTTCAACGGGAAATACTTGGTACGAATCCAATTAATTTGAATATTAATCATGACTTCTAGAATAAGTTGCATAAAATTTCTTGTAATTTATGGGAATATTTAATTTTTATAATTAGTGAAGTAATATATATATATATATATATATATATATATATATATATATATAGCATTTCTATAATAAAAATTTCGTTTCAAATTGTACCTCTAACTTCGGTTCAGATGGTTTTATCGAAAAAACTGAGAAAGGAGTTTGTGTTCGATAGAAGCATGCAATCTCTCAACACATGGGCTATTTGGTCCAGATATAGAACAAAATAAATAAAATGTAAGCTCTTTGTCAAAAGAGCTTTACATTTTTTTGCTCTGCTATGTTTAGGCGATAAACTCGTATTGCATTTAAAATAAATTATTTAAATTTGTTTAGATTTGATAAAAAGTTGAAAACCACTTAACACACTATATAAATATCACATGTTCTTCGATTCCACTTTGAGAAAGACATCTCAAGTATTTAGTTTCTGCCTCTAAGGTGCAACATGTGACTTTTTTTTATTTGATAAAACTAAATTCTTTCAAAATGCGTAGTGCATGTGATATTTTTATGGTATGTTAAGAAGTTTTTGGAAATTAGTATTAGTGTTTTATTCGAGTTTTACCAAGTGTAAGTGTTCAGATAAAGTTAAAGTACAATCTGCTATTTGGAATTTATTTAATGAAGTTTACTGGGATAAAGTTAAATTCAAAGTTTGTGATTAAATTGCATCTTAAAAAAATAGTTAAAATATTTATGTAATAGAAACATGAAAATGGATTAAATGTAAAATAATCGGAGAAACAAATATTTTGCAGTAATTTTATTATTTTTTGAAAATACACTATTTTTGAAGATCGCTACATCAGCACTTTTTTTTTAATTGAGTGTATGTTCGATAAAAAACTTTTCTTAATTACTGAAATAACAGAAGATAAAATAAGGTATAGTATTTTGAAATTCAGTATTTATACGATCCCTTAAAAGCCGCTCAATGTGAGATATTTTCATGCATAAAAATGATATAAACTTAATAATTTAATGGAATAAAAATGCACTAAAATAATGTTTCCGAATGATGACGAACGAAAATTTTGTGAGCAAAATTTCAAAAACATTCAGCAATTGTTTTGAATCTAAATAATTAAGCACAATTCTCCATTGGTCGGGAAAAACTAGCAAGATCAGTATGAAACAGTATTCAGCCACTCGAACCCCCCCTTTTTTTAATTCTTCATAACTTGGTAAAGTTTTCAAATAAACGGATATTTTTTTCATGAAATTGTATGAAGATTTTTTTTTTTTTTTTTTTTTTTTTTTTTTTTTTAAATATAAATGTTAAATAAAATGTTTTTCTAACGTACTGTCTAAAGATTCACCTATCATATATTTTGCAGAAATTTATTTATTTACATTGCACTCTTTTGAAATTTTGAGTTCATTTTTGTGACTAACGGTTGAGTAAAAACCAAGTGATAAAAAAGTCACATGAAAAATAAATAAATCTATCGATTTTTATGTTATTTTTTATTTCACTTTGCACGCGCGCTTTTTATTTCCTAATTCAAAATCATCAAAGAAAATGTTTTCGATACTGTCCATTTCGAAAGTGATTATTATTAATTTTCTTTTTCTTTCAAAAAAAAAAAAAAAAAAAAAAGAAAGAAATATTTTAATGAAATTTTGGCAAAAGCAGAATTTAGTTTAGTACGGAGTACTATTATTATTATTATTATTATTATTATTTCAAATTTAAACATCGTTTTCAAATTATTCAATTATATTTTCGATTTCGATAAATGTCTAACTATTGTAAAACTGGTATCGTAAAAATCCGTAGATTGAAACTAATAGCCCTCAGTCCTAAAAATATATTATTCAAAAAGTATTGATTGTAGCATTATGCGGTTTTTACTGAAATGCACAGAAATACATGAAATTTTTTTAGGTAACAAGAGACTAGTTAACAAAAGACTAGCAAATTAGTTTAAATTTTCTTTATCAGAAGCCGCTTTAATTGTAAAATTATTTTTTACAGTGGTGCAGTACATTCAACAACGTAACTAGGGACATTAAAGGCTCGATGTGCCGTCATTCGTCAGAATGACCGTTAGACTTTGCGCATAGGAAATCCTCCTAAGAAAGGCTTCAGTATTTGCAATATGGCCTCGTTTGATCAGACAGATCTGATAAAATCGGTTTAAAATGTGAGAGGATACTGCAAATGCAACACGATATGTTGGTGAAAAATGTAACTGATAATTTTTTTTTAATGTATTAAAAAATCCCATGCTTTTCTATACATTTCAATGAAAACCGCATACAGCTACACTCAGTATTTTTTGAATAAAATATATATATATATTGTGACTTTTGGATCATCCGGCAGTTACTGCGTACTAATTGCATTGGATATACTCTTTATCAGTTGCCTCATAAAACCTTTGTAAAATCTTGACTAAAAATTTTTGATGGCATGCTTGAGATCCTCCTACGACCCACCGATGACGTCTCTCTTATAAACGATCGCAAAATCTTTAGACTTACTCTATATGTAATTTCATATATTTTAAGAGGTTCAAATAAGTTCGATGGTAGGTTAAATATGCATTTGGATAGATTAAATCTTAGTTTGAATTTATGTAAATAATTAACAGGAATAGAAATCATATTAAACGAAAATATCAATGAAAAGTTTTATAGAAAGACTAAACTTTCACCTTTATAAAATAATTATTTTAATTACTTTCAAAAACACTGCTATTGTGTTAAAGTTTTATCACAAGCACATTAGACATTCTAAAAAGATTTGTCTGAATATAGAGCGCTTTAATAGAAATTTAATGAAATTTAACATGAATTGTTAGAGGTAAAATCCTTTTAGAGGAAATACTTTTCTTAATTACGTCTTGTTGTACCTCTCTAGAGACAACACTGGCTTTCTAAATAAATGAAGTATTGTAGAAGCAATGTATATCTAATTTGGGAATGATTTATATAAAATTAATCGTGTTTTACTTGAAAAAGAAAGTCTAAAAATTTTTATATTTTAGTTCTATATGCACATAGAGGATGTTCTTGAAATATTTAATCTTTATGCTGTTTTAAGCATATTTAAATCTACATTTCGTATGTAATTTTTCTGATAATTTGAATAAAAAAATAAAAAAAACCCAGGCAATTGAAAAGGCGTTGTTATTTCTTATTACCGCAGTACAATTACTCATTACCACAATACAATTATTAATTTTAATAATTTTGATAATTTTCATAATTAAAAATGCATTTTTTATATTAATGTGAAAAGTAATACAGTAGTGCTCTTATTATCTGAAATACTCGATATCGTTTGACTCGAACGATTATTAGAATTTACTTTAAATGACAGTATAGAGTAGGTGATCCAGTTATTGGCATGCTCCAGTAATTGACATATATCCCGAAATAATTAATAAATAAGAAAATCATATATTTTACATACTTATAAGAATTTTAACATTTTATGTCAAACACTGGAGCATAGGGTGCTAATAACTGGTAAAATGAATAACTAACAGTGTCAAACACTGGAACACAGGGTGCCAATTACTGAAAAAATGAAAAACTGACAGTGTGAATTACTGGAACATTGAGTGGGTGTCAAATAAAAATCCATTTAAAAAAAATAATTTTTGTCAAATGTATATATTTTAACATATATGTGGTTCTGAATGTCTTTCATGCCATATGTACTAACTTAAGATTTCTAAAAATATTTTCTGATGACTAGAACATTAAAAACATCAGAAATTTCTCTAAAAGTGTCAATTACTGGTGCACTTACCCTATGTGTATTTAATTTTATTTAAATTTTGTTTTTCATACTAGCCTTTATCAATCAACACAAGAAAGTTTGAAATAGCTTCAAAACCCCCTTAAACTTTTTTCTTCTTATGGTAATTTTTCTGTCTTTTGAAAAAGAAACACAGGTAGATTTTTCTTTTAAACAGATTGCGAAGAAACGAGATGATTCCATGATATACATAATGCAATGCGTGTTCACTCGTAACCTTCAAACAAATGACACAACTTCAATATATATTAAAATGAAATTCTTCTTCTGATGGTTCCACTGTAAAGTTATTAAATATCGAAAATCGTAAATTTGTCGTGCTCTAATTTTGGTAAAATTAGATCTAGAGACACGAAATGTGAATGTATTCTTAAGCTGTATAGGTTGGGTCGAAAAAATTAAAGTTTGTAATTTTAAATTGCTACAGTACAGAAAACATGCCTAATGTAACAAGCAGAATTTTTTTCTTTTAATTTGTTAATGTCCTTCAATCACGAATCGTAGATAAAATTTTGAAAATCGGAGAAAATGATCACTTTTTATAGTGTTTTTGTTATTTAAAATTTTATGATTGACACGCATTATATTGTTATACTTATTTCAGAACAAAATGAAGGGAAAAAATATCATTATCATTTTGAATTTACCGGTTTGTAAAAGAAACATATTTTTCTCATTTGAAAAAGAGCGAAGAATAGCAAAGTGAATCGGTAAATATCTAAATAATATTTTTTGACATTAAATATCTATAACAGTTTATAGCGTGTCGATAATAGAATTTTTTACAACATTAAAAAATATTATAAAATATGATGCAATTTTTAAGATTTAAATACCTGTGTTGATTTAAATCGACTGTGTTCCTCAATTTTCGAATAATGTCTGGACAGTAAAAGCCAAATAGTTTCTTTTTCAATTTTATGAAGACTCTCATTTTTGCATTTCATAGTTATGCACTGCACACATACACAAAATAAAGAAATAAATAAAATTAAAGCTTGGGTCATATTTTATTTGCTATCCATGTGAATCCTTGAATTAGTAAATGCATGGATTTAATACGATGATCACGTTTTTAAACTAATTGAAAACAGTATTTTCAGACTAAAGTAAAATTTCAAAAACAAAATAGTACAGACCATTTTATATTTTCCTTCCATTTTCATTCAACTACTGAACATTTTTCCTTCAACTAGACCTAGAAAGAATCTAGAACCTAGACCCAAGGGGAAAGAACTGGCAAAAAATAGCATATTGGCGATTTTTAAAATTCAAAGTAATTTTTATTTAGCATCCGAAATATTATACATTCATTGCATGATAAGTGCAGGAAAAAAAAAAAAAAAAAAAAAAAAAAAAAATCCCATATTGAAAATTAAATAGGTTTACTATATAGAAATGAAAAATCTCCAAAATAAAAATTTCTTGACTATAAACGACAAAAAGAAATTTGAAGAAAAAGATATATCAGAGGAATTTTAATTATTTTTTTTGTAATAATATTATAATTTGCTTTTTCCGTAAAATGTTTTCAATCCTTTTACTATTTGAATATCTTATTAAAGTACACGTTTTGAGAGTTCATGAACCGATTTGAACATTTTTGGAAAATGTCTGTCTATATATGTGCATAATAAATTTTATAGACACTGTCTCACTGACGAATTAATACACGAAATTAAACCAAACGTGGTATTTAGTTGGATTTTGAAAACGGGTGCTGATTACTTTTGGTATTCAATCGCTCAACCGTCATTCCATTATTTCATAATTTTTAGTATGGCAGTATAGGACAAAATTTCATATAAATATACATACTAAGAATTATTTTTAACGTTTCAATGTGAAAAAAAAATTATAATGGTGACAGTCAACCAGAAGTTTTTTTGTACATGTAGCGAGCGGTATTGCTTCCCCCAGTACGGGGAATGTACGCTCTCGGGGGTGAAAATTTTCAATATTGGTAACTTTCAAAAGAAGCCGTCAATACCTTTAAAACGAATTGTTAAATAATATTGTAGATCTGTGATAATTTAAAACAAGATTATCGATTTTTTTATCTTTTTTAACAGTAAACATTTTCTAATAATGGTGAAACCATGTCCAGGACACCTCAAAATGTGTAATTCTATTGAAAATTGGAGGTCGAAAATTTTCACGAATCCAATACGTTCTTCTTATGTATATTGTTTACAATAAACTCATAACTTATTATAAAAATTCGAAATTTTCAATTTATATGATTTAAATTATTGTAATATTACATACGAGTTTCAAAAATACATCTTTTATGGGAAATATTAAAGTTTTAATTAAAGAAAGTTGAATTTATTTCGAGAATTAGCTCGAATAAAATTCCTTAATTTGTTTGAATTTTCTTTTGTTAAACATAAAGGCAGATGAAAAGGTCTTGAGTTAATTTTTTTCACTATATTTCTTTTCGAATTTAATTTTCAGGAATTTTACACCCTGAAAATTCTTTTAATTAGCATAATATTTAGATTTTCTTTTCTTTTCTATCTTTTCATTTATTGAAATCGATTGTAATATTTTCTTTATCAAAACAGTTATTATAACATGAAAAGTTTATTATGTCTTGTTACTTTTTCTTTCTTTATTAACACTTTCCAACAAGGTTGAAAAGCGTTAATGACTTTGGTTTGTCTGTCTGCCTCTCCGCACTCTAACTTCCGTAAATATTCATGGGATTTCTTGAAACTGACATATGTTATTCAAGTTCACTCTCGGATGTCCCCTATTGAAAATGGAGCGAATACTTCTACTGGTTTGTGTACAGGGACGCCCGAACGTATTTCAAACAATTGTGTTCTATGAGAGGTATTTCTATAAGAGGAGGTATTACTATGAGAGGTATTACTATATTAATACATTTATTTTACTCAAATTTTAATGAAAAAAAAATGTTATTCAAGTTCACTATTGGATGTTATCTATAGAAAATGGAGTAAATACTACCACTGGTTTGTGTACAGGGACACCCAAAAGTATTCGAAAGCAAAGGTATTTCTATAAACCAGACTTGAATAACTTTACTCGGAACTAATCGTAATGAAATTGAAATATGTTGTTCATATCCACAAAATAATGCTTTCTATAGAATGTAGTGTGATTAACATTAAGATTAACAGGGCCACACAAAAATATTCAGTTACATTAAAGACTATTATTGGAAGTTAGATGGAATTGCATTTTGTTTACGTTAAGCGTTTTTAATACTTTTTAATAATTTTTAAGTGTGAATATGATTTGAATTCGTGCATCTGTCTGTGCAACTGTCCATCTGTCTATCTGTTCGTCTGCCTGCTTTCAGCGTTTGTAAATATTTTCATAAATTAAAGTAATTGATGTATGTTATTCATGTTAACTGTGGACTGCTTTCTATTTAAAATGGCATTAATAAGTCCTGTACAACTGATTTGTGTTCAGGGACACACACACACACACACACGAAAGCATTGCGTTTTAGGAGATACATTTTTATAAATCACATTTCAATAACTTTCTACTGCAAAAAACCATAAAAAATTGTATATATTGTTAATATGTTAAGATAATATTTTGTATAGAATATGATGTACTTAACTTTCAGATTTACAGGGCTACACTATAATATTCAGGAGCTGTAGTTGGGAATTAAGGGCTGCACTTCCGTTTGTTTTAAGCATTTTTGACACGTTCCAACACTATTTAAGAATGATTATGTATTTAATTAGTTTATGTGTTGCCTTTCAGTCCTTCTGTCTATCCGTTATGTGATAACGTAGGCAAAAAAGACTGAAAGTTATGCAACCAATGCATACAGTTGGAAAGTGTTAATAATCAATGCGTACCGCATGACTTTTCGTTCTTGTTTTTACTGTATTGCTTAAATACATTTCTGGATATTTTCTATTATTTTATAAGATGTTTATGTTCATGGTGTGTTTCATAAAATTTGCTTTTATGTTCTCGACGAAGATATCTTTTTATGTTAACTTACTCTATTTTAAGACTATGTTAGAAGCAATTGACATTATTTAAAATGTAAAGTAATATAATTATATCTGTAAAATTTTTGTATGAATTAAAGTTTCATTTCCTTATGAACAAATGTTATTTTCTGAGAGAAAAACAGAGGTTTAAAATAAACTACCTAGTATTATTCGTAAGTCGTAAACATTTTTAATAATGTAATTTTTATTGATTTTAAGTCAAGATTTTAAAACACATTATCAAGTGTATGTATTTTTTTTTTCTGTGTGTGCAAATCATTTTTATATGCATGAAATTGTAAATATTTTTAATGGTTCTTTAGATTTGCAAAGAAATGAACTTAAATTAATTCATATGAATATTTACCTAAACTGTGCTCAGACATATGAAATTTTTTAAATAAACTGTGCTCCTCTTGCTTGTTTAACACTAAAAAGACGGTACGTATTTTTACGACGGTACCATTTGAATGTGAAGCTAATGACCAAAAGAGTAATTTTAATTGTTTTAGTAAGTATAGTGTTAAAGAAGTAAAATGAAAATAAAAATTTAATATCTAGGAAATATAATTGCATGAAATTTATTTAATATGTTAAATCATGCTATATGTTTGATGGAAAAACTTACGATTAAATTATAAGCAAACATTATTTTTTTAAATTTTTTTTAACATAACACCCATCTATAAATAAAAGAAAAAACTTGAAAATATTTTAATTAATAAATTTTCCATGAGATTATGCTGTTATCTTATTATATTCTCCTTTCTTAAATTTTCATTGCACATCTTTTTGTGCACGAGGAAACAAAAAGTCAAAACAGTATTGCAAAATTTAGCACAATAGAAAATTTATCTCTCACTTGATTCCTTTTTAATTACTTCGCTAATGATAACGATTTCATTTGCATGTTATGCATTAATTTATTGAACACTCTTATATTCTTTAATAACCTTTTACGATAATTATTTTAAGTTGCGTAGTTGCATCTTTTTGAAATTTTTTCTGTAATGCTATTTTAATTTAAAATATCTTCAATACTCCGCTTTGTATATTTTTTTTTAACATAAAATAAATTCGAATTACAAAAATTAATTTGATTCGTTATTCAATTTAAAAGAATATATATTTGATGTTACAGATAATTACCTAATCAAAAAGTGATTAAAATATTTTTTTGCGAATAACTAATTTACGCATTATTACTTAAGATGCAATTAAGCTTATTGTTTCGTAAGTTTTAATCCTTTCGGAAAGATTCTTAAACATCGTCCAGCTGGTGAAGATAATTAGTCAATTTTATATATATATTGTGTTTGGTTTTGTGTTAAGATAGTTTTTTCTTGATGAAAAAAAAAGGATCGCGGAATTTCAACAACATTTTTTATAATAATACTTTGCATCTATTCCTGAAAAGTATAAGTTTATTCAGTCATAATGTTAAAATTCAGTATTTTTAAAGCTTCTAAATTATGAATATAAATACTATTATGAAATATAGAAAAGTGCTTACACTAATATATGTAGGGGAGAGTGGGGTTTAATGGGACGCTGAATGAATGGAACAATAGCTAGATTTTTATGTTTTGTAAGCACCAGAAACTTGACATTTTTCCTGATACATGGCAGCACTGAGATCATTCATCAAGTGTAGTTTCAGAATTGTGCTATCCATAGAAAAGCAGAAAAAAATTAAAGTGTCTTTTTCAGCTGGCAAAGTAAGTTTTTGCTGATTCAATTAGGTAGTAGTTAAGACATTAACTATTTGCTTAAAGTTAATATAACTCTTATATGGTGAAAGGCATAATTTTTTTATTGTGTTTATGATATTCAAGAAGAATGTTGACGATTGTTCATTAAGCCTATTTCCTGTTTAATATGATCATGAGATGGTTGGGATAAATGGGACATTCCCCACTATGTAATAATTTAAAATTTTACACAAGAATTATATTAAAACGTAAATTATAGGCATATTGATTATCAGGATTCTTAATTTTGTGGACTTAGGAAAAAAGATTGAAATTAATTGTTCGGATTTTTGTTTATAATTATGATTAAAAAAATTATAAGTTAGAATATTCAATGCAACTTAGATCAATAATTAAAAATAAATAAATAAACTAATAATAATTTGATTAAAATCACAATTTCAATCAAGCTAATTAAATAAATTTTGGTGATTATTAATGTAATACAGAATAGAATGCTGATTTTCCCGATCAGATGTAAACAAAAATTTATATGTACTCTATTATAATGATTTATCTCTTTCTAGTGTCTTATTTATTTATTTATTTATTTTTAGATTAGGTCTTGTTAGCTTAAATTACCAAAGCGCTAGGACCTGTGCTAACCAAAGGACTTTTGCCTTTTGATGTTAATTTGAGTCAATACATCAGTTTATATTAATTTCAGTAAATTCATAGTGTGTAATAAAATCACACAAACCAATTTAACATAAAAAATTTATTTACTTTCTATTTTATTTTATTTTATTTGTTAATTCCAGTCCTGTCCCTTTCATCAATGCACATGCATGCATGAAAATTATATATATATATATATATATATATATATATATATATATATGTATATATATATATATTATTAACTAAAACTGATAACTTTTTATTAAAGTTAGTATGTTTATATGTAACTGATTACTGAAGTGTACTTCTGAGCCATGTTACAAAATTCTGAATTACATATGGCCAACGTTATCAATAAAAACATGAAAAATGTCCCATTCATCCCCACTCTCCCCTACAATTACACAGGCTTGCGAAATCGCATTTTTAATTTTTTTTTTCCACACTGCTTTGGGTGTCTTTTAATGTGCTTTGATGCGCTGAATTCAGAAATGCTCGTCATTTCTACCCATCACGTAAAGGTTTTTCAATGTAAGGATGAAGATAGGAAGAATTCACACAAAGCCTATAACAAATTTGGAACTCTTTACGTGTAAAACACAATAAAATAGACTATTATTTACATATTACCTTTTAAGTGTGTTTCTTTACATCGAAGCCCCATTTAGAGCTTTTTTTTTTTTTTTTTTTTTTTTTGTGAACTGCTTGGGGAGCTTGAGAAGGAAGATTCTATATACAGCATTCAACAATAATCTGCTAACTCCATCGTCCTTGATACCTCCTCTACATTTCTTTGATGTCTTGATGAAATAACTTTCCCTTTTCTTCACTCACATCACTTAGATTTTACGGGAAATAATTTAGATGGGAGTTCAAAAAATGGAGCTTTAAGCTTAAAAAATCTTATTTCTTACCAAAACAGTACGTGATAGAAATTTTTGAATAGTTTTTTTATTAATTACCATCCAAAAATACACTAGAAAAACACTTCACCCTGAAGAAAAAATTCATCGCAGGCCTGTGTTATCACTGATAATGCGTAATTTAGGATTTTAAAATTTCAAGATTCAATTTTTGATTGATCCTTTTCAAGCAATCGAATATGCATAATCGATGAAGCACGAATATTTTCTATTAAGTCGCCAATCATATTTGAAGTAATTAGAAATAATGCTATAGGAGTAGTTTTCTAAGTTAATATGGCCACATAATAACCATATTCAATTTAGCGAAATAATAAAATTTTTAAAACTATTTTGGAGTTATACTTGAAATGTATGCATTTGTTCTATCAGAGAGTTAATGTTCTGCAAGTTTAAATATTATCTACCAAATTATAAATATAGATACGATTATCAACATCCAAAAGTGCTTCCACTTACAAGGAGAGGTCACGACATGGAAAATTCAGATCGGGACGAAATTGCGCAGGATTGTAGTATACTATGAGGGTAACAACATATTAAAGCAGTAGGACCCACTATCCACAAGATTTCGAGAAAAAAGCATTTAAAGTTTCAGTAATCTTTAAATACAAGTTATTTCGTAAGCGAGTAAGCGCCTCAGTGGCGTGATCCTAAAGCGCGAGCCTCCCACCCAGATGACTTGGGTTCGAGGCTACCTGCAGGACTACACTTTTTTTTTTTTTCTTCTTTAACTTTTTATGTAATCTTAACTTTTTATTTATTTTATTTTATTTTACAATTCAATTCAAAATTTGAAAATTTTAATAAAAAATTATTTAATTTTCTCGAGTATAAAATAACTTTTTCTATTTTTAATATTTATAACTTAAAAATACAATAAATTTCTATAACTTAAGAAATAAAGTTTAGTTTTGCAAAACCCTAAATAAGAAACATAAAGAAAAACAGACAAATATTTAAATAATTAAAAAATAAACAAGCTGTAAACAAAGTGTAAAATAGTTAGCAGGTGTACTTAAATCTTGGTTTGAACTTCCTGATTTGGTTTGAATGTGTATAAATTACGCAAACACTTCTAGCTTGTTAATAATAAAGGACAGGTGGAATTTTATTTTGTGCACAGAAGGATAAAAAAAAAAAAAAAAAAAGAAGTCGTTATCGAAAAAGAAACGATGTTCATTAACATTTAAAATCTACATTTAAAGATAACATTTCTTTATCTGTAATAATTTAATAGCCTCGCAATCCTATACTATAATTTTTAAGAAACTATTGATCGGAGAAGTAATTATTTAATTTGGATAGTAATTATATATGCAATTAAAATCATCATTTCTCTGTAATTTTTTTTTTTCGTAATTTAAAAAATAAAATTAAATATACCTAAAATGAAATAAAATATTTAGATAAATAATTAAAAACAGTTTCTTTAGTTTTACCTTATTTTAAAGTTAAAATAAAACTAAAATTTATTTTTTAAGTTATATAAATTTATTGTATTTTTAAGTTATAAATATCAAAAATAGAAAAAGTTATTTTATACTCAAGAAAATTAAATAATTTTAGTTCCCCATCATACTATAGGTATGGGGAACTTAGGTAATCGTGAAAATTTTCGACCTCGGTTTTTTGACTTTTCTACACGTTTTCAGGTGTGAGGAATACGAAAATGACAAAATTTCTATGGTGTCTGTCTGTAGGGTGTCTGTCAGTGTGTCAGTCCGTTAGTGTGTTAGTCCGTTAATTTGTTAGTCTGTTAACACGATATCTCACGAACAAATGATCGCAGAGAGGTCAGATCAGTTTTAAAATATTACTTTCGACACTGGCAAGAACCCTATTCATTTGCAACATTCGAATTTAAAAACTTCGTAAGTTATTAGAAATTTACGATTTTCTTAACATGGGAGAATAGGACAAAAATTCACTTAAACGAGCATTTAATGGAAACTGTTTACTGTAAAAATGTCAGACCAGTTTTAAAATATCAGTTTTGATGCCGGAATGAACATCAGTAACTATAAATATGCTACTTTGGAAATTTCGCAAGTTATTGGAAATTTACGAATTTTTTAACATGGCAGTATAGAGCAAAATTTCACATAAACGTCAATTTTGAGAGATATTTTCATCGTAAAGATGTCAGACTACTTTTGAAATATTATTTAGGACACTGGGATGATTATTAATGACTATGAATTTTCCAATATAAAGATTTCGTAAGTTATTGGAAATTTACGAATTTCTTAACATGGCTGAATAGAGCAAAATTTCACATAAACGTCAATCTTGAGGGATATTTTCATCGTAAAGATGTCAAACCACTTTCGAAATATTATTTAGGATACTGGCATGAATATCATAGACTACGATTTTTCCAATTTAAAAATTTCGTAAGTTATTTGGAATTTACGATTTACTTAACATGTCAGAATAAGGCAAAATTGAGCATAAATTTCCATTTTCAGGATCGTAAATACATTAGACAACTTCAAAATTACATTTATGATATTTGTTTTAACATGATTGAATACAAATATTGTAATAGGAAAATTTCGTAAATCATTCGTAATTTACGATTTTATCAACATAGCGAAATTGTAAATGTTTCATATAAATATGAATTTTGAGGATTATTGCATTGGAAATAGTAGGATGAAAACTAAACAACGGAATTGACCCTGATAAAATAAATTAATAGATTAGAATAAGATATATATATCGAAGTGAACGGTGGATAGCCTATTAGCGGGGATTTCATTCTGTCATAATATCAAGCTTTGGCCAAATTCATTTCTTTTAACATGATTATAATATGTCTCGCACTAGAAATTTATGAGAACATAAATATGATGGGGAACTGAGCAGAGTCCACCTATGCCAACTAGTTTTATTAAAATTGTCAAATTTTGAATTGAATTGTAAAATAAAGTAAAATAAATAAAAAGTTAAGATTACATAAAAAAAAAAAGAAAAAAAAAAAAAAAAAAAAGTAGGCCCGCAGGTAGCCTCGAACCCAAGTCATCTGGGTGGGAGGCTCGCGCTTTAAGATTACGCCACTGAGGCGCTTACTCACTTACGAAATAACTTGTATTTAAAGATTACTGAAACTTTAAATGCTTTTTTCTCGAATTTTTTTGGATAGTGGGTCCTACTGCTTCAATATGTTGTTACCCTCATAGTATACTACAATCCTGCGCAATTTCGTCCCGATCTGAATTTTCCATGTCGTGACCTCTCCTTGTTAGATCGATCTGTACAATTATTACTGGAAAAAAAAAAAAAAAAAAAAAACACGGTTTACTATTTAAAATTTGAAAATTCAATTTTTTGATTGATTCTTATTAAACAATCAAATGTATTTAAAGTTATTGGTAATGATTCAGTAAGAATAGTTTGCTTTGTTTATTTCAATATAATTTAAGAACCATATTCAAATTAGTGGAAGTAAATTCAATAACAGAATAATAAATTTTATCAAAAGTGGTTTATGAAATCATTTTTAATCACATATGAATTATTTAATTACATATATTATGATAAATTATTACTTAACTAGCAAACCAGTGCGAAATTTTCACACTTTATTTCTTTTGTTATTTTCCTTTAAAATTTGAAACTTATAAATATTATACCAATTTCACAACCAAATTAAAATTTTAATTTACCAGAAGCCAAATTATTATTATAACCAAATAAATATTGTGCAGCAGTGAAACCAGAATCATTCAAAGATAAGTTTCAAAATAAAATTCATGGTTGACGACTCAGTTTTCATACTTCCGCAGGCAGTACAGTTTTAGTAATGGAACCTCATGACGCCTTTTAAATTTTTATCGCCAAATATGCAATGACATTTTATTTAATTTGACGTAAATTTTTGTTAAATATATATATATATATATCCTATTTTGATTATACTTTTTTATGATTTCGTTTTTTATTCAACTTATGATATAATAATTCATATGTTGTTTATAACTTTAAAATATTACTAGGTTTAAAATGACGCTTGCAAAGATTCGGAAGAAATAACTTTTAAAAATATATTTTCCATAAAATAATGTCATCATACAAATGTCATCATGTTTTCGTGTTAGATCATTGAGGTGAATCCGTGTAACTAAACTAAATATTGTTCATTGTTAAATATTATTTTTTATTCTCGCGTATTTTATTATTTCACCACTATCGTATCGTTTCGACAAAAATTAATTAAAATTGGTCCACGTTAGGAAATATTATATAGATTATAAGTATTATTTATTTACATGAATAAAAAGCACATAAATAGGGTTTGAAGTGAACAAATAGCGTACGTGTGAAATTCTTAATGTTTTACAACTGATGTTACATTATAATAAAGCACAGGAAGAGTAAAAAATATGTATGTTCTACTGTGTGTCATTGCTATAAAGTCTGTAAAAACAAAGTTACAATCGCAATTAGTAACGCACACGCACACACACAAAGAAGAGATTATCAGAAAATTGTTTTTCGGACTTATTGTACACATTTATGGTTTTGGTATTTCAAATGAAGAGTTGAAGATGTACACAAATACGCCGTGATGTTTCACAGATTAAAAGGAGTAAAACAGTAGAAGTTAGAGGACAGTTGACTATAAAACAAAAATTTATACTGTTAGTTGTGTTTTAAAGTCTGTTACTTTATGAATATTGTTAATGCAAATTTTTGATGATGTAATTAAAATTTTGTTACAACCACCGTAAGAAAAAAAAAAAAAAAAAAAAAAACTAAATTTGCATACATATTTATAAATATTATGTCATTATCTGCAAATTACAGTAAGATCTTGGAGTTGTCTAAGTTTTCTCTTTAAATATGGAAAAATTGACTTTTAGATAACGATAAATCTTTAATATACATACTTTGATAATGAAAATATGTCGCTCAGTGATGCAGCTGACTCCTCTTTTCAAACAAAATTATATACAAAATCATCTTAAATTTATACCTTGATGTTACAAAGGCAAAAGACATACAAAGATATAATCTTCATCCAATTACTTTTTATTAGCTGATAAATTAATATTTAATTATTCCACGTGGGTTTTGTGCCTTCCTGCATTTTTATTTTATTGTTTCCAATAACCATTAATTTTGCAAACTAGAGCAGGATGTGTCATTGAAATAAAAGTAAAGAAATTTTACCAAGTTAATGAGCAGTCTTTAATTAGTTGATTGTGTAATAGTATTACAATGTATATTAGAATTATTTAAGCTCTCTATCTCTCCTTTCATATCCATAAAAAATCGCTTAAACAGATATACTATTTAAGAACTAAATTAGAAACTCTTTCTTTTCCTCTCCAATTTTTACGAGTTACAAAATATGTTTCAAATGCGTTTTCTCACTTAAAAAACAATAAATCTCTACTCTTATCTATTTTATTGAAATTTATCCATGAATCATATCTCCGCCAAACTGACTTAATGATATGCACGCACTTCCCCCCATTTTGTTAATTTCTCCTCTTCCCATTTTCCGGAGCGTAAAGATTTATGGTTTGTGTCTCATTTTTGGGAAATCTTTCCGGCATTCATTAGTGTGGTACTTCATTGAAGTTGTTCGTCTTTCTTTTTTTTTTCCTCTTTTTTTCCATGGCAATTCTTCCCTCTTTTTTAAAATTGAGATTGGCAGAAGAGTTCTTTGAGTGCAGGGAGGAGGCGAGCAGTAATTTGTCTCTGAGTTTGTGCACCATTTTCGGAAATAAAGATTAATGAATTATTAAAGGTGAATTTTGGTGAGAATTTTCAGAGTTTATTGAATTTGAATGTTTTTTCTGCATAATTGGCTATTAAACTACCGTCGTAATTAGACAAACGGTTAATTTTGTATTATATTTTAAAACTTGAGTATTTAAACTGAACTTCTTTTTTATGATATTTTCATAATTTGACTGTCTCTCATTTGCTGCAACCGATACTTTGATATTTTTTTTAACCAAAAAGAATACTTAACTAACTAACTAAATAAATAAAAAATAAAAATAAATCACTGTAATTATAGAATTAAGAAACAGGATTACTTCTAAAAGTGGATATTACTATGTAAAGCATTTATTTATTTGATGCTGTTTAGCATACATTTGAATTTAATGTCTACAACAATATATTTGCATCTTTTATAATAACACAGAAATTCTGCAATATTTTCATCTATTAAATGAGAGAATTGAATTTCTTAAAATAAATAAAAATAAAAATAATCACACTTTGTCTCAATATATAGTATTTGAAATTTTATATAGAAATTCTAAGTGAATGGTCGTATAAATAATCTATTTTTAACACGCTTTTATTAGCTTTACCTGTATGTATATTTGTAACCGCTCTGGGAGCTAACAAAAAACCTATATTGTAAAAAAAGACTTTCCCTACGTGAACGCTGTGGCTGTGAGATAAACCTCCGGGCTACGAACCTAAAGGTCTAACGTTCGAGCCCAGTCAGGGGAGATATTTTAAAAATGGTTTTTGTTTAATTCTAAATTATTTATTTCTCATTCCTTCATTATGTTATTTATTCAGTTAATATTGCGTAATTTCTAGATTTTTTTTTAAAAATTAATTATTGTCTTAAAAAAGTATAATATACAATTACTAATTTAAGAAACTTTATTAATTAGTATTTTCAAATAAACTTTACTTAAATGTCATTAAATTTGTAGTAATCAAAGTGTTATTATTAAAATTCCGATTAAACGTCTTTTCGTTTACACGTCCTTTTACGTCAGTCCCTTGAAGGGCGCACAAATGGTGCTTTACTGTAATAATAATAATGAAAAGTTCTATATATTTAAAATAAATACACATATTTGTCAGTTTACATGATGATATAGAAGAAATATGCATAAAATTTGATGGATAAAATTCACATCGTTGACATCAATCACAAAATTCTTTTTGTGATTGACCTGAATCTCATTTGATTGACCTGAAGTTTTGCACACGACTTCATAGTCGATGACAATACTACATGCAAGTGTTTCCAGGCTCTTATCTCATCAGGGGCTGGTTCTAGGGGCAAAAAAAAAAAAAAAAATCTATATATACAAAACTCTATCGTATGTGGCACAGGATTTGGCCGTTATTTGTATAACGTTGAGTGCCAACAATTTCAATTAATTTAAATTTTTTTTCATTAAAGATGTGAATATTATGGTGTGTCACTCACCCGATTTTTTCTTACCCTGCATTTTAATTCTATAAAGACAGATATTTTGTGCTTTTCAGTTGACATTTCAATAAAGCGTGTTCTTTAGTTTTTTAAAAGTACAATTTTATTTATGTTTCAAAAGCATTTTATGTTACAGTTATAAAGACGGGCATAGCTAACCTTTATTAGGTTTAAAGCGAAGCGGATGCGTAGAGGAAAACTTACCGCTGCGGAATAAACTACTTTTTAAGCATTTAATATTTGAATAAAAAACCGAGTAACCGTGGAAATCGTTTTTGACATTCTGTCATAGTTTAAAGAAGTTAATAAATAAAAAATGATGTTACACGATATTAAAACATTGTAGAGTATAGTTTTAAAAGTATCTGAAATCCTTTTTACACTTATTAATTTTAATGGCGTAAAAACTTTTTTGAAATCAAAGCAGTGTTATTTTTTAAAGCTGGCAGGAATCGCATTTAATTATAATCAAGTACGATTTTTGGTCTGTGGGGTCATTAAAAAAAAAAAAAAATTTTTTTTTTCTTTAACGGAAAAAAAGTGGAGAAATTCATATGGATTTATTTTAAACATTTCGAAATTATCCTTTTACTTATCTTTTTTATATAAACAATGATACATAATAAATAATTTGAAATGTTTGCTTAGAAATATATATATATATATATATAATAATTCTAAACATAAAGTTCTAATAAAGTTAAAAAATATCTAACGAAAATTAAATATATTATATAGGTAATTACTATAATTAAAAAGTTAAAATCATTTTCATTCTGTATATAGAAATGGAATATTCTAATCATTAAAAGGGGAAACATTTTGCATTATAACATTGAATGATTTGGGCGTAAATGTGTTACAGTTTACCATTAATGAAAGGGGGAGAAAGAGATCTACACCTTAACAATGATGTTTTTGATGGATTTCTGTTGTTTAAAAATTAGAAATTATAAACACCGGTATTAATATTAATTAAAAGTTTTAAAATATTGCCCATTCTTAAATAAATAAATAAATAAATAAAATAAAAATCTAACTGCCTGAAAAACTTCTGTAAAAACAAAAGTTTAAAACGAATTAAATGAATTTATAATTCTTCAAATGGACATGTATTCGTTACATATGCAGAAACATGATTTAATCCTGCTTTTGCTTCAGTGAAAATTGTATATATTTTAAAAGAACATTCGATATTTGAGCATAGTGCTAAAATTTTTAAACTACAAATTCATACGGTACAATGCAATGCCATAGTATTTAAAAACTATCATAGTTTGTTATAAATAATACATATCTGTCAACATCCTAATTATTATCCCGTAGTATTGTTTGTACCCGCCTTTTTTTTTCGCACCAGTCTTTTTTTAGAGTATTTTTCCTCTTATTTAATCGTAATTACATTTGAAGAGAATTACTCTAGAAAAATTAAGTGATGTAAAAAAAGAGGCGGTTCTAGCGGTAGCACAGAATATTAATTAGAATATTACGTATGCTCCCGAATATTCCTCAGCTATGCATAATATGAGCTTATTAATTTTATTATTATTATTATTATTATTGTTATTTTTGTTCGAAAGGATACCAATCTTTTATAATACTTAAACTATTTTTTTTTTAATGTTTTATTTTTTATTTTAGTGCATATTCACTAATGTGATTGGATTTATGGGTTGTCTAGATAAGTGCAGACATGACAACATTTTAATTCATTCCGGAGCACTATTGGTACCCGTCTTTTATTTACACCATTTATCTTCAAAGGTATCCTTCATCTTATTTAATCGTAATTACATATTGGAGAAATTTTCGCTTTAGATAAACTGGTGAAAAAAAAAAAAAAAAAGGAGGGGGGGGGAGGGGGGAGGAGGTTACTAACAGTCCTCCGGATTAAATTAAAATGTTGACATGTCTGTAAGTGTACATAGAAATAAAAACAACAATGCTAATAAATATGTTTGTGCTTTAAAATTCCTTTGTAGAAGTACCTACATAAATATAAATCAACGAATTTAATTTTTACATGTGTTTTGGGAAAAAATGTATGCTCTTAATCTGGAAATATTTATATATATATAGGGTGATCAATTTAAAAGAGTACCCGTTGTTTTTTCTTATTACCTTTAAATATGACGGATGTGGCAACTATTCTAACACTGAACTATGATTTTTTGAACCTTGTTTAAGTGTGGGAGACAATTTCCAACGCTGTTGGACTGATACAACTTTATTTGTGAGGTAAAACAGAAATGGAGACGCACAATTGTTTTAATCCTGTAATAATTTTATTTATGAAAAATAAAATTTAATTAAAATGTTTTACATTATCATTCCTACATTACATTTACATTATCATCATCATTTTTACATTATCATTTCATAGGCTTTTCCAGAGAAGTCCTGCAAACATCGATGAATTAAAACAGATCATAACTGAATTAATCTCGTCAATAACACCAACAATGCTGCGAAGTGTGCCAAACACCTGGTTTGACGTGTTCATGTCTGCATTCAAAATGGTGGCGAACATTTTCAACATTTTCTGTAAGGAATGAAAATGTACAAAAATATAATTAAATTATGTTTTTCAAAAATAAAATTATTACAGGATTAAAAAAATTCTGCGTCTTCATTTCTGTTTTACCTCACAAATAAAGTTGTAACAGTCCAACAGTGTTAGAAATTGTCTCACAAACTTAAACAAGGTTCAAACAATCATAGTTTAATGTTAGAATAGTTGCCACATCCGTAGATTTAAGGGTTATAAGAAAAACCCACGGGTACTCTTTTAAACTGATCACCCCGTATATATTTTTTAAACTTATGTATTGCTTTTTCTTATCTTTAAATATTTTCAAAATTTTGTCTGTATTATCATTTATTTTTACAACCCGTCAATCAATCAATTAATGAACCTAAGATTCTATAAAAATTGTTTCTCGCAGCAATATTTGTCATTGACCAAATGGACAATATCCGTTTTTTTGGTTCAAGGTTAAATCATACATACCCATCATGTGATTTCTGATTCTCCATTTCCTTGTGATTTTCCCCCATAGGACACAAACATTTCCCTATAGAATACAACATTTTCCCATACAATACGCATAAAAACATTGTAATACTGCGGATTTCCCTGCAGGGGTCACATGTGAGGAACTTTATGACGTAACACAGATGAAGTCCTTTTGATTCCCCTAGGTAATCTCGAAATTGTTTATCGTGAAGAGATCGATCTATCTATTTATTTCCCGTGAATAATAAAAATTAGAGCTGTCTTATTTCTCTGATGTCCTGTTAATTTATTTTAAGAAACGTACATATAAATCATTTCCTTAAGTCGCACATCTAAAAATCCTTGGCGTAATTTTAAAGAAACATTTTTTTATTGCATACACTTTCTGTTTCAAGATTAATAGTCTCGCGTCCTTCATTTTTACAAATTCATTAACTTATTCTTAGAAATAAATATCGTTTTCTGACGGTTCTCAAATTTTATTTAAATTGGGTGTGAAACAAAGACGCGAAGAAAAATTTGCCATGACATTTATCCGAACTGAATTTAAGATGAATGGAAGAAATGGAATTGTAAATTTCTTCTAATTTAAAGTTATCTTTCAACGATGATTTTTTTTTTTTTTTTTTTTTAAGATGTCAGATAGTTTCCCTTTTTTGTCTGGATGACATTAGTTTTGAGATAAAAAGTAATATATTTTAAAAGATTTTATTGCCATCTGAAAATAAAGGTTATTTAAAAATAGATAAATGGGAATTTGCGAAAACTTTTTTGATAAGATTAATTTTATTATTATTGTTTGAATGGTGGTTTCAATGAAAAAAAAAAATATTTTATAAGGATAAATTTTTCTCTTACTATTACTATTTTAAAAGCAATTCAGTATAAAAAATACTGTCCTATAATAAAGGAATGTATATATGTCTGTAATGTTGCTATCAGTGTTGCCAGATCTGGCGGATTTTTTTTATTAAATAATCACCAATAATTTTTAATTGTAACGTTTGCCTAATCACTTCGAAGACCGATAGTCTATTATGGATAACAAATATCACTTTTCATCAAAATGATTGGTGATTATTGAATAAAATATCCGCCAAATCTGGCAACACTGGTTGCCATCACGTTTAAGGTAAAATTTATTATATTTTATTTTATTTTTTAATCATAAATGGATATAAATGTTTTGGACGTCTATCCGATTTTGAATTAAAATAAACGGTATACATGTAATTGCAAGTTTCTTCTAATTTAAAAATGTCTTGAACGAGAATAACTTGTAAAACGAGAGTACCTTTCAACGAGAATGATGATTTTTTAAAAATGCCAAATATTGTCCCCTTGTGCTTGCATGTCATCAAGGTTGAGATATAATATATATTTCGCAAAATTTTATTGGTATTAGGATATATACGTCATTTGAAATTAGATGCAGTGAATTTGAGAAAGAAGAGTTGAAAATAATAGTGATTTACTTTTACTATCTAAATTACAGTAGAAAAAAAAATTCTACATCTTGAATTTTTTTCAAGATCTTATTTTTCTTTGTTAGTGCTTGGCAATAAAAATAACTAATAAAACTAAAGCAAATTTCTCTGTTCTTAAAACCACTATACTAATTTTATTGATTTACGTTTTTAATATTTTGTCTTAAGAGCAAATATTTATTATCACATTCATCTGAGTTGGAATAACAATGAATGGACACAAATCGAATCGTTCCTTTTATTTTTAAATGGACAATATTCCTGTGACGTCACAGTAGGTAAAATCGCCGAACACGTGGCCGATATTTTGTAAACAAATTAGATTCAAGATGCCATTTTATTGTTACGCATAACATTTTCCTAAATATTTCTCCAGTGAAACTTAATAATCAGATATCTATTCAAACAAGAACAAAAGAGAAATGTAAACAACTGAATCTAATGATAAAGTGAAGACTATTCCATATCGTAAAATTGCAGAACATTTTATTTTATGTATACACACACACACATATATATATAATGAATAAAAGATTAATAAGAATATTTTATACACACACACATATATATATAATGAATAAAAGATTAATAAGAATATTTTATACACACACACATATATATAGACATCAAAGCTTAAATAATTAGAATTTCAATCACTTTAATAAAGGAATTTACTAAATGGAACATCCATTTAAATTTGTTAACATCGCCACAGTTCACATGGTAACTTTTAATATTACATATGCTGATTAATATTAAAGTAAATTACTAAAACTGGATTAAAAACAAAACAAAGGTATCACTATATCACTCTTACTTCAATTTCATATAATCTGTAACTCTTATAAATAATATTGCAAGATAAAAATTTGCAAGGCACAATGCTTTGCTATGGTAGAGTTGAGGATTGTTTGCCTAACCAGCTAATACTCTTGTAGCCTCGAACCCAAAGTGGGAATATGGTCCATTACACAGGCCTGCGAAATCATACTTTTGAATTTTCCCTTTTCACTGCGTTGGGTGTCTCTAATGTATTTCGATACGTTGAATTCAGAAATGTTTGTCTTTTCTTTCTACCACATAAGGATTTTTCACAAAGTAAAGATGAAGATCGGAAAATTTCACACAGAGGTAGTAGCAAATTCAAAATTATTTATATATAAAATACATTAAAATAGGCTATCATTATCTTTTAAATGTGTTTCTTTACACAGAAGACCAATTTAGAGCTTTTCCTCTTGTGCACGGCTTGATGGCTTTAAGAGTCCCCAGTAGTCATATATCTTCCTTTCTCCTCCCCCATGTAATCCAATGGGATTTTTGTTGCTTTGCATTTTCCGGATATCTCGCTCAAAAATAAAATTTTTCGAATTCTGTTTTTTGACTCACATTCTTTGAACATGCCACTTTTTTTCTTACTAAGCAATTTTTTTAAAAATACAATTTAAATATTTCTTTTTGAGATTGAAAATTATGTCCTTAAGTTTGCTTAATGAGTTAAAATATTTATTTATTTTAATTTTTTATTTATTTATTTATTTTTTTTATTGCTTAGTAAAAATAAAGTGGCATGTTTAAAGAATGGAATTAAAAAATCAGAATTCGAAAAACTTTATTTTTGAAAGGGATATCCTAAAAATACAAAGCAACAAAAATCCCATTGGATTACATGGGGAAGGAGAAAGGAAGGTATATGACTACTGGGGATACTTAAGAGGGGGTAGGGGGTTCTTTACGCAGCATCCAACAATAATCTGCTAACATGTTAAAGGGCCTCTCTACCTGTCGCCCCCGAAAGCCGAAGCCAATGTTATTCTATGGGAATGTTTGGCCCATTATAATTCATTAACTAATACATATTTTTAAATTCCGTTTTCATTTTCCGAAAATTCACAACTATTAACCAATTTATCGCTTTCTAAAAAATTATTTTTTTAATTTTTAAGCTCAAAAATAAAAAAAAATCACATTGTGAAAATTAGCATTTTACAACCTCAAAAAAAAAAAAAAAATTAAATTTTTTTAAAAATAACTTTTAGAAAGCGATAAATTGTTTAATAGTTATGAAGTTTCTGAATGTGAAAATGGAATTTAAAAATATATATTAGTTAATAAGTTATAATGGGACGAAATTCTCCATTGAATAACATTGGCTCTGGCTTCTGGGGACGATAAGTGGACAGGCTTCTTAACTCTCCATCGTCCCTGATACCTCCTCTTCATTTCGTTGATGTCTTGATGAAATAGCTATCTTTGTTCTTCACTCATATCAACCAGATTTTCCGGGAAATAACTTAGATTGGAATTGAAAAAGTGGAACTTTAAGCTTAAAAAAAAAAAAAAAAAAAAAAAAAAAAACATTTTTTTGTCCAAACTATATGTGATGGAAATTTTTGAATAGATTTCCTTCAATCATTATCCAAAAATACATCAGAAAAAAAATTCAAACTCGATATTCTAAATCTGTAACATAAAAGAATGTTACTTGAAACATTTTATTGAGATCCGACAAATGGTTAGCGTACAGGAAGAAACAAAAGAGTTCAAATATTTTACGTATAAGAATGAAATTTTTGGCTGGTACTTTTAAACAACATTAGAGTGCACTACAAATAGGGAAATTAACATGTATACTTTATATGCATAAAAGCATATTTCATGTAGAATATGATGTGAAAAACGTTCACCATTCATTTACAGGATAAGGCGAAAATGAAAGAATAATAATAGAAGATATAAATATTAAAACGAATAAACTGACCATAAAAAATTGTAAAAATAAATTTATTCAGACAGTGAATAAACTGGAGGCTTTTCAGGCTGGTTGATATGTTTTATGTTTATTTTAATAATACACAATACTAGTTGTAACGATAAAGAGAATAATAAATGTGTGAAAAAGAGCTATTGCAATAGGTTTAGATAGCTTAAAAAAAAAAAAAAAAAAAAAAAAAAAAACGTGCTTTTCAATATTTAATTGCTAAATATAATCTTTTTCAGGGGTAATTTTTAATACGAAATTAATGTGAGAAATGCGAGTTTCCAGAGCAATTAATTAATTTATATCTCTTTCAACAGGTGGAATAGAATGATGTACGCCTTTTCTTGCAAAATGCTGCATTTCTTCCAATAAAATAAGCGAATTTCGTGCTTACATCTACAGGATATTTTTCTTTTTCGCATTCACGTTCTGTTCCACTTGCCAAAGTGAGATATAAATTAATTTTTCTGTAAAATAGCATTTTCCTCTATGGAGTTTCAAGAAAATGTCAATGCTTAATAAGATTATAATTTGTTGCTAAAAAAACTAAAGGCACATTTTCCATCCAATTATTTTCTAAAACATTTTAATTGCAGCTATTTAAAGGCAAATTTGTGATGCATTCTGAAGAGAGCACTTTAGAAAAGCCGGTATCATTACTTTAATATCGAATTATCTCCTCGCTTCAAATGGCCACAAACCGAAAAGAACTTATCTATTGATTTCCCCCCCCCCCCATTGAAATGCTACTTCAGATGCGATGTTCAAACGTGATGTTAACAAATGAGTTTACATTTACGAAATTAAAATTACCTATTTATAAGATAAGCAATGAGACATTCTTTGCATCATAGTTTTATTTATTTATTTATTTTTTTAAGTTAAATGCATGATCATGTAAATGATATTAAAATTGAATATTTTTTTCTCGTGCCGTAATGTTAATTATAGATGTTTCGCTAGGAATGTTTTTTTTTAAACTAAATGTTAAACCTCGTGGCTTTATCTTAGTTTCTACACAGTGGAATTGCAGCAAACTTAATTTATAGTATTGAATATAATGTAAAAATGTACTGATCTGGTGTTTTGGTTTGAATCAATCAACAGGAGATACTCCTAAACTGCTAATGTTGTATGATTATTACAACAACTGTTACTCAGTAGAAATGAACATTAAACTCGATATAGTAGATCTTCGGCTGCAACCACGAAAATATCGAAACGTTTCGATCGTCGAACAATGACGTTGAAATATATTTTCAGAAATTATAACTTCAAAGCGGTTCCGCTGAAATTGTTTGTTATGTTTACTGCCGTAACTTTCATCCGGAGTACAAAATGATTAAAATCTTAAATTTACTTAAAACTGTTGTGTCAGCATAATATCACATTTCTCCATCGAAAGACCTCGACACATTCGTGGTAGCACCCTTACATGTTGTGTATTAATATTATTAAACAATATTACCAACAACATAGCTTTCTTATTGAAACAATTTAATATTATTTTGAAATAATGCTATCATTTGAAATTTTAAATATGATTTTGAGCATTCAACTTTAGTAGACGTAATTCATCGTATTAGGTGAATTCAATAAATTTTAACGTGGTACTATTGTAGTACTGGACAATTGGCAACTTCTGGGAGTCATCGATCGTAGTCCGGAGATATGCCATCACAATTTTGATCCTCTGCAGATTGGATGGCTCCTCTGCTTTACTAACCCCCAGAGATTAATTTCAGAAATAATTAATTTCAGAACACGGAGAGCATTGCGGCAACGACGGATTTTACGTGCGCTCTTTGGCTGGCTGGAGTATTGAACCCGAAATCTTCCAGTTGCCAGCTTGTTGCTCTTCTGACCAGGCTACCGCGGCCTGATTCATCATACGTACACAGTCGAACCTCGTTAACGTGAATTACTTTTAACATGAACTGCTTCTATAGTTACCAACAAAATGAAGATTAGTTTAGCTATATGAAGATTACTGACTGATAGTATGAACTACTGTTGACATGAACAGATTTTTTATACCCCTTGAGATTCACGTTAACGAGGTTCGACTGTACAATGTTAAATTATACTAATTCAGCTTTGATTTAGATCACTCAACAGAACATACTGCTACTCATTTTGTGGTGATCATTAGAACTTTTCTGAACAGAAGTGAACCGTAATCCCAGCACCGCATAGTTTGCATATTGTACATGTAATACCTACAATGTCAAAAGCAACATAATTTGTTATTGATATACTTTAATGCTATTTTGAAATAATGATATAAATTGAAACTTTAAATATCATGTTAAGCTTGTGGAGTTTGCGTTCCTGCAAACTCCATCTTCACTTAAATATTTATTTAGATTACTAAGAAAACCAGAGACTTGAATTGAACAAACAATAAGAGTTTATTTGAACCAGATTAATGGGAGGGCGGCCTGGTAATAAAACTTAGCTCAGTCAGCGTATTACTAAATCAAAATATATAAATCAACAATTTAATTATCGTAAATATCTCACCCCAGCAGATAGTCGAAGGTGTAGAGACGGTCGCACTCGTACTCCGCTACCACGACTTCACTGTGGATCAGAGGATTCCCTTCGGACCCAACTTGACCTTTCCGAATGCTAGTAGTTGCGCACACCAACACTCATCACTACTTAACTTCACACAACTAAATCTCCACGACTCTACTTCCCGATATTCACCAAAATAAGATTCATCACATCCACTATACTATCCTCCAACATCCACACCATCTACTAAAACCATCTCTATTTTTATACTTCTTCCTACACCCTCTTTTCACTACATTTCAATCCGTTCTTTTAAAAATCACTTCTAATTTATCTAATATTCAAAATCTAAGTCTTTTATTGCAGCCCCCTGCCGACACAAGACTAACTCGACATCAACCTTTACCGAGTCACTGGCGACGAAGCGATTTTAATCGTCCCCACTTTCTACTTTGCTGGATCCAGCTTAATTAAAACAACTGTGGTGACGTTCTGACGTCTCAACCTCACAAGCTTTATGATAGCCACGGCATATTAGGTTTAATAATACATTTGAATTTAATATAGAAAATATTATTATTTTTTTCTTTTTACTTATAAAGTTAACAAGGTAACAACTAGCTTTTAAGGAGTAACTGTTTACTCTAGAATTGTCGGTGTAGAGTAGCATTTACCTCAGGAAGTTATACACAATCTTTTAGTTTTTATTAATTATTCTCGTCGTATATTTCATACATAATTACACTTTTACACACCATGAAAGTTCATGATTTTATTCGAAAAGTATATTCTCGTATGTCCCAAAGCAATAGTACTTTTTGTATATCCTCTCTACAATTTCTAGATAATACCACAAAACAGACTCCATATTATATATGCGGCAGTTCTGTTATAACGATAATCTAACAGCTGAAGGTACTTCAGGTTATATTTGTTCGATGATCGTATTTGCTAAGTGGCTGTAGGAAATTGTGGAACAATCTCAATGTTCTCATCTGCGTAATAGTGTTTCCACTGTCACAAGTGATTCCGATCAATACGGAAAATGACTTAGCATTTTAGCCTGTCGATACGTAATTATTGTAATTGCATTTGCTGTGATTGACGCTCTAATGATAGAAAGATCATTAGATTTTGTACATTTCCCATTAGATTATCTTTTAAATATTAGTGCTTTCTACGGATATTTATTATTTCCAAAAATATATTCTGTATTTATAAAAACTCTAAATATATATTGTAATGTTTGTAGGCTACTTTTAAATTTTAGATTTATAAAATTAAGAAGTAATTTTCCCTTTTTACTTTCTCTTACCCTTACGGTAGAGAAAGTATTGTTTTAGGGTCAAATTTTCGAAAGAGAGTTTTTGTTACATTTACATGTTCTGAGGTCCCTGAATACGAAAATCATGTTTTTAGCGAATGGTCTGTGTGTGTGTGTATCTGTCTGTCTGTATGTGTGTCTGTTATCAGCATATCTCAAGAATAAATAGTAGCAGAAATTCCAAACTCGGTATTCTAAATGTGTATCATATAGGAATGCTACACTAAGCTTTTCGTTGCGATAAAGCAAATGGTTCGTGTACAGGGACACTCAAAAGTATTCAAATACATTACGTCTATGGGGAAAATTGCAGGTAAGTAGAGTTTAACATCTATAGACTGCACTAAACCAAATGAAACGAATATATATTTTTTGTAATAGAGATAGTCAAATGGGAAAAAATTTTTGTGTATGTAGGGGGACTCGTCCCCCCTCCCTCCCCTGGGAGCGAAGTCCCCCTCTCGAGGGGAATAAATTTTCATGATGGGTATATTTCAAAAGATCTCGCCAGTACTTTTAAAACGAAAGGTTGAACCATCGATCTGCGATAATTTAAAATAAAATTATACATTTTTTTTTTTTTTTTTTTTTTTTTTTTTAAATGTAATATTGAGAACAAATTCAACTTTTGTTTGGATATTTAGCGTTATACTACTCTTAGAATGACTTAAGAACGAATAATTTTAGGAGATCCAAATGTTGTATTTTGAAGTTAATATAAGTTTGTTGCTGGAAAAGTTTGATCAAGATTGATGTTTCAATGAATGTTGCGTGTGAAAATTGTCTGTGTAATTTTAAGTAAATTTTTAATTTTAATAGCAGAATTAAATTCTATACAAATGTAGGTGCATTAATGAAACGGGGGGTTGAGGGGGGCAGTATCCCCCCTCACACAGAGCTAATTATCATATAAAACTCTTCTGAAGCCTAATTTGAATTGTTTAACATAGATTTACATAACAGTACTCGTTATCTTATCTTTTATTCTCCAACCTGTATTTATAGTATTAAATTTCAGGGTAAGAGAAAGTCGTGTGAGTAACATACCAGATTATTTCATTTACTTTCACCTGCAAAATATGTTAGTATTTTATTTTTTGGATATATTGACATTACAAAAAGAAACAAAGGAATAAGAAATATAAATTTTATACCAGTAGCTTTTATAAAGTATTCGAAGACTAAGGAATATATGTCAAGGTTACCACATTTTACAATTTATCATCTGAATTTGCGACTAACGTGTTTTATTTTTTGTTGCTATTTGGTGTGTAAACTTTAAGTTCATATGTTTTTAATACTTGATATTTAAAAATCATTTATAACATAGTTTGATGTATCAATTTTTGGGAATAAATTACAAGGCTTTATTGTTGCACATCAATCATATTATTATTTCTTCCTTCGCATGTTATCCTATGGGATTTTGTTGCTTCGTTTTATAAGAACATATCATTCAAAGAAAAAAAATTTTTTCTTCTTCTTCTATTTCTCTCTCTCTCTCTCTCTCTCTCTCTCTTTTTTTTTTTTTAATGTGTCTTTGAATATGTTGTCTTTTAGCTCAGTGACCAATTAAAATAAATAAATAAATATTTCTTTTAGAGGTTGAAAATTAAAGTACTGAGTTTATTTAATGAAATAAAATATTTAAATTAATAATAATAATAATAATAATGTTTACTAAGCTAAAAGGAGATATGTTGAAAGGGTAATATTAAGGAAACAGGATTCGAAAAAATTCATTTTGGATGAGATATCCTTATAAAGTGAAGCAACAAAAATTCCATAGGGTAGCATGGGAAGGAAGAAATGGCGAACCTAACTGATGTTCAGCTTTAATATAACATAATTTTATTTTAAAATAGTAATAAACTTTAATTTTGGTTAGTTTTAGGCAGCCCCGTATATTGCCGATAAGTTATATACATACTACATTTTGCACTTAAATTTAGTACTGTATAAAAACACTTAACAGAACCCGAAATTCATTTCCAGCAATTTTCAAATATAGCCCCCAATATATCCAAATGCTTTTGGTTTCCGTAGTATATTTTACAGAAAAATGCATTTATGCATATAAAGAATGTATGTCCATTTCATTTTGTTTAGTGCAGCCTATAGACGTTAAATTGTTACCAGAAATTTAGTCCATAGACGTAATGTATTTGAATTATCTTGGATGTCCCTGTACACTAACCATATGCTTGATCTCAACGAAAAGCTTAGTGTAGTATTTCTATATGATGCAGATTCAGAATACTGAGTTTGAATTTGCTGCTGCAATTTGTTCTTGAGATATGCTGATAACAGACACTCAGACACACACACACACACAGACCAATCACTAAAAACTTTTTTTCAGTTTAGGGGACCTCAAAACGTGTAAATATAACAAAAACGTGATTTTGAATATTCGACCCGAAAACAATATTTTCTCTACCAAATATATGAGTAAGAGAAAGTTATATACAGCTCGTTATTATGAAATGTGCAAAGCTATAGTAGTACAATAATTCTACAATTAATCAAATAATATTTACAACTTTTACGAAATTTTGAACTTTATTATTATCATTATTATTATTATTTTATGTATTAAAATTTGGGACTAACCAGTTATTCATAATACTTCTTGCGTTGTTTTTCTTCATCCAATTCTTTTTCTTCATCCCATCTTTCTTTCCAACTGCTGTGTGAATGCTAATCAGTTTATTTGTCCTACAATACTCCCAATTGCTGTTAATACTCCTTTATAATACTCCTTGCGTTGTTTTTCTTAATCCAATTCTTTTAAACTGCTGTATGAAGGCTAATCAGTTTATTTGTCACAAAATTAGTCGTTCATTTTCAAATCAAGAAATTATTGTTTTATTACGAACATTTAAATTCAGTCGCATGACAAGGGGAAAAAAAAATTGCAAATTTTATGCTTGTTTGTAATAACAGATACTGTAATTCAGATATAAAAAATAAATGCACATTTATATTCAACTATAGTCACAAAACTTGTAACAAAATATTTGGAGATATAACATGATTTAGAATTCGCATAAAAGATTTTGAAATAGGGCATTATTTTGCATTTTTTCTTCTGTAAAATAGGCCTTTCCGCCTCTAAAAATATCACTGTTTTCTTTTGCAACACGCTATATGCATAAAAATGATAGATTTCATGGCAGTACATTATTTAAAAAGTGATAGAACGTAAAACAAAAATAAATAATTTCAATGTCCCTTGTTCCCTTAAGTCTGGTATATATGTGTTTCACTAATAAGTCTTGCTACCTATTTAAAGTTATGTGTAAACTACATTGCAACACATAACTCTTTTTATACAATAAGTTTATTATTAAAAAAAAAAAAAAAAATGCAAACATTTTTCTTAATTTTACAACGCCGACACCAATCCATAAATATAAATAAATCTAATACTTACTTTTTCATAACCAAGTCTCTTAAATTCAACACATTTTTTGTCCCAGTTCGTGCCATCCTTATACTTCTTATTCGAAGAATGTGAAAGTTCAATTGAAAAATAGCTTTCAAGGGATATATTTATAGGATCATATGTTATGGAAAAATGGATCTTAAAATTATTCTTTTTTTTTGTTTTTGAACCTCAGATATTTCGGTAACATAATATAATGGGAAGGTTTCATTTTTTTTTTCTTCTTTTATCTTGTCTGTAGACATTTTAGGTACAGAGAATTTCAAATAATTTACGTAGTACTTTATTCTCTTGTGCTAATATTTCATTTAAAAATTTTGTTTTCTTACGTTATAGGATAGTCTACGTTCTTGAAAGCTTTAAATCAATAAATGTCTAGTATGTAGTTGATATTCAGAAGTCAGGCACTTTTGTAATGCCAAAAATTAAAAAAACTTTGAAGCTTGTTGTCTAGAAAATTATTAAAGGTATTTGTATAAAACTCCGTAAAAGTATTTAAACAATTTAAAAATAGCTTAAAAATTCTTTTTAGTTTTTCTTTATAAAAATTAGTTGCATTTAAATTTTATTTATTTTTTAATTCTTCATCAAAATGATGATCCTTTAACTTATTCGTATAAAGTTCCGAAGAAAAGAAAAAAAAAAAAAAAAAAAAAAGAGATTTATTTTGAAAGCAAAAGTTATATTCGTTACTGAAATTTAAAAATTCGGTGTTGCATAAAGTTGGAAATTTAAATTATAATTATTTTTACTTTCTTCTATATTCAATAGAAGAAAGTATTGGATTCGTACAAATTTTCGACTTCGGGTTTTCGATAGATTTACACGTTTTGAGAGACTTGATCACGATTTGACCATTTTTAGAAAATGTCTGTATGTGCGTGTGTGTGTGACAAAATTTTTTTGGCAACTTGTATCTCAGGAACTACGCACAGAATTTCATCCAAATTGATATGTAGTTATATCTTAACATGATTTAATGCCTACCAACTTTTGGTGAAAATCGTCCATCAGCCGTTTTTCTAAATTTTTAACGTAGTGGTATAGGACAAAACTTCCTATAAATGTTCACAATTCGAATTATTTTTACCATATCATTACGACAAAAAAAAAAAAAAAAAAAAAAAAAGGAATTATTTATAATCGTGACAGTCAACTAGGAAAAAACGATTGTATGTGTACGAGCATCGCTACTCTCTGGAGGATGGGGAGCAATTTGTCAATATGGATATTTTTCAAAAGAACGTATCAATACCTTTGAAACGAAAACGAATGGTTGAATCTTTAATCTTTAATAATTTAAAACAAAGTAATCTATTTTTTTCCTCTCTCTCTCTCTCTCTCTCTCTCTCCATTTTTAACAAAAAAAAAAAAAAAAAAAAAAAAAAAAAAGAGCTCATTTTTTAAGGTATGGTTAACAAAGCAAAAAATCGACTTTCTTTGGACATTTATACTTATATGAGAAAGAAATCGTGTGCATTCACCATGAAAAAAAATTTTAATAAATAAGAATTTTAATAAATTATTTCTACTGAGTGTATTTGTATAAAAAATATAGAAGAAAGTTTTGTGATGGCCACAACATACTATTTTTAACATAAGCAACCTATTTTGGTATTAAGCTTACTAATATTTTGAAACTGAGGCCGAAATATTAAATAATTCTTATTTTGATACTAAACTTGCTAACAAAAGCAAGCATATCTCTTGGTATATATTTCTTTATTAAAAAAATATATTCAAAATTTTTGAATACGTGGTTAGTTATTTATGCAGAATTTTGTGCGCAAATTGCAAAATCACGCTTTTGAATGAAATTATATATGTATAAGACAAACATTTCCAATATTGTAAAAGACATTAGCTGATTGTTTTCCCCGTAACTTTTGTTTAACCCTCTAACGCTCAATATATATTTTCTTTCGAAAATTGCTAAAATAATTTCAAAAAGGGTTATTGGACGAAAAGTCGATAATAAATATGCCAAAAAAAAATCTATTAATTTTTGAGAAATTTTTTGGTTTAAAACATTTACATGTGAGTCTGACTAAATTTAAAATAAATAAATAACTGTCTCAGTAAACATTAGAAATAGCAAAAACTCGCAAAAGTTATTTCAGGTCAAAATACACTGCTGTGTGTAAAAAATGCAACACCAAGAAGGAATGAGAATGTCATAATGATATTTATTGGGCATATTCATTATAGTAAGAAGAACAATTGATTAAAATTTCAGAAAATTTGCAGTAACATGTACTGAGAAAACAGTACATAAAGCAGCGACCTCTGTGAGCAATAACAGCACTTATCTGTCTAGGCATTGAATCAAACAGCGATTGGATGACATGTACGAGTAAAGCACTTCATGAAGCTTCAACACGATGCCACAATTCATCGATCGTAGTTACTGGTGAGTGGTGGGGGGCCAGTCGTTTTTCAACGAATAAACAGTCATTTTCATTAGGGCGAGATCAGGAGAATACGCTGAACAGAGCAACGGTTGAACACATTATGTATTAAGGAAAGGTCCGGACTATACTGACAACTTGCGGTCGTGCATTATCCTGCTTAAATGTGGCGCTGAGGTGGCCTTGAATATAGAGAGGAGGGGCAGGCGTTAACTCACCAGAAATTTAATGACCGCATTTCAGAGTGGCGGGAATGCGAACAAGAAGTAATCGAGACGTGTATCCAATGGGCCCCATACCATCACTGCATGTGGTGGACACTGTGACGATGTCGAATCCCAGCTGGCATTGTGCATTATTGACAATGCCGTTAAATATGGATAAGGCAATCTTGATGCTGTAAACAGGATTGAGATTTGTCTGAAATGCGTCTTCACGCCCTCCCTGCGTCCAGGTTCGTCATTAATCACACATTAAAGGCGTCCGTATCAGTGATGCAGTTTTGAGGGTAATCAAAATTTTGGTAGCTGCATACTGGGTCACCACCTGAAGTGATGGTATGTGGTATCATTGGATACACGTCTCGATCACGTCTTGTTTTGATTCCCGCCACTCTGAATACCAGCCATTACATTTCTGACGAGTTAAGGCCCTTCGCTGTGCCCTAAATTCAAGGCCTACGAAACGCAATACTTAAGCAGGACAATACACGACCGCAAGTTGTAAATATTGTCCGGATCATCCTTGATGCAGGATATGTTCGACTGTTGCTCTGGCCAGTGCGTTCTCCTGATCTTGCACCAATGAAAATGACTGTTTAATCGTTGAAAAGCGACTGGCCCCCACCATTCACCAGTAACTACGATCAATGAATTATGGCATCGTGTTGAAACTTCATGAAGTGCTTTACCTGTACATGCCATCCAGTCGCTGTTTGATTCAATGCCTAGGCAGATAAGTGGAGTTATTGCTCACAGAGGTCGCTGCTTTATGTAGTGTTTTCTCAGTACATATTACTCCAAATTTCATGAAATTTTAATCAATTGTTCTTCTTACTATAATGTATGAGCCCAATAAATATCATTATGATATTCGCATTCTTTTATGGTGTTGCATTTTTTATAAACAGCAGTTTACATGATCCTGCCTCAGGTGTAAAAATTAAACACGAGTGCATCATCAAAGAAGTAAGCTGCACTCACCCCCACTATGAAATCTCAAATGACTCCCACATTTGGTTTTTCTTAAACACCATTTGTTTTGAGTAGTGCTGCTATCTACCGAATAGAAAAGGAACAAAATTTTAAAAATCGATTAAAACAAGGAAAAATTTTCAAAAATTGTAGCATAATAAATGTTAATTGATATGAAGTGTTTAGTTTCAGTGCGAAATCAATGAAAGTTAAAAAAGCCAAAATTTTCGATGCGGTTTCATT